>CM060709.1:289683852-290883852 GCA_030686995.1 Artemisia argyi
TAGTTTCGTCAATTTTTGAAACTTGAGGGACTGAAACTGCCAATTGTGCAAACTTTGTTCGTTTTTCATTTGTTTTTAAACATTTTGCATCTAAAACATATAAAACACACTTTTGAGATAATTTCAGTATTTTGATGCATTATTGGGTGTTTTTGGATGTTTTGGCAGTTCATATACGATAAAAATGATGAGTATTTACACACTCATCAATAGCCCTATTACACCACTCAGAGCCTATCTTTTTCGCGATTCTCATGATATTTCGGTGGATTCCGAAATATTAATGAAGAACATTGTTTACAATCCACCCCCAAATGTACACCCAAATCACCTTAGCCTATCTTGTATACACTCATTTTAGTGCATTATTGATATTTGTTAGACCCTTTGTCAATTGTCTAATTGGTTACATGGTTGCTAAGTCGAGTCATATCTTTTAAATACAGTTTTGGGAAAATTGGGACTCATGGGTAAAAGTACAAGTTGTTATGGAGTAATGGGGAAGAATGTCATGTTATTACCCCCACATGTGCGTTAATATTTTAAGTACTCCAAGTGTTTTAATTTTTTTAATTCGGGTCATTAGTTAGTTATGTGTAAAGTATGTAAAAGTTCAAGTGTAGGGAGGATGCAAGCTCCCTTTGATGTATTATTTTGGATGGTAGGGCAAGAGTATTTGAAAATATATATATATAGAAAAAAGAGAAAAAAACACATACGGACTACCATCCCGTCTTTTATTTATGTTTAATTCAAAATAGTGTCATGAAAAATACAAAAAGAGTTAGTAGTTAGCGAGTTGAGTCGAGTCTTGGCTCGCCTCCTTATACATGTAATTGACCAAGATGATTGACTTGCCACCAGTAAATATTCCCTATATCCAGCAAAACCGTGTTTTTCATTCCCTTACACCTAACGTTACAACCCTTTAAAAGACCTCTTTGATAGTTTATCCTAAGTGCTTACGCCAAAATGGTAGATGTTTGATCCATTCCTAAGCCTATGGTAATCTATAGCCTATGACAGGGAGACAGTGTTATATTTTCTCGTTTCCACATGTGTTATATAAATTTATACACCCGAGAGATGTGAGAATCCAAACACTTTATGTGAGGTGCTAGTATATAATTTTCGTGCTCATTTTGACTAACGTTGAACAATGATATGTTGTAATTACTTTTATATTAATGTTAAATGACCCCTAACTTATAAATTGATTAGAATAAAAGCTCATTTGCTTGAGGACAAGCAAATCCCAAGTGTAGGGATATTTGATAAGGATTAATTTGGTACCATTTTAAGGGGTCATTTAAGCCTAAAATCATGTAAAATATGAACGAATATATCTCAAATCGTTTCTTTTTGAATTTTAGGTACTTGGGACGAGAAATCTGGAATTTGGCACTTTTTTGACGAATTTGGACGCAAAAGAGAAGAAAACGACGAAGTCGCGAAAAGACCGTTAGAAAAGGGAGCCTGACAACGTCACACTCTAACAAGTGACGTTGTCCCTTACAACTCAAGATGGATTTCTATTGTAAATTTAATAAGAGATGCCTCATAAATATTATGTGCATTTACAACCTAACGCCGTCAGGTGTTATGAAGCTATGGGCGTCACGGTTTAATCTAACAAAAGACGGCCCAGAAAGAAATTGCAAGTGATGGCCACAGATTCCTTAGTGACACAGTCAGAGTGGCGATTTTCACAAACAAAACCCTAATTCAAGGTGAGTTAACGGCGCCAGGATCCTTAACCTGGCGCCGTCAGCCATGTAAATCTATATATACTTTCGAATGTTTTCATTGTAAGGTGTGACACTTTTGAGCAACTAAACCCTAACGATTTCCAAAGATTTTGTAAGGCTTTTTCAGCCTATTTCATCCATGTTCAATTGAAGATAAGTTATTTTTTTAATCATTAAAATTGTCTATGTGTTGTTTTGATTAATTGTTTATCATTTCTTTACTTTAACATGCTAGCTTAAGTTTATTAGTGTTTGCTTAGATCTAATGAAACCAACTTGTTGATTATTGATTTGGTGTCTCTTGTTTAGTTGATTGCGTCGCGTTAGGCTAAGAAAATTGGCTGACTTCTTATATATGACTAGCTTGAACGCCTTAGAAAACGCAACGGTAGAATGCACTATTGGTTTGTCTCATTGTATTTATTGCATGAATTCAGGTTTATGATCCGATAATTCTTAATAGACTTTAAGGTTTTAGGTGAAATTAATATTCATAGAGTTGGGGAAGTAGCACACCCCGAAACTGATACTAAGGAATATAACGCTTCAACTAAAACAAGGATGTGACAATTCAACGAATCAATAGAAGATAACTAGGGAGTACGTAAATCTAAGTAAACACGTTTTTCCCATCATAAGAGTTCACCACAATTTGCTTTTCTTGTTATTAGTTTAATTTAGTTTAATTGTTAGTTTTTGGGTTAGTTGCTTAACAACTAATTCCACCCTTCCCTTCAAAACCGAGATTTTTACTGCTTTCTAAAAAAATATAAAAACACAAAAAGAATCATCCATCACCTTTAGACTTATCTCGACATACACTTCAACCTAATGACACTATTCCCCTAGAGAACGATCAATCCCTTGGATTTACCTATACTACACTACAACGGTCAGGTATACTGCCTGGAGGATTGCAAAACTTCTTGAGATCCCTCGATAAGTAAAACTCCTTGTGAGGTTGCAATATCTCGCATCAACATAATAACCCATCAGTAGCTCACCCCTACGCAACGTGAATTAGAAATATTCATCATTCTACCAATTAAGGCGAGAGATTCCATAAGTCTAGTTAGTTGTTAATAAGGACGCATCCTAGGTAGATACGCTTGTCTTTTTGTTTTTAACTTTCATTTGGCTTAGTTTAAATTATGAACAAAAATCCTCAAACCCATTTATTTTATTTCCTTATAATTTAACCAATAAAATACCAAAAAGGATCTCCTTTTTCCCTTAGCACACTTGCATTTAAATCTCAAGCCTACGTCACTATTCTCCAAGAGAATGATCAATCCTCTAGACTTATCTATGCTACACTACAATGGTTAGATACACTGCATACGGGGTTGTAAAGCTTGCTTTGCGACTTTTTAGCATCGTTATTTATAATTATTATTATCAACATATATCAAATTAATGTATTTGCACGATATTAAAAATATAAAAAGGAAACCACAAGTTACTTGGAAATGTAAATGAATACACAAGATTATGCATATACGAACTACTCGTGTTATTCTTCTTTATGAATACACAAGATTAACTATTCACATTCAATAACGATGTGAGTTATTCCTCTTTATAAGTCTGACATGCGCACGGGTTTAAAAACTAAATACGACTTAAATTATTATTATCATCATCATCATCATCATCATCATCATCATCATCATCATCATCATTATTATTATTATTATTAGAACGGAACCACACTTGAAATCTGACCCCCGAGTTAAACCATCCAAAAGGGCAGGCCCCGGGACCCGAACCATTAGGAGAGACCCGCGAAGAGAAACCTCTAAAATTCACGGCTTAACATTAGGAGGAAAACCTAGATTTTTTGTCTCTTGCGAGAATAAAACCCAAGGTAAAACCTCCCCTAAACTCTAGAAGGAGCCTATGTGGCCAACTGAGCTAAGCCAGTTGGTTACGACTTAAATTATTATTAGCATGAATATAAATGTCTAAATAATGGCACGACCGCACGGGTTATTGTGGGATGAAAATAAAATATGAGATTTTACATATAACAAGGATACATATTTTTTTAAGGGTCATTATTTTCTACTAAACACACAGTTTCTATAACATGATATCAATAGTTAAATTTAAACAAGATCAAATAAAGAACATGCCGGCTAAATAAAGTCAAATCATTCGTGCAACCAAAATTTATACAAATAATTAATCAATATTGACATATAATGTAAAACTTATGTAAAAGCTCATGTGTACACGGGTATTATAGCTATGTAAGTATCAAAAATCTAATATAACTTTATAGAAAACTCTTAAACATTACAAAACTAAGATTTTATAAATTGTCACTATATTTAAGCTCAAAACAAAATTATTGAAACATTATTACCCGATGTACTATCTACACAAATCATGTGCGTGCACGAGTTATAAAATTAGTGTCTATTATTACAACCTTTAAACACATTTATAATGCAAATCAGAGAAACGTTCATTTGCTTACGTTTATCTGTGCTTACCAAGGGACAAATCCCCACCATCCATCTAGTTTAATCTAATTGTGGAGATTAACCTAAGATTTAATATGTCAACCTAAGTCCATTTTTTTTTATCTTTCTTGTCATTTTGTCTTTCGTATTTATTCATATTGTTTTGTCTTTTTTTTAATTCACGTTTTTTTAGATCACATTGTTTTTTTCGCTTTCATACGTTTTTAATAGTTCGTCCATTTTCATAAGTTTTCGCCTGTTTTCATACTTTGTCGTCCGTTTTCTTTCGTTTTCGTCCATTTTTCATACGTTTTCGTCCGTTTTCAGACGTGTTTTTACGCTTTCATCCGTTTTCTTACATATTCGTCTGTATTCTTATGTTTTCTTACATTTTCGCCCGTTTTCATACGTTTTCGCCCTTTTTCATACGTTTTCGTCTGTTTTCTTACGTTTTTGTCCATTATTCATACGTTTTCATATGTTTCCGTCCGTTTTCATACGTGTTTTTATGCTTTCATACGTTTCTATCCGTTTTCATACATATTTGTCCATTCTCTTATGTTTTCGTTCATTTTCGTCCATTTTTAAATGTTTTCGGCCGTTTTCAGACGTTTTCATACGTTTCTGAATATCACAAGTGATATTCTGTGATATTCAAAATATCACAAGTGATCACAAATGATATTATGTGATATTTAGAATATCATTATTTTTTGAATATCACAAGTGATTTTCAACTATAGGCATCACTAATTTAATTACCTAATTTCAATAACATCATCACCAATTTTAAACTAAACACTACCAAATACGAATCATCAATACTAATATAAACAAAAACAGTTACCGAAAACACGACAAAAATGAACAAATAATCATTTTACACAACACCTAAAAACGTTCCACATGTCAAATATGCAAATCTAATCCAGCTAATACAAATATCACAAATCTTAATCTTGAAACCCTAACACGGGTGTTGTTATTTTTTAAGCATTAATTTAAAATGAACACTAATCAGCTAGCACAAATAAAACTAAAACCCTAACACAAGTGTATTACAATATCTCAGTCCATTAAAGACGATATCAATGACAAAATTAATAACACCACTATATCCAAACAAAAAATTAGTTAAGAATCAAAGATTAAGATTGAAAGATAAGGTGATCTGATGATAATGAAGGCCTGATGACGTTGATGGTATTACCAGATCGACCATTAGAAATTGGGCTGAGATGGTGCATTTAATTGTATGTGCCTGCAATGAGCCATATAATGCGTTAGAGTCAACGTCATCTAGCTTGTACCCAAACGTCATCTAGACTGTACCAAAATGTCATTTGTGTGAACAATCACCATGGTATGTTTTCGTCCATTTTTCACAAGTAATATTCTGAATATCACTAAATATCACTTGTGATATTCAGAATCATATGAAAATGGACGAAAACGTAAAAAAGGGGATTAAAACATAAGAAAATGGATGAATACGTATGAAAACAGACGAAAACCGAAAAAAACGTGAACTAAAAAAACGTGAACTAAAAATGAAACGTGAATTGAAAAAAAAAAGGAAAAAAAAAGGGTGACCAAATAAGAAAGACAAAAAGAGAAGGAAAAATAAATAAATAAATAAATAAAATAAACATAGACTTAAGTTGACATATTAAATATTAGGTTAATCTCCACCATTAAATAAAACTAAATTGGATGGTGGGAATTTGTCCCTGGGTATACATGGATTTGTGGGTAAGCAAAATAAAGGGAATCATAAGAGTATTTATTGTCTTCTTTTCAAAATTGAAGTAATGAAAAAAATTTAAAGTTTAAGTGAGGATTTGAGGGAAATGATTATTTTTACAACTCTCATATAACTAGTGTAATAATAATAAGTAATTTCTTTTGTATTTAATCATTTTATTTGCTATAAATAAAATCATAGAGATCTCAAATCGCCCTATTAATAGCTATCATAGGTAATATATTCTCAAATTTAATCACGAGCGTGCTCAAAATATTTTTGTTGTGAATTCAGCAATTAGTACAAGATCTAACAAATAAACATTGATTACTTATCCTCCTATATAAGATGCTTATTACGAATCCTATATATCACTTTTAAAATAATAACAAATATCAACATGGTAAAGTCATTAATTGTCATAACAATTCTTCTATGTCTCATGACGGCAGGTAATTGTTAATCCTCTTATTCTTGCCTAAGTAGGTGCTAAATTTAGTTTATGTATAAGCAGCTTATTTAAAATGCAAAATGTACAAAGGACATTGCTAATGGTATATAAACTTATCAACTTGAGCTTATAGGTTATACGAGTTCATAAGCTTGTAACCATTAAAATGAGTATATTGGCTTTTTAAATTTTCATTAAACTTATAAGCTAGCGTTACAAATAAGTAATCGAGATATTTTTTTATTCTCATATAGAGCATGTCTAGTTAAGTAACTTAAAATCTATTTAGTTTTACTTATAAATACTAGGAAATACGAGTAATTTTTTATTGCATTTGGTTTTGATAATAGAAAATACGCTTGTTGGACTAGCACAATTATGTTTGAGCATTATATGAATTATGTAATCTTTATGGCACTTTATATGTGATTCAAATTTGCAGGTATACAGGTGCTTATGGCCCAGTTTACTTGTGAGGAAAATCATCCTTATCCCGCGTGTACATTTGATACATGTTTTGGGTTATGTCGTACCCTTCATCCTGGACGTCGCACGGTTGGACAATGCAAAGGTGATTTCACATGCCACTGTTATTATGAATGTAAAAACCCGCCTGAGGCAGAAACGCGAGGTGCAACGGTTCGGAAACATCGCATAAAAAAGTAGAACAACTTCATACTTAATTTCATAATTAAGTTTATAACGACATCGGATAACGAAACATAAATCTTAGCTTGTTAAAAATAATGTCTTTAGAAAAATATCTTGACTAATTATCACGGTCTTTTGAAATGAGGACAATGAATAACTTCAATGCAAACGCCTTAAAAATATTGTTGTTGATCACTTGAAAATGATACTCGAATATGTAACATAAAGTTGGTGAGCTCACACATTAAAGTGAAAACCGCATTTGTTGTGCATATAAAACTTGTAGGACAATAGTGAGTAAGACATGCAAATACAAGCAATTATCAAAATCACATGTTCACAACAATTAAACTTTATGATAGTATATACGTATATCTTGATTGGAGTATACTCACCCTTTGTTTAGCGTACATAAATGTAAGGGTGTGGGTGTCAATCCAAATAGTAACATCAATACCTCCTAACCACTTGCAATCACACATAATTGAGCGGAGTATGTTCACTATTCGTTTAACTCACAAAAATATAAGGGTGGGGGTGTCAACCCCAGTAGCTCTATCAATACATCATAACTTCTTGCAATCACACAAATTGAATCCACACAATAAGGCACATATAGCAATACAACGCACATCTTGTCCACGTTAATAAAACAATGTTCACAGCATAAAATCAATCAAAAATATCATTTAAGTGTCATTCTCCCCCAAGGAAAATATAATTAAAAATGAAAACCGCATAAGCAATTATAACCACATAAATAGTCCAAAGAAACAAAATGATTTAGCGCAGTGAAAAGTAACTGAAATAGACTTTGAGTATCATTTCCCCCAAAAAAAACATAATTAAAAGGGGGCTACGAGAAACTCACCTCAACAAAGTATTGCAAATAGTAAAGCCAACATGCAAAGACATCCTAACCGCTACCTAAGAAATTAAGTCATTTTAAGAAAATGAGATATGTATTATATGCATATGAGTTTTACAAAGTTTTATCACCCTTATATACTTGTATCAAGGTTTTACTACTCAAATTGCAATAAAATGTGAGTTTTCACAATTTAATATAAGGTTATTACACTTTTCTAAAAAATGAAATTTGCTCAACTTTGAGGGGTCATAACTCTCTCGTTTCTTATCCGTTTGGACCGATTCAAGTTCCTATTAAAATACGCATGAGGGTTGTAAAAAGTTCGTGTAATAATGTTACGATGTCGTAGCATACTTCAAATGTAGTAATCATCGTGCTGTTACATTGTAATGTTACGATGTAATCTCGTTCTTATCCGTTTGAGCTCCATACATCAAATGTAGTAATGTTATGATGTAATCTTCGTGTTGGTTACGTCGTAATCTCTTCAATTACTTCAATCCACATTCTGTTTCTTAACTACGCCGTAACCATTTGCCTTAGCTATGGCGTAACCTTCATATTTCACAAATTAGGCTAATTCCATGAGTAATTACGGCGTATCCTCCGTAACTTAGCTATGCCGTAATTGAATATTGTTGCACTTGTAGGCCTTTTCTTGTATCTTTTCCACTCCAATGCCTCATTTATCCTTAAATGTAAATATACACAAATATAAACGAATTAAGTACCATATTAATATAAATGAGGCAATAAACACAGGAATATGATATGTACAATATCAGATTATTTGATGTTATCATATGCTCATGAGCATCTTCTGTCTTGCTTCCTGAAAAAGGGTCTTTCCCAACTCCCTTATAAACTGATTCTTGATTTTGAATTGCATATCCGCCCCAATAGCTTGCCTAACCAAACCAGGCCCTTGTTCTTCTCGTGTAAGGGCGAGATATTCTTCGAGAGTGAGGGTATCTATGTCAAGGTCACCCATGGTACCTCAAACTTGAAAAGAAATCGTGAGAAACTGAAACAAAAACAAAAATATAAAACTTAAACAAAATCCTAAATAGCTCCCGGACAACGGCGCCAAAAACATGATGCAGGATTTAATGACCAGGTTTTAAATTTATAAATGACTCGTCTACCTAAGTTCTACCTAATGCACTATCGGGCAGTATACCCGTTCGTGTATGGTATAGCCAACGGTAAAGCCGAGGTCGTCCTAAGAGCTATGTGTGCAGATTATATCTAAATCTAGTGTCACTGGTTTTGAAAGGGGTTTTATGATTGATTAATTAAACTAAGAAATTTAATGAATAAACAAGAAAGCAATAAAACAATGAAGAGAAATCAGTAGAGAAATAAGTGTTAACCTAGTTACTACTCTTGTTATTATTATGACAAGTTTTCTATTAAGTGCATCCTACCGTTTCATCTGGGGATTCAAGTTGGCTGGACTCAGATGGTCAATCGTCCAATCATATCTTTCACCTTGCCCAATTCCGTAGCCTAATGATTACAAGAGTTCGCTGGCAATTACAAGATGAAAGAGTCATTAAGCGCATCTACTAACTTAGAATAGTCTAATGGGATCCGGCCTGTCAGAACTTAGATCCCCCCTAATTCCTTAAGCAAATCAGTTATGTAGGTGGTCGTTCGTTGAACTTTTCACACGAATAGTTCAACTATAGGCATCACTAATTTAATCACCTAATTTCATTAACATCATCACCAGTTTAAACTAAACACTACCAAATACCAATCATCAACAATAATATAAACAAAAACAGTTACCAAAAACACGACAAAAACGAACAAATAATCATTTTACACATCACCTAAAAACGTTCCACATGTCAAATATGCAAATCTAATCCACCTAATACAAATATCACAAATCTTAATCTTGAAACCCTAACACGGGTGTTGTTATTTTTTAAGCACTAATTTAAAATGAACACTAATCAGCCAGCACAGATAAAACAAAAACCCTAACACAAGTGTATTACAATATATCAGTCCATTAAAGATGTCCATTAAAGATGAAATCAACCATACAATTAATAACACAACTATATCCAAACAAAACATTAGTTAATAATCAAAGATTAAGATTGAAAGATAAGTTGATCTGATGATACTGAAGGCCTGATGACGTTGATGGGAATACCAGATCGATTCATTAAAAATTGAGCCGAGATGGTGCATTTAATTGTATGTGCCTGCAATGAGCCATATAATGCATTAGAGTCAACGTTATCTAGATTGCACCCAAACGTCATCTAGACTGTACCCCAAACGTCATATGTGTGAACAATCACCATGATACATTTTTGAATATCACTTGAATTATTTAGAATATCACTTGTAATATTCAGAAACATTTGAAAACACCCGAAGACATAAAAACGGACGAAAATGGACGAATGTGTATGAAAACGGACGAAAACATATGAAAGCGTAAAAGTACATATGAAAATGGACAAAAATGGACGAAAACGTATGAATAATGGACAAAAAAAGTAAGAAAACGGACGAAAGCGTACGAAAATAGGTGAAAACGTATGAAAGTGGGCGAAAACGTACGAAAACTGATGAAAACGTATGAAAACTGATGAAAACGTATGAAAACGGACGAAAACTTATGAATACAGACGAAAACGTATGAAAGCGAAAAAAAAAGAAAAGAAAATGTGAATTAAAAAACCGTGAACTAGAAAAAACGTGAATTAAAAAAAAAATAAAATAAATAATTGACATATTAAATCTTATGTTAATCCCCAAAATTAGATCAAACTAAATTGGATTGTGGGAATTTGTCCCTTGGTATGCCTGGATTTGTGGGTAAGCAAAATAAGCGACTCATAAGAGTATTTATTGTCTTCTTTTCAAAATTTAAGTAATGAAAAAAAATTTAAGTTTAAGTGGGGATTTTAGGGAAATGATTATTTTTACAACTCGCATATAACTAGTGTAATAATAATAAGTAATTTTTTGTGTATTTAATTATTTTATTTGCTATAAATAAAATCATAGAGATCTCATATCGCCCTATTAATAGCTATCATAGGTAAAATATTCTCAAATTTAATCACGAGCGTGCTTAAAATATTTTTGTTGTCAATTCAGCAATTAGTACAAGATCTAACAAATAAACCTTGATTACTTATCCTCGTATATAAGATGCTTATTACGAATCCTATATATCACTTTTAAAATAATAACAAACATCAACATGGTAAAGTCATTAATTGCCATAACAATTCTTCTATGTCTCATGACGGCAGGTAATTGTTAATCTTATTCTTGCCTAAGTAGGTGCTAAATTTAGTTTATGTATAAGCAGCTTTTCATGCAAAATGTAAAAAAGGATATTGTTAATGGTATCTAAACTTATTAACTTGACCTTATAGGTTATATGAGTGTATAAGGCTGTAACCATTAAAATAAGTATATTGGCTTTTTGAATTTTCATTAAACTTATAAGCTAGTGTTACAAATAAGTAACCGAGATATATTTTTTATTTTCATATAGAGCATGTCTAGGTAAGTAACTTAAAATCTATTAGTTATACTTATAAATGCTAGAGAAATACGAGTAATTTTTTATTGCATTTGGTTTTGATACTAGAAAATATGCCTATTAGACTAGCACAATTATGTTTGAGCATTATCAGAATTATGTAATCTTTATGGCATTTTATATGTAATTCAAATTTGCAGATATAGAGATGCTTATGGCCCAGGCGACTTGTGAGGACAATCATCCTTTTCCCGCGTGTACATTTGATACATGTTTTGAGAGATGCCGTGTCCTTCATCCTGGACGTCGCACGATTGGACAATGCAAAGGTCCAGTCACATGCCACTGTTATTTTGAATGTCCGCCAGGAACAAGGCGACAAAAGAACGAGAAACGTGAAAATGTTGAACTCTCCCCCTTCGCGTCACTTGATAATTCTCCAAACCCTTCTCCAATGAATAATCTCAATTATCATTGAAGTTTCTTATCCACAATTGCCACTAAATTAAGTATACTATTTGGATATTGTTATGGATATTCTAGAATTTAAGTTATGTCCTTATCACACCTTAATATGTAAGACAATGACATGTGTATACGTGTCTCTAAATTAACAATCAATAAAGCTAATAGCGTAGCTTAATCCCAGGTTCTTAATATCATTGGCACTCTAAAAAGAACAAGTTATGTACATCCATTAATCCAGGTCAACAACCTAAACTTCGATGGTAAAAATTATATTGGAGGTTACAAACTTGAACAACGCGGCTCATCTTAACAATACTAAAGGCATGTTTACTTGTTTTTTTATGGGTTAATATACAAGTATGTTGCTAAACTTTTTAAAATAGTTCGTCAACGGTAAAAAAAAAAGTTTATTTTCTTCATTTAGGTTAACTTATACAACATGAAAATTGGGTAACTGAAGTTATAAAAATATGTGTACATATTACTGAACTCGTAAAACACGACATTTATGTTACTTCACTTAATAAAAAAAATATGCATTCAATTCACTCGTATTAACACAGGAATGATAGAATAGTAATCTAAATGTCAATTTTTGTAAGTTTAGTAACTATAATGAAAAAAAATGAAGATTCGTTACTCCGACGCACTTTTTTGAAAGTTTAATTAGTGAAGTAGTTATATATTTTCCCTTTTTCTATCAATCAAGTTTTTGCTCCATATTTTATTAATACAAGGAAATTAAAAAAAAATAAAAAAAAATAAAAAGTAAAAGAAAAGAAAAAAAAAATTGTTACTGTATATGAGAACCAAATGAGGTAATGCAACTACTCAATCTGTTCCTAAATAATGTAGACTTTGACTTTTTAAAGTCAATCTTTTTCAACTTTAATCTTGATTTTTTTGTTATATAATACTTGATGTAAAATATGTAAATGAATTGTGTTTTAAATGAATTTTTATTATTATAATTTTAATCAAATATTGTATAACACAAATAAAAATATTTAACGTCAAAGTTAAAAAAAAAAAAAAAAAAAAAAAAAAAAAAAAAAAAAACCTTAAAAACTCAAAAGAGAACACTTGTTTAAGGATGAAGGGAGTAGTATTTTTAAACATTATTATCGGAAAACCCACATTTGTCTCCGGATGTTAACACATCAGCTTACTTCAAAAGTTGAACTTTAAAAAGTAAACTAACGATGTGTTTGGTTTGCAAATAACAATCACTATCGGTATTGGTTTGAAAATACGGTAGAATGAAAGTAAGTATCTCTAGATATAAAATGTTGTTTGGTATGTTCATATACTTTTGGGAATCGGTTTAATATTGTTGAATTAACATACTAGTTTAATATTGTTTATAATGAGTGTAAAATAGAAAACGTGGGTAGGATGTCAAGTAGGAGGTGAAATCATTTACAAAGTATCTTGTCTACCCATGAATGAATCTATCATTGCATTTCATTCTTTCATTCCTATATTTGTCTACCAAACATGTTTTTCTATTTCTTGATACATATCAAACCATACCCTAATTCCTATTACAGTGTACCAAACACACCCTATGTAATACCAAAACCAAATTGGTATGATTTCAACTAATCAATTAGCTAACATAGATAGTTCATGGCATGTATCCATGGTCTGCAGTTCAATAATGGAAGATTGGTCAATAGACAATTCTCTCCTTGGTTTGAATTAATAATTGTCGTCTATTATGTATTTGGCTGCAAGCATTTGACATCAAGGCAACAAGTACAAAACCTTGGTGGTTAGTATCCAGTTCTCATCAATGATAAATAAACCTTGGGAACTTTCACCTGGTATAATGATATACACTATTGAATCCAACGACCAAAGATTTAGGAGGCGTTTGGCTTGTGTTCTTTGTTTAATTTAGATTACCTCTCCATCAATAAAATATCGTCCATAGCCACTAAAATCACTAATGATTGCTTAAAACACAAAGTGAATATTTATTTCGTGATTTCTTAAAATTAAAAGGTGAATAATTGGTTTGGATGGGAGTAAGCATTATTTTAGTGTGAGGAAAGAGAAAAAAAGTATTGGAATAATTTGTATTGTAGGTTATGTGATTATTAAATGATAAACTGTATTGATTGTAAATAAAACAAGGAAAGATATAAACACAAAAAATTAGCATCAGTCAAATAGTTTCAAACCCCCTAATGTCAGGATACTTTTACACATCTTTTTGAGAGATAACATTCAATTATTCATTACCGAATTTAAAACAAACATCTTATTTCTATTTCATCCCCAAATCTTAATCCGAAACTCCTTAAGCAAACATTCCTAATCTCCAATAATTGTCTATCATTAAAAGTAAAGTCAAATCATTATTGTCGACTCGCTAGTTCAGTCATGAAAAAGGCCGTCACCAATACTTACTTGTTTGTTTTGGATTAATGGGCTTAAACAAAAGGGGTGATTTATTCCGTCAAACTATACTTCATTGTTTTTTTTTATGGATTAGTTCTTAATGAAAGAGTTGAGCGTATAGTTCAAAAAACGGCACTCTTCCTCATTTAGGGTATGTTTGTCATAGAGCTTTAACAATTTTTTTTCGAGTGTACATTTTTCTTTTTCAAAAAGTATCATTTTCTCTCCCGTTTTCTTTTCGAGTTCAGAAATGTAGTTTCGAACATTGAACTTGTAATTGATACTTTTGTCATTTGAGAATCAAACTTATTCGTTTTCATTGGTTCAATCTTTTTCGAAACTTTTTCAAGCTTTTTCTCAAGTTCATTATCTTGTTTGAGAGAATCAAAACATTTTTCAAATTGAACATTCACTTCTTTCGAAACCTTAAGCTTCTCGACGAGTTCCGAAATTTGAGTTTTCCAAGATTTTCTTTTTTATTCTTGATTGAACTTTGAGACTCAACTCTTGTACGTTTAATTGAACCAAACAAGTTTTTGTATGTCAATTTCAAATGTTCATTTTCTTTTTGTAATGATGTCAAATTATGTTCCAACTCAATATTTTTTATTTCAATCTCTTCAAATCAAACTTAACTTTGGCTTTAAAACAAACTTTTTTTAACACTTTCACTTTCATAAGAAACGTCTTGACTATTTGTTCAACGTTTCACTCAACACTTCTTTTGACATTTTACTTGACACTTAATTTATCATGTCACATGACACTTGGTTTGTTACGCAAGATGATGATTGACTTTCTAACGACTAAGTTTGTTTCAAATGTTTCTTTTCTTTATTAAAAAATAGTTTGTTTTCATTTTCCAAATCAAGTATAATCTTTTGCAAAATTACACTTGGAACATATGCGTTTATGTATGGTATGTGAATCGGTTTAAGACATGGGATGAGAATGGTTTTGTTGTTTGGTTTTCCGTGTAGAATGGTAAGGACCCGATGAAAATAAAGAAGATCAAGAAGTTTGGGTAACACTTTAACAAATACCATACTTGACTGCTGACTGCTGTGAAACAGTATTTGCCCAAGTGTGTGAAACTTGTGAAGTTTTGTATGTTGCCTTCTATTTATAGAGAGGCAAGTAGGTTTAGAGATAAACCCTTGTAGGGTGATCAACGGCTGTGAGGGAGCCAGGTGTTGATCATCTATGGAGCAGACAAAGAGGACTGGTGGACTCTCTTCTTTGGCTCATACAAAGTGGTGCTTGTTGTGCGTCCCCACTATGGAGTGTCAGTGGTACATCTTAACCATTAGTGACAGTTAGGGAGTAACGGTACTATGCGCTCAGTATAGACTGATGAGTTTCTCCAGGCCTTACATGGCCTGAGGTTTAAGCTAGGCCGCTATTAAATGTTTATTAATGGGCCTTAGTAATGGGCTTGATTCGAGCATGTATTTAGTGGGCTTGTGCCACTAATATTGATACGCAATCAAGTACCCTAGTCTAGTATTAGATCATGCGCTTATGATGCTGGGCTTTTAAACTGAGTCCCCCTAGTCCGTGCTGTGCTTCCAGGGTTTGCTATCAGGCTCCTCATTTCCAGGCTGATGTCATATTTTGTTTTTAGTGATGATCACTAGGTGCATGCTTTTCTACCTCGATCAGGGCTTTAAGTTGAGTTAGGAAATATGGATATTAATTTTTGCATGAGAAAGTGTAGGAAAATCCTTTTTGAGATACTTCACTATCTTTGGGATTTGATGCATCGCTTTTGTCTTTTCGAATATCGGCGACGTCATCCTAACATTTCTTGAGCGGTGTGTTTGACTTGTCTCTTCGATTGTACATGACGTATGTGTTGATGTCGGTTGTACTCACGTCTTTGTAGGGTGAGTCTCATGCGCCCCATTAAATGTATGTTGAGCA
Organism: Artemisia argyi; assembly: GCA_030686995.1. Taxonomy (NCBI): domain Eukaryota; kingdom Viridiplantae; phylum Streptophyta; class Magnoliopsida; order Asterales; family Asteraceae; genus Artemisia; species Artemisia argyi. Next base: position 289,700,106 of record CM060709.1, read on the forward strand.
AATGGGCTTTTGCGAAGTATAATCCGCCGATTCGTTTTCTTTGCCTATCTTTGGGAAGTTACAACTTGAAACGATAATGTCCCTCTTCATCTTCCTTTTTCCCATATCTTTTCCTAAACCTTAAAAAATACCTTTACGTAAAAAAAAATTTTGTACGTTTTTCTTCTATTTTTTACGAAGGCCAGTTGTCTTTCTTTATTTTAATAAGAAAAGCTCATTCGGTTTGCTTTGGTGTAACTAAAGGATGAAAATTAGTCGTGGTGATGGCGAAGACATTATTGTTTCTCTCGAATCCTTTACCCATGTATGGGAGTTGGATGGGAGATGTTAACTCATCTTCCATTCTTGTCTAATGTCGTTATTCCTTGTATTTTTCTTGATCCTGGTGGAATATTACAAGTGAATGTCAGAATAGAAGACGTGGAAGGTCTTATGTCTGAATTTCTATCATTTTTTCTAAGCACTATCAAGGTGAATTTGGTCGTCCTGATGAGAAACTTAAATATTACACCGTATACTTAAGGTGGGCTTGGCCACCTTGAGGTGAAACTTAATTGTTTCACCGTACGTATAGGACCAGTTTACTTGTTGGTCCTGGGTGATGTTCCTCAAGAATCTGCGAAAGATACTGACTTATGTTCGCAGATCGGCTGTATAGACGCTCACAGGTCGTAGGGGAAGGGATGCTATGAATAAGTTGGTTACTTGTTCCCTCCCTGCCTTGATCTGGTATACCTTTGTATGCCTTTTACCTTCGTTATGTTTTGAGTTTTTTTCCTTATTATTATTTTTTATTTTTTTAGCCAATTGACTGACTTTTGCTTTATTTTGGACTATCAGGTAGCATCATACAGCTGAACTGAGTAATCCAGTTGTTGTAGTACTCCTAATGCGTGTCTCGGTTATTCTTGGGGAGTTAGAAATTTGAAGTCATATTTAAGTCGGGCTGATGACTTCTTTCTAACGGTCTCCAAGATTGGCTTAGTATCCGATGATTTCTTAGTGTCAGTTTCGTGAACCAAGCGTTTGATCACGGTTTCTGCCCTGCTGACAAATGTGATAGGGAAGGAGTTTGAGCAGGGGCGAGAGAGTAGATCATGGAAAATTCTCCTTTGGCTCCTCTGTAAGAAACTTCCAATTCCCTTTGTTCTGCAGTTACTCCCTTGTGGAGATTGTCTGTATTGGTCTTAAGTAGGTTCTGAGTCTGACGTTTGTCAGATCATATTAGCTACTGTAAAACTTGTAGACAAATATTTGTAATCCATGATGTCATAATTGTTTTGTAGCATGTACAAGGCATATTTTGTCATGGGTTTTTGTAATAGGGTGGTTTACCCTGATTTCACAATGAAATTAACATGTTGTCAATTTTATTATTTGTGGTTATTAGGTTTCTGTAGGCCTGGGTTTTTAGCTAGGATGTTGTAATCCTGAGATCTTAATGAAATTAGCAACTTAGCCAATTTATTGTACGTGTTGTATTCTTATGTTTAATGATAAGTTAAACATAAAGAATGTGTAGCTTGGCTGTGTATAGCCTGTTTAAACAATGTTTGTAATCGAGGATCCAATTTGATCCTGATTTTTGTGATAATAAATACTTGTTTTTTTTTTTTTTTAATTTGAAGTGCACATTATACTCGGTACTATCGACTAACTATCTGCAAGCAACCTGCTCATGGCATGTTGTTAGTCTGATACTTAGAATGAGAGTTGCATCTTTATTTGTAAAGTAAGATATTAAGTCTCATTTAAGGTTTAGTAAGGCTAACTATTTATTAGGCCTGATTATTTGACCCGTAGGCATTTTGTTCTCATGAGCATGTTCATAAAGGCCAATTTACGTTCAAGTAAATGTTGCTTGTATAAATAGTCGTATATGGTACTTTGTATGAAAAGTGTTGGAATTGTTATTACATATAGGAAGAAATATCACATATGAGTTTTCCTGACTGTTAGAAGCCTTCTTTAAAAATTAAAGAAAAACTGCATGAAAATTGCTTTGATTCAGCAATCCACCTTAGATGTAACATTATTTGAGGTTAGATGAGTGCCATGTTAAGAATGTAGTCCCCTACATGCGTTGTTAACAGGTAGGAATCATTTTCGTTTGCCTGGCGAATAATGTATAGCCCTTCCCAGTTGGGAGCAAGCTTGCCCTGACCTGCCTCACTGACCTCGTTTATTCGCATTACATGGTTGCCAGGCATAAAAGACACTGGGCAGACACTTTTGTTATAATACTTTGCCATTTTGTTTTTAGAGTGTGCTAGGCGGATGGCGGCCAAATCGTGCTTTCCCTCAGCTAGTAATAGGTCTAGCCTAAGGGAATATTCATTTTCATCCTCATTGACCATAGCAACTCTTTCTGTTTTGATAAGCATTTCTGCAGGGACCAAACGGGTAACCATTTGGCCAAAACGTGATTAACCGTGCAACAAAACGCAAACGGGGACCATCCGTGAGAACAGGATATAGTTTGGGAACCATCTGTGTAATAATAATAATAATAATAATAATAATAATAATAATAATAATAATAATAATAATAATAATAATAATAATAATAATAATAATAATTTTCAAAACCTTATTTTTCAACACTATAAACTAACCAATTAAAACACAACTTTTTTTTCACACTTTCACAACTCAAACTCAAATTTATATACTTCCCCCCCCCCCCCCCCCCCCCCAAAAAAAAAAAAAAAAAAAAAAAAAAAAAAAAAAAAAAAAAACTTCTTCATTCACAAGGATCGAATCAAAGTGATGAACCTAAGTACTGGTCAGATGTAGATGACGAAACTGACTTACACTTTATGATTGCCGCGTACGAATATCAACAACAGTTGGAACAAGAAAGCAGTTCAACCTCGCTTGACCCGTAACCCGGTCTATCGTGAACGTGAGGTTGCCAAAGAATGTTTGATGAATGAATATTGCAATCCAGGTTGTAAGTATCCGCACCAGAATTTTCGAAGAAGATATCAGATGAGCCGGAAACTATATCTAGAAATAGTCATTTTGCATTCTTTAGCCAAGCACCCCAATTGTACGGGTCGAATGAGTATAAGTGTTACTATGTAGTGTACATATGCCATTCGCTAATTGACATACGGCACCGCACCCAATGCGTTTAATGAATATTTGCAAATGGGTGAGCATACTTCACGTGATTGTCTTGATAATTTTAACAAGTGCGTTATTGAATTGTTTATGCCGAGAAAGTCAACATATGCCGAAATTCAAAGTATTTATGAAAGACATGAGTCTTATCATGGTTTTTCGGGAATACTTGGTAGCATTGATTGCATGCATTGGGAGTGAAAAAATTGTCCGGTGGATTGGCAAGGGCAATATGGTAGGGGTGAGAAAAAATACTCAACAATAATACTTGAAGTTGTTGCTCCGCAAGATTTATGGATTTGGCATGCATTTTTTGGTGTAGCGGGGGCGAATAACGATATTAATGTTTTAGATAACTCTTCGTTATTCGACGAAATTCTTGATGACGTCGCCCCTGTAGCACCATATATGTTAAATGGAACTATGTATGAAAAGGGATATTACTTAGCTGACAAAATTTACCCACAGTGGGCAACTTTTGTCAAATCATTCACGGTTGCAATTGACGATAAACATAGTTATTTTAAAAGGAAGCAAGAAAGTGCACGAAAGGATGTCGAACGTGCTTTTGGTTTGCTCCAAGGACGTTGGGATATAATACAACAATCGACACGTCAAATGGAAGTTACCAGAATAAGTAGAATCATGTATTCTTACATTATTTTGCATAACATGATTTTAAAATATCAAAAGTTTGCACTACGTGTGTATGGCGAAATGTGAGTGGATCCGGCACCACGTATAAGGCAAGAAAGGCGGGTCGACCGATATGAATCATGTGATGTCCAACGTCGAAAGGCAAAAGAAATACGCGACAGAGAAACGCATACTAGTCTCAAACTAGACATTTTGAAGCATCTTTGGCAAAAACATCTTCAATGACAACAATAAGAACAACAAGAAGATTCAAAAGAAGATGAATAAGTATTTGTAATTCGTATGTTTTTAAACTTTCGTATGTTTTTTATTTTCCGTATGTTTTTTTATTTTCGTATGTTTCGTATTTTTTTTCTAATTTTTTTGTTTCGTTGGAACTTTTTTTTCTTCTTCTAAATTTGTATGATACTGTTTAAATTTTAATGTTATGTTATTTATTAAATGAAGTATTAGTTTTAGTTTTTGGGTTGAATTTATAAATTATTAATTTATTATTTTAGTTAACGTTGAAAAGTTAAAGCTGATGTAGCTGACGTGGCACAGAGTTATACCTCTGAAAGTTGAAACCAGATAATGGTCACTAATTTTGGGAAATTGAGGATCCCCATGATCTTGAAAATACATTCATCTCCTCCATTTCAAATTATAGAAACAACACAATTAGCTCACCCCATTTCATTGCAAATTCAAGTACACTTGATAAAGCTAAATACCATCTTATTATAAATGACCCCTTATGCCACAAAAAGAAACAAAGATGGTGACTTGATGATGTGTTTCAGTATATGATCAAAGAAAATAAAAATAAAAATGTTGATAATAAAGAAAAAACTATGAAACACATATTGAATCATGTGGATAAAATCAACCCTTTAGTGGATTTGGTATACAATCTTCACCTCTAATTACCCATCACCTTATTTTTGTCTTCATCTTATTTTTTATAAATTTTGATTTTATATGGTACACAATTGTTTATCTTCAATCTGTTTTTTGTCTTTTATTTGTGTTGAATTATTTACTTGCTTATCTATACTTGTCTCTCCACTTGTGTTTGTTGTGTTCACTCTTTTCGATACATGCAAAAAATATAGCCAATTGTATTAAAGGTTTGGTTTTTGCTCCCATACCTTAGCTCACTTATTTTATGTCATTTGATTGATCATTGTTTGTGTATATGCTTCTTTAAGCTGCTGTTTTGCAATCTTTGCTTGTTATTCTATTGTGGGTATGTTTTGTTTTTATGTTTTCGTATTTTGGCTTATAGGTTTATTGCTATTTGCTTTATTTGACATGTTAAAGGGGTGTATGGGATTGCTTATTTCAAAAAACGTCATCTAAGTACTTATTTGACATGTTAAAGGGGTATATGGGATTGCTTATTTGGGTAACCATGTATTCTGACCTTTTGGCTGTCTAATCTACGGGGCTTAGCCCACCACAACACAGACTCGAACCGGGCAAATCCCTCCTTTTCAGAGAGATTGCCTAGGGCACCTCATAGTTGTTTGCACCAAGCATGATTGCAACTTGAAACATCTCACATTTTAGTGATGATAGTCATGCTTTTTTACCACTTGGCCTCCCTTGGCTGGTTGCATATAAGTATTTGTTTGGTGTTTAAGTAAAGAAAAGTGCTTAAGGTTGTTTTTTGGTGAAACAAGCCGTGCTTAATAAGCAGTTTGAGATGCATATTCCAAACTGATTATTCATGATGGGTTTAAAACTTTTTTCAGTAGGTTGATTATCATCTTCTGCTGATACGCATAAGCTATATAATAAGCCATCCCAAGCATCCATTAATTGTCCATATGCGTCTAGTTATAGTTGCTTACTCATGATGTTAGATTAGCATTTCGGTTAATTGTCCTTCATATACTTCGGGTATTTCAAGTTGCTTTCTGTAAGTGTTAATCTGATTGATTTGTATCAGTTTCCAGTGTTTCAGTGGTTCTGATTGCATGATTATTAATCTAATTAAATCCTTATAATATCAGTATTTTCAAGACACCTGGATAGTCAGTTATCTGATTATCACAACAAAAAAACACATCTGAGTACTTCAAAATGCTATACCAAACACCCTTTTAGTCCTTTACAAGAATGTAACAGAAGAACTATCTAGGTGGTAGAAATAACTAAGATGGCTCAAGTTCATGGTGGAACCTTTGTCTTACAGCATAAAGCTATGAACTTTGATGATTTGAATTGAGTTTGTGAAAGAAAGATGGACTATTCATCATGCTTTATGACTATACAATCTAAACATTTTTTTTGCTTGTGGTGAATCTAGATTTCTTGGAGGAAGCATCATTATAAACAAGAAAGATGGAGGTAACCAATGTCACTGAGTATCAGGCAATCGCTAAAGAAAAGTTGCCTAAGATGGTCTACGACTACTATGCGTCTGGTGCCGAAGACCAATGGACTCTCGAGGAGAACAGAAACGCCTTTGCAAGAATCCTGTAAATACCTTTTATTATCTTTTCTAACTATATATATATGGTTTTAATCCAAAACAAAATGTTCATTCAAAAGGGTACATGGATCGGTGTTTTGTTTGTCAAATAAAACAGGTTTAGGCCCCGTATTCTTATTGATGTGAGCAAGATAGACATGACTACAACTATTTTGGGGTTCAAGATATCGATGCCTATTATGATTGCCCCAACTGCCATGCAGAAAATGGCACATCCAGATGGTGAGTATGCTACAGCAAGAGCTGCATCTTCTGCTAACACTATCATGGTTCGTATTTCCATCTTTATGAAATTTTTGTAAACTCAAATTACATATAATGGGAATTTCTTTATGATACTTATTGATTCAAATGGCAGACATTGTCGTCATGGGCTACATCTAGTGTTGAGGAGGTTGCTTCAACGGGACCTGGAATCCGGTTCTTCCAACTTTATGTAAGCTAATTATTTTCACTTCTTATTCATGGTTAAATAGAATCACCAAGACAAATATAAATGATGATCGTTTCCTTGATATTAGGTGTACAAGGATAGGAACGTTGTTGCTCAGCTTGTGAGAAGAGCCGAAAGAGCCGGTTTCAAGGCTATTGCTCTTACAGTTGATACGCCAAGGCTTGGACGTAGAGAAGCTGACATCAAAAACAGATTTACTTTGCCCCCATTTTTGACATTGAAAAACTTTGAGGGTTTGGACCTCGGTAAAATGGATGAAGTGAGTGGAAACAAACATTTATATTAATTTAGTTATCCAAACAGTCCTAATGATCATGTATTCAGATTTCACAAGCTACCTCTTGACATTAAGAACTGTGTTTCGTCTAATGCAGGCTAATGACTCTGGCTTATCTTCTTATGTGGCTGGTCAAATTGACCGTACCTTGAGCTGGAAGGATGTGAAGTGGCTCCAGACCATCACCACTATGCCAATCCTGGTGAAGGGTGTGATCACTGCTGAAGACAGTAAGAAAGAGCAACCATCAAATCTTGTAAACGTTATCTCTGGCTGAACCATGTCGTGTAAAATGTCCTATTTTTTATTCATGCAGCAAGGCTAGCGATTCAAGCTGGTGCAGCAGGTATTATTGTATCTAATCATGGAGCTCGTCAACTTGACTATGTACCTGCCACTATTATGGCTTTGGAAGAGGTACCGCATTTATCTATCTATAACTAAAACTTTATTTAATACGGTCTTTTTAATAGCTTGAGTAACTTTGCCTCAGGTTGTGAAAGCAGCACAAGGCCGAGTTCCTGTGTTCTTAGATGGTGGTGTTCGCCGTGGAACTGACGTTTTTAAGGCCTTGGCTCTTGGAGCTTCTGGCATATTTGTAAGTGGACAATATATTTCAATCTATTAACTTGCCTTTATGTTTCAAAAATGCGAAAATAAATGCATTTCACTTTGAAACTGAACCGTTTTAGACAACAAGTGTCTTTAAAAAGTTTTTTTTTTTTTTTTTTTTTTTTTTTTTTCAGCAATTTGTCAAAAACCGATTAATCTTTCAACTTTAGTTGTCACTTTTTATGTTTTAGTAACAAAAAGGCACCAAGTTGATAACTTTTTTTATACAGTACAATAATGTTGTTTAGTAAACATACTAATTTAATTTATAAAAAATTAGATTGGACGACCCGTGGTGTTTTCTTTAGCTGCTGAAGGAGAAGCAGGAGTGAGAAACGTACTAAAAATGTTACGCGAAGAATTTGAGCTAACAATGGCGTTAAGTGGTTGCACCTCACTCAAAGAGATCACCCGTAACCACATTGTGACCGAATGGGATGCACCTCTTTCGCGTCCTGCACCAAGATTGTAGATATATCATGTCTAAATCAGGAACGATTATATGTCCAAAAGCAAAGTAAAAGGTATAGCACATGTTATAGGTGCAACGACATGCCCAACTGTGTTTTGGGGAATCGTATTATTTCGAATTTATTTGTTCGTGTATTTCGAATTTCTCGTTTTGGAATAATAAGTTGCGTGGATATACAAATTACTTGAATGCCCATTATACGTACTGTGATTATTAGACTTAAAATGTTCGACTGGTTAACATCCCAGGATCTCGCGTGTGTTCTAAGAGTGACTCAATTATGAGTTTGTTTGTTTTTTTTTTTTTTTTTCTCTTCTTCTTCTTCTTCTTCTTCTCCTCTCGAAACAAGGGCTGATGTTGTTTTACAGCATTGTGCTCGAACTAGTCAGTTCTTGTTAGAACCGTCTTGGATTGGATAAGCGACTTTTAAGCTTAAATTGGTCAAGTCTACAAATTTTATGATGACCAAAATAGTTGTTATATTTAATTTTACTTGACATATATTGAACAGAATTATTTTACTTTTTGTCAAGAGTTAAGATCAAATAAGAATAATAATAAAAAGGGTAAATTGCAAAAATGGTCCTTAACGTTCCACAAAATTGCAAAAACGGGACCGAGACAAGAAGTAGCGCAAAAAAGACACCCACGTTTCACATTTTTGCAAAATCGCCACTGAGAGCCATTTTCCGTTAACTCCCGTTAGTTTTCCCGTCAGTCAAGGGTATAATCGCATGAAATGACAAATATACCCCTTTAACTTCAGATACAACCCTAATTGTTGCCGCCAAATCTTTACCAGTGCATTTTCATATTCACTGCATTTGAACGATACGTATATGAATGAGGATGGAAAAGGAATTGTTGTACCTGAAGAGTGGGTTCATGTTGCTTACAGCCTAGAAACATGGGCGCGTATGTACTCATTCAAGATCAATGGGTGTTCTAGCCGCAAATACTGGCCAAGAATTGAGTCTACAACAGTCATAGTACCACCCAATCACAGACCTCAGGTTGACAGGCCAACTAAAAAGATGAAGTCAAATGACGAGCATGCACTTCCAACTTCTTCATGTGTTACCCACTGATCTTTGAACAATTGTTTAACGTTATTGTCTGTTGGATTCTATATTTGTAATCTTTGTTTAACTTGATTGCATTTAGAACAATATGTTTGAACCCATTGCAGTTGGACTTTCAAAAGTCAAACTTGCAAAAATGTTTATGTTTCTGATGTATTCTATGTTTGTTTGCATCAACCATGTTATGGTTAATGAATGTAATGGATCTCATGATCCAGATTGTGTTTAGAACATTATGTTTGCACCCATTGCATTTAGACTTTCAAAAGTCAAACTGCAAATGTTGAATTGCATAAAGTCAACTGTCTTTTATTTTTGTCCACACATGAAGACTACACAGTACGTGGCAATCTTTTATAAGCCCTTTTATAGGCAAACACATGAAGGCTACTAAATACGCATCTCTTAAAACACTCACTTGCAAAACACACCTCCCTATTTCCTTAACCATGAACAACTCTTAATGTGATATTAATCTAAGGGTTGTCTGTAACTCGTATGTGCTTACTGCACTAATGCTTGGCCCTTACCACACCGAGATTCTTCAAGACTTGCAGCAGGCACACGATTTGGAGTACAAGTTAAAAAAAAATTACTAAAAGGGTCGAACGTAGGGGGGATGTGATTGTTAGACTTCAAAACTATTCACGTGCAAGAATTGCAAGGAACAATACAAAGAAGCTTAGGAGGCTACAAACAATTGATAAGCGTAGGGCGAATGCACTGTTGATGATGGCCAGGCAAGTCAAGGACAAGATGTTTAAGAAGATTGAGTTTGTTGTAAAGAAGAAATATCCATGAGGGGGTTGGTTGTTTTGAGATTAGTGATGGTCAATGAATGTAATGGATGGGGTTGGTTGTTTTGAGATTAGTGATGGTTAATGAATGTAATGAATCTCATGATCCAGATTTTGTATGAATAATGTCTTCACATATGTTTATACTTCATTATTGTATTTGATAGGTATCACAAACATAAACAAGAAGCTGACATTAATGAAACATTAAAACATAGACTAAACATAGTGATTCAGTTTGTGGTTTGGACATACCCAAAACTACATCCTAGAAACACAGACTAAACATAATGATTCAGTTTGTGGTGTTGTTTTTACTGAACTTTCTTGGCTTCTTTTTTCTCTTCTTCTTTGCTTCAGTTGATTGAGTTGCATCTGCAACACCCCCTGCACTTATGTTTCTACTTGTAATACCCAGACCAATGACACCACAACTTACTTCCTCTGCCGTTGCACAACCTGCCCGTTCAAGTATCACAACACTATGCCTCCAACACTTAACATCCCCACAACAGATGAAGCATCTTTCGTCCAACACCTCTATCTTTACACCACCCCCTCTTGTTTTGTTCCCACTTCTGATACAGAGACCAATTACACCACCACTTACTTTCTCTACCTGTGTATTATTACGACTCATTTTTTGTCTCTTTAATTTTTGAGTTACAGATTCTGCCATATGTATGTTTTTGATAAAGTTGGACAGGAGACTTTACTATACTAGTTGGTTGGATAATTTACTTCATTTTGTGTGGTAGGTAAAGGAGTATTAACTTCTTACTAGTGCTACTCAATAAACCAAGTGACTTTCAACCGTTTGACTTTCACCTGTTTGACTTTCATGCAAAACATCACCTATCTAATGCTTTCTGCATAAGCTGCATAGGAAGTACCCATATATTTCAAAAATGAAACACAACATAAAGAAATGAAAATCGAAACACAAACATATCAGTAACATAAACATTAAAACTTTCATTGATCATAGGAGTTCACAACCATTACAAATTTCCAAACAGATATCTAAACAAACACTTGTTTAGTAGTTTGAACCGCTGCCCTTCCCATTACCCCTTTTCTTCTTTTTCTTCAATTCTTTTTCTTTCTTGTCCTCCTTCTCCTTTAGATACTTGAACACCTTTTCAAGATTGGAAATCTTCTGTTCCAACTCATCAAATTTGGGTAAAACGGTATCCACAGGCTCTTGCTTCTCCTCCTCCGCCTCTTCATCATCACTCAAAAGCGCTTCATAGTAGCCATCTTGTTTCCTCAGATGGGTCCGAATCTTAGTTCTTAACTCCTTAGGTATCTTCCTATAAGAACCATACTCATCAATTGGTTCTCCGCCAAATGCATCAAAAAGTAAATCGTTTAGATAATAGGTTCTTAAAAGTTTATCAAATTCCTCTTCCTCGGTACCATTGTAGATACTCTTCCCTTTTCCATTGTTTGCCATCGTCGGTTGTTTTGATCGTTGGGATTGTGTGTGTTATGGTTGAATAAGCGGGATAAACATGGACTTTATAGTCCTATGCAATCGCTTGACTTGCCGAGTTACACAAAAAAAAAAGGGAAAGGTTAATCGCCAAGTGTGCCTCCAAAATTAAGTTTTATAACTTTGCAAATTTGGTCATTGAAATAAAGTTGGGGTAGTCAAAGGCGGGAAGCGAGTGAAATGGCGATTATACCCTTGACTGACGGGAAAACTAACGGGAGTTAACGGAAAATGGCTCTCAGTGGCGATTTTGCAAAAATGTGGAACATGGGTGTCTTTTTTGCGCTACTTTTTGTCTCGGTCCCGTTTTTGCAATTTTTTGGAACGTTAAGGACCATTTTTGCAATTTACCCTAATAAAAATAAGAATGATGACAAGTAATTACAACTACACATTCTAGATGCACCTACAAAAATTGGATGTATCTACATTCAAATTTTCCCTCTCAAATTAAAATATGTGGCTAGAATTACTTCTTACCCTTCTCATTTTAATTATCTTTCTTATTAGATCCCTTCCCAATTAAAATACTGTTTAACAAAAAGTCCAAACCAAAGACCAAATCGAACCAAACCGATCTAAAACCTAAGAGAATTTATAAAAACTCAACCGAAGTAATTCATTTCACAATCTACTACACGAGTCCCTTCTGAAAGTTTTTTTGTCATTTCCTTGCATCCGGCTACGACCATTTCTCTTTCAATCTCCTAATTTAAAGAGTAATCCCCGAATTCACTCTATTTCTTTTGAAGATTACATATACAATTACCAGGTTAATTAAACTAAAAAATAGAGAAAATTCCGATATTATACCGGTCGCTCAATTTTTAAATCTTATCTATACCAAAATAGTATTTTTCTCAAAATAGACTGAGTGACTTGCGACTTTTTTACTTTTGATAAAAATGTGCCAAGTGTTACCAAAAAGTTTGTGCCAATTCATATTTTATTTCACATGTGTAAGCTATAAAGTCAGGTGCTTTTCGCGCGACCTAAATTAAGCGACTTTTATTTACTTTAAACGACCTTCTATTTTGTTAGAGTTAACTACATTTTTTATCCTTGTGCAGGTGCTTTTCGCGCGACCTAAATTAAGCGACTTTTATTTACTTTAAACGACCTTCTATTTTGTTAGAGTTAACTACATTTTTTATCCTTGTGGTTTGTTGGACATTTCATTTTTGGTCCAAAAAATCCTGAATATATTGAATATCCAACATATAATCGCTATCTATACTACATTATAATGCATTTGGGAATATTTTATAATTATAAAAGCTTAAAATTAAGACTTTTTTCTTGCTTATTACAGAAAGATTTCAAAATTAATTTGTTAGGAAGCAAGTTGGTTAGGAAGTTTGTTAAGAAGCGGTTGGTTGTTCAAACTAAAATTATTTGGCTTAACCATCTCTAATATTTCTACTTATAAAGCAACTTATAAAGCATGAAAGCAACTAAATATGTAACCAAATAACGCAAAATATAAACACACAGTACCCGCGCCATTGTGCCGGTATTGTTCTAGTAAAGTATAATGTATGGGTATACTCCAACATCACCATGACCATCCACCACCGGAATCACCATCACCATCGCCTAACAATCACCGTTTGCCGCATCAACACAACCGAACGCCACAACCACGAACTTCTAACAAAATAAATACATACCTCATACTATCTTCATCTACCTGAGCCTCATAAATCCAAATATCTAACACTAAAACACGCAAAACCATTCACGAACACAATTAGATCTGGAAATTATTTGCGGATCTACAAACACAAAATCCAAACCTATACTCGAACACAGTAGACATGAAAGGCTAAAACCCACCTTAAAAAACCAGTCACCACAGAATTTTTAAGAATAAAAAAAAAATGATAGCTTATAGTGTGCCACCATGGACCGATAATCGGAATATCTTGCACCACGTCACCAGTTCAACTTTATGGGGTTTGTATTGGTTTTTGGTTTATTGATGAATTTTTGGATTGTATGTGTGTGTGAGGATATGGTAGTGTGCCACCATGTTTTTTTTTTTTTTTTTTTTTTCACTAAAGGGTTTGGTTGTGTGAGGATGTTGTAGGATTTGATATGTTTTAATAATAATAATAACAACAAAGATTATTTGAGGATTAAACATTCTTTACATACACATGGATCAATCCCCGCCTTTCATTCATTTTGATCTAATGGCTTAGATTAGAGTTAATATTTACACTACAAGGGTATTTTAGTACTATTTAAATACTTTTTTTTACTCTTATCTCTCATTTAATGCGTCATTTTTTCATACACACAAAGTGTGTGTTTGTTTCTTCTCTCCCATCTAACTACCTCTTGTAACGAGCTCCTCTAATCATCTCCTTCATTGCGATCATCATAGAAATCCTAATTTTTTCTTCTAAATTCATTAATTGATCTCATTCTTCATCCCGTAAATCACCTAACCCTAATTTTTTATCGTTTATTTTTATTTAAGCTTAATTCAAAGCTGAATTATAAGCTATCTGTTTTCTTTAAGCTGAATTATGAGCTAACTTACTTATTTTTTTCATATTATATGCAGGTTTTATGGATTCGCTTCAAAGTTCTGTTTCTACTACTTCTGAAGAGATCGCTGTTAATGATTCTTCTACTACTTTTGAAGAGATTGTTGTTAGTGATGATGTTTCAGCTAAGTATGCTGAGGAGATTGTTGCTTATGAACACGGTGATGAATCCGTAGCAATTAAGAGTGAGTTTTTTGATTATTTTAATTTTTTCTATAATCCGTTTGTTAGTGTTAATAAGCTATGTTATTTAGATGGTATAAGCTCTGAATATGTTATTAAGATGTTATAAGCTCTGAATAAGTAGTTTTAAGCTTTGAATGAGTAGCTGATTATATTTGTAGTTTGGATATCATATATGATATATGACATGTGATATATCAATGTTTTTGTATCAAATGATATATCATATGTGATATATTAATCTCAGCTTTGAATAAGTAGTTTTAAGCTTGTCATATCATATATGATATAGCACATGTGATATATCAATGTTTTTGTCTTGCATGTGTTATATCATATATGATATAATTATAACATGTGTCTGTGATTTCATTTTTAGTAAACCTCTGTTTTTAATTTTTTTTTTTTTTTTTCCAGATTTGAATGCTTTGAAAACTCCTGAATCATTTGCTACTCACTCTAATTTTGATACTCCTGGTGGAACTGTTTATTATATTCCGAAAGTTCCTGTGGATGTGTTACTTGTTAAGGGCAAAGTTTATAAGTCGATTGATGAGTGCATTGCTGCTTATATGAAATATGCTGCTAAAGCAGGGTTTGTGGTTAGGAAGTCATGCCAGAAAAGGTTGAGGAATGGTACTGTGAAGCAAAAGTATTTAGTGTATAATAGGGAAGGTTGTCCAAAGGGAATTCATGTGGACATGTTAGACTTAGAGAATAGTGACAAGCAGGTTAGAAGTTCGAACCTGCATATCACAGGGTGCAAAGCACGTGTCATTTTTGATTTAATTCCTGGTACTTCTAAGTACAGGTTGAATGTCTTTGATAGTATTCATAATCATGAGCTTGAACGTGAAGAGTATAAGCATTTGTCAAAGACTGAGAGGCAGTTGACGTATGCTGAGCAATTGTTCATTGTTAAAGCTGCTAGCGTAAATATAGGCGCAATGAAAGCTCATCACATCTTAACTGGTTTGAAGGGTTCTTATTTGCTTGTTCATAGAACGACTGTTGATTTTAAGAACTTTTTTAGGGGTGTGAACTGCTATATAGGTGATAGTGATGCGCAGATGCTTATATCTAAGATGGAGAATAGGAAGAAGCACGTGCCGGATTTTTCATTTGATTATTTGGTCGAAAATGCTGAGCTTGCGGCTATTTTTTGGGCTGATGAAGTTTCTAAGTTCAACTATAGAGAGTTTTGTGATGTTGTTTCGTTTGATGCTACTTACAGAACAAACAAGTAAGTATATGTATGTTTAGTATGATATTTTTGATTATATGATTTTCTATTTAATCTGTTATTTTAAGTATTTTTGTTTTTTGTTTTTCAGGTACAAAATGGTGTTTGTTCCCTTTATAGCCATAGATAATCATCGGAGGTGTGTAACAGTCGCAGCAGGCTTGTTGAAGAACGAAACTACAGCTTCGTATATTTGGTTGCTGAAAGCGTTCATAAAGGCGTTTGGTAGGGCTCCAAATATTGTTGTTACTGATCAGGATGGGGCTTTGAGAAATGTCATTGAAGCTGAGTTTGCGGGTTCTAAACACAAACTTTGCATGTGGCATATTACTCAAAAGCTCCTCGGAAAGGTATTTTTCTGCCTTTTTGTTTATCATATGTGATACTTTATTCTATGTGTATTTTTTATTGATTTATCATATATGATAATTTGAACTTTTTTTCAAATAATATGTTAAATCATATGTGATACTTGATTTTATTTGTATTTATTATTGGTTTATCACATATGATAACACATATCTATTTTCAATTCATTTGTTAAATCAGATGTTATTTGTTTTGTTTACAGATATGTTCTAAAATCTATGATGATACCGACTTTAAAAAGAAGTTTAATCAAATTGTATGGAATATGTATATCGGTCCGGAGGAGTTTGAGGATAGATGGTCAAAGTTATTGGATGAGTTTAGTTTACAGAATCATAAGTGGTTAACAAAGATGTTTAATATACGTTCGTGTTGGATTCCTGCTTATTTTATTGATTCCCCCTTGTGTGGTTTAATGAGGACGACGTCTAGATCTGAGAGTGAGAACTCCTTTTTCTCTCATTTTACGAATCAAGGTTCCACTCTTATGAATTTTATGAATTGTTTTGAGACGGCAATGGAAAAGCAGAGGCATATACAAGAGAGGCTTGATCATAAGACTATTGATTCTGTTCCGAAGTTTAGAACCTATCTTAAGATTGAACGTCATGCTTCGAAGGTTTTTACTCGTCCTCTGTTCGAGCTTGTTCAAGCAGAGATTTTTGCAGGCACATGGTATTGTCAAATAGAAACCAAAAGCTTGGTTGAAGGATCTGAGGTCTCTGTTATTAGAGAAACAAAATTTATTGATGCACTAATGGAGAAGAAGAAAGCTAAGTTGAGAGAGAAAGCTAGGAAGAGAGTTAAGGATAAAGGTAAGGATAACGATAAAGCTGAAGAAGAAGAGCCAGTTAACCTGTTTTATAGAGTTGACGGATTATATAAGGTATGTTAGCAACTTAAAAAAATATTGTTTATTTTTTTTTTTCATATATGATTTTTTACTACCTTATTTCTTTTGTTTTATCATATATGATTTTTTACTATCTTCTTTCTTTTTTGCCCATTAAGGTGTTGCGTAACCAAGAGGATGGATCAGTTGTATGTTCCTGTCAGCTTTTTCTTCGAGTTGGAATATTATGCAGGCATGTTTTTTGTGTGTTTAAGAACGCCAATATTGAAGTGATTCCAAGTCAATACATACTGAGGCGTTGGACAAAGAACCTTATACCTGCTGCTTTGAGGAACAAACGGAACAGATATGGTGAGAAGAATGAGATTGTTGAGAATTATGCAAATGAGGCAAGTTCCATTGTTGATCACTGTATCCATATGTTGAGTAAAGATGAGGCAAGGTTGTCTTCTTTTGTTGAAAAGTTGAGGTTGCTAAAGATTGATGTCGAGGCTGATTGCCCAAATCCTCCTTCTAAGAACAAGGCTGACAATTTGGAGGAACTTGTTGGAGTCCCGAAGCCAGCTGAAAAAACCATTAACAATCCAGCTCTTGGTAATCCTAAAGGCCGTAAAAAGATGCGCATAAAAGGAGGTAAAGAGCAAGCTCTTGAAAAGAATTCAAAGAACAGGAATGCATGTTCGTTATGTGGAGAGATAGATGGTCACAACAGGAGGACGTGCCCAAAAAAGTTTGCAGAAGAGGCCGAGTTGGATCAATTTGAAGTTACAAGGGAAGGGGATTTGGATCAATCAGAAGTTACAAGAGGAGAGGTCTTGGATCAAGCATGAATTTCAACATAAATCGTCTTCATATTTTTTTTTAATTTCTTTGATTATTATTTGTTTTGTCGGATTGTGTTGAAGAAATTTGAGTAACAGACCTAGACATGATTGTTTGATTATTACTGAGTTTTTATATGAAACAGATTGTTGCTGATTGTTTTTTAGAGTTTTGGTTACTTTCATTTGAGTTATCACATATGATAATCCAGAAGTAATTTTTTTAGGTGTGTTATCATATATGATAATTCTCTGATATCATATATGATTTTATACTTGGTTTTTTCCATTTTGATTTATCATATATGATAACTTTTAAAGAAGAGTATATTATGATTTTGTTCAAGTGTTTTTGTTTCTTTCGTTTCAGTTATCACATATGATAAAATTTTGAAGCAAATTTTTTAAGTGTATTATCATATATGATATTTATGTATGATACTTTTTTTTGCAGTGTGCTATAAAACAGAGTCGATTATCGATAAACAACAGCCATTAGAATTGATTTATCAATTTGTGCAATAAAAACTTAAACAAGACATTCAAAATCACATCCAGAAATGTTTCGCCTTTTTCATTTCTTGACAAATGATGGCAACGTAGTACTTGGAAAGTTAAACCATTATCCTACCTGGAAATTTAAACTGTCTTGTGATATTCTAGCATACGACATACGAAATAAGACATTGTTTTAACATGTTTAAGCCATATTATATGGCATACGATATTACATAATAAAGTCTAAAGAAATTAGATCTTAATCTGCATTAGTTGCCCCAAAAAGATTCTGTACGCCCCCGTCCTTCTATTCTTTGTGTTGTTAGTCCTGCTTCTGAATTTTCCACCACTAACTGCTAACCTTTTCCATCATTTTGCACTTGCAACATGCTCCTTTTCTGCTCTTCCTTCTTGTTTCCAATCTCTTCTCTTATCAATTTCTGCAACTCTTCCTTGTTTGTGTGTTTCTTTGCAAACTCAAGTGCTTCTTCATTTATCATTTCTCGATGATTGTTCAGTTCATGCGTTAACATCTTGGCTGCATACTTGATTCTCATTCTTATTATCTCCAACTGCTGTTCTTTTCCTTCTTTTGGAAATTCAAAGTTCCAGTTCTTCAAAGTTTCTCCACCATAGTGCTCCATATGCATCATTACGAAAATACCACAATCAATGACATTCTGTGTTGTTCCCCACTTTAGCTTCATCACTGTTGTCTTTTTTTCGCTATGTCAGATGCTTTTTTATGCTTGTGGGATTCCAGATATCTTGAAAACAGTTTTTTCTACACAAAATAGAAAATTCATTTTAACAAAGACAATTCATTATCTCATATGCCGAAGGCGTTTTCTGCGGCTTTGCCGCAGAAGACGCCTTCGGCTACAGCTAAGCCGAAGGCTTAGCTGAATAAGACCCTTCAATGTAAATTTATAATATCTAATCACTTACTAGAACATCACATTGTTTTTATTTGTTATATCATATATGATACTTGATTTTCTTTTGTATTTTTTTATAGGTTTATCATATATGATAATTCACATGTTTTTTCAAATCATTTGTTGTATCATATATGATACTTGATTTTCTTTTGTATTTTTTATAGGTTTATCATATATGATAATTCACATGTTTTTTCAAATCATTTGTTGTATCACATGTGATACTTTTTTCCCCATATATGTGATAGTGAAAACACAATAATAAATCAGTACGCGTCGTTACTTGAGCATAATCTGTAATTACTTACCAGAATGTCACATTCTTTCGAGTATTTTGATTCATAAGTCGCCCCTGAGTTGGAGTTGTCAAGGATGACAGAAGTACCTTTGAGTAGATTGAAAACAACCAGATAAAAGTGTTCATGTGCAATTATTGGGAAGAATGCCTGTATAAATAGATTAAGAACAATCAGATTCATTTTAATACAAGTAAAACTTTTTTCATAATAAGTCAAATTATTTTTTTACCAATTCCACATGATCCATTGATTTATCTTCTGGATTGCCTTTAAACACGGTTGTCAAGTTTGCACAAAACTCTTCATACTGGTTCTCTTGATCTTCCTTTTTTGCTTGCACTATTTGTGTTGTCTGTTTTTATAAATCAACATATGTTAAAGAAACAAATTTAAGATTTTAGCAATTAAGTTCTAATTTTTTAGGTAACTTACAAGTATTCCCGTGTGAAAATACTGTTTGATCTTTCCTCCTCTGTTGTTGATTGTTTCTTCATAGCTTAAAATACAAGCAAAGCTGTCGATTACACTAGAGTCCACTTTTAATTGTGGTGTTAGTGTTTGCATGTTGTCTCTGTGTGTTGCTGCGCCCTATGCCCATTCTGTTTGAAATATAAATTCGCTACACAAATAGATAAAAGCATAGTTAGATATATTTTTAGCACAATTTCACACTTTTTATTCATTTGATTCTTTAATAGTATAAAGCATGCTTACTATGGATTTCCTTGCATGGAGAATAGAGCATTGCTTACTGTCAATTCATCTGGCTGAGATGGTGTATTTATGACAGTTTTCTTGTTCATATATGGTGAAACCAGATATCTTGAAGGCTTTTTTGCTCTTTTTTCAAGTCGCTCTTCTTCCTCTTTAGCTTCTTCAGCAACTTGATTTCTCGTCCTTTTTGGATTCTTTGGTGTTTCAATTGCAGCCGCTTTTTCAATCATTGGTGTTTTTCTTTTGCTACCGTGTCAGTTTGAACTTCAGGTTTGTTGCTAACTGGGCTTATACCAAGATTGAAAGTTGGTGGTGAAATTGATTTCATTCTTCTTGTTGTCATTTTTTGTTGCGGTGAGGTGGATTTTCTTGCTGTGGTTTTTGTCGATTTCTGTTGTGATTGATTAATCTTTTCCAAATTTTCTTGTGCTTGACTCATAAAGGTTTCATAATTATCATCCACAGCGAAATAGGCATCTAGGTCATCTCCTCCTGTCATAGATGATGGTTGTTCTTTTTTGGAAATCTTTTCTGGACTTTCTTCATCGATGCCCTGTTTTTTTAGTGTCTCAAAAGAATGAATTGGGCTTCCCTTTAACTTCTCAACTGGTTTTTCTATCTCCTTTTCCACTTCTGTTTCCTTCTCAACCGGAACTTGTTTTTCCGTCTCCAATTCTGTTTCCATCTTATCCTCTTCTTCCCTATGTTCTTTTTCCTCTATTTTTTCTTGTTCAACACCTGTTTTCTTTTCATCTTCAGTCTCACTCTCTTCTTCACTGCCACTCTCTTCTTCACTCTTTTCTTCCTTTTGCATTTTATTTTTCTTCTCACGTTCTTCATTTTCAATCCCACTCTCTTCTTCACTTTCATTCTCTTCGTCACTTCCATTCTCTTCTTCACTCCCGCTTTCATCTGTAGTATGACTGACATTTTCTTCTTTTCTATCTTTAGATTCATCTTCCTTATCCTTCTCATTGTCATCATCACTTCCATGATCACTTCCATCATCAGTGTCTCCATCATCACTGTTGCTTTCTTCACTATTTTCTTCTTTTTCTTCATCAATATAAATGTCTATCTCTTTGAACATTGATTTGTATCTTTTACTTAAGCCTAACAACTGCTTGTCTCCTTTGAACTTAATCATACCCTCCCTCATCATCAGCTAGCTGTTTCCTTTCATCTATTATGATTTCAAACTTCTCTTCTATTCTTTCAATAAACTCCTGTAAAATTAGTAATATGTATTATTTTTTTTAATCTATATTTAAAATCATATGTGATATTTTTTATTTTACAAAAACATTTGAAGTATCATATATGATAATTCACATGTTTTTTCAAATCATTTGTTATATCATATATGATACTTGATTTTCTTTTGTGTTTTTTATAGGTTTATCATATATGATAATTCACATGTTTTTTCAAATCATTTGTTATATCATATATGATACTTGATTTTCTTTTGTATTTTTTATAGGTTTATCATATATGATAATTCACATGTTTTTTTCAAATCATTTATTCAAGGCGTCTTTAGCCAAAGGCATTGACTATGGCTAAGCCGCAGGCATAACCTTCGGTTATAGCCGAAGGCTATGCTGCAATTTATAACACAATCAATTTATATAGCAATCAAAATAGAAGGTAAACCTCTATGGTTTCTGGTCTCTTTGGTGGCAATGGTTCATCGACACATCATTTCCCTTGTATAAATTGAGACCTGTTTTCTCTTCGTTTGGATCAAATTCTTCGTGATGATCAAGCTTCCCCAGACACTCTTCCTTCATTTCCATCCCAATCCTCTTCCTCATTGCTTGCGTGTTCCAACTTCTCAGTGCTGGACGATGACGCATAACTTGAAATGCTGGGAATTTTGTTGAGTCCAAGTACAACAGCTTTTTCATACAAAAAATAAATTTGTGTTAGATTGTAATATTTGTATAGTATTGAATCACATTTGATAAATGTATAGAAACATGTAGAACAACTTACGCAGAGGAAGGTTGCTGGCCCATAAAAGTAGTCACCAATCTTCACCTTTTCCCAATTCTGCTTACTTGTTTCTAAGCAATCCATTATGTATCCACACCAGTCAATATCTGAAATTTCATCACTTTCTTTGACATGTTTTAACACTGTCTTAAACACCTTTGCACCATTATCAACTTTTCCCATCGTGCTAGCAAAGAGTGTCAAGAAGTTTATTGTGAAGATGAAATCAGCATTGAATGTGCTAGATATCTCCGTTGATATTGCAGCTGGTGTGATTTTGTTCACTTGAGAGTATTGTTTTTCCCATTTTTTGATGAAAGGATCGTCATGATTTCTTTCTTCTAGCTCTTCCAATTTGTTTGCTCCCATTGGCACACCAAGCATGTCATTGATTTTTTGTCTTGTTACCTTTATTGAGCCCTTCTCTAATCTCAATTCCATGCTTGGTGGATGGAATTTATCAACCACGTGGTATATCAAAGCACTTGGAAGTTCAGTTATCGGGAAGTTTATGTATCTTTCGAAACCAATATCTCTGAGACATTTCTTTCTTAGTTCTGTTAAACCAGCCATGGCATCAGACATGGCTTTCGGTGATGACCTTGTAATGCAGGTTGGGTATATCACCTTTTTGGTTGCTTTTCTTTGTTTTTCTTTTTTCGGTTTTTCCTTTTTGGCCTTGACAACCTTGCTTTCCTTCTCCTCCTCGTCCTCATTCTCTTCTTCTGCATCATCTTGTTTTTCTTTAATTTCTATTTTTCTCTTTTTTGTTCACTTTTTCTCTTCCTCATTTTTTTCGCTTCCTTCCTCCTCCTCCTCTTCACGTTCTTGACTACTTTCTGCTTCTTCATTTGATTTTTTAGTGTTTTGCCTTTTCAAACTCTTAGAAGATGTAGCAGGTTTTGCTGCTTCTTTTTTTGTTTTCTGTGCACGCCCTCTTGTCATACACTTGGTCATCACATATCTCTTTTTTTCTCTTTGAACAACTTCTTTTTTTATTTCCTTCTTTTTTGGCTCTGCATGCTTTTTGTTGTTATCATCTTCCTCCCTTTCTATTTCCATGTCTTCTACATCTTGTATATGTACTGCAAAAAAATATTAAAATTTTATCACATGTGATAAACCAATAACAAATACAAATAAAATCAAGTATCATATGTGATAAAGCATGTTATTTGAAAAAAAATATGAAATATCATATATGATAAAGCATTTAAAATATACCTTTTGCAGTTTGTCTTTCTTTTGCGGATGACTTTAAGAACGGCAATGTTGTTATTACTTTTTCCACCTCATCTGTTTCGTTTGCTTTAACTTTATGTACATTTTTAAAACACGCATGTTTAGTAATTATGTTCAAGTAGACCAATTAAGGTACATTATCAGTTTTTTTTTCGAAGGCTTAGCTGCATTGATAGCCTTCGGCAAAGCCGAAGGCTATCACTGCAGTTAAGACAAGTGTTTTTTTTCAATATCATATGGGATAAAATGCATTCAATATCAACTTAATCTATTTATAGGTGAATATTTTTGATATATCATATGTGATAAAATATAGACTAAGCAGCATCCTATGGCTTTTTCTAGTCCAAAGTCGTAGTGTTTGTGTATGCCAAAGGCATTTACATATATGCCGCATCCTATGCCTTTGTGTATGCCAAATGTGTTTTCATTTAAGCCAAAGGCGTCTTCTGCGGCTTAGCCGCAGCCAACACCTTTGGCATAGCCGAAGGCGTCTTCTGCGGCTTAGCTGCAGAAGATGCCTTCGGCATTTCCTTCTTCTGCGATTTAGCCGCAGCCAATGCCTTCTTCTGCGGCTTAGCCACAACGAACGCCTTTGGCATAGCCGAAGGCGTCTTCTGCTGCTAAGCCGCAGAAGACGCCTTTGGCTTTTCCTTCTTCTGCGGCTTAGCCGCATCGCCGAAGGCGTCTTCTGCGGCTAAGCCTTCAGTAAATTCTTCTAATCTGTTTTTTTTATTTCAATATCCACTTATTTAGTATGTTAACTTTGAAAACCTAATTTCTAGTTACTTATTTCTTCACAGAATCACAATAACTTGCATAAACATTCAATAATCAATGTAAATTCATAACATCTTCAGTATACTCTCTATGCATAGTACGCATCAATATTTAAAACATATATGATAGTAAGAGATAGTAAATTTGTTGTTTGAAATGTATAAGTATACCTTTAATCGGTTTTTTAACCGTATTTTTGTTCTTCTTTTTCTCCGTCATTTTCTGTGCTATATCATCTCCGCCGCTTTCCGCCATTTTTTCCGGTGAGATTTTGGTAGATCTGGTGTTTTCTAGGGTTTGATTTTGATCGGTTTGAATTTGCGTGAGTAGTGTGTGTTTTTAGTGTGTGTTTGGTGAGCGATTTTGTGAGGAAATGAAATGCGTTAGTGGTGTTTGTTGGATGTATGATTTTACTTAATTGCCCCTCCGTGTTTTTTAGTAGTAGTATCTGTTTTGATCTCAACCATTGATCAAAAGTAAATCAATGATCCATATTTGTCCCTTGGTATGTGAGTAAAGTATGGTTTTTGAAATAACTCAACTCTAATAATAATAATATGTTGGTTAACTAGTCAAACTAACCGTCAATAACAAATTAGACAAAACATGGAAAGAAAGTATCACTTTTGGACTGGATTAGAAACTTCTTGAAAAATTAGACCAAAAATAAAATATCCAACAAACCACAAGGACCAAAAATGTAGTTAAATCTATGCTTAAAGTACACAAAAGTCTAACTTAGGTCGCTCGAAAAGTACCTGAAACAATAGTTTACACATGAGGAATAAAAAAAGAATTGGCACAAAATTTTTGGTGACACTTGGCACCTTCTTATCAAAAGTAAAAAAATCGCAAGTCGCTCGATCTATTTTGAGAATAGCATTTTTTTTTATTTTTTATTTTTTATTTTTTATTTTTTTGTCTAGAAAAGATATAAAAGTTGAGCGACTATTCTAATATCAGAATTTTCGCATTATTGAAATACTCCGTACTAATCTACATCTAAATTAAAAGCAATTTAGGAAATGTATCTACTTAGAGGTTAAATGATATTATGTGTTATTGTGCTTATGTCTCAGTCTGCTCATTTTAGGCTGCATGCAGTAAGTGATTGGCAATCAATCCACCAAATGATCTAGATCACCTTGCTGTGGGGAATCGATCGATTGAATTTTTTTTTTTTTGGATGAAGGTCGCTGAAGCGATCGACAACTTTTTTCTTTTTTGTGCGTGTAGAAAATGAATTTTTGTTAGGTATGTTTTTTGTAGTGTAGGTCGCCTTACTGTGACAACTAGTTGCCGGAGAAAGAAAGATGATGTGTCGGATAAAATGAGGGTCAATCCCTCCCTTAAGTGCTTCTTTACTTAAATACACGTAGATAAACAAATTACCTAAACACTAGAAAACTTGTATTAGTAATCTCAAAAACCATCTAAAAACATACTTTGTGCGACTTTCAACCCCTATGAACCTGTCCAGTTTTTATCCGAATTTTTTATTTGACCTGTTTGAGATAAATCACAACCCAAATCAGCCCATTAATTTGTGAATTGGTTGAAATTGTGAAATGACAAGTGATTATAAACTGTGAAATCTTTGATGCAGCCATTACAGGTGTAGCTGCATACAGAAACCACAAATTTAAGAGAGAAACATATGAAGATTGAAGAAAATCCCTAAAGTTCAAAAATATCCACGATATCACTTACGGTTAAATAGAATTAAAACTTACAGCTACGTAATCAACCTCATAAAACAGATGGATTTAGTGAAATGTGAACAGAGCAAAGAAGTGCATACTATATGAAAATACAACAGATATAAGATCTTTATTATTGTACATGTGACAATCTTTTACAATCGGTGAGTGAGTCATGTATGCCCCCCACATTATGGAAAGGCAAGCCGATTGTGGGCGGGTTCAGGTTACCGGTTATTAACCTTTTGCCACATAACGTGTGACAATTTTTATTTAGACCCGGCTACGTAACACAGTAGGTAATTTCTATCAAGAAAACACATTAACACATATTAATCTAATATTCAAGAGCATAGGGACTTTATTCGCTATGAGTTCTACTAGTCGAGTCCCAATTTCTTTCTCCTATCTTGGGAAAAAGCAAGGATATTTGACTTGTCAGGAAGAGTGTTTGACACGCTTTTCTTGTTCTCAACGCATCTTTTAGCCCAAGCAGTCAGTTTAGGGCACTCGTGTTCAAGATTCAACTTCCCATACATTTCGTATACCAGAAACCATGAATTAAATGGGATCAACGATAAATCAAGGAAACTGAAACTTTCACCTCCAAAGTAAGGTTTGTCTCCAAGCTCTCCTTCAAGCAATTTAAGGCCACCTAAGAACTCTTTCCTTGATGATTCATGTTCTTCCCCTTTTGTTGTGTACAAATTCTTCCCAAGTTGGTTTAGCTGCATTTCCAAACCCGCATTATTGCATGATCCAAGTCTCCAAGATCATATCACTCATCAGTGGGAAGATTATAAGTTATTTTGCGATTACTCCCGATTGGATCATTGTTATAGTATGAGCTGAATTTCTTGAATCAGTGATTGACAGAAAGTTTATGACTTGAAGCTAACATGATATGACGGTATGTAAATAGAAACCTTGCTTGAAACAATAATCCAAACTCATTACAGTACATATTTAAGGTGTTTAAATTTGCACATTAAAACTGCTCAAAGTAATTTCAAGATGCTTATTAAAAACAATTAGCAAAATAATCGGTTAAGCCTTTTAAATCAGACAAAGTTTTTATTACTTGAAATCATAATAGCAAAACAAAATAAGAAAATATACCATTTTCATAATCAATCCCAAAAACCCTTTAAGACAATCATTCCTCAATGTAAAATAAAGAAAAGTCAAAGTCAGTTACCTTCTTGTCAATAAAGTCAGCCCAAAACATAGCACGAGCTCTGGCATAAGGATCAGAAGGAAACAAAGGAGCTTTATCATTCCAAACATCATCGATATATCGAACAATGATGCCAGACTCACAGACTGGTCTGCCGTTGTGAATAAGAACCGGGATTTTCTTGTGAACCGGGTTCATGGCTAAAAGAAGCTGGCTTTTGTTCATCAAATCCTGTTCTTTGTATTCATATGGAATACCCTTTTCAGCTAGAGCTATTCTGACCTTCATACCGTACCTGCTTGCCCAGAAATCCAGTAGTATGACTTCATCTTCTTCTTCCATTTTTGGTGATGTTTGCTCCCTACTAGTATTTGTTTCTGTTGTATGAATGTTGACTACATATACTTTACATGTGTGGGGTAATATGATGCATGGGGTGACATATTAATCAAGTATCTAGAGTACCTTTATTGTAAAAAGTTGAGTAAATAACATTTTAGTCCTTGCGCTTTGCAAAAGGTTAAAAAATAACCATTGTTACCTTAGACCATCCCCAATGTTAGCATCAAAATACAAAATATGTTAGAAGAATGACCGGTATACATAGTTCCGAAAGTTCAAAGATTTCTTCTAAAGGAACCGTGTAGTCACTGACATTGACTTTTATCTATATGAAAGTCTCAAACATGTGTCATGTTATCAACTACATAAAAGGTAAAACAGAAGATTGTAACCATAGCAAATATATAGCCATGGATATTTCACTTTTTGTGTTGATTTTCAAATCCTTGTGTACTTCTACACTCATTATTGGTTTTCCTTGTGATTTAATGTACAAGCACATTAACCGTTCCTGTTGTTGGGGATACTAAAGACTGGGTGGCCATGTCACTGTTTGTCATTCTCTTTGCTGACACAAAGCTCTCCTTTGGTTGATTTCCTCGTTTATGCCATAGGCAGTCTCTGGTTACTATAAATGGAAACATAGGCCATAAGATGGGTTGGTTATAGGGTTGAAACACACTCGCTTTTAAATGGGTCGATTTAGAATGGATTGGGTCAGATTTATTTGACGCGCCAACAATTTCTTGTCCATTTTTTACATTAATCACTACCTTTGTTTATAGAAACAGATTTACAATCCTTGCAATGATAAATTAAATCCTTGTATATAAAACAATAAAGGTGCTTCAATCGACTAAATATTATTTTGAGCGACATTCCCTATGACCCATTCAGTTTTTAACTGACTTTTTAGTTGACCCAATTAGCGTGTTTGGGATGATCCGAACCCAAGTTCATCTATTAACAGTATAAAGTAGTTGGAAGAATATAAATACTAAACCGTGATTGTTGATCCATCCATTGCAGGCGTGGTGGCATACAATAACTTTAAGTTAAAAAGAGAAGCTTGTTGAGGAAGTTCTGATGATTCCAAGATCCATCCTACAGGAACTACTACTTCCCCAACATCACTTACTATTCAATGGACTTTAAACTCACAAACATTTAATCACCCCCATAAAATGTCAAAAACATATAAAATGTAATCATAGCAAGAAATGCACTTAAAAATACAAGAAATACAGACTGTTTAAGAGCAAGAGTTTCTACCTTTATTTTACAGAAGATCCAGAATGATACCTTAACTTTCTTCTATCAAAAACACAAAAACGCATGCACGCACATCTAAGTTCCACAATATAAAAGGCTTTATATGCCATTAGTTCTACTCATCGAGTCCAAATCTCTTCCTCCGTGATTGAGCTAAGCCAAATACTTTCGACATGTCGGGAAGAGTGTTAGATACACTTTCCTTGTTCTCAACACACCTTTTAGCCCAAGCAATAAGTTTAGGGCACTCATGTTCAAGATTCAAGTTCCCATATATTTCATAGACTTGAAACCATGAATGAAAAGGGATCAAAGATAAATCAAGATAGCTGAACATTTCACCTCCAAAGTAAGTTTTGTCTCCAAGCTCTCCTTCAATCAATTTAAGGCAATCTATGAACTCTTTTCTAGATGCTTCATGTTCATACCCTTTTGTCGTGTACAAATTTCTCCCGCTTTGGTATAGCTACATTTCCATACACAAACAATATCCTCACTGTAAAACTACAAATTGAGTTTCTAGAATCACTGGTTTAAGACTTTTAACTAAGGGGTTTCTCTTAGTGGAGAGAAAAGTGAGCCCCAAGCGGCCAAGCCCCAAAACCTTTAATGGCTCTTAATTGGGAGAGGCATTAAAGCTTGCCTCTCTCCAATATGAGGCTAATATAGACCTTTATATATAACCACTTAATTTAGTAAACACCCCCTAATATGTATATAAAAAAAAACATTCCTTGACCAAACGATACGGTCATCTGGGTGGAGTGGGGGGCAACAAAATTCAGAAATCTTATGTATTACTAAAACTTCTTAATAAGCAGTTTCCAACTGGCTATATAACTCAAAACAGCTTGTTTCACTCAGGTATAATATAATAAGCAGTTTATATAAGCCAAACCAAACACCATCATAACCGCCTATTATATGATTAAAACACAATAAACGAATGAAGTTTTAAGGGGGTATTTAGTTAAGCATATATAAGCTAATAAGCACTTTTAAGTCTTCAAATAGAGCTAATCAACTTATGCTTATCATCTTATTTCTAAAAAGATTTGCTTAGTTGGTAAGGCTTCTGTTTTTATAAGCCAACTGATAAAGAAAATCCAAACATTATCACATCATACCCTGTTTTGATAAATACAAGCATAAGCTGTCATAATAAGCTGTTGCAAACACGAAACACCACCTAAGACAATCATGCAACTATTCATTAATTTAAAACATCCAAAATCAGAGTCTTAGCAATTATCTTGAATAATGAATCAACTATAACCTACTAAAGTATAAGCATAAATATTCAACTGAAAAGTCAAAGTTGGTTACCTTCTTGTCAATAAAGTCAACCCAAGACTTAGCATGAGCTTTAGCATAAGCATCGTCAGGAAACAAAGGAGCTTTATCATTCCAAACATCATCAATATATTCAACAATGATACCAGACTCACAGACCGGTTTGCCGTTATGAATAAGAACCGGGACTTTCTTGTGAACCGGATTTGTTTCCAAAAGAAGCTGGCTTTTATTGATCAAATCTTGTTCCTTGTATTCATATGAGATACCCTTTTCAGCTAAAGCTATTCTGACCCTCATACCAAACATGCTTGACCAGAAATCTAGTAGAATCACTTCTTCTTCATGTTGTTTAGCCATGTTCACTATGTGTTTGTGTCTGTCTGAATGCCTTTGTGGTTATTTTTCTTAAAGGCAATAAACTAAATTAATACTTTAAACTAGCAAGATGCTTTTGTGGTATATGTTAAGTGAATTACATTTTCTTCCCTGTGAAGTTTTCTGAGTATTAAATAATTTCATGTTTCGCTGTTGCATTTCGGTTTTAGTCCCTTAACTAAATGATACCACCTTCGGTTTGTTAAGTCTCTATCTTCGTAACTCATCCTGCTAATTACAAAATCATGACATGTAACGTCCCCTAATTATTCTCTACTCTTATCTACTTTGCTGATTTTGTCAAGTGTCATGTCCTATATTCAAGAGTACTTATAAGCACAAGTTTTAGACTGATATTTCATTTCTCTCACTAGTACAATCGAGGCTTTCCCCGGCGACTTTTTTAAGCCCTTTCCGTCGACATGTCGACGGAATAATACGTTACCGTCAACATGTCGACGGGAACATATAGACGGCTGTGCTTCGACGGGAACAGTGTTCCCGTCGACAATCACCGTCGACACTGTGGGTCCCACATCGTTTTCCAGTCAAAGGAATTTAGTGTCCGTCAAATTCTTCCCATCGACATGTCGACGAGAACATATAACTAATTAACGTTTTAATTAGTTGATTATAATTATCGTTTATATAATACCGTCGACATGTCGACGGTATCATTAAAACAAAAGTATCGTTTTTAATATTATGCCGTCGACATGTCAACGACATAATATTAAAAACACTATTTTTGTTTTAATGATACCGTCGACATGTCGACGGTATCATTAAATAACCAATAATTATGTTTCAATGATGCCGTCGATATGTCGACGGTATCATTATTAACAACCTGCTAACAGCAGGCTGCAAATATTGCAATTTTTGGAAAAAATCTACCAAAACCTGTAACTGTAATAGCACCTATAACCACTCAATATCAACATGTCCTAAACGTATAACTCGCCATCGGCTATAACACTTGCAAAATATCGCTAAACACCCTCAAAATGCATAAAAACATATAAAGTCTACAAAACGGGGTGTGGTAATATCTAAACCTAGTTGCCATATCCACAAATGTTTTAATATCCGCGACGTTCAAGTCGCCAAAAGGTTAAACTATACAATACTAACATATGGGTCGCCAAAATATTGTTTCAAGCATAAGTACAACACAAAATACCCAAGTTTGTACCTCTACATCCAAAATCACTCGTGATCATCAGTAGGACCCTCATCATCGCCAGAACCATCCTCATCGCCTCTGCGACTCCCGCTCCCTCCAGCTGAGCCACTACCTCCAACGCCACTGCCTGAGCCATCCACGTGCTGAGAACCCGCCTGACTAACATACTCGTTCCATCGCGGGTTGGAGGAGATAAAACCTGTGATCAAATCAATCTCCGCCTTCAAGGCCTTACGCTCTTCAGCTTCTCGACGGCGATTCTCCTCGGCCTCAGCAATCTTCTTCTCGGCCTTAGCAAGCTTTTTCTCCATCTCAGCGTATTCTGAAAATGAAACAATCAAAATTAAAAAACATCTATTGTAATACTTAATTTGAGTCATGATCGAGTAATCTATAATTAATATATTATCAAACTGTACATACCTGGAGGTGGAGGCGGGGTGTATGGTAACGGTGGCCTGGAGAGCCCGGGTACGACCCTACCCCGTCCGGCGATGTGGCCCCGCTGCTTGCCCTTCAAAACCATCGCAAGTATCTGCTCCTCCGTGTACGCCACCCCTTCCGGCGTATTCGCTCCTAGATCTCGCAGCCGGACCATCTCTTCCTATTTAATTGAGAAAAAAATTGAGAAAATTTATATATATATGTAAGTGTGTGTGTGTGTGTGTTATATATATATATATATATATATATATATATATATATATATATATATATATATATATATATATATATATATATATATATATATCGGGTTAATTACAAGATTATGTTTCAATGAATTATTAAGGTGCGTGTTTAGGGAAATAAATAAATAAATAAATAATAAATTAAAAAAAATAAATAAAAGATACTTACATATTGAACACGAGCCTCATCCTGCAACCACATACCATCATTGTCGCATTGTGTGTCGTAAAACGACTGGATGAGGGACGGGTATTGTTTGTCCTTGCTGTTCTGAAACTGTATATACACATGCATATATATAAGATGAAACAAATTAAAATGGCAAATCAAACACCATATTTATTTTAATTAAACTTAAATACTTTTATAAAATCAAAATTAATTACTTTTATATAATTATAATTAAATAATTTTATAAAAATAAAATACTTGTATAAAAATAAAATGTGTCTTACGTAGTCGTGGCGAATAGCAGCCAATGACTTGGAACTGTGGCGACTGTACACCTTCAACTTCTTTCGGTTCTCCTTGTTCACAACAGCACGCTTCAGGTTCTTCTCATTCATGTAAAACTTGATATGCTCCTCCCACACAGATGGCTCGACGTTCGGAGGAGGGTTTCTTCGTATCTCATCCACTTTTTCAGGCCCACCCTCCCCGTCGAAGTAAACCCTCTTCATCGTGCCCTTGTTGTCGGAGTAGACCTTAGCAATGTACGCATTGAGGCCCGCCGAAATGGTTCTCCAATCGGGTGAGTTCATGTGGGTCTGCAAGTCGAAGAATTCCTGCAAACAAATTTAAACAAATATACACAATTAAACAAATTTAAATAAATGTACACATTCAAAGAATTAAATATAAAGATAAAATTAAAAGGAAAATAAAATAACTGACCCCGAGTCGGTTCATGAAGCCCTGTCGAGTCGCTTCGTCAAGGTTGTGCCAGGAGGGATAGTGCAACGGCAAGGACCTAACCAGCTCGCCAACATAGTTACTGAACCATGCGCGGTTGGGCCCAACATGATTAAATGTCTTCTGATCACGCCACTCGAACTCGATCGATTGCGGGCCCGAGGCAGTCACAGCTTTCCTGAGGTCTTTGTTTTTGTTGGCTTCACGGACCTGTGCCCTGCCGCCATCCCGACCTCCACCCCTGCCGCCAGCTTGTCTCGCTCTACCTCCTCGTCGAGGTTTTTGTGACGAACCTACAATTGAAGTCAGTGAAAACGTTAAAAAATAACAAGTAACAAAATTCAAATTATCAAGTTTAATTTTCTTACCACTACGGTGACCGCTAGTAATCGAACGATAAGGTGGTGGTGGGTCATCGGCACCGTCACCACCGTGACCTCGCGCTACTGCTGCCATCTGTAAAAGTACAAGTTGAATTAACATATAGAAATTAGGGAACAAATTAACATAAGCATGCACACATTCAAATACATACACATTTAAAATAAATATACACATTTAAAAAATCCATAACAATTTCATTCAAATAAGCTAAGTGTCGTTTTACAAGTTACAATTTAAGATCAATCTGCTACATCTACATCACTATCATAAACAGCATGAGTCGCATCTTCAACTTCATCATCAGAATTGTTTGCATCAGAGTCTGCTAAATCATAAGGATCGTCGTCCTCATCATCAATAAATTCATCGTCGTCATCAACATGAATGATTGGTGGTGGTGCCTCAACTAACGTTGATTGACCATCGATATTTAAGGTTTCAAATGCCAAATCATTCAAATTAGCAGACAGTTGGAGATTCGATGAGTTGTTGCCATGTATCACATCATCATCGTCTTCTGTCACAATGACATCCCAGGATGTGTTGTGATTCACTTCTTGGACGACCTTCCAATGGAGTGGTCGTCTGGCAGGATCTTCAAGGTAGAAGACTTGTTTTGCTTGTGTTGCGAGAATGTAAGGTTGATCTTCAAACGCTGTGCTACATGCCCAAATTTGTGTCATGTTGTTTCTAGTGTTATAACGTTCGACTCTACCTCTTTTGACCAAGTCGAACCACTTAACTCGAAACAGCACAACTTTGAACTGGGTATACGCGAACTCCAGAATTTCTTCTAGCTGACCATAATACATTTCTCCTTCCTTCTCGCCAGGAGAACAAATTCCGATGTTCTGAGTTGTACGTTTTACATCGCGGCTGTGTACAACAAACTTCACACCGTTGACTACGCAAGAGTGAACTGAGGTTACGGTCGATAATGGTCCACAAGCCAAAGCGAATAAGTCGGGAGTACACCTTGGGTCATTGTCTGTGTAAAGTTTACCGATCTATGAACAAAGATAAGAATAGATGGAGATGAGTAATATATATAGTCGTTATTTATACAAGGAATTACATATAATAAGTTTACCTTCGTCTGAAACCATCTAGGATATTCTTGTTGCATGTCGCTATCAGGATGTTCACTGAAAATGGACATGATATTAGAATTAATCGAAAAGATAACTTGGGAAAAAGAAATTTCAAAATAAAAACGCGTACCTCTCGAACTCGTTCATGTACACGTCGATCTCAGG
The DNA here is from genome assembly GCA_030686995.1 of Artemisia argyi. Classification (NCBI taxonomy): domain Eukaryota; kingdom Viridiplantae; phylum Streptophyta; class Magnoliopsida; order Asterales; family Asteraceae; genus Artemisia; species Artemisia argyi. The sequence continues at coordinate 289,734,643 of CM060709.1, forward strand.
ACTGTTGTGAAGTACATACCATATCACTTTCTTCATTTCTTGGAGACCTAACCGAATAATTTTCACTTTACCAGACGTTTTACATAGTGATCGGAACACTTGGAAATCACTTGTTGGGCGAGGACAACCCTGAGATGCAGTGGGACGATTAAATTTCGTCCCAATTTTGCCCCGAAAATAACGAGAACAAAAAGTTAATGCTTCGTCTGCAACATAACCCTCCGCTATTGAACCTTCCGGCTTAGCTTTATTTTGTACATAGTTTTTTAGCTTCTTCATGTATCTTTCAAATGGATACATCCACCGAAATGAAACAGGCCCGCCTTGAAGAGCCTCTTCAGGTAAATGCATAACCAAGTGAATCATAATGTCAAAAAAAGCAGGAGGATATATTTGCTCGAGACTGCACAAAATTTTGATCAACTGTTCTTTAGCTTTCACCATGTCATTCACCATCAAAGTTCGGGCACAAATTTGCTTAAAGAATGAACAAAGCTCGATTAATGGTGTATAAGTCGGTGTGTCCAGGTATTGCTGAAGTCCATAAGGAAGTAACCGTTGCATCATTATATGACAGTCATGAGACTTCATGCCCGTTATATTGTTATCATCTTTGGTCACTTTCGACTTGAACTTGGATCCGAACCCATCTGGCAGTTTAATTGTTTTGATGTATTGACAGAACAGTTTTCTTTTATCGGGTGTGAGGGAGTACTTAGCTTGAGGCTTCGAGCACTTCCCGTTTTGTTTGTTTCCGAGCCACAACTCCTGTCGAATGCCCAAAGCTTGCAAGTCTTGTCTTGCCTTAGCGATGTCTTTAGATTTGTCATTCATTAACAAAGTGTTCAAGATACTCTCCAACACATTTTTTTCGATATGCATGACATCTAAATTGTGTTTTAGAGTAAGAGAAGACCAATATTCAAGCTCGTAGAAAATAGACCGTTTAGTCCAGTTCAGGTCGGTTATAGTATTACATTTTATCTTCCCACCCCCATAATCTGGATGTTTCCCCAGCAAACGTGTGGGCAATATTGCAAGTTGAGTCAAGATATCAGCCGGAGTATCTTTTTTAGGAGGATCTGTAAAATCAGGTGCACCATTGAATGTAGTAGTATCCCTCCTCCATTTATGGTTTTTTTTTTAAGAATCTTCTATGGCCAACATAACCTATTTTGCTTATCACACGCGTAGCCGGAGTGCCTACTTTACATGTAGGGCATGCGTAGTAACCTTGCCCACTCCAACCTGACAAACTACTACGAGCAGGAAAATCATTGATGGTCCATAAAAGCATCACTCTCATGTTGAATACTTTGCCTGTAACAGCGTCCATAGTCGGGACACCTAGTATTTTCCATAATTTCTGAAGGTCATTAATCAAAGGCTTTAAGTAAACATCAATGTCCTTCACGGGTGATTTAGGTCCGGGAATCAACAACATCAGCATCAAAGTAGTCTCTTTCATGCATAACCACGGAGGCAAGTTGTATGTTGTTAAGATAACAGGCCACATGCTATAAGTCTGACTAAGGTTGCCGAACGGATTGAAACCATCAGCAGCCAACCCTAATCGAATGTATCTTGGTTCGTTAGCAAATTCCGAATATTTACCGCTGTCAAACTTCTGCCATGCTTCACCATCAACCGGGTGTTGCATCATACCGTTTACCGTAGACTTTCCAGTAGCACGCCAAGTCATATGTTTTGCGGTGTGAATAGATTTGTACAAACGTTGTAGCCTAGGAATGATAGGAAAGTAACGCAACACCTTGTTAGAAACTTTCTTCCCCGTTGTGTTCTTGTCTTTCCATCTACTCGTTTTACAGACCGGACAATACTCCAAATCTTCGGCACCAGTCCCCCGATATAAAAAGCAATCATTTTCACAAGCATGTATCGACTCATACCCTAACCCGACCTTTTTAAATGTTTTTTTTATAGCAGAGTATGATGGTGGGAGATTGTAACCTAACCTGGGAGGAAATACCTCCTGGAGAAATTTTAGCGTATTGTTAAATGAAGTATCACTCCATTTACCGCTGACCTTGAGATACGTAAACTTTGACATAAAATCCAAGGTTGTTATAAAGTCACAACCCGGGTAAATAGGCTGGGTTGAACTGGCAAGCAACTCTTCATACTCGTTACGTACAGGAGGTGTCGTTGCTTGAGATGGCTCGTTACTTGTCTCGCCAATATTTGGAAGAGTTGGCTCATTTTGTTCATTATTTGGAGGAATATCAAAAATATCATTAATGCACGCACGCATGTCACTCATCTCACATTGTGTTGTGTTATCTTGTATAGGAAGAGGATCCGGTTCACCGTGTTCACGCCATTGTGTATAAGTTGGGTCCCACCCATTTTCGCTTATGTGGCTTTTAAGTAAGTCGAGAGATACCCATGGAACATTACAACAAAGACGACATGGACATTTTATGTTGCCGTAACTATTCAATAACGGCTTGCAATGTTCAACGAATGCGGCAAGACCATCAAAAAACTCTTTTGAAACACGACTGTCTAAACGGGTCCAACTCTTATCAAGTATCATAACTGCATATTGTTTTGTTCAACTCTTAGTTATTACACATATAACCATGGAATAAAGGAAAGTTGTTTTGTTCACCTAGTGCAACTATGGAAGGCAATCCTAACCCACTCTTTGAATGATTCATCTCATATATGAATGCGTATAACTGATTTACTATCTGAGAAAATTTCGGCAGCATTTCCCCTCAACTCCCCAAATATGTACATTAAAGACATATTCGTAGGAGTAAAGGAGAAACACTGTCGAAATCATCTCAAATAGTAAATCAATTATACGCATCCATATCCTAAATGAGACAAAACATTCAAAAAGCAGTCCCAAACATGGGACTTTCCGAAATTAATATCTAATAAATTAATTTCGGACGGGTTTTCTATAGGATGATTAACTTCAGACGGGGACTTTCCAAAAAATCACTAAAATCCTAAAACATTCACAAAAGTCTAACAATAGCATATATTTTAAGTTAAACAATTAGACTATAAACAATTGTTTGGTTTTCGGTTTATGTTTCATAAAACTATTTTGTTATTTTGAAACTTGTTTTTGTGACTTGTTCTTGAAACTATTATGAAACATAATCCGAAAACCAGACAATATATCTACGGGCTTATGGCTTATTTGGTTTTCGGCTTATGTTTCATAAGTTGTTGTTTTTTTTTTTTTTTTTTTTTTTTTTTTTTTTTTTTTTTTTTTTTTTTTACTTATTTTGAAACTATTTAAGTTAAAAAGTTTCAAAATAAGCCATAAAAATTAAGCTTGTGAAACATAAGCCGAAAACCAAACAAACCATAAGCCCGTTATATAAGCAGAAACATAATCAATCCTACGGCTAGTTCAATACCAAGTCCCCCAAGGTGCTATTTGCACCGTGGGTACACAATATCCTACGGCTAGTTCACAATCCGGAACAATTCCTTTTATATCAAAACCTAATATACTAACCAAACTATACATACGGCTGCAATCACTAAACTAGTAACCAAACGCTACAACAAAGCATAAATATGAAAAAAAAAATTTAAAAAGGAATACATACCGTCTCGGCTACTGTATCGGCTGTGGTCTCGGCTGTGGCTCAGCTGTGGCTCGGCTGTGGTCTCGTCTTGGGCTCGGGCTATAATAAAAGAGATGCAATATATAATGGTTATATCAAAATTAAAAAAAAAAAAAAAAAAAAAAAAAAAAAAAAAAAAAAAAAAAAAAAAAACTGTTGTCGTCGACATGTCGTCGGGATACCAAAAGTTAATAAAAAAAATAAAACGAGGCTCTCACCCTGCTGTTACCCTCGGCTTTCACCCTCGGCTCTCACCTGCTGCTACTGTAACAAAAATTAACAAAATTTTAATAACAATTTTATTAAAAAAATTTAATAGCAATTTTATTAACAATAATAATAACAAATTTTATTAACAAAATTTATTAACAAAATTTTACCTGCTGCTGTCTTGGTGGATCTGTGAAGAAGAAGAGAAGTGGGGAAGAAGAAGAATTAAAAAATGGAGGGGTAGAGGAGAGAATTAAATAATGGAGGGGTAGAGGAGGTGTCGGAGTGGTGGAGGTGTGGTGAACAGGTGGTGTGGTGAGCTGTGGTGGAGGTGGAGATGGTATAATGTGGTTGGGGTGGAGGTGGTATAATGTGGAGGAGTGGTGGAGGAGTGGTGGAGGTGTGGTGGAGGAGTGGTGGTATAATCGCCGACGAGAGGGGGGGGGGTGGTTTTTCTAAGTTATGAGCAATAATTTTGACCAGATCTGGTTTTGGTATTGTTTTTTATTATCCCGTCGACATGTTGACGGGAATATAAAGGAAATTTTTTATATTATTACTAATACCGTCGACATGTCGACGGTAATATTACGATATTTTGTCGTTTACGTTTGGCGGGACGTATTAAATTTTCACGAAAATTTTGGCGGTTTTATACCCGTCGACATGTCGACGGTAAAATAGCTTTTATTAAAAAAAATTATTTATAATAAATACTTTTATAAAATTACTTTATTATAAATACTTTTATAAAATTACTTTAATATAATTAAAAAATTTTATTTATTATAAATACTTTTATAAAATATTAAAAAATAAGTTTTATAAAATTAATAAACTAAATTTATAATAATTGAAAAAAATTATTTATTATAAATACTTTTATAAAATTAAAATATATATATATATATATATATATATATATATATATATATATATATATATATATATATATATATATATATATATATATATATTTAAAATTAATTACTTATATTATAATTAAAAAAAATCATGATATGTAAAACGAACGAGTCGAGATGCAATGGTTATACATGAGATGTAAAACGAACGAGTCGAGATGCAATGATTATACATGATATGTAAAACGAACGAGTCGAGATGCAATGTTATACATGAGATGTTAAACAAACGAGTCGAGATGCTATGGTTATACATGAGATGTAAAACGAACGAGTCGATATGCAATGGTTATACATGAGATGTAAAACGAACGAGTCGAGATGCAATGGTTATACATGAGATGTTAAACGAACGAGTCGAGATGCAATGGTTATACATGATATGTAAAACGAACGAGTCGAGATGCAATGGTTATACATGAGATGTAAAACGAACGAGTCGAGATGCAATGGTTATACATGAGATGTTAAACGAACGAGTCGAGATGCAATGGTTATACATGATATGTAAAACGAACGAGTCGAGATGCAATGGTTATACATGAGATGTAAAACGAACGAGTCGAGATGCAATGGTTATACATGAGATGTTAAACGAACGAGTCGAGATGCAATGGTTATACATGATATGTAAAACGAACGAGTCGAGATGCAATGGTTATACATGAGATGTAAAACGAACGAGTCGAGATGCAATGGTTATACATGAGATGTTAAACGAACGAGTCGAGATGCAATGGTTATACATGATATGTAAAACGAACGAGTCGAGTTGCAATGGTTATACATGAGATGTTAAACGAACGAGTCGAGATGCAATGGTAATACATGATATGTAAAACGAACGAGTCGAGATGCAATGGTTATACATGAGATGTAAAACGAACGAGTCGAGATGCTATGGTTATACATGAGATGTAAAACGAACGAGTCGATATGCAATGGTTATACATGAGATGTAAAACGAACGAGTCGAGATGGAATGGTTATACATGAGATGTTAAACGAACGAGTCGAGATGCAATGGTTATACATGAGATGTAAAACGAACGAGTCAAGATGCAATGGTTATACATGAGATGTTAAACGAACGAGTCGAGATGCAATGGTTATACATGATATGTAAAACGAACGAGTCGAGATGCAATGGTTATACATGAGATGTAAAACGAACGAGTCGAGATGCAATGGTTATACATGAGATGTTAAACGAACGAGTCGAGATGCAATGGTTATACATGATATGTAAAACGAACGGGTTGAGATGCAATGGTTATACATGAGATGTTAAACGAACGAGTCGAGATGCAATGGTTATACATGATATGTAAAACGAACGAGTCGAGATGCAATGGTTATACATGAGATGTAAAACGAACGAGTCGAGATGCTATGGTTATACATGAGATGTAAAACGAACGAGTCGAGATGCAATGGTTATACATGAGATGTAAAACGAACGAGTCGAGATGTAATGGTTATACATGAGATGTTAAACGAACGAGTCGAGATGCAATGGTTATACATGAGATGTAAAACGAACGAGTCGAGATGCAATGGTTATACATGAGATGTTAAACGAACGAGTCGAGATGCAATGGTTATACATGATATGTAAAACGAACGAGTCGAGATGCAATGGTTATACATGAGATGTAAAACGAACGAGTCGAGATGCAATGGTTATACATGAGATGTTAAACGAACGAGTCGAGATGCTATGGTTATACATCAGGAGATGTTAAACGAACGAGTCGAGATGCAATGGTTATACGTAAGATGCAATGGTTTTACCTAACAACTTTTTTTCTACCTAACACCTTATCCTCACAATATAAACACACACACACACACACACACACACACACACATACTCATCTCACTATATCTCTCTCTCTCTAGCAGTTTCTGTTTTCTGGCGACACCAGCATTTTTCGGCCGCCGGAATCTTTTTCTGGCCACCACCTTTTATCACCTCAACTTGTAGATCGGGCCACCCCGGTCACGATTCAACCACTCAACCTCACAACCACAAACATACACTGTTATCATGGTGAAGAAGATGACAGAATTTGAAGCTTTTCCTTGTCCTTGTGAACGAGGAGACGTGATTCTGCGAGAATCGTGTAAATCTTACTCCCGTGGTAAACTATACTATGCGTGTCCTTTCTCGCAGGTGAACAATTACATATTTTTTCGTGTATTATATAAATAATTTGGTTAGTTGTTAAAAATAATAGTTTTTACTCTTTAACAGCCTAGGACAGAAGACCATGGATGTATTTTTTTTTATGGAAGGAGGAACGACTCGCCAAAATGATGATCGGTTCTCTGGGAGCTTCAACATCAAGCGGTTCTGGATCTGCTCCAAAAAGGTGCTCAAACTGTCATGAAAAAAAATCTTAGAATAAACTTGCTGGAGGCACAAAAACAGGTGCTAGAAACTAAATTAAGGGTGCTGGAGGCAAAACTTGACATGGCAACGTATCCCAACCACGACCACGCATGTCAGTCGGATATAATACTCCGTGACCTTTTAGGTGACATGGATAAATTTCATATGTAGTACTATTATCGTTGTTGTTGCTGTTGTTTGCTATTGTTGTTATTGATGTTTAATAAAATGTTGTTGTTGTTGTTTAATAAAATGTTGTTGTTGTGGTAACTGATGTTGAACGTCCTTTATATTTTAAATTTGTACGCACAAATAATAGAACTGAACGAGCAATAATTATCAAACACAAAGGCAAACTGTTTATTTAAAACAAGCAAGAGTTCTTAACCACATGCATTTTCATACAGACTCAAACTAAACAACTCGACAACCAAAGGAAATAACTCAAACTAAACAACACGACAACCAAACGAAACAACTCAAACTAAACAACTCGACAACCAAACGAAACAACTCAAACTAAACAACTCGACAACTAAAACAACAGATCAAACGAAACAACCCGTTTATTTTTTTTTGCGGCTACTTCCCGCTTTACTCGAACTCGCACCATCTTTTCCCTTTCTTGCTCTCATTTCCTTGATATGTGCAAACGTAGCTTCAAGATTTGTGACCCTATTTCCCAGATTATCAAGTTTTGTTTCCAACGTACTTTCAGCTTCGTCGTCACCTCCAACAGCAACAACTTGAGCTTCAGCAGCAGCTTGAGCTTCAGCAGCATCTAGCTCGTCCATGTACTCTTTGTAGTACGGCTTTTTCCTACACCATTCGATAATCTTGTCTCTCATCCACGGTTCAGCATCCTCAAAAGAACCATATTCCTCATAAACTGCATGACCAAAAGTTAACATAACTTCATTAAAGAGGAGCTCGTGTGACAAGATTTTTGAGTATTTCTCTTCAACTGTGTAACCACGCCAAGTCATGTGTGTCTTGTAAGAATTGACGATTGAATTATTTGTGAGATGTGTAAAATGAGACGGAAATAATTTTGTGAGAATGTATATATAGGTAAAAAAAATGAGACGGGAATGTATTTGTGAGGATATATATAGCCGGATTTTTGAAGATCATGTCGACGGGAAAAGAAAGCGGGAAAATATCCCGCCCAATATTTTACCCATTTATTAAAAGTATTTATAATTAGTAATATAGTCCCGTCGACATGTCGACGGGACTCGTAAATCATAATAATTATTATGCTTAATCACACGCTAATTGTGGGAAAAATCGTTATTAATATATTCCCGTCGACGTGTCGACGGGAATATATTAGCGGGTAAATTTCGCGCCCAACTTTGGTGAATTATTGAGGCTAAAAAAATATGTTAGAATGTTCCCGTCGACATGTCGACGGGAAAATACGATTATGAAAAATTCATCGCAGTGGGGCTCGGTCAAGCGTTTTTTTTTGTCGTTTTCTGCCTTATGCCGTCGACATTATGTCGACGGGAAAATGGTCGTCGCCTGTTGTCCTGTTTCTTGTAGTGTCTTCTTAAAAAATAGTGATTATAGCGCGGGCTAGTGAAGCTCAGGCCATGAGTGACAAAGTTCAAAGGTTGTAATAAGCTTTCTCATTAACGTCATGTTCACTAAGATGAACACAAATTCAACCCCGTCATCCACTACACAAATTTCTTGTTTTAATCCTTCAAAATCGTACCCAAACAGATTGGTTTGTGTGAATTAGGGGATTGAATTTAAGGTTATGATGTTTTATGTTATAAAGAGACAACACATAAGTATGTTGATGAAGGAAGAGGTTGAAGACGAAGATGGAGGAAATTAACTAACCACAAGTACTTGGTATAAGTGTAGTTTTGTGTTTGAATATGTAAAATCAGACGTTGCGATATAAATATAAGAGTTAATTACATAAATGGTCACTGTGGTTTGTCCATTTTTTCACATTTAGTCACTGAACTTTTTTTTTGACATACATGGTCACTGAAGTTTCAAATCGTTACAAATTCAGTCATTAAGATTTCAATTTCGTTACATAAATGGTCATTGTGGTTTGAAACTTCAGTGACCATTTATGTAACGAAATGGACTGAATTTGTAACGATTTGAAACTTTAGTGACCATGTATGTCAAAAAAAAAGTTCGGTGACTAAATGTGAAAAAATGGACAAACCATAGTAACCATTTATGTAATTAACTCTAAATATAAATACTAACCAAATATCATACATGCAGCCATTGTAGGTGTAGCTGCATGCAATAACTACCAACATAAACAGAGAAGCATGTGAAGGATGTCCTGAAAGATCCAAGATTTCCCTACATGAATTGCGTCTTCACCGACATCACATACTACTAGTATCTAACGGGATTGAAACTCACAATTATGTAACTAGCCCCACAGGATGTTAAAAAAAGATTGTCATTTGAAAATACAACTACAGAGTCTTTAGTGATTTCAAGTGTACAACCTTTATTCATAGACGATCCAGATAAATACATCCAAGTATTTTCTGTCAAGGAAAAGACAAACGCACGCTCACGCACCTAAAATTCAACAATATTCAGACTTTATATGCTATTAAATTTACTACTCTATTCCAAATTTCTTCCTCATGTGTTGAGCAAACGCAACGAGCTTTTCCATTTCGGGGAGAGTGCTAGACACGCTTTCCTTAGTTTTAACGCACCTTTTAGCCCAATCAATCAACTTCGGGCAATCATGTTCGATATTCAAGTTTCCATACGTTTCATAGACTTGAAACCATGAGTAAAATGGGATCAGAGATATATCAAGGTAGCCGAAACTCTCACCTCCAAAGTAATGCTTGTCTCCAAGTTCTCCTTCGAGTAATTTAAGGCAATCCATGAACTCTTTCCTGGCTGTGTCGTGTTCTTCCCCTTTTATTGTGTACAGTTTTCTCCCAATTTGGTAAAGCTGCATTCCCATATCAAAAGTTAGACAAAACATGTCATGATAAAAGACCATTTTCCTTTACTATGGGAGATAATAAATTACATAAATGGAATATAAAAGCATCCAATACATTATTTTTGTTACCACTTAAGATGGTGTCTGGGATAGCTAACTGTTGTGCTTATATGCTAAGCAGTCATACTCTTATGGGTTCATATGCTAATTTATAGGGTACTTGGTAACTAAATGTTACTATACCTGCTAATTTTACCAATGCAGAATGCATATATATATAAGCCCACCTACGCATTCAAAGGTTTTCACCATGGCCACTGAATGACTGAAACATCCAAACACATTTAGAGGCTACCTAAGTATCAATTTAGTTTCCTTTTCGTCAATATGGGCAAATAAAACATGTCGGTAAAATTGTAAAATAACAAAATACCCCAAAATTAGAAGCTATAATTAATCACATGAAAAGTTCTAAAATCACCAAAGTACCCCTCAATATTTCTTAGAAGACTCGTGGGTATTTTTAATAATTTTACAAATCTGGATGTGACAAAAACATTAAAATAGATAGCATTATGTCATTATACAATTTTCCGATAACAAACTTGTCCAAACCGGAAAACAACACCAGGGGTAGCATAGTTGGGTGTCCTCGAAGGTTGTTTCGGTTTCGGTGTCATTAATGAAAACTTTCTAACACTTGGGTGGCATATATATTAGTTGTCACTTTCAAAACTAACATTTGTAAGTGGTGTTTAGGTGAAGCTGCTAACCAATGGAAATGCTATACTTCCTCCAAATGGACTAATGCAACATGTCAATTATTCATAATTTCATATACTCCGTAATTACTTAGAGCATCGCTAACGCTATATATGGACTTTATAAATTATTACTTATATAAGTTTACTTCTCCAATGTTATTTTTTTGGTAAAAGGTGTTTCTTACACCCGGTAAATTTTATTACACCAAAAACATTTAAGTACATACGATGCGAGTATATCCCAAATCTCATCATACGGGAAAACAAACACACCATTTGTGCTTCAAACCAACCTATCATAAGTCTCACAAACCAAAACTTATGAAAAACTACTTTATAAACTACGAACGTCTAGTATGACCATGAACCTTTATATCAAAGGCATCACAAATAGCTAACTGCTCATTAGTCAAATCTTCGCAAACATCATCATCATCATACGGGTTATAATCATAATCATCTTTCTAACACTCATATAGGCTCTTCCCCCCGATTCCACCTCCATTCTTGGATGCCATAAAACCTGTTGTTTCATTAAAAACCTCTTCCACTTCATTATCACTATCCTCGTCACCCATATCAGACACATTAGACATTGGCTCCTCATGTGTGAGTTATACCTCATTCATAAGTGTAACATCATAACCACTTAAGGGTGACTTAGTGGCAAAAGAGCTTGGGACTATCACTCTAAAATGTGTGAGGTCTCAAGTTCAATTCCTGCTAGGTGCAAACAATTTTAAGTGGCCATGCCAACCTCCTGCAAAAGGGGGGGCTTTACCTGGTTTGAGTCTGTATGGCGGTGGGTTCAAACCTTATGGATTAGTCGGCCAAAATGTCGGAAATCATAGATACCAAAAAATAATAATGATAATAATAATAAATTATTAAAAAAAAAAAAAAAAAAAAAAAAAAAAAAAAAAAAAAAAAGTGTAACATCATTAGGCATACTTGGCAAGATCTGAATAGGCTCCGCATCACCCTTTTGCCCCTCATCTCATGAAACTACTCCCACTTGCACCTAATACAACATCATGTTCAACTGATCTAAGTGCATCAAAGGGATTCTAACAACTTGCCTCCCTACTAGGTGTTTCAATATTGTTTTTCTAACTACTTATAGTCACACCATTCTTCTTAGAAACAGGTTTATATACCTATTTGGTCGACTTAAACTGAAATTTAGAACCCATATTAAAACCACTAATCGGTTTCCTTCCACCAACTCCAGCACAATATATATATATATATATATATATATATACTAACACGATATAATTGGTTAGAATTGTAGTTTGATCCACACAATTTTCTTTCACCTTAGTTTGTTAGTCCATACACGTAGTCTATAAACTTTATGACCTCCATGTCACCATGGACATGGTCTACTGATCTACATTGATCTTACAATGAGTGAGCGAAAAACCCGAAAAATTGAAACCAAACCAAAATAGAAAACCGACAAAACCGACGAAAAATAAAAAACGATGATTCTTCAATTCAAAAACCAAAAATTCGGTTTGGTTTTTGTCGAAAGCTGAACCAAACCGATTTTATCATATAGTATAAACAAAGTAGTTTTACCCGCGCGCTGCAGCGGGAGTAACAACATTCATTTTGTATGTACAAAATGAAGTTTTATCAATAATATGTTTTACAGATAAAAAAATGCTAAAAATAAAGAGAAAGATGATATGAAGGAGTCCAAATATAAAGTTTAATGATTTTAGGGGTTAACTTGCTATATTTTCAAACTTAAATGGATGTTAAATATAAGGAAAATAGTATAAGTAAAGTTTAATAGGTTTAGGGTTAGTTTGTCATATCACTAAAACATAACAAGATGTTGAAATATAAAGTAAAGGAGTAAAAATATAAAACATAATGAGTTCAAAAGTTGAAGTATTATATTAGCAAGTTAAAATGGTGTTAAAGTATAAAGGTTAATATATTTAATGTTTTCTTTATGGCTTGGGTACCACTTGTTTAGACATTTAACAAAGTAATACTCCGTATTGTTCATCTACAGTACATTACATTTGGTAAAAATCTCCTCACCGAATCACTGAATCCGCCGGACCTACCATCTCCGATTAACCGGAATTCTTATCTTCCCCAAATTTAAGTACATAATTTGACCTAATAATCTCTTAAGTTTTTGTATATATGTTAGGGTTTCAGTTTTGATGAATGGTTCTCTTATCTAACTTAGATGCATTGTTAATGAGATAATTGAATACACTGTTTGTGATTACATTAATTATGGTATTTGATCTTAACTTTTTTGTTGTTAATTTTTTGATGATTTAGCTCTGCTGGTAAACGATAGCAATAAGCGGCATTGTCGTAGTTCTTGTTCATATGTTATTTGCTTTTGCGCTAGGGTAAAATGTGAACTACCCTTTTCCATGTTTTCTATGGCGTCCCTCATGTGCTATTTCATGAATTGTTGTTGCTAGTGATAGGCTGAGAATGATTGTATATATTTGATGAGCACAAACTGTTTGATGAAATTCCCTAGTCAAAAACTCTAGTTTATCAGCAACCTTGTATTGCATGTAGTTAGATGTTGAAATTCCACATCGTGATGGTGGATTAGCTTGACAGATATATGGATTGTTAATAAACTTGTCAAAAAATGCTCACTTACAACTATATATCGAGGGACACAAATGCGTTCGTATATGTCGTGGTACGTTGTATGCGTGAGTATAATTTAGAGCGATTAAATGGATTTGTACAATATGCCTCTTTATTTCTTAACCATGCCTTAATAGTTTCTCATGGACTTTACTATATATTTGTTGATCCAAAACTAAAAGTAAGTTTTCTTCCTAATTGTTGACAGTTATGTGGATGATGATGTTCTTAATACTAAACTATTGATCGAAATTGTAAGTGGTGTTGGCTTTAAAATAATCAGTTTAAAGGAGCAACCAGTACCACGGTTCCGTTAGCAGAACACCTTAGCAATGGCCATTCAGATACACTCGCTTTGGCCAAGTGGCGAATACTTAATAGGCTACACGATAGAAATGAAACAATGTACTATAAGGTGAATTACCTAACTTTAATTTCTTCTATGCTATATATATCATTTAATGAAATATATAAATGTTAACATAAACATTATATCAATGTGATGGCAGATTCTAATTGGGGAAATAGAGGAGTATGCCCCTATGGTATACACTCCAACAGTAGGACTTGTTTGCCAAAAATACAGTGGATTGTTTAGAAGACCGAGAGCGATGTATTTCAGTGCTGCTGATCGTAGCGAAATGATGTCAATGGTTTATAATTGGCCTGCTGATCAGGTCTGTTACTTATGGACGACGTGATTACTTTTTAAGATTATAACTTACACTAATATCTATTTTTTTGCACAGGTTGATATGATTGTTGTTACTGATGGAAGCAGAATACTAGGTCTTGGTGATTTAGGAGTCACGGTATTAGGATTTCAATAGGGAAGTTAGATTTATATGTTGTTGCAGCTGGAATAAATCCTCAACAGGTTATTGTTGCACATTATCTGTTTCAATGCTTGTGTAACTTATATTTCTTTCTAAGCTTGGTACTAAACCACTAATCCACTTTTGTGTGTAACAGGTGCTTCCTATCATGATTGACGTAGGAACCAACAACGAGGCCCTTCTTGAAGACCCCTTGTGTAAGGTTCTTTTCCTCACTTATAAATGCGGTTGCATCGATAGTTACTGTTCGCTAACTAATTTATATATTTTTCTAATAAAGAATTTTCCCTAGATAATGACATTAGTATATATCTTTATTTAAAGATCTAGGATTGCAACAACACCGTCTTGAAGGTGAGGAGTACCTTTCCATCATCGATGAATTTATAGAGGTTGTATTCATTCGTTGGCCCCACGTGATAGTGCAGGTATTCTACTTCTCTTGTTTTCAACAGTTTTTGCTCCACATGAAGTTGTATAATGCTTGTTATTCTGTTACGTGGATTTGCATGTATTAGTTTTATCAAGTCAACCGGAATGGGTGGAATGGGCCAAAAAGTAGCCTATTTAGCATTCAAATTTTCAAACTTTTTTTTTACTCACTTTCAAGTAATTTTGACTGGACTAAAGAAAAGAGAACTGAACTCGATGTAACGATATTTATAAGTGCATCTATGTGTGATATTGTGATAATGATGATAGGGTTGATGAAGTTAGGATAGATATGAAGAGTTTCAAACTCTAAATGAGACTATAAGTGTGTTAAACAGAGCATGAGCATGATATCAATTTATATGGCATCTCCAAATCCTGTATGCCTGTATACTTGCAATTTAGTCCTGCTTCCCAAAGTTTCCTAATGGGAGTACACGAAGGTTTGCAGTTCAGATTCTACTTAGCGTAACAGTATCACTTTTTTCATGGACCTTGGACTCGCATAATATCTTTCAATATTTTGTGAAGTTTGGACTGTGCATAACTTCTAATATTGCTGCTGGTTTGTGTTGTTGAACATCATGCTAGCTGCATTTTTTTTTTTTTTTTTTTTTTTTCAATTAAGCAACATTACTACTGAGGTTTTACATACTCAGGTAGCATGAATGTTGTGCTAAACATTAAGTAGTTAGATGAAGGAATGAAGTATGGTGTTGTTAGAGGGCCATAGCATTAGCATCTATTCTTATTTAGTAGTTTGAATTGATCAAGTTGCAGCTCTATTATAAAGTTTTACAGGCTTTGTTTTAGTTTTCAAAAGCTTTATTTTATTAACTGTCAAGGTTAAGTAATTTTGGGAAGCCATAGCCAAGTTCTTGTTTAGGAGTTAAAATCTGGTCTAAGTCAGTATAAAACATTTGTTTTGTTGATTTGAATTTGTTTCAAAAGGGTTTGTGAAGTTTTGGGTCATTTGGGTCAAATTTGTGTGCACAGTCAAACCTGTCCAAACAGTCCTTTTCATACTTAAAATTAGATGAGTTTAAGTCAGTAATAGTTTTTGATTTTTGTTGCACTAGTAAGTTTTCAGATAGGTCTTTAGTTTTTGTAGCTTATTTTTCATTTTTGAGTTTATTTGATAGCATAAAATTAGGCCTGCAAGTGGTTGCCCATCAGAACAGCTATTGTTTATCAAAGTTGCATACCTGTCCATACTCCTTATAAGCGGCTCTCAAAAGCTCAATTTAAGCTTATTTAGTCTGCATTTTGGTTTGGTAGTTTATTGGCAGCTTATCTTTATATTTTATCATTCTTAGCCATTTTCATTAGCTTTAGGACAGCTTATGAATAGCTTAAAGTAGGAGGTTAGGGACTGTTTGGTTCTATGGCAGTCAGTTTTTGCTTGCTTATTGATTGATTCTGTGCTTATTTGCTTCTAGGATTAGCTTAACGTCCAATTTAAAATCTGCTGAAGCTGCAGCTAAGGAAAAAGGCAGGGGTAAGAGGCCGACTAATGTGGGAAAGAAGACCCAATCAAATATGGATCAGATAACACAAAAAGCTGAAGGACTGACACTTGAAGTCCCGAAAGATATCAGGCGTCCTGTGGTTAAAAGTATGTATGCTCTAAGATCAGGCAGCAAAGGGACGGATGTGATGGATATGATTGTTAATCCAACAAAAGCAGTTGGCCAGAAACGTAAAGGAAAGGAGAAGAAATCGGATGCTGAAGTTCGTGGAAGTGTGAAAGCAAATACTGAGGAAGGGTGTAAGAAGTTTAAGAAGGGAAGAAATCATGATGATGAACCTGATAAGGATGGAGCAGGGGCTGCAGCTGGCCCACGAGCAACTCGTTTCAGTCCAAGAACTAGGATGGTCAACCCCGTTTAGAGCGCTGTTATTTGTTACTGCTGGTAGTAAAGTCGTGTCGTCATGTCTCAAATGTTTTTGTTAGTTTGATTGTTTTGGATCTGAATCATGTCAATAGTTGAGAGGTACAGTAGGTCGTAATCCAAGTTTCCTGTATTTGGATCTTGGAATCTGTTGAATAGTACTGAGATTGTTTTGGTTTCTTTCGTCACATAGGGTGTTACCATTTTTGACAGTAGAATAGTAGATTACTTGTTTCTATTGTAGGTACCGCATTATCGGGATATAGGATTTTGGAAAGTGACGAAGTATTTCGTCACTATTGGACGTTAAGTTCACCCAAAAAATGACGCCTTTCTTTCGTCACTAATTCCGGTGAATAGTGACGACTTTAGCCACTGTAGTGATGAAATTAAGTGACGAAATGGGTTGTCACGCACCCATAAGTGACGACTTTAGTTCGTCACTAATTTAGTGTCAAATATCATTTTCGTGACTATTAACTAGTGACGGAGCTATAGTGACGACAAGTGACGATCTTGATTTCGGTTTAGTGACGATTTTTCCACCTTTAGTGACGATTTTCCTATTGTCACTATAGCCCTTTTTTCTTGTAGTGGCACTTGCAAAACCTATTTATATTAAGATGAATAAGATCATCTAAAGTTGTAAACACAACTTTAATAAAGTTGTGAGAGCTATTAGATCAAATCCAATGGCTCACAATCTCACAACTTTAATAAAGTTGTCTTATACAACTTTAGAGGATCCTCGTCCTATGAAGGTTGGTACCAACCATATATAGTCACACACCCTGCTTGTTCTACCAACATAGGAGAGGACGATGTATCTATGTCAAATCAAATGTCATAAATACGCAACTTTAGCACAATCACTACAATTGTTTCTATTACCCCTTATTCCTAAAAAGAATTCCTCCTTTTCTTTACAAATTTTTTTGTTTATGAACAATAATCTAAAAATTTAGCATTCATAAGCACGTTGGTAGATCTAGTAAGAATTTGCTAAATAAAGTTAACAATAACATTTAGAGCAGTGATCGAGAGACCTAACTTTGTGCTTAATTTCATGACTAAAGTTGTATGTCAATAATTCATTGGTAGTAACAGTAGGGCTCACTCCTTTCACAATCCAATGAACTAGTCCACACATATTAGCCACAAAATTAGCCACAAATTTTAGGTATCTCAATCACATTTTACATTAATATCAAGAAAGTCAAAGCTACCTTGGTGTCAATAAAGTCAGCCCAAAACCTGGCACTAGCTTTTGCATAAGCATCATCAGAAAACAAAGGAGCTTTATTATTCCATACTTCATCAATATATTCAATAATGATACTAGACTCACAAACCGGTTTACCATTATGAATAAGAACCGGGATTTTCTTGTGAACCGGGTTCATGTCCAACAAAAGCTGGCTTTTGTTCCTTAAATCTTGTTCTTTGTATTCATAAGGTATACCCTTTTCAGCTAAAGCTATTCTGACCCTCATACCATACATGCTTGCCCAGTAATCTAGTAGGATCACTTCTTCTTGTTGGACTACTTGTTCTGTCATAGTTGGTTTGTGATGTTAAATATGTGTGATTGTTTGTGTGTGTGTGGGGGGTTAAAAGTTGTGACTAGGTGTAGAAACGGAAATTTATGGAATATGTGATGATATCAACGTGGAGTGATAACAGAAGTCGAGGCACATGCTTTTAGCTAAAGATAAAATGTGACTTGTGAGTGTGTTAAAGTTTCTGTCATTTACTCAAATGGAAGTCTTCATGTTGGTATATATTAATATTAGGCGAGCTTTACAGGGCCGTGCTAAGCACGGCTCTTGACGATTATTAATAATGAGAATGATTTGCATACTGTAAAAATTGGTTCAAAAGCACTATAAAAAATTGGTTCAAATTTCACACCTTTTACTGTAAAAAAAGTGTGAAAAAAAATTTTATTGCTATACACGATTATTCGTCTAGCATTATAAAAAATTGGTTCAATTTCCACATTTTTTTCTCCACAGTTCTAAAAAGTGTATAAAATTTTATTAATTTATTAACACTAATAATGTGTAAAAATTGGTTACATTAATAAGTGTGAAAAAAAAATATAAAACAATAAAGCTTTCACACTTATAATTGTGTCAAAAATTCGCACTTTTAAGTGCGGAGAAATTTAAGAAATGTCTACACTTATAGGTATAAACCCAAATTCTCCACACTTTATTAAAATGTGAAAGTATGGAGAATTTGGGTGTTAGAAATAACTTTCATACTTAAAAGTGTGAAGAAATCTTATAATTCTTGACACTTAAAAGTGTTAACTTTTTTTTATACAACTATAAGTGAATCTATTGTTTTACAATTTTTTTCTATATTTATTAATGTAACCAATTTTTACACATTATTAAATGTTAATAAATTACTCGTAATAAAATTTTACATATTTTTAGAAGGATTTTTCTAACTTGTGCCCTAAGCGCACAAGTTAAGCACATTAAAAGACACTGGGACCCCACACAAAAAGACACTGGGATCTACAGAAAAGTACAGTTTATGTGGATCCCTATGTCCTTTTTTGTGAGGTCCCGGTGTTTTTTAGTATGCTTAACTTGTGCCTCTAAGTTACAAGTTAAACAAACCTTTTTTAGAAATGTGAAGAAAAAGTGTGAAAATTAAACAATTTTTTTTAGTGTAGTGATAACACAAAGGCACAATAATCAATTCTTTCAAACACAAATATCTCATCCGATTTCCTGTCATATCTTTGAGGCGTGAAGATTGTTGACTTGTATAAAACCCCATGTCCTGTCATATCTTTGGCACTATGCACAAAGTAAGTGTATAGAATGCACTTATCATGCTCCTATATATAGCTCTATACCCCTAGTCATTGACTTATTCTGTTATAGGCGTCGAGTAAAACTTGCTCGTCTAATTTAACGAGCAGGTTTGCCCGCGCGTTGCTGCGGGGATGCGTTGTTTTTGTATTTAGAATCATTTGAGTATGAACTTTATTAAGGTTGAGTTTCTATATGTGGCAAAGATCATTTGTGCAACATGTATAGGTTACAAAAATAATGGTAACTAATAATCAAAAAACCTTAAAATACAAAGAGTCACCAAAAGCTTGTAGCGGTTTACAAAAACATATTGTATATATCCAAGTGCAAAACATTTCATGAGAAAAAAAAGGGTTGAATCTCAGGTTATACTAATGTTTCAGTTATAAGGGAAGCAAGATGTAGCTTTTTTATTTGCAATGTACTTGGCAACTACATCTGTTTAGCAATGGGCATGCAAACCGTCTTTAAGTTTGATTTGCTTGATACTGTTGTGAAAGCAGATCATTGTCGTTTGCGTTCGGCCTCATAAATAAGCTTTGAGGCACTCCGGCCGGTGGAGCTCCTGAATGTTAACAATCCTGCAGCACCAAACATAGGTTTAGGTATGAAAGTAATCATAAGAAGCAGCTAGCCGAATTGGTTAACAGCAAGCTTTTCGAGCCTTTGAGTCCCAAAAGCCAACTACATTGAGTAAAAGACTAAATGTAAATACATGATTGTATAGTATATGGGCCATTTAAATGCAGCTATAAACATAAATCACCAACAGCTTTTAGGATAACATTTTATATCAATGCAGTTTATATACTTTTTTTCAATGACTCCCTCTTGCGAATACTTATTTCAACTTTGTATCTCGCTGCATGATTCAAACTGATTTGAAGTAATATAAGCGTTTCTAAATGTGTATTTGGGTGAAGTAATATAAGCCTTTCTACTGTCAAAGGTTGCAGGGAAAGAACATGCAACACCTAATCTAAGGATGAATAACAGGACTCAGGGGATGGTGCTACAGTATTTGCATGTAGAATATTTGGTATTTGGCTTAGGAAACTACCTGACATCAACCACATTCCCAACCTGTTTTTTAAAGTCATCTGCAAAGTAAATTCCATATTTTGACCACCAAGATCTGAATCCCATTTAACACTCCTAAAACAGATTCCCAAATACCCTTTAAATTACATATATTATGATACGTATGAACCATTTACCTTAGCTTCTCTCTTGGGTTCAATTGCACGTGGTTTAGGTGCGGCTTCTTTCTTTGGTTTAGTTTCGGCTGCAATTTTAGAACATTAAGAACCTAAAAATGTAACCGAAACATTGAGTTGAACTGCCCATTTCAAACAATTTGTGGCCTCATAACTAAGCAATTAATGTCAGCCTATTAGGCACTCTTCAGTAACTTTACTAAGTATATTACAGCAACTTCACTAATCATCCTAATTTGTAATAAGTTACAAAATGCACAAATTAGAGCCACTAATTTAGTCAACTTTCGTGGAAAATGCAACATGTGTAGATTACGGAGTGTCACTGGTGCTTTCAACTTTTTTTTACAGTATGGAAAATTCTTAACGGAAACAATCTTATCAGACATATAATTTTAAGAAAGCTTAAAAAATCAGTTGTTGTCACGAATATTCAGTTTGAGGTTTGTTACTATGTTATATATGAGTGCTTGTCTCAAATTTTAATCACACATTTCATTCAAATCCATATTTTTTGCTTCTATAATAGTTCGAAAGAAACATTCGTAGTCTTGAACCATTGCATACCAGTGTATCCTAAGACTTTACACTAACATCTATCACAACAATATAATGTGGGGGGAAAATGATTTGTAAGAGAGGGCCAAACCTTGAACCACTGAGAAGCTGTCACCAATCTTGAAAAACCAAACGACTCAAAAGAAATCACCGTGAACACTGGTCGCTGTTAATGCCAATAATTTCAATGTATCTGCTTTGAGTTTTTTTCTTAAGAATAGGTGATAATACATTTGCTTTTCTACCTTCAATGTCTCTTGGAGCTGCATTCATTCACAAATCACAACAAACATATACACTATAAGTTGCTTTAATTTCTATTTTTTTATTTATATTTACGATAACATATGTTATATATAATGTAGATATCTTACAATCTTTACTTACAAAGCTATTACTCTTTATTCAAAATTCAAGTCGTTAGAAAAATTTTAGTCCAACTTTGTGATCAAATTGTTAATATCATTACTAAGGATGACAATATTTACAATAGGAAATAAAAAAAGAGGCATTTATATTTTGCATATCTATCAAAAGCTAGTTGGTGCGGCAGCCTGTTTATGTATAATATGGTCTTTTAAATAAGATTTAAACTCTGAGTCTCTGTTGCTAGATCTTTAATTTCCTTTCTTGTTTTCTTAATTCTACCTGCCTTAAGGTATTAATCATGAATATTAAATGAACCTCATAATATTTCTAGATGTTTCAAGATAAAGTTTAACATAGTGTTCAAACGTTTTAGGTGGAACATGTGTTCCATCTAGTAATCAATATTGTACCTGTATATTGAAGAACATAGTGTCGAAAAGTAGATGGTCGTCCATAACTGCATATAAAATCGCCACTATTCCCACACAAACCACATGTATCATCATTAGAATCGTCACCGTCTCAAGGCACCTGAAAAAATGATTAAAAAATAAAAATGCGATTGTACCATGTTTACATGATGATCTGATACAAAAAATCGTTTTTCCTTTTTAGTAAGTGATTAGGTACACATTATTAAAATAATATCAGCAATGGATCACCTTTTATACTTTCAAAATCTTTATTACCTTAACCTTCTTCTCTATTGGTTTTTTAGCTTCTTTGTTAGGTTTTTGTTTTTATTTTATTTTATTTTATTTTTTTGCTGCTGCCGCCTTTTTCAGCGAGCTTCTTCTCCTTCTCTATAGTCTGTTTCTCCTTTGCAATCATGGTGTCATGTGTGGCATTCCAATTAACAATGAACTAACCAATAACACTTATTCATACCTTTTCCTTGATGATGCTTTTAAAAAGGTGTACACTTCCATCCTTACACCTTCTTCCTTCTTCCTAATCTCCAAGTACACCAACCCCGCATCTACCATCGCACGTGTTGACCCACGTTCCGCCCCGCTTAGAAACAAATCGAATGCCTTTTCATCGTTCACCTTCAAAACAAACAAAAAAAATAGCATACAATGTTAAAAAAACCATGTTTTTTAAACAAATATTTAAAATGTTAGAACCTTAAGTGGGCATCAGGGATTGCTTATTCCTTATGCATTTGCCACGCGACTGCTCTCTCAGCACTTTGCATCCCCTTGTAGAATCCAACATATCTGAAACATCATAATATTGTATTAACTAACATAAGTACAAAAACAAAATAAAGGGGCGTTTGGAATTACTAACTAAAACCGGTAAAAGCTCTAACCTTTTAATCACTATTAGGTTCAAAACGACAAAAAAAATCTATCTAAAGTGCTACTACCTTTTTCACTTTCATTATCCCGAGTCAAATCTTTTTCACTTGCTAATCCTGATTTCACAATCCGCAAAATGAACCACCAATAATGCCCTTGTCGGACTAACTTGAGTTGAAGTAAAAACACATACCTTTCATGCCTAATTACACAAACACATAGTATCACCACATAATAAATAAAAACGAAAATAATAATAACAATAATAATAACAAATAACAAATAAACATGAATGCAAGTCAAACCTTTTTCAGTTGCTGATTTCGATATCCTTAAATTAATACCCCATTACCCAGAATAAGCAAATAAGCAGAAGCAATCATTTATGGAAGTGTTTTAATTAAACTTCTAACACTAAAGCTTAAACCTTTCAAAAAAAAAATCAGTAAGCAAGTGATAGAACCATGGAAGGCTCCCTACGAAATTGCAATATCAGTGCTCATAAGGGACCCGCTGACTCCCCCTTGTCGCTCGCCCACGAAGGCCACCCAAGGTTTTGCGCTCACAGAGCCCAGCCTCCTTGGTGGCAACAATGTCAGTCCAAGAACCCATAGTCTCCACAACTCAACACCCTATTTTCAGCCAACTAAATCATTTACCTGTATCTAAATAATGCAAGCGGCTTAGATGGTGTCTACGATTGCATATGGTAACTGCTTATTGCCTGTTAAAGTTTATAAGCATTTTCACCAATAACGTGTTAAGCACGGGCGTACATACACACTTATGAAACCCAGCGTATTAACAAATACCCTTTTCATAAAAATCAATTTCAACACTTTTCAAACGTGCAAGGGCTGGTTGTTTGATTGAAGATTTTTTATAATAAAAATCTCATAAGAAGAGATGATCAACATTTAAATCTCATAAAAATCAATTTCACAAATACCTGAGATCTCAAACTGAGAAATACCCTTTTCATAAAAATCAAATTCAACACTTTTTAAGCAATACCCACGTCACAAAATCAAATAAATCTCATAAAGATTGAATCTTTTTAATGGGTTTGTTGTTTCATTCAAGATGATTTTTTATAAAAAAAAATGATAGCAAAAAAAAAAAAGAAAAAAAAGAATCAAGATTCATAAAAACCAATACTTTTTTAATTAATTTAGTATGAGTCGATCTAGGATAGTAAAACTTACATACACTGACCTTCCATCACCGCGAGCATGTCTATTTAACGATGATGTAATCGATGGTGCAACGAAGTGGAGCGGCGGTGGTCGTATTAGCAGAAGAAGAGGCGGCCGTGTGTTCGTGTTAGATGGGTGGTATTTGAAGAAAAAGGCGGTGATGTGAGAATGGTAGCTTCTGGATTTGTGTAGTAGATAAAGCATGGTACAAACACTCAGAGAAGTTGTATTACAGTAGACATTACGGAGAATCGTACGTGAATAGTATCCTCACCAAAGTTTGTAATCCAATGGGCTGCTGCCAACTTCTTAACCTAACACTATTGGGCCACTTAAAGTCACTAATTACAAATTGCAAACCAATCATGTGCAAGATTTTCACATAACGGATACCTTAAGAAAAGAAATAACGGCCCGTTCATTTTTGGTCTTTAGAATTATCAGTTTATATAAAACTGGATGAGAACGACGCCGTTTTGCACACTGTGGATCTACAGTGCTTTTTCCCGCCAAAACCCTCCAGGCTCCCGGAGCCCAAGTTTCCCAGCCCACCTTGGCCCAGCTATGGTCCGATACAGAGATACCCAGCGATGGTCCGATACAGAGATAAGGATAAGATATCGGTGATGAACCACACAATCCTAAATCTCTCTCTCACACACACAATCAACAGGTAAAAAACTTGCTATAATCTGTTTTAAGATGGAGATGGTTAGGATTTCGTTGATTTGGGGGTTTTGTTGATTTAGGGGTTCTGTTGATTTGGGGGTTTAATCGGCTAGGATATGCTGATATGTAAGGTTTTTTCTTAATGCTTTATTGTGCTTTATTTTCATTAATTCATGATTTATTTAGGGTCCTTCTTTAAATTTTTTCCAAATTAGGGTTTAGTTGATTTGGAGGTTTTGTTGATTTGGGGATTTCGTTGATTTGGGGGTTTAGGTTGGGTTTGCCCGGTCTAAATATTTATGTTAAGGATTTATTCAAATTAAATATGATTAAGAAAAGGGCCATTTTTTTAATGGGTACTTGCTTTGTCTGATGTTCAGACTTCCAAGTTGGTATTTATAATTTGATATGTCTCAGCTTGGTAATTTAAGCTGTAAAAAGTGTTCTGATATGGGAATTAGTCACATTTGGTTATCGAAGATGTACGTATTGCTAACTTAGCAAATGTTTTTACATAAAACAATATGCAAGCTTACTAGAGTAGGTATATATTGATAAAGCGTATTTATTATTCTGTGTAGATTTGTGAACTGGTATTGTGACATTGTCCGGATGTTGGCGGGGCAGCATCACAGAAGTGATGTTTGCAGCCACGGTGTTCTGAGCATGGGCTGAGCACAGGTCTGGGCCGGGTATCCTCTTAAATGTACTTTGGTTTATGCTGAGTTATGATATGTTGTAACGATGTTTGGTTTGATCATGCGGTGATCAGACGACAGTTTATTGTCACTAGCTGATGGTATTTTTCTATTCAATGGTGTGGATTTTTAAGACGTGCCAAATCTACCTGTATCTTGGCGGGGCAGCACCACAGAAGTGGTGTTTGCAGCCATGGTGGGTTGAAAGTGCATTCTACACACACTGATTATCTATGAAACAGATGAATGGATATGTTTGCTGAATGTGTAATAGTTGTAACGATTGGTATGCGTGTGATTTGCGGTTCCGTTTCGGGTATTATTTTGAACTCATATTGGCCAGTTGCTCTTTCAGCCATTTAACACCCAACACATACATACAGGCAATGATGATTATTATCTTGGTTTATAAATTTTATGACCGTGAATTAGTGACAGCGGTATCTTGGCCAGGCAACCTTACCCAAGTGGTGGTTGCAGCCATGGATCGTGTTGGCTTTGGCTGCTATATTTGCAGACCTGAACTATTTCACCATGGGTAAGTTGGCGACACCGGTAGCTTGGAAGGGCATCTTTACCTGAGTGGTGGTTGCAGCCATGGTTGCCGTTCGCCTTTGGTGGTATATCCACACAACTGAGCCATTGCGTGATGATCATACGGTTTCGGTACATGAATGTGCACTTGAATTCTGCAAGATGTGAGCGTATGTATGTATGTGAGACGAGTATGGGCTGGATTAGGTTACTTGGTAAGTTAAAACGTGTTTTCTGCTATAAAAAGGTTTTACCATTTGGAAAACAATTAACAGCAACAACGGCAGTTTAGAAAAATGATGTATAAACTTTTATTACTGTGACAGGGGTTATTCTTCTTTTATTACTTAGTAAGTTAAAACGTGTTTTCTGCTATACAAAGCTTTTTCAGTAGTTGTTTATAATTTTTATGACCGTGAATTAGTGACAACGGTATCTTGGCCAGGCAACCTTACCCAAGTGGTGGTTGCAGCCATGGATCGTGTTGGCTTTAGCTGCTATATTTGCAGACCTGAACTATTTCACCATGGGTAAGTTGGCGACACCGGTAGCTTGGCAGGGCATCTTTACCTGAGTGGTGGTTGCAGCCATGGTTGCCGTTCGCCTTTGGTGGTATATATACACAACTGAGCCATTGCGTGATGATCATACGGTTTCGGTACATGAATGTGCACCTGAATTCTGCAAGATGTGAGCGTATGTATGTATGTGAGACGAGTATGGGCTGGATTAGGTTACTTAGTAAGTTAAAACGTGTTTTCTGCTATACAAAGGTTTTACCATTTGGAAAACAATTAACAGCAACAACGGCAGTTTAGAAAAATGATGTATAAACTTTTATTACTGTGACAGGGGTTATTCTTCTTTTATTACTTAGTAAGTTAAAACGTGTTTTCTGCTATACAAAGCTTTTTCAGTAGTTGTTGCTGTTAATTGTTTTCTAAAGGGCTGTTTGGGATATCTTATTAAACTTTTATTACTGTGACAGGGGTTATTCTTCTGTTGGTATGAAGAAGTGGGAAACGGGAAAGAAACAACGGCAGTTTTGAGCCATACCTCATATAAAAAGATGGCAGAAAGGCACCCGTGTTTCATTGAACAGCTACAGGAGCATGGCTTGCCATCTATAATAGTAGCAGGCGGTGTATACATGTCCGAAGACAAGAATGTTGGTGCCCAAATGTATGTTTGTGTAAAACGAGGCAACTTTACATCAAGAGGTATTTGAGCCTGCTTATTTTTCAAGTGCTTATCTGTTTGAAAAGCAAATGTTTTATCCAAACTACGTGCTTTCTTAGGACATGACTACTTAAATAAGCAATTTTAAACGCAATCGATAGAAAAAAATTTCATTTTTGTCAGAACATTGTGGCTTTAGAAATTTTTATTCATTTTCATGTTCCTTCATTATTTAGCCACTGATATTTCTCGATTTTCTATTTAGGTGGGATTTGTGACCAAGAAAAGACTTCTGATACAAATGCACGATTCCAATCCAAGAACAGGAACAAAAGTTGCAGCCGAGACAACTGCAACGAGAATGGCTTATGCAGCTACCTATGAGTACTCGCCTTATTTATATGGAGAAAGACACGTAAGTACTCGCCTTCACTTTTTATACCCCATCTATTATTTTCGCTTATTTATAAATGCAAAAATTAGTTTTCAGAGTCACCACATTTGCCTTGGTTTAGTGGTAAGATGAAGTGTTCGTATACAACTCTGTTTATATTGGTTACAATATTTCAGAAACAAAGAACAAATATTTTGGCCCGTGTTGCAGCCCCTATTATCATGGCAGGGCATCACGGTTAGAGCTGGCATAACAGGTCACACGAACCTGTTAAGACACGAACCTGTTAAGGTCAAACACGAACACGACCTGTTAGCTTATCGTGTCACTTTTCTCAAACACGAACACGACACGAAAATAAACAGGTTAACCTGTTAAGAACCTGTTAACACTTTTTTTTTTTTTTTTTTTTTTTTTTTTTTTTTTTTTTTTTGGATAAAGAGAACCTGTTAACCTGTTAACACTTATCACATCACAAAACAATATCACATCTACAAACTTATTAGCTGCTGCTGCTTAAGAATAAGCTTTTTAGGAAATGGTGTTGCGATTTCCTTATTCTGTAAAGAATATATAATAGAAATTACAAATTACAAATCCAAAACAAAAACATCAAGAACAAATTATCTAAACCCACAACAAAAACACAACAAATCCAGTAACAAATTACAACTGACAACAAAAACATCAAGAACAACAACAAAAACATCAAACTATATATTGGACTTATTGTACCACCAACTCAACTTGTAAATACATCATACATACAATAAATATAAAATATCAAAATATCAACCAACAAATAAAAAAACAAAAAGAAAACTGCTGTTTGTACACTTTATTTAACTAATCAAGCTTTTCTTTTTGTTTATTGATGTTTATTTTGTTATTGATGTTGATGTAAACAAAAAGAAAACCACCAATATTCACCTCTCGATCTAAAAATTACAACAACATCAAGAACAAATCAACAAATAAAAATTACAACAACATCAAGAACAAAAGCTTTTCTTCTCGATCTAATATTCACCTCTTCAATATTCACCTTTTCTTCTCGATCTAATACATTTTCTTCTCGATCTAATGGCGAAATGATGGTGGGGTTCGAAAGAGGAGGTCGCGGTGAGTATTTTGGTGGTGGCGAGACACAAGTGGTGGTGGCGAGACACAAGTGGTGGTGGCGGCTAGGGTTTAGTGAGAGGATGGAGTATTATTGGGGAAGAGATGAAAATAAAATGAGGATAAGATGTGAGAGGAGGGTATATTTACTGGGTAGTGGATTTTATATCTATCTATACTAATAAACCAGAATAATTTACAAGTCTATAAAGCAACCTTTGTAATTAATACGCTGATGTGTCTCAAATCTGATTGGTCAATGATTTAATGCGTACAAGTAGTCTATGCATCCATTTTATATAAAATACATTTTTGATAAATAATGAAATACCATCGCACGCTCCTCTTTCGCCCTTTAAGAAACTCATTAAATGGTTTGAAAAAAAAAACACCCAAACATAACTGTTTCATACTCATCCTTTACACGCTCCTCTTTCACACACTTTCTTCAAAACCTCCGATTCAAATCCTTTCCAATACCAGTTTCAATTCACCTATCAATTCAATCAATTAATTTATATGCGTTCAAATCACTGACCGAATACCAATATCCATTAAAAAACACCATCGTTTCAAAAAACACATTCAAAAAGCATCCCACAATAAGTTACGATTTTTGATTTATGTCTTTGATTCAGTGATCCATCATAAACACTAAGATTCAAAACACCATATTGTTCTATGAACATGCCCGATTCAAGATCACTACACAAAACATTTTCGTTATATCATTGTGCCCTTGATTTTTATGCTATCAAAATGGAAGAATTTGTAAGTAGCGATTCAGTTATATTATATTTAGGGTTTTGATTTGTTAGTTCCACATTACAATTTTATTTTTTATTTTTTTATTTATTTTTTTTTTGCAATTCGCTTATAATATATTTCCTTTGATTATGTTCGTTTTAATTGTCTTATATCAGAACCCTAGACATAATTTGGGGAAAGCACATAGGTGAATTACTTTTATAATTTGCGTGTTATGTGTATTCAATTTTTTTATGCATTTGAACTAATTGATTTTTATTGAATTTCAGGATCTTATTAAGGCACACTTTATTTTGGAAATCACATGGTAAGTGACTTTTGAAGTTTCTATTATTTAGAAAAGTTATATGTTTGATGATTTTTTTTTTAAAAAAAAGTTTGTTTGGTTTTTTATTGTTCTTGTCCATAGATTATGTTGAAGGTGGAGGTCTAAGAATTGAAATCGAAAAAAGAATCAACTTGAAGTTTCGTTTGGTTTGCTTTAGTAGTTGAATGTCAATGTCACCATGCGTTGCATCTCTGTGAATTATGTATTTTTTACGATATTTGGATTTTGTGTTTTTATCGTGTCTCCTATTTGTCAGGAAGCCATAATAGGTTCAGGTTAAAATGTTAATAGCGGTTTAAGATCACTTATAAATTGCCTTCAGGGATTGTTAATTAGATTTATTTGAGATCGCTTATTGAAACTACTAATAGTGGTTGCATGGGATTGCTTATTAGAGTAACTACTCATAAAGAATGATTGGATTGCTTATTGAAGAATGCTTATAGAGTCTGCTTGGGATCAACAATTGAAATTGCTTATGTTGGCTGTTTGGGTTTGAAGTTGCAAGGGTTAGAAATGCTTTGGCTTATGCTATACACGAGTGCTTTGGCTTATGCTATACACGAGTGCTTTGGCTTATGCTATACATTTCATGTTAATAGAATTTAGAGCAATTGAGTTTTCTTTAAAAAAAGGATGAACATAAAGACCTCTTTTGCGCGATATAGTATATTCTTTAGAGCCACTACAGATTGAACTCTAAGTTTTGCTTAAGAGAACTACATTGACTTTAATTTCTGATAAGTGAAATTCTATAGATAGGGTTATTTGATCAAGATTTCTTTCTTATTTGTAATTCCTTTTACTATTAAGTTCGTAACTTGGTTGTCAACAACTGAAGCCCCACTAATTTTGATCATCTTCATGGGCAGGCAACTGGATTTCTCAGTTTAAAATTCGAATCACTGCAATTATCAGGGACTTTAATTGACCCAGTAAGTTCTTCTTCTGGTACGGCTTCTTATGGATACACTTTGTATTTTTGTTTTCATTGTACTCAATATGTTCAACTATATGTATTTTATGTGTTAAAGGCATGTGATTGTCATTACTCTATAATAAAATATGAGTTCTTTTCCATTTGCATTTGGGATCTCTACTTAGTCTTAGGGGTGTGTGGATTGCTTAAAACTACTTATGTGTTTATTGCGTTTAGATAAAGTCCCGGTATAATTGTCTCATAGGTATGGCTACAAGTTACAGTAAAGAATGCTTTTTCTAAGATATGAAAGATATTGATTTATTGTTTTTGTGTGCTTATGTGTTTATTGCGCTTATTGTGTGGATTGCTTATAACCAGTTTTTGATAGTGTAAGTTTTTTTCTACTACAGGTCCTGATTTCTATTACTCTCCAAATCCACACAGTTAAGTGTCGTATCTGAATTAACTCATTAAATTCTCTTATGACTGTCTTTTTGAGTTTGGTTGTTAATAAATTCTTTATACCCCAAATGAAAAACTTTAGGTTGGAGTGAGAGTCCTTCTGCCGATAGGATCAATACCGAACCAGAGTACAGGTCAAGGTGCTTCTGTTTGTGTTCCGCAAAATGTAAATTTGCATCCTATTCCTTTGCTATTATTTACAATATTCACAATAATATCTTAGTGAATAAGGTGAGTATAGGAAAGTTATGTGTAACAGAAAATGGTGAATATATTGGTTGCTATTGTTGTAACTATGGATCATCAAAGTAACGGACTTTATTGTGTATCACAGTGAATATATTGGCTGCTATTGTGTTAACTGTTATCTAAAACACCTTCATGTTTTTGGTTGCTTGATATTTGCAGATGTTATAGAACAGGTTGTCAAAAGGGTAAAGCACTTGACAACTATGAAAAAAATGGAAAGCCAGGTAAGAAGACACCATTGACACTCCTGGATGCTAAGTAAGTCCTTTTTCCATTCTTTTTTCTTTGGAATCCTATGAAAATTCACACAAAGTATGTGCATCTTTGTGTTAACTCTCATAATGTTTTTAGGGGCAACGAACTGGATGTAACTTTGTGGGGATCTTATGTGGAACAGTTTAATGAAATTCTTAACTCAACTGTTGATCATGGTAAAGTCATTGCAGTTATTCAACTGGTTTTAATGAAGTTATGGGACAGTAAGTTTTAATCAATAGTAATAACTATAAATCATTTACATTCGCTTACAATAAACACATACACAATATAACATTATGAGAGTTAATTATGTTGTTATTTACACAGAGAAAACGATTGTCCAAAATGGATACTGGGGAACTAAGCTATTCCTTCTAAATGGCAAAGACACTATAACACAACCTGAGTTGTGAGATATCGAAGATTTTCGTAAAAGGTATCTACACAAATATAATCTCTGATCTATAAGTTCCTGACTATGATCAATGTTTCACCAGTATATTTTATTTAATTTCCTGTTACAGCATTTGTACAAACTCCATAACCAAAATATAAAAACAGTGCATCTAATGTCGTGAAATGGAAATATTTTTCTATGTAGGGTGATGCGTCTATTATTGCTATACAAGAAGAAAAAGGGTGGTGGTATATCGGATGTGGTAAATGCAAAAAGAAGGTTGTAAAATCATCTGATATTGTGGATATTGAATCGGAAACACCTCATACATAGCATGGTGTCCCAGCTAAATGGTATTGCACAAAATACTGCATAACTGTACCGAGCATCAAACTCAGTGAGTTTTTCCATTTTCTATATCATGAATAACCAGATTACAAACTGGTTCACATAAAACACATACCAACTGTGTGTGCAAATTATTATTGTTAGGTTCTGTCTGGAAATTCGGGTCCAAGACGAAACTGGGACTATATCATTGTTCCTTTTTAATGAGGAACTTCAGGCCATTGTGGGTAGACCAACATATCAGTTGGTTGATAAGTATGGAAAGGTACACTCATATATACTCATGAGCTTCAACAGTCTATATAAACTATTATAAAACTTTATAATTTTTTTAACGATATGTAGTCAGAGGAGAATGGTATCTTCCTGCATGAGATTACCAACTGTGTTGGTAAAAAAATGTGCTTTCAAAGTAGCAATGGATGATTTTAACGCTAAAAAGCTTATGCATATCTTCAATGTTTTGTGTATGTCTAAAGACCCGACCATTATAGAAACTATGCGTGCATCCACGACACCGATGAAGGTAATGAATATAGTTGTTAATGTTATACAATTACATTGTCTTTTGTCTACTAACCTTATTGGTGCAGCAACTTTTAATTTATATATTTTTCTTTTGAAGCCGGAGAATGAAGCATAGAGTAAAAATGTCCCGAATGTCACACCATTTGCAAGTATATTTATTACACAAATATTAATTTGTCAAACATATAGCCATTTATATGTTACCTAATATATAAATAAAACTTTGTAGGATTTCGAATCTCATACAGATGAGAACACCACACCTACCAATGCAATGAAAAGTACAACAGTGAATCCCGACACCAAGGAAAAAACAAACAAGAGACGCGCTGATAACGAAGCAGACAGTGAGTCGTCCATTGGTAAAAGGCAACTTGTGTAAGTGAAGATCGAGAAAAGAGTTGTAACAGGTGTTGTGTATGGGTAGTGGCAATAAATTGGTGTTTTTCATTTGCGGTTGAAGATTAATATTGTGATTTAGCCACTATTATACCCCTTTTAATACTTTTAGATAGCTACCCTTTAATATGTAATATGAAAATTAGCCAATGACAGTTATGGTTTAAGGGAAAATGCAAAACCAGAAACTTATCATACGAGTTTCAGTTGAGCAGCTTTTGTTTGTCATAAAATTTCAGTTCAAATGCGTTTGTTCAGACTAAATTAACAAACAACAGTGGACGTAAATAACATTCATAAAAAAATTATCTGCTTAGCTGTCACAAAATTTCTATTACATATCAAAACAGGTTTGTCGGATAAGGCTGTACTTATAGAATAGACACTAATCAGTTTACGTATCTTTCAAGTTAATTACCGAGGCTATGAACTGACAGTATTTGTATACGGTAATAAATCATTGATCTTATGAGTTTAATGGCTAATGTTTTTCTTTCTTTAGGCTACAAGTGTTTGGTTAAATGGTTAGGTGATATGAGAAGAAACAGTTGCTCATTTGTTAGTTTTTGTCACATTAAGGATGATACATGTATTTTTTAAGCTAACAAAATTAGCCAAATTACCAATCTGAGATCTTAACTCACAAAGTTACATGACTTTAATTTATGTAGTTACTTGAAACTCTTTTACCTTAGGTCATTTTCTACTAAGAATTGACTTGACCGAGTTTTAAACTTCCTGTTTGTTCACCCATTTCAACCTATAGCTCTACTACATTTTTACCCATTTCAAATCGTTATTCTAAGCCTATTGACTAAATGGCAAACTACCTAATCAAAACCTGAGCACGATTACAATAAATGATAATCTTCAACTAACCTGAGCTTCAACTAACCTGAGCACGATTGCAATAAATGAATCTTGTTACTTGATGGATTACTAATAACAATATTGTTTGTTTCAGTCACATTAACAAAAAGTAACCAAAGACAAAACACATAAAATATGAAGCCCTATTGTTAATTATCCAAACTGTCATTTGTGATAGGGATGGTACGTCAAAAGGAAAAGAGGTTTGAAGGATGTCATTTGTGATGCGGATGGTAATGTAAAGAACACCACTACAAATGTTGTGTACAAAGAAATGCTTCAAGATATTTGATCAAGATTAAAGAAGTATCTACAATATATATACTACATCATTTATAACGTTTCTTAAATTTACATATGTTATAAATCACAAACTCATTTTATTTACACTTTTAATGTTTTTTTTTAATTATTAGGTGTTGACGAAACGTACATTGTTTTATCACTTCATTAACGCTCGCTACATAGATTTACTTGTGAAGATCATCAAATTTGGAGACACCGATGCATGGATGTTTATTATACTAATAGTTACAAATACAATTGGTTATAGGATCATTGGCTTATTATTTATTATTCCTTTAAAATTATATGGAACTTATAGCCTTCTTTTCCGAAATAGTATTTACATGTACTATTAATTTGCCTATTTCTTAAGAGCCATACGTAGCTTATGAACAATTTCATCTGCACATTTTAAGTCTTCATGAAAGTGTTTTGGGCTATACCATGTTAACCCGATTTAGGTTATGCTCACCTATTATTATATTCTTATTTATGAACAAATTACTACTATTGATTTTATTACCAATTTTATTTATTTATTTTATTATTATTTTTTTTTGCAGATTACGAGTCATTCCAGCAAGCTACATAAGAAAAATCTACTTATAAGAATCAAGTGAATGAAACAAGATATCTTATTCAAAAGGGTTTGTTTTTTTAGCCAAGTTAATTGAATTGTGAAAGGTAGTATAGGTGTATTTATTTTAACTAAAACCTATGCTAAAACTTTCAAAATATTTGGCCTGCTAAAATATGTCCAAAATATGTTCTGTTATTATGTTGATTTAGAACTTGAGTGGTTGCATCATAATCCGGAGGTCGAGAAGCCCATGACAAAGCTTTTGTAGAAATATATGGTGCCATTTTTAACGAGTCACTTTGGAAATACGGTGATCATATCGAGGATGAAAATTACTCCGTTTGATAAACGTTTACAGCTAAAGATCATTAGGAAACAATATCCCATGTCCGTCTCATTTGCTATGACAATAAACAAGAGCCAAGTTCAATCAATTTTCAAATGTTGGTTTGTATTTGTCGCATCAAGTTTCACACATTGGGTTAAAAGTAAAATAGGTTTGAAAGTTGTTAATTGTGATGTAGATGATAATATCTCAAAAAGTACTACAAACATTGTCAAGAAGTACTTCAAGGTATACGATCAATGTTCAACACGTATGTACAATCTAATAGGTGGAGAAGACGATACATGCACATTTGTTATTTTAACTTTTTAGGTACTCACGGAATAGACATTGAGTTATCACTTAATTAATGCCCACTGCATACATTTGCTTATCAAAACCATCAAAATTGGAGGTCACGATATGCAATGGACGTTTATTACATTTCAAACTGTTTAAGCATAGAAGTTTATACTTATTAGGTGTTCACGGAATGGACCTTTTGTTGAAGTGTTAGAATGGTCATTACATGCATTTGCTTCTCAAGACAAACATTTTGGAGATCAAGAGGCAAAGAACGTTTAGCACACATATATCAAGCATTGTACTTTATACTTTCAGCCACTTATAACTTATTGTTCCGTTACAAGAAAATTTCATAGCGTTTACGTTCGTTGTTCTTTCTTACTTTATTCACGTACATAACTTTTTTCTAATAAAAAAACCCTCTAAAATCCCGTGGATTCCACGGGTCTATAAGCTAGTATATTATATAATGTTAACAGGTCATAACAGGTCTTAACAGGTCTGACCTGTTAAGACACGAAAATTAACAGGTCTTAACAGGTCTTAACAGGTCTGACCTGTTAAGACACGAAACCTGTTAAGGTCAAACACGAAACCTGTTAAGAACAGGTCGTGTCGTGTCGTGTTAACAGGTTTCGTGTCAAAATTGCCAGCCCTAATCACGGTAACGTGTTTGCAGCCGGGGGTGGAATAATCTTGCCATGCCAACTCAGTCGGTTTGCAGTCATGGCCTGCATTAAACTGATGCTATTGTCACATTATGATGCCCATGTTGTGTGTGATGCAACTGGTATACAAAAAATATTAAGGAGGCAATGTTGATCTTGGCAATGATGAGAGCGCGGACTATTTACTGTCTTCGCAAGCGTTGTTTGCCAACACCCGTGCTCTGGCTTGGCAATCAAATGTTTGCAGCTAGGCCGGGTTTTGGGTACCGCTGCCATCATCGCGTACCTGAGCCTAATATGTGGCTACTACAATTGCAGCCATGTCGACCGTATCCTTTTTTCGGTCACTTACCTGCCTGGGCCTCACTTTCATCACGCTTTGTTGGTTTAATATATGCTTATAATAATTAGTTTGCAAAGAATATTCTATGCTAATATGAGTAACCGTTGAGGAAGATCTGATCAGTTACGTAGAATGGGCAAAAAGAAAAGGGGTACGTAATCCAGCTTCATTATATTTGTATTTTTCTTGCGGTTTTATTGTAGTCATACATTTATCTTAATGATCTTCTTTAATCGCAGATGTTGAATTCGATTATATGGAAGATTCAGATGACAAGAAATGAACTGAAATGGGTATGTTTGTGCGGAAATGAGGGCTAAGACGGGTGCGTTTGGGTGCTAAAATGGGGACTGCAGCGGCCTCGCCTCTAGGATATGGCTTCAAGGTGATTCTTAAAACATGTTTGATAAAGTTTTAGATGATGTTTGGAATTGGTTCATCAATTTATTTATATTTGCTATGTCTAAAACTTTCGAAAAAGAATATATACAGAGCAAAGTTACTAACCTATCAGGTGTAGAGGATAAGCAGTTATGCAGAAAAAAATGCAATCCCAAACACCCTTCAGGTATTTTTTACTTAGCTATTAGCAGAAATGCTGCCTTTTATGACTCTATGGTTGATCCTTTCTGATCTTATGTAATTTTGATTCCTCATCTTGATTAGGTGAACGGACATTTGAGATCTTGACAAAGCTTGATCTAATGGACAGAGGAACTAATGCTTTAGATGTGAGTTCTTTCTCGCTCTCTCACTCTCTTTTGATATTATGGGTGTCACAATGGGGTCCGATCGGCTAGGTAACATGAAATCAGTTTTGAGCATTCATATTTAGAGTCTCATGTCTATGTATATGGTGAAGCATTATTTGGCCTACTAATTTACTATAACCTTCAATCTTTAACCAACCATTGGCATAAAATATTCTAATGCAACCTTATAAACTGTGATACAACCTATTTATAGGCTGCGATCATAGTTGGCATCATCTATAATAGATATCTTCCGGCTTTGATCTGATACAGTTTTGCAGGTTTGACCAACAACCATAAACTGTTTTGTTGTGTGCATCAATATATACTGGGTAATGTACATATGATTAAGGCGATGATGATAATTTTGTACGCTTGCATTTTTTAGACGCATGTTCCTTGGCGTGGCAACCAGAATTGTGGTTGCAGCCATGACGTGGTGTTTAGTGTAGATTCTATGTGTACATATCTGAGCCTCATTTTTTTGTGTCATGCTATTATCTAATACGGATTAATAGTTTTTTGTGCGAAATTATCATGTGGAAAATATATGCCAGGTATACATATAGTTGTGCTTAAATATATCTTATGTGCAAGTTTAAATGGGTATAAAATGCTGCTTGCTATAACTAAGTTTAAGCAGGTGTTTGGTGTTTCACCGCCTTCAGTTACTGGTATTTTACCGCACACACAAGGTATGACCTCATGATGCATAGTGGAATACATTCTTGATTCTTTTGAAAATGGGCTGCTCTTTAATGATACAAGTTTTTTACGATACTTGCAGCTTCAAGTTTCCATTTCAAAATTTAGGTGCTTTCAAAACATGACTTTTTAGGTTGAAAAGTGTTTGTGACAAGATATTATTACAATAGCATACATCAGATATATGGATAACTGGTATAAGCTGAATTTATAATCTGAATTTATAATCGAAACTATATTACAATAGCATACATCAGATAACCATGGAGATCTCTAAGTACATTATTTGTATTATTACAATAGCATACATCAGATAATACATCAGTTTTCCATATTATTACAATAACATACATCAGATGTTCTTCATTTGTTGAAATGTCTGTGGTAGATCTTATTTGAGTGCCGCTATGTTTCATGAATCGTGAATAACTTATATAAACCTACATATGCTAGAGTTACACAACATGATTTGTGTCGGATGAGCTTATTTGAAATACAATATAACTAAATGTTATATGGTTCTATGCAGGAACAGATAGAGAAAGAGATGAGGATCAGAAAAATATTCCTGTCATCAAGATACGAATAATCGGTAAGTAAGTTTTTTGTTTCCATCCATTTTGTTTCAATTCAGTTGGGCCATAGTATCATGTTACAGTGTTTAACTCTTTCCAATTACCTTAACTGTTGAGCCAACCCATTTTGACCCATAAGAAAACCAAAAAAACAATGTTGATGTGAATCTATTCGACAGGTTGAATGTGAGCCATTGTGTTTCCGTATGTAGACATTGGAATGTTCCTGCTCATCATGCACACGACATGTATTACATCTGTTTTAGCATGTCTCTGCTGTAATATGTCTAGCAGTATAGGGGGTGTTTGGCTTTGCATTTCTCAAAGTCATTATGTGATATGGAATAATTAGAATATGATAGTTTGATGAGCTAAACATTGCTGCACAAAATTGTTTTCGGGTGTGCCTTTGTCAAAATGTGTTGCATTGTACTTTGTGCATTTTTTTCAACCCAGTAAATGACACGTAATATATTAAACTCAGACTGCAGCGGAGGAGGACGATGACCACGATATCGATCTCATTGGTGAGAAAACTGAGGAAAAGAAGGCTGCTGAAGAATATGAAGCTGCAGTGAAGGTAATTGGAAAGAAGAAAGAATGTAAGTTTGTTTCCAACATATATACTTTCCTGTAAGTTCTGCCACATGTGACGCATATTATTTTCTACAGATTTTTAAATGCTTAGTGTTAATCATCTAATTTACGTTGATTTGAGTAACCTTCCTATGTTTTTTCCAGAAATTGGCTTAATTTCGGATGAGGTTCACGTGAGAGCATTGCTGCCATCTTGAAGTAACCTAATATATTGAGACTGAGTAAGCAATCCCAAATAGTCCTTTGAAGTTGTTGCTAAGCCAAACATATTTATATATGAATTGTTAATAATTTTTATATACTTCAACATTATAATTATCAAGTAGCAGTTATGATCAGTTAAGATATATTTTGGCAATGAATATATGACTACTTGATATCATGTACTAATTGGTTGGGAAAAATAACATGCCCGCCCGCAACGCGGCGGCCAACGCCAATCTCGTATATTATAATGGCTTAAAGTTTTCGCTAGAAATACTATATTTTGTTCAAAATTTAATTCGTTTAATCTAACTTAACATTGGCTTAATATCACTTACGGTAACTTATTTACCATGTTATAATACAACTTATAACTTCAACATCCTTAAATTATTTAATATTTCCGAAGTTTATATTTTAATACATGTGCAACATTCTAGTAAACAACATTAATTGCAACATACACCTAAAAAAGATTATCTAGGTATACAACAAATCATGTACAACAGTTTTAAAAATAACTTCGTAAAATCAGAAATAACTTGATTCTCATACCACTTAAAATAAACGAGTAATAAATACTATGCATTACAATTAGTAAAGTAAAATAACACATATATTAACTATAATTTTATGCGCCTTGCAAACCTCCACTGTTCCTTCATCCTTCATAGTACTCCGTAACTCTTTTCTCACTTTCAAAGCACCTGCGTTATGAAAAACAAATCCTGTAACAAATGTGTACATCAATAAAATATGTTGTAAAATGTATGAAGTATGAACTAATGAATAATAATACCGGGAAAAAAAAAGCAGATGAAATGAAAGTCTTTTTTTTTTTTTTTTTTTTTTTTTTTTTTTTTTTAAGAATGTATCATAAAAAAAACAAAGCAAAGAGATGCTGAAGCCGATAGAAGAGAAAAAACATTGAAGGAGAGCTCTCAAAATATTTTGTTATTTGATATAGAGTTGTCATTGGTCATATAATTAACACAACAACAACAAAAAGAACACTTACCCTTTTCTTGTTGAATGAACCCTTAGGGGGCGTTTGGTTCACAGAATGTTTTAGAAGGAATTGTAATCTTTGGAAGGAATTGTAATTTGATGTAATTATAATTTAAGAAATTGGAATGTGTTGTAATTGTAATTGATTAAATCTGTCGATGTGTTTGGTTGACTCGCAACATAATGGAATTAAGTTTTTTTTATAAAACTTAAAAAGTTAATATAATAATAATTAAAATGATATAATAAATAATAATAATAATAATAATAATAATAATAATAATAATAATAATAATAATAGAAATAATAATAATAAAATAATAAAATATTAATAAAAGTAATAAAATAAAAAGATGAAAAATATAATAATAATAATAATAATAATAATAAAATATTAATAATAAGTAATAATAAAAATATATTATTATTATTATTATTATTATTATTATTATTATTATTATTATTATTATTAATATTATTATTTTAATATAATAATAATAATAATAATAATCAATATTATTATTAATTGATTATTAATATTTATTATTTTAATATTATATAATAATAATTAATAATAATAATTACTATTATTATTATTATTATTATTATTATTAATAAAAAAATAATAATAAGAAAAGAAGTTAACATAATAATAATTCAACTGATATAATAATAAATAATAACAATAATAAATATAATAAACATAATAAAATAATAAAATATTAATAAAAATAATAAAATAATAAGATAAAAAATATAATAATAATAATGATAATAATAATAATAATAATAATAATAATAATAATAATAATAATAATAATAATAATAATAATAATTAATATTATTATGATTTTATTATTAATATTTATTATTATAATATTATAATAATAATTATTATTATTATTATTATTATTTTTAAAATAATAATAATAATAATAATAATAATAATAATAATAATAATAATAATAATTTTTAAAGTATACAAATTCTGAATTACAACGTAATTCAATACTTTCCATCCAACTTCTTATGTAATCTGGATTCCCTCACTTGTTGTAATTGGATTGACTGAATTACAATTACAACGCAAACAAAACAGTCACCGTAATGTAATCTGAATTACAATTCCTTCAACTCTGCAAACCAAACATGATTGGTATGTAATTCAAATTACAATTACAACGGATTACAATGAATTACAGCGAACCAAACGGCCCATCTGTCATATAAAATAACAAAAGGAGAAGAATATCAACTATTATGGTTTATTAGGAGTAGTCAGAAAATAAGATGACAAAAAAGTCGTAAAGTTAAAGCTTGCCTTTGCTTTATAATTTCTTTCTTCCAAGCACACAGCAAGTCAACAAATCCAAACCAAGATATTTTGCAACTAAATCTATACTCACAAAAGAACACAAAACTTAACAAATGAGATCTAGTAGTAGCAACTTACAGCCATGTCTTTATACCGACGCTGTAGAAGAAAATGCAATCAACAACTGAAGAATTTATGGTGGTCGGAGATGTATCATCTTACCTTTAGAAATGTATGAGAAGAAAAACAAAAACAAAAAATGATAGATGAGTAGTGAATGGTTTATTTTGATTGAGGCAATATATAATAAAGGTGAAAATAGTGCCAAACTACACGCCGTTACCATCACTACTTCAAAAACTGAAATTAAAGAAATCCATCCTGCAAAAATCAGTTACATGTAAGCTTAAATATGAGATCATAATCGTATAGAAATAAGCAGGGAAAAAATATGGTATCACCGTTGTCAGAAAACGACGTCGCCGGAAAATGGCAAATGTGGAGAGGATAGTCGAAGGAGAGAGATTGTGTGGGTAAGAGCACTTACAAACGTAACGCATGAGGTGCGTTATTTGGCTTTTAACGTGCGTTATTCGTACATGATTGTTGTTTTTGGTCGCGTTAATAGTGCGTTAACACGATACGCAACATTTATAACATTTGTCACTTTTGGCCCCTCTAAAATTTATAACATTTGGAATATAAGTTAATGCAAATTGCAAAACACCCCCCTTAGTTCAAATTCAAATTCAAGATTACACGATACGCAACATTACAACAATATGAAAAAGAAATACACACGATACGAAAAAGAAAATACACACGATACAGAAAAGAAATAAACACGATACGGAAATTGATAAAAACACCACTACTCATCGTCTCTGTCCCATGCCAACGTGTTTCTCAGAGCGAACCTGATGAGGTGAAAAATGAACCACTTTTAGGGGATCATTTAAGCCCAGAATTGAATTTATTTGATCAAATATTGCCCTAAATCGTTCCTTTTGTGATTTTAGGTACTTTGGGAGTGAAATCTGGAAAAGAAAGCAATTCAGACGTTTTTGAAGCATAAAAGTGAAGAAAACACCAAAGTCTTAATTTTCCTTGCTGGGAACAGTAGGTGACGGCGTCAAGAAGGAATTCCTGACGGCGTCAAGAGTAATTTCCATGACGATCCAGTACAGATTTGACGGCGTCACGAAGAAGGGCATCAAGAGTAAAAGTCATGACGGCATCAAAAGTAGATCAAGGCAGTCCGAGAAATATTTTGGCGGCGAGGTGACGGCGTCACATAATTTGTCTTGACGCCGTCAGACCCTATTTCCTATATATATTTTTCTAATTTTCACACATTAAAGAGAGAAGTTTTGGAGAAACTCTAAGTACGAACTTGGTGCGAATTTTACAGGTTTTTCAAGGGTTCTAAGCCCTTGATACCTTTCATGTGTAATTGAGATAAGTATTCTTTTAATTCAATCAATATGTCTATGTGTTGGTTGTCTATATCTTGTTCTTGTCTTAATTCCATCATGCTAGGCTAGATCTATCTTGTGTTTGCTTGGATCTAATGAAACCTAGATGTTAATTATGTGTTGATTACTTGTTTATAGTTGTTTTGGATGAATGAATTTGATGTTAGGCTTAAGAAAACTGGCAGATCTCCAAATGGTAACATGCTTGAACGTCTTAGGAAACATGAACTGATGTGCACTAGGTCTTTATTGGTTGTATTTAATGCATGAGCCACTGTTTATAATCCCTATGGTTGTGCTGGACATGGCATAGGAGGAGATAAGAGCTCATAGGATTGGGGAGTTAAGTGCGTCATCCCATGAATGGTATTAAGGAATACAATCCGTCATCCACGCAACTATAACAAGTAATTAACATGTAAAAGATGTCTAGGGAGTAGTGAAATCTAAGTAAACACATTTTCTCCACTTATTGCTCACAACCTTAGTTAATTTAGTTTATTTTTCATTTTTAGTATTTTATTTTGATTGCATCTTTAGTATTGGGTTAGTTGACTAGCAACTAATTCCGCCCAAATCCTTCAAACCCGAGATTTTTACTTGCTTTCTAAAAAATATAAAAATACAAAAATAATCATCCCTCACCTTTAGAACTAGTATTTAGGTTTTCTAATCCTAGCGACACTATTCCTAACTGAACAATCAATCCCTCGGTACTTGTCACTATACTATACTACAACGATCATGTACACTGCCTGGTGGGGGTTGTAAGCTTCTCAAGATCCCTTGAGAGGTAAAGCCTGGTGCGATTCCCACGTGCATCAGAACCACACATGTTAATATTTAATCCCTCTCCCATAGCGTTCATAGTAAATTCGGTTTGCATTGCTGAGACGACAAGGGTCTTCACTTGTGCGCAGCAACTCTTTGTAAATAGCATTATAGTTACGACATTCAAGGTTTATTCTATTCCATTGAGCCGTAATACTATTTTTATTACGGTTCTGACCATCAGGCTGATTGTTGAACCTTTGTGTAACTACATTCCAAAAAGAACGTTCATTCACAAGGTCTTCAGAATCGTGAACTTCAAGCCATACGGTTGCTAGCAAGTATTTGTCTTCCATTGTCCAACGATTATTCATTGTGAAATTCTTTAGGAGTTTGTGAAAAATACTATTGTTTGGTGTGTTATTTATAGGGGATGATAGAATTTTGAAATTTGAAATTTATAATTCAAATTTGAAAACCGAGTGGGATAAAAATCAAATTTCAAAATTCAAATTTGAAAACCGAGGGGATCTTTCAAACATTTAAAATTCAAAAGTTCGTGGGCGGGATTAATTTAAACATTTAAAATTCAAATCAATGGGCGGGATTTATGAGCTTATTTAACACCCATTCACATCTAATTATTGGTCACACCCATTTACACATAATTCTCACACAGATCTTACATAATTCACAAACAATTCTCTCAAAACAATGTCTCATAACAATACTCCAGATAACGACT
This sequence comes from Artemisia argyi, assembly GCA_030686995.1. Lineage (NCBI taxonomy): Eukaryota > Viridiplantae > Streptophyta > Magnoliopsida > Asterales > Asteraceae > Artemisia > Artemisia argyi. The sequence goes on from CM060709.1 coordinate 289,779,559, forward strand.
CAGTTTACAACACCCCACCCGAAGATCTTTTCATGGTTTTCTCATACGACAATGAAGCACAAAACAATCAACCACAAGATTTGTTTCCCATATTCCAATATGACAATCCACCACAGAACACTCCACCGGAGTTTCTTTTCCCACCGGTAAACAATCCACCCCACTACAATCCACCTGCAAACCTTCCACGTGCATTGACATGAAGAACTGTTCTTGCAGGATATGCAAGAACTGTTACGTGTTGAAGTAGAGGAAGCACGTGAAGCAAGGGAGCGTGAGGAGTACTTACGAGCCAAACAGGCTCGGAGAGACCGTCGTTGTGAATGGCGAATAGAAAATGGACTAGACCGTGTGCCAACGAGTGAGGACGATTCGAGTGCTTCGAGTCACGAGGGCTATATGTCGGATGATTCGTTTTATTGATTCGTAGTTTTATGTTTAATTATCGTAGGTTTATGTTTAATTATCGTATTTTATATTTCATGTTTGCTGTAGTTTGTTTAATGTATGTTTAAATTTTAAGTATTAATATAAGTTGTGTTTTATTAGTTATTAAATGAAATATTAGTTTTAGTTGAGGGTTGAATTTGAAAATAGTTGAGTTAAAGCTGAGTTATTGTTGTGGGTGTTTTTTTCTGAGTTAAAGTTAATGTGTTAAAGCTGACGTGGCAGTGTGTTAAACTTTAACCTGGGTTATGGATGAAACTGCTCTAAGAGAATAGGCAAATGAAAGAGGGTGAATAATAGGAGAGGGTTTAATTTTCAGAGGTTGAACAGTTAGCAATGTTTGGTGTTGATTTGTCATTTTTGGAAGGCCTCACAGGTGTTGATGTGTCATTTTTGGAAATGCCGACGTGTCATTTTTTTAGCTCGTTACAATCATAACATGCCTCTTTTATATAATAGGTAGATATCATTCTATTTGTTTCATTGTTTGCGATAAAAGTTCTTTGAGGTCATTCATTACCCAAGATGACTATTGTCAACTTTTTACTTGATTATTTTTTAACCATGTTCTTATATGAAAACCGTTAATCCTTTTACCAAATCTTTTACCTAATTACCATATCAGAGTGGCCTCTAAACGGATGATGTTTTCCCTATTGGGGTTACTCAGTGAGGGCGAGTTTTACTTTTCCACTCAGATGTCACAGCCTAATCGAAATATTATGTGACCGTTTATGACATTTTTTTCTTGGACACCAAATAGGCAAATATATACCTAGTGAGATTTGAACCGTTGACCTTTTGTTAGAAGTTTAGATGCCTTGCAACTAGGCCATCTAATGTGGCTTCAAAAATACAGCTTATTAGTGGCAAATAAGTTGCTAGGATAATTAAATTATAGGTTATTATATTTTGACTAAAATACAGCTTATTTGTGGCAAATAAGTTGCCAGGATAATTAAAATAGGTTATTATGTTTTGATGAACATAAGCTGCTCGTTTCTTTTTTTGTTGCATTGTCTGAGTGGTAAAAAGATGGGGCCCAATAAATTTAATAATGTTACTTTTTCAAGTAAGGCCTAGTAATTTGTGTTATTTCCTCTGTAGGGAAAAGGCACCAAATATGTAATCCTCCCCAACAAATGGTAGAACCAAACATGGATCCACATGCCGGACCGACATACATATAAACCACTTAATAAGTAAACAGGCCCTAAACTCAAACACCCCCTCAAGCGTATGTATTAGCACATTGTAGGGTAATTCTTGTTTGGGTAAATTGCAAAAATGGCCACTAAAGTATCACGAAATCGCAAAAATAGGACCGAGTCATAAAGGCGTGCAAAATTGCCATTAACGTTTCGTAAAAGTGCAAAATAGCCACCGAGAGCGGCTTTCCGTTAGTTTCCTCGTTAAGTGCCATGTCACTGAGGGTATTATAGTCATTTCGTTGCTTTAAGGATTAAAATGTCCACGTGTCATATCACTATTGATTCAAGGACTAAATTTGCAAAGTAATTTTTATCTTTTATTTCACACCACCACCACCACCACTCTCTACCACCACACAACCAACACCACCACCCTCTACCGCCGCCACCACCACCAAACAACCAACACCACCACCACCCTCTACCACCACAACCACCCTTTATCCTTCATCTTCATCTTCTCCGGTGATCAAACCCAGATTCCGGTGACCAAACCCAGATTCCGATCACTTTTTTTTTTTTTTTTTTTTTTTTTTTAATATCTTTTTCCAACCATACAACCAATAATTTTCAGAAATTATTAGTTTCGTAAAAGTAAACAAGATTAAACAACTTATCCATTTTGAACCAAGTTAACATCAGTTTCGTAAATTATAAAGCTCAAAAAGAGAACAAAGAACATTCGCGTGTTGAAATTCTTAGCTCACGGGCGCTATCCAATTTATTAAATTCTTAGCTCACGGGCGCTATCCAAAACTCTGTGTTGAACCAACAATTGAAGGTTACACTTTTAATGAAGGGTGTCTAGGAGTACACCTAGTAATATCCATGGTTGTTGCTTTCCAAATATGAAAACAAAATAAAAATAAAAAATTTGACATAAGTTGATTATTAGATTGGTTCTCAGGATGTTTAAGTTAAAACAGGTAACTTTTTGTTCACCACTTAGAAGCTTAGTCTTGCATCGTGTAGTCACATATTTTTCCTCAACTTGTAGGTTATTTTGCGATGGGGTCTCCAAAGAGGGACGAGTGTGCTTCCGTGCAACGTGAAGCCTGAGAGGATAAGGCAAAACATAGACATATTTAGCTGGAGTTTATCAGATGACGAGTATCGTCGGTTGAACCAGATAGAGCCCCACGTATGTCTGTTTGGAAATGGTCCTTTAGATACCATCTCTGAGGACAATGGTTCGATCTTTGGAAGTGGTCCACTTCAAGCGGTTCATGAATCTGAAGATGATGTCGAGTTCAACTCATGATTGTTGGTGTGCAAGTGTGTGTGTTATTTAAACGCTTAGACATTTTCATTTGTTATGTTATTTGCAAGCTTATCATGTCTTTCGGCGATGAACTAGTAGGGTCTTGATGTTGATTTGGTGGATTGTTTTTTTTTCTCTGGATCAAAGTGTTTTCCGAAGACTGTTTTTATGTACAAAAGCTCCCTTGAAATATTGTTATTGGTTTGTATCTTTATCTTATTAACTGATATATTGTTAAATGTCTTGTAAAGTAGCTAAAAAGCGTTGAGTAGAAGATGAGTATTGGTTTCAGTATAGCCTGAACCAGGTCCAACTTTAAATGTTTTACGCATCTGTACTGCTATAGCATTAGAAGATGAGTATTGGTTTCGGTATAGCTTGAACCAGGTCCAACTTTAAATGTTTTACGCATCTCTACTGCTATAGCATAATGCTCAATTTTGATTGTATCATACTTCTCACAAGAGGGAGCTAGATGATTAAACTTTTTATAATCAAAATGTTTAATCCGTCTAATAGGTCTATTTCTTGAATTGTCTATTCGTCAAATAGATCTCTTTTATGGATTGGTAATTTACGAAACTGGTGTTAACTTGGTTCAAAATCGATAAGTTGTTTAATCTTGTTTACTTTTACGAAACTAATAATTTCTGAAAGTTATTGGTTGTATGGTTGGAAAAAGATATTAAAAAAACAAAAAAAGTGATCGGAATCTGGGTTTGGTCACTGGAATCTGGGTTTGATCACCGGAGAAGATGAAGATGAAGGGTAAAGGGTAAAGGGTGGTTGTGGTGGTAGAGGGTGGTGGTGGTGTTTGTTGTGTGGTGGTGGTGGTGGCGGTAGAGGGTGGTGGTGTTGGTTGTGTGGTGGCAGAGAGTGGTGGTGGTGGTGGTGTGAAATAAAAGATAAAAAATACTTTGCAAATTTAGTCCATGAAGCAATAGTGATATGACACGTTAACATTTTAATCCTTAATGCAACGAAATGACTATAATACCCTCAGTGACATGGCACTTAACGAAGAAACTAACGGAAAAACGCTCTCAGTGGCTATTTTACACTTTTACGAAACGTTAATGCCAATTTTGCACGTCTTTATGACTCGGTCCCATTTTTGCGATTTCGTAATACTTTAATGACCATTTTTGCAATTTACCCTTCTTGTTTGTATAGTTTGTTTTGTTAGTTGTGTCACTCCTTCTCTTAATTAACTTGATTAATTAAGGAGGATGTCTTGCATTGTATTTTTGTTCTTTGTGTGTTTTTAAAGATATTGCCCTGGCAAAAAAAAAAAAAAAAAAAAGAAAAAAAAAAAAGGAGAATAAATTAACAACACCCCTTCCCCCCTCCCCCGCAGCTTTTTTGGCAAGGCTTCAACTTATTTAAAAGTTTTTATTTCAGGCAAATTTAAAATTTTTCGAATGGCTAGATGCAGAGGCGCATAATATATCGATAGAATATGGTCCTTATGGGGGGTTTAACAATTATCTATTCCATCCGACTAGTTCCGGGTGAGTATGTTAAAAAAAGTTTCTTTATTTTTGGCGGAATTTTCTTGCTTACAACCTAAGCTATTTTTATAAATAAGCTTTAACCCACACAACCACTAGTAAGCAAACACACTTTACAAAATTCATAATATCAAAATAAAAATTTTAGCAATTAATAATACTAGACTAATGTATCATTTCTCCTCTTAGAAATGGCGATTTTATAAAGATCCTCGCAGGTGAAGCCCGGAGCTTGAGTGACATGTTTCAAGATTTTTTTTTTTTCCTCCCAACAAGTTTAAAGATTGTTAGAAGCTTTCTCATGAAATTATGCTCACTAAGATGACAGACGAGTTAAAGTGTTAAACACCATTATAACGAAGAAAGATGTTGAAGACAATTATAAAGGAAATTAACCGCAACTTTTTTGTAATTAATTATTCTAAATATGACTTTGGTTTCTAATATCACAATTCACAGGCTACCGTAAAGTGGTTGTATGAATGCTAACCAAAGATTACTCATGAAGCAATGGCAGGTGTAGCTGCATACAACTGCTATTTAATAAGTTTAAAACTGACAAATGTGTAGTCAACCCAATAGAATGTTGCAACAATATTGTAAGCATAGACCGAAGTGCATACATAAATACAACTACAAAGTCTTTACTGATTGCAAGTGTTGCAATCTTTATTTACAGATGATCCAGAAAAACACATCCAAGTATTTTCTGTAAAGATAAACACAAACACATGCACAAGCAAGGCATCTAAATTTTAACAGCATATAGGCTTTATAAGATATTATACTTATTACTCAATTCCAAACCTCTTTCGCGTTTGTTGAGCAAAGGCAACCAGTTTTTCCTTTTCGGGAAGAGTTTTAGACACACTCTCCTTGTTCTTAACGCACCTTTTAGCCCAATCAATCAATTTCGGGCACTCGTGTTCAGTATTCAAGTTCCCATATGTTTCATAGACTTGAAACCATGCATAAAATGGGATAAGAGATATATCAAGATAGCCAAAACTATTACCTCCAAAGTAAGACTTGTCCCCAAGTTCTCCTTCGAGTAATTTCAGACAATCCATGAACTCTTTCCTGGCTGTGTCATGTTCTTCTCCTAAATTTATGGTGTACAGTTTTCTCCCACTTTGGTATAGCTGCATTCCCGTATCTAAAGTTAGACAGGATTTTATGATACAAGCCCATTTTCCTCTTCTATGAGGGACAAAAGTTCAGAATAAATGGGGTTATATATATTTCCTACTAGTATTTGTTTAGGTTCAGTTAAATATTGTGCAGATATAAATCCAATACAATAAAGCCCCAAAACATATTTATTACCACTTAAGATGGTGGCTGGGAACACTTATTGATGTGCTAATATGGTACGGGAAAATGATTTGGAGGCCTAAATGTGTGCCTAACTTTATGCCTATGGTACGTATACTAATGGATTTATATACTGTATTATAGGGTGTCTGGTATTAAATGTTTACCTGCTTATTTTAAAAGGGGGAACGTATGCACAAGCCCACCTAAGTACTCAAAGATTTTCACTAATTCCACCAAAACACGTTTAGAGGCCACCTGATTAACAATAAAGGTCCCATCATGCTAAATTATGTCAATTCCTGCAAACAAAACATGCTGGAAAACTGAAAAATGACAAAATACCGCTGAAATTTGAAGTTGAAGCTGCAATCACACTGAAAGTTCTAAAATGACCAAAACACCCTCAATAATGTGTTAAAATTGATTACATTAACAAGTGTGAAAAAACTCTAAAAGACAAGATTTTTCAAACTTGTAATTATATCAAAGAAAAAGTTCACGCTTGTAAGTGTGAAGGAATCGAAAATTTCTTCACACGTGTAAGTGTGGAAATCAATCGTAATGCCCAATTTCTGCATACCTTTCTCTAGTGTTGGAAATTGGTTTAGGCTGAGAGCAATGGGCCGATAAAAATCGGTTGGTCATTGTGCTTGACCGATATGCAAGTCGGTTGTCCCCTATGTGAGCTAAGGCTGGGCACAGTGGTGACCCTGGATGACCCATCTTTCTGGCTGCCACGTCAGTTTTCTCTCTCCGATAACTAGACATGACCCAAGTGCCACAGGATTTACTTTTGGAAGCTTTTGGTAGTTTTAAAATCGGTTGTGGTGCCAACCGATAGTCACATTTATGTTACCTCAACCGATATTTGACCATTAGCTCACATAGGGGACAACCGATTTGCATATCGATCGAGCACAATGACCAACCGATTTTTATCGGCCCATTGATCTCAGCCTAATGGTCAAATATCGGTTGAGGTAACATAAATGTGACTATCGGTTGGCACCACAACCGATTTTAAAACTACCAAAAGCTTCCAAAAGTAAATCCTGCGGCACTGTGACACTTGGGTGATGTCTGGTCATCGGAGAGAGAAAGCTAACGTGGCATCCGGAAAGATGGGTCATCCAGGTTCACCATTGTGCCCAACCTTATAATTGATTTTTGTACTTATAAGTGTGGAGATTCTCTGCACTTAAAAATGTGAAGTTTTTTTATCTATTGTTTTATTCACATAAATAAATAAATAAATAAATCCACCCTTATTAATGTAACCAAATTTTACACGTTATTAAATGTTCAAAAACCCATAAAATCTTACACACATTCTAGAAATGTGTGTAAAAAAATGTGTAAAGATTTCTTTTTGTAGTGCCAATAACAAACTTGTCGAAATTGGTAAACAACACTAAATGTATAGTTGGGTGGGCTCAAAGGTTGTTTCGATATTTGGGTGTGTCCTTGATGAATAATTTTGAACACTTGGGTGGCATCTATATATACTTATAACTTTCCAAAAGAACCGTTAAAACTAAAACTGTGTTTTGTCGTATTTTCTTAAGATGTTCCTAGTTATCCTCTTAATGCACTAATAAGCATTAATAAGTGGTGCTACATATAAATCAACATTTCTCTATGACAGTGTTGTAAAAATCGGCCATGGCGGCCGATATGGCGGCGCCATGGCGCTTGGCGGTGGTCCACCGCCACGATATTTCCCATATCGGTCTAACTTGGCGTTTTGGTCAAAATCGGAGCTTGGCGGTCAAAAATCGGTCAAAAATCGGCCTTGGCGGCGGTCGGTCAACGCCGGTCAACGCCAGATCTGGGTTTTTTTTCAGATTCACGCCGGTCAATTGATGGTCAACGCCGGAGAATTGGTTTAGATGTATTAAAGTAAGGGTGAAGGTGGCTGTATAAATGTTTTAAAGTGAGGCTGCAACTTGGTTTTAGGTATAGGGTTTAAATAAGTTTAGAATTTTTAACATTTAACCCCTCTATCTTTTACTATTTTACATTTAGTCTCTAAACTTTATAAATTTTACTCAAAAAGTTTAAAATAAGTTTATGTATTTAAACATTTGACCCCCTCCATCTTTAATAGTTTACATTTAAGTCTTAAACTTATATATAAAAAATTTAGTTTTAGTTAAATGTGTGGTTATTGACTTATTTTGTTAGGATATTACTAATATTTATTTTTTAAAAATAATTTTCTTTATAATTTATGGTCTCCGATATATCACTGATATATCGCCGCCATATCGGTCTTGGCGCTTGGCGGTGGTCGACCGCCGAGGTACCGCCGAGCGATATTTACAACACTGCTCTATGATACTATATAGATATGCACTTAATAACCGGTGCTACATATAACTCTCCTTTTCTACCTTTGGTAGAACCGGAATCCGCTTTTCTACCTTAGGCAGGGGTAAGGCTGTCTAAGTCTCAACCTCCGCTACACCGTGGAAGACGGTATTGAGACCTATAACCCATGGAAGGTATTGGGAGTTACCTTTTTTCTAAGATACTATATATATAAGCATTAAAAACTGGTGCTACATATAAATCAACATTTCTCTATGATACTATATAAATGAGCATTGAAAAATAAAATGGTTGGTGAACAACTCTTTAATCGCAACCCCGGCCAGTGGCCACTTGGTCAACCAAAATAGGACACGATCATTTATCAACGTCAACATGTCCAAAATATATAATCACTACCACATTCTTTCACCCTTTTCTTTAAATGTATTCCTTATATTTTTTTGTTTGTGAAATGGGAGATGATTTGTACACCATTTATTTTAGCCATTCACCACTAAATTACACCAGTGATGCACACAGTACAACACTGCTATGCATGATTTAGTGGTGGATGGATAAAAGAAATGGTGTACAGATCACCTCCATTGTGAAATTCATGAGCAAATAGGTAGATCTACTTGAAACTTGCTAAATAAAGTTACCTTGGTCTCAATGAAATTAGCCCAAAACCTGCCACGTGCTTTATCATAAGCATCATCAGAAAACAAAGGAACTTTATCATTCCAAACATCATCAATATATTCAACAATGATACCAGACTCACAAACCGGTTTACCATTATGAATAAGAACTGGGATTTTCTTGTGAACCGGGTTCATGTCCAACAAAAGCTGACTTTTGTTCCTTAAATCTTGTTCTTTGTATTCATAAGGTATACCCTTTTCAGCTAGAGCTATTCTAACCCTCATACCATACATGCTAGCCCAGAAATCTAGTAGGATCACTTCTTCTATTTTTTGAACTTGTTCTGTCATTTTTGGTTGGTGATGTTAACTATGCGTTTTTGTGTGTGTGTTTTGAAGGTTGCGTAGGTGTGGAATATGTTATGATATCAAATCAACGTGGGTGATAACAAGTTGAGCCACTTGTGAGTGTGTTAGACTACCCAAAATAACAACCCCGCCAACTTGCATTTAAGCACATTAAAACGACCAACATCGTTTATTTTATAGGGAAAATTTTTCAAAATTACATTCAACTTAACATCTTTTACTATTGTATACTATAATTTTTTTTTTTCTATTGTATACACGAACTTTCTTAATCTTCCTATCGTAACGATGAATATTTGCATCGTTAGTCCTCAATTGACTATTGAGTTAAAATATTTGCATCGTTAGCCCTTATTGACTATTAAGTTAAAATATTTGCATCGTTAGTCCTCATTGACTATTCTTACGTTAGTACTCTAAACCCTAAACCCTTCGGCTCCAAATCATTAAAAGTGTAAAACACGACCTACCGCCACCACCCACTTCCACCACCTCCACCCACCACCGCCACCACCACCACCGCCATCGCCGCCACAACCACCGCCACCACCAACCACCTCCACCCACCGCCACCTACCAACACCCACCGCCACCACCACCCACCGCCACCTACCAACACCCACCACCACCACCTACTAACACCTACCGCCACCACCCACCACCTCCAACCACCACCGCCACCCACCACTGCCACCACCACCCATCGCTACCACCAACACCACCATCACCACCGCCTCCACCCACTACCACCCACCATCACCACCACCAACCACCGCCGCCACCACCACCAACCCACCACCACCACCGCCACCACTATCCATCGCCACCCGCCAACACCCACCGTCATCAGTATTTACCGCCACCCAGCAACACCCACCGCCACCGCCACGCGTATAAAATCATGTATAAAAATGTGGCGATGGGTGGTGGTGGCGGTGGTGGGTGCTGGGTGGTGGTGGTGGGTGGTGGTAGGTGGTGGCGGTGGTGATGGTGGTGGTGGTGGCGGTGGGTGTTGGTAGGTGGTGGTGGGTGGTGGTGGGTGGAGGTGCTGGGTGGTGGTGGGTGGTTGTGGCGGTAGTTGCTGGGTGGTGGTAGGTGTGGGTGGAGGTGGGTGTGGGTGGAGGTGGTGGGTGGCGGTGGTGGGTGGAGGTGATGGGTGGAGGTGGCGGGTGGTAGCGGTGGGTGTTGGTAGGTAGCGATGGGTGGTGGTTGGTGGAGGTGGTGGGTGGTGGCAGTGGGTGTTGGTAGGTGGCGGTGGGTGGTGGTGGTGGTGGGTGGAGGTGGTGGGTGGTGGTGGGTGGTGGTGGTGGTGGGTGTGGGTGGAGGTGGTGGGTGGTGGTGATGGTAAATGGACTAACGTTGCCTTTGTTAAAGGATTAGCGTTACAAATGATCGTTGGTAAAAATGGACTAACGATGCAAATATTTTAACTCAATGGGGATTAACGATGAAAATATTTTAACTTAATAGTCAATAAGGACTAACGATGCAAATATTTTAACTCAATAGTCAATTGAGGACTAACGATGCAAATATTCATCGTTACGATAGGAAAATTAAGAAAGTTCGTGTATATAATAGGAAAAAAAAAAGTTTATAGCATATAATAGTATAAGGTGGCAAGTTGGATGTATTTTTGAATAATTTTCCCTATTTTCTACTTTTATTAACAAGAAAATTAAATTTCATTAATAATAAAAAACCATTACATAATAAATCAAATATATTTAAATCATTAAAAATTAAACTTCAAATAACATAACTAAATTGGTGTTGATTTTCACGATATCATATGAGTTCCACTAAATCGGCTTTTAGGCTTAGATGAGCTGTTTTGTTGTGTATCTCCCGAATAATTTCTAACGTTTCCTCATGCATTCTTATGGGATCATTATCACGATGTTGCTCCTCTCGAAAATATCGCCTGCCCGGAATCATGTAATATCATATTATCTAATATGACGCATGTGTACATTATATCCATTATTTTACGTTCCACCATCCCTCGAGCCGGCTGTTTAACTATGTTCCAATTTTTCTTTAAGATACCAAAAGCTCGTTCCACATCTTTCCTTACCGCTTCGTGCTTCGTCTTATACAATTTTCGTTTGTGATCATTCGTCCCTGGATTTTTTATGGACTTAATAATAAAGGTTCATTTCAGATATATCCCACCAGTAAGATAATATACCCTTTTATAAGTCACGTCGTTATCTACAAATGAAACATCTGATGCTTTCCCTGCTTTGAGATCATTAAAAATAGGGGATTTACATAAAACATTCGCGTCAGTGTTCATCCCAAAGACACCAAAGAACGCATGCCAAATCCATAAGTATTGGGAGGCAATAACTTCCAACAAAATGAATAGATCTGGCATGTGGTCCCTCCAATAATATTGAGCTTTAAAAGCAACGGGGCAAATTCTCCCACGGCAAATCCGTACAATCAATGCTTCCTATCATCCCAGAAAACCATTTTTTTCCTCATGATGAGCATAGAGTTTTTCAATGTCAGTATATTCGGCTTTTACAAAAGCTCTTCTCCATATAACTCCATGATGGTGTCACAAAAATATACGAGACACTCACAGGATGTTGTCGCACCTATTTGCAGATATTTGTCGAGAACATCAGAAGCGGCTCCATATGCCATTTGTCGAATTGCGGAAGTACAGTTCATTAATGGGAAATACCAACTCTCCCCGAACAATTAGGTCTTTGTTGAAAATAATGGGAATGATCGGTTACCTCTCGAACAATTTGTGTGGATAGTTTTCGGCTCATTCGAAACCGTGTACAAAATGTTGCTTCGTCATACACTGGGTGTTTGGAGAAGTAAGTCGCCACTAAACTATCAAGAGCACCGTAATGATCCCTGTCTATTTGGGTTCGTTGGATTTTTGGCTTTGACGCTTCAATAGCCGCACTACATGCCGCTGTAAAAAAACGCAAGCTCGCTATCAATTTCATCTTCATCGTCCAAAGATGTACAAAAGAATAAATGGGTAAAGTGTATAGAGAAAAGTGGTTTGAATTTGTGTATAAAATGGTTAAATGAATTGAGTATTTATAAGGTAAAGGGTTTGAATTTTAAAAAGTCAAACGGAACACTTTTTTTGTTTGTACATGGCATGTGACCGAGTGTGTAAATCGGTCGGCTCCTCGACCCTCATCCCTCTCGACCAACAGCGACCCAGAAGCCCACAACAAAGCCGACCGAGTCCAACCTTCACAATCCAATCGGTTGCATGCCTTATTACGGGTAGCCTTAAATAAAAATAGAAACAGGAAACATTAAAACAGAAAAAAGAAATTAAAATATAAAGTTAATTTTACTTACTCCCCGGTGGAAATCCTGATGCTGTATATATTGTTTGTTTGTGACAAGTTTTTTATAATCGAGATATCATTTAGGATCCTCTTCGTCTTTGCAAGCTCAAAATCGTAAGATTGGATCGAAATTTTATTTATTTTATTTTTTTACAAAGGTAAAATAAATATATAAAATGAGAAATATTTACAAACAAAGGCCTAGAGAGTGATTTATTAGGAACAAACTCCTAAAGAACCAACACTTGCCTGGAAACAAAAAGGATACCAAAACAAATGGAAATGGATAAAATCCCATGCTCAATACATACCAAGCAAAAATACGGGCTAAACTAAGCGCAACAACATACTTTGAATCATTAATATACACTAGGACGAACCAATGTACATTAAAACATCACCATATGTTGAAATCCCTAAAAGCCAAATGCTAATACATAGAATAGGAAACAAATATCCAAAGCCATATAACCAGAATACATAAAACAATAAGAACATATACAATGAAATCCAAACTGAAGATAAACCCTCTACAACAGATCTTTGGACATTTTCATCCTGCAAGATACTCAGCAAACTATAGAGTTCCATGTTTGCTTCATTACTTTGGGTACAATCTTGAAATAAGATGAACACCAAATAGATGATCACCCATAGACTGTCTCATTAAAAAAAAAAAAAAAAAAAAAAAAAACTCTCCAAATAAAACCCTGTGGGAAAAACTTTGTGCATGGAAAAAGAATATAGAGATTACAATTGTTAGTAGTGCTAACTGTCATATAAAAGAAAAGCTTATCATCATAAAATACAACCAGCCAACTGAACCAAAAGTTATTCATCCAAATCACATTAACCCAATTCCTACCAAACATCGCAGAACCATAAGGAAGTCTCCATACCCATGACAGTAATATGACCAAGTCACGAACACATAGGAACACGAACATAGTAAGGCTTATAAACTTGGACCTCATTAAGCCAGGTCTGAGAAGATGAACTAATATAGCATTGGATACAATATGGCTCGCCAGACCCAAGAAACCATAACAAAAGGCCAGCGCAGACAATTAATAAAAACAAAAGAGTAGACTCGGTAATGGTAATAGGCACTTCCTTTACACAATTACTACCACAACAAGCCAACTCCCAGTTTAAATAACCATCAATAGTACATAGCCAACTGTCAAAACTCCTACTAATCCAAACACTCCTAATAGCAGGCCAGCACAGGTTAATAACATGACACGGATGATAAGGTTTAACTAAGGTACAAAGCACTTCAACTACCATAACTACCATAGAGAACATATCATAGATCATGCTTTCACCTATAGTGCATAGCTAACTATTCCCCATCCTAACAACCAGTACATAGCCATGACATCATCATCATAGTCAAAAACTTCATTACATTTCCAAAAGCCATTGCCAAAATGAAACCAGATGTCCCAAAACTCATTCATAACCAGGAAACTAACATTCTAAGTGTTATATGATCTCCCCATTAATGTTAACACTTTCCATAAACTGACCCACCCCATTCACATTCTTAATAGGTAATTTCCATATTTTTGCAGCATTATCCACCTCCCTAGACTACTTAATGTTGAGATTAACTAACTTCAATCTCATCATGTTCACAATCTGATGAAGTAAAACCTCAACAAATCTATCCTTATGCTCAAACAATCTAGAGTTATCTAATCTCCAAATGGAATTGCTAACCCTTTTAACACAAATACCAGAAGTAACCTCAGCCCAAATGTTAGAAAGGTTATCTAATCTAGCCAAAGGTTTCATCCTAGACCATAAGCAATCAGAATAAGCACAACTAAAAAACAGATGGCTATGAGAATCAATACATAAAGTATAAAGGACATAAGCAGTTATCTAAGTGGAACCACCTAGATAATCTATCTTGAGTTTTGAGCCTACCTTTAATAGCTAAACAAAGAGTAAAGCATGTCTAGGAATACAATTAGCAAACCAGGCATGCTTATACCACAAAACATCAAGAACATCTCTTCTAAAAACCTTGCAAACCTCTTTAACAGTAAAATTCACAACCTGATTCTTCTTATTAAACCAAACAGCCTTATCATTAAACTCATTAAGATTAGGGACAGGGACATCTATAACAGAATCAAACCTCCCATACAAATCAGAAGGCCATTTCCAGCTATTATTATAAATTCACAAAACAATCTAAGCCCTCTTTAAGCCCACTAGTCAAAATCTTGCTAATGCACTTATACACCACATTAAAGCAAGCTATTGGCCTAAAATCAGACATATTCAAAGGAGTTATAACTTTAGGAACTAAAGAGATTAAGGTAGAATTAAACTCACCTAGTAGCTTCCCAGAGTTGAAGAATTCCCTCACAGCATTGCAAACATCATAACCCACAACACTCTATGCCTTTTTTGAAAAACTTGGAGGTGAAACCAGCAGGACCAACAGCCTTGTCATCCTTGATGCCAAATATAGCTTCCTTGATCTCTTCATTAGTCACAGGTCTAATCATGTTTAGAGCCATCTGAGAGTCAAATTTATTAGTAAATAAAGAATCATTGTCTTCAATAGGAATCACACCCTCATCGGCACCTGAAAAACTCTTGAAGTACTTTGCAAATTGAGACCCAATATCATCCCTAAAGTAGGCATACCCAGTTTCATCTCTCACTACATCAACTCTACTTCTACTAACTCTTCCTTTAAGGACTCTATGAAAATAAGCATAATTACGGTCACCTTTCCTTAACCATTCAATTTTAGTAATCTGCTTTGACAACCTTTCTTCATCTACAATTGCATCATTATACGATTTAGAATAAATCAACTCCTCTTCTCTCAACTGAACATTATTAGGATCCTTATCAAGACTCTGTTGCACTCTCTTCAATTCAGTTCTGAGAAATTTAACTTTCTCAAAAATATTACCATTGCTTCTATTCAACTTCCTCATATGCTGCTTCATATTCTTCAACCTCTTCGCCAAAATAAACATCTTGAACCCATTGACCTCCATGTTCCAATTCTCCTTGACAGTTGGAAGGAAACTCTCTTTTTCAGCAATAAAATTCATAAGCCTAAAAGACTTCGGTTTAGGACCTCTCACTTCAGGGAAAACCAAAACAGTAGGACAATGCTCAAAGGTCACATATGGCAAAAAAAATTGCATAAGTTCTCCCATAACTTGAAATAAAATACCATTACCCATCACCCTATCCAACTTTTTAAGCAGGCTAAGCTCAGGGTTTCTTCTTTTTTAAATCTGAGTAAAGAACATCCCATAACTATTAATCACTTCAATATCAAGACCTTCCATACTGTTGAGACTTAGACCTTGATAGATCTTTGAGCACTCGTGGATCGTTAGTTATGTTAATGTAATCACTAACACACTAATAGATAATCTCTGTAACTTGTATTTTAAAGCGGAAACAAACACAAGTTTTAACAACTAAATACTAAGAACAGTTGATCCTCTATGGATCTTTTCAATAATAATCAAAGTGTTTTCTAAAAACATGTACTCAATACATAATCGTGTGTTCCTTTTATACACAAGGAACCTTAAACCGTTTCACAAGAAACGTATATTCTAAAACTTCTAAAAGATATGCATTATCACTTCCTAAATAAACTCATGCATATCCTAACTATATTACATAAACTACGGAATACCTATATCCGCAGGAACTAATAATGCTGAAACTATACTTCAGCAGAAACACTCTGTCAGCAGAATTCTCTCTTAGTAGAATTCCCAACAATCCTCCCCTAATCTTGAATTTGACTTGGTTAAGTTCACGATTCTTGATAGATCTTTAAAATGACAAACCAAGAGGATTGAAGTCGAACATTATCAGCAAAGAATCACCATCAGCAGGATCTCTATGATCAACACATACTTGAAAACTCCATTCTTTGCAGCAACAAATGACCAAATGTACATCAAAACAAATTAGTTTCATACTATTCTCATCACATCCAGGTGTGTTAACTCCTGTGAGAGGTGAATCATTGAAAATAATGGATTTGATGTCTCTTTACCAATAGCCATCACTACTGGAGTAGCCAAATGTTTAAGTTCGAAAACTATGGTACATTGATGACCATATGATTTTTAGCAAATCATCAGCTGTAAACGGATTTGAGTTGTCTTTACCTGTAGCCGTTTGCTCAGGACTAGTCAATTATTTGATTGATTTAATCACCTTGGTCAATTGAATACCAAATATGGTTTTCCACTGCCTTTACCACAAGCCATATACATGTGGGCTAGCCAATTATTGGGAATCCATAAAGGAAAAATCCATGGTCAATTGACAACCATTCAATTCTCAGCTGTTAAGCATGGGTGAGTTGAGTACCCAATAGTTTTTAGCAAACTATTACAGCTATCAACAGATTTGACATGTCTTTACCAAAGCTGTACCCTTTGGACTAGCCAACTTTTTGATGGAACAGTCAACATCAGGTAAGTTGATAACCAGAGAAGGTGTGGAAAAACCAACACCAAACCTGCAAGCAACATACACAATACTATACAAAGCCATAGAGAGAAATAATATCTTGCCTATCCACCATATGTAAAATTTGACTTAGAAAAGTAAACTCTTTGGTGGAACCATCCTGTCTGTGAAGAACATTGACTTGTCCTTGACCAGATGGAGTGTCAACAAGTTCCCATTTGACTATTTTCTCCCAAACAACAGGAATGTCATCATCAGAATCAAAGTCAATAAAAGAACTATCCTTAGGGGATTCACCCTTAGAGGCCTTTCTCTTCTTGGCAACAGTCTTCTTCCTAGTGCCAGGGGTAGAAGGAGTAACAAGTGAAGGATCACCAGAGGTCTCATCAGTGAGAACTGATTCTGAAGCATCAGGAGATACACTCTGTGGTTCTTTAGAAGGAATGGATGCTAAAGCTTTAGGAGCATCTGCTGAATCATCATGATAGACATCATTTTGATCTTCAGTAGATTCAGGATGAGGATCTTCAGTGGAAGCAGACTCTAGAACAACAGCTGAAGGTTCAGAAGGCTCCATATGAGTAGCAACTGCAATATTAGGAGATGATGAAGGACCAACATCAGTAGACTCATCCACCTGAGTCAACACTGAAGGAGAGTGAATTTTCTTCTGAGCACCAAATGATGACTCAGTAGATTCTGTGGGCTGATCAGCAGAATCATCAAGCCTGATTCTCTTAGCAACAGGTCTATCCATAAGTCTGCCACGCTTCTCTAACACATCTAGGACATTGATTCCTGAGGAATGAAGATTAGAGATGATTTTGTCATAGTAGTAAGTGAGCTGAGTGTCTGTAAAACCCTAAACTTTCTTTTGAGTCCATCCTGACCCAAACATAGAACACCCTTGATTCTTGACAAAATTCCTCATATACTTTTTAATTTCTCCTTTTGTCCATGGTCTTTCTCGTAGCTCTTTAGCTTTTCTCTCTTCCTCTGCTTGTCTCTGTAACTTACCTCTTTCAACCATCATCTTGGCAAAATCAGTCTCATGATAATCAACTCCAAGCACAGATTTAGCCAAAGCAGGCTTAGCAGAGACTTGGGAAGCCAAATTTACCCATTGCTCAGCAGATAACCTCTTAGCAATTTCATCTAACTCCTTTTTCCTTTTAGCAGGTAGTGTATGAGTGAGTGAAGGACCCATTGCATCTAAATCAGCTTGTATTTTTCTAGCAAGATCCTCAGAAGCTTTCATATCCAATTCCCTCTTAGTCTTTGCAGCCTCTGCTTGTGCTTCCTCTTTAGCTTGCAATTGTGCTGCAAGTATTTCACTAAGCTTTTCATTAGCAAGTTCCTGTTTAGTTTTCTCTCTAGAAGGAATGGCTTGTACATCCACAACAGACTTTCCTTTATCTTGTTGAGTGAGAATAGTTTCAGGAGGAACAGAAAACTGAGTAGAAGTATCCACTACTGGAGAATCATCAACATGTAAATCTGCTGATTCATCAGCAGGAACTTCCTTTGGCATTGGATCAGCTGATGTTGCCTTGTCAGATGAATCCACATATTCCTTTCCAGCAACAAAGAATGTATCTGCTGATTGAGAAGCATCAGCAGTGGTGATGCGTGGGAATCGCAATAGGCTTTACCTCTCGAGGGATCTCGAGAAGCTTACAACCCCCACCAGGCAGTGTATCTGATCGTTGTAGTATAGTATAGTGACAAGTACCGGGGGATTGATCGTTCAGCTTGGGAATAGTGTCGCTAGGATTAGAAAGCCTAAATTACTAGTTCTAAAGATGAGAGATGATTATTTTTGTCTTTTTATATTTTTTATGAAAGCAAGTAAAATCTCGGGTTTTGAAAGAGTGGGCGGAATTAGTTGCTATTCAACTAACCCAAAACTAAGATGCAATCAAAATAAAATACTAAAAATGAAAATAAACTAATTATACTAAGGTTGTGAGCAGTAATTGGAGAAAATGTGTTTACTTAGACTTCATTACTCCCTAGATATCTTTTACACGTTAATTACTTGTTATAATTGCATGGATGACGGATCGTATTCCTTAATACCATTCATGGGGTGGCATACATAACTCCCCAATTCTATGAGCTCTTATCTCCTCCTACACCATGACCCAGCACAACTATAGGGATTGTAAACAGTGGCTCATGCATTAAATACAACCAATAAAGACCTAGTACACCTCGGTTCATGTTTCTTAAGACGTTCAAGCATGTTACCATTTGGAGATCTGCCAGTTTTCTTAAGCCTAACATATAAAATCATTCATCCAAAACAAGAATAAACAAGTAATCAACACATAATCAATATCTAGGTTTCATTAGATCTAAGCAAACACAAAGGAGATCTAGCCTAGCATAATGGAATTGAGATAAGAACAAGATATAGACAACCAACACATAGACATATTGATTGAATTAGAAGAACACTTATCTCAATTACAATGCAAGGTATCAAGGGTTTGGAACCCTTGAAAAACCTGTAAAAGTTGCACCAAATTCGTCTTTAGGGTTTCTCCAAAACTTCTCTCTTTTAATGTAAAAAACTAGAAAACTATATATAGGAAAACTGGGCTGACGGCGTCAAGACAACCATGTGACGCCATCACCTCGCCGCCAAATACTTCCTCGGACGGCCTTGATCTACTTATGACGGCCTGTGTGACGCCGTCACCAACCACGGTATTTTATTCTTGCCCTTTTGACGCCGTTAGGATGACTTTTGACGCCGTCATCAACTACGGTATTTTATTCTTGATGTCTGACGCCGTCAGGGTGTAACTCTTGACGCCGTCACCTAGTGTTTCCAGCATGGAAAATTGATACTTTGCTGTTTTCTTCACTTTTATGCTCCAAAAACGTCCAAAATGGCTTCTTTTCCAGAATTCACTCTCCAAGTACCTAAAATCACAAAAGGAACGATTTAGGGCAATATTTGATCAAATAAAGTCGGATTCGGGCTTAAATGACCCCCTAAAAACGGATCATTTTTCGCCTCATCATATACCCTTACACTTGAGATTTGCTTGTCCTCAAGCAAATGCGCTTTTATTCTACTCAAAAGACAAGTTAGGGGTCATTTAACACTAATATAAAAGTAATTACAACAAATAATCGTTCCACTAAAGACCAATAGACAAGCACAGAGATCATACACAAGCACCTCACAAATAGTGTTTAGATACTCACATCTCTCGGGTGTAATAAAGTAATATAACATTATGGAAATGGAAGATATCTCTCACTACCTGTCATAGCAAAATAGATTACCATAGGCTTGGGAAAGGATCAAACCTCCACCACATGGCGTAAGCACCTAGGATAAACTATCAAAGAGGTCTTTTAAAGGGTTGTAACGTTAGGTATAGGGATATGAATTACACGGTTTTGTTGGATAAAGGAAGTTTTACTGGTGGCGAGTTAACAATCTTGGTCAATTACATGTACAATATGGCGTTTCTAAGCCAAGACTAGACTCGACTTAAGCTAATAAATGAAAAATAACAAAAACATAAAATGAAACGGGATGGTAGTCCGTATGTTTTTTTCTCTTTTTTTCTATATATATATATATATATATATATATATATATATATATATATATATTTTTTTTTTTTTCTTTTTTCTTATTTTTTTCGATTATTTTTTTTTTTATTTTTTTTTTAATTTTTTTTTTGCATACACTCTTACCCTACCATCCAAAATAATACATTATAGGGGATGAGAATTCCCCTTACACTTGAATCTTTACATACTTTACAATTAACTAATCTAATGACTCGAATTAAGAAAATTAAAACACTTAGAGCACTTTTAAGATTAACGTACGTATGGGGGTAATAAATGATGTTCTTCCCCATTACTCCATAAATAAGTACTTTACCCATGAGTCCCAATCATCCCAAAACAATATGTACAAGGATATGACTCGACTTAGCAACCATGTAATCAATTAGAAAGTTAACTTAGGGTTTAACAAATAACAATAATGCACTAAAAATGAGCGCATACACGGAAGGCTAAGGCGATTTGGTTGTACATTTAAGTGGGGTGTAACAAATTCTTCCTTTAAGTAAAATGCTTAAAGTTAGAAATGAAAAGATAGGCTCGGAGGGGTGTACTAGGGGTTTCGTGTACTAAAAATGAGTACAACGCTAAGGGTGTGGGAAAAAGTAGTTGACTTAACTAGCCAAGTAATATGACTTAAATGGTCAAGTAATCATAATACGGGTTTAACACAAGGGTGATCCTAATGCCTCTTATCATGTAGTAAATCCTACCACACGAATGTAGTCTCACTAGCGGTCTCGGGATGCATCACTAACGCAAGTTCTAGAATCTAAATGCTACCGGTACACTCATAAGCACTAATAATGAATGCTTTTCCTATCAAATCTAAAGGCGAACCTCACATTTTTGGGTGGAAAATTTTTCTGAATATACGGTTATGTGCTAGTCATACAATCTCCTATCCATGAGACGCTTGCTATGGCTAAAGTTTCACTCCTAAATGTTGTAAAAAATTTTAAATTTGGCGCTAAAATTGCACTAACAAGTATTTCTCGTAGTTTTATTACACATCTACCATCAAACAAAACAAACTCAAGTGAAAGTGCATATGTAAGGTATCATCTTTTTACCCTCCCCTTACACTTAAGATGAACATTGTCCCCAATGTTCAAGTAAAGAATGTAAAAGTGAAAAAGTAAAGAGAATGAAATCAAATACTCCCCTGATTCGCTCGGTATGGATTATAGGTTGGCCAGATTAGATCTTCCTCCAAGAAAATGAACAATCAAAGCTTCCCTTCCAGAATATAAATCATCTCCTTGTCGAACATAACCTGTGAAACCTGACAAAATAGACAAGACAACCTCGCGTAAAATCGGCGGCATCCTATATAAGTTTCTAAATCCTAGAAAGCAAAGTAAGATATAATGCTTGTGGAATGAAGTTTGCAGATTTCCTGGAGATTATAAAACTTAATAATTCACAAAAACCATAAGACTCCGTTAGAAAAACAAAACTGGTAAAATTTCCAGATTTTTTTGACTCCTGACGCCGTCAAGAGTAAACCCCTGACGCCGTCAGAATGGACCTGCAGAAATTCTTATGTTAAGTTTTCGGAAAATTTCTGGAAAAACTTGGTCCTACTTCCTGGAAAATCCTGCAAAACTTCATTGTGACTCAATACAAGCATTTGACTCTAACAAATACGAATATACATGCTCATTTATTATCGTGGAGAATCATGATCGGTTTGTTTCTTAAAAACATATTTGGGGTTTCCCCTTACACTTATCTTTTGCAAAAATACTTTTAGGTTGGAGTTAAGACTAGGCCAAACAACATAGTAAAGTATTTCCACATTTTAATTTAGAAACATGATCAACCAACAATAAAAATAAAACATGCATACGGAAGCAAATAACAATCAAACAAATAAAATCACACAAAACATGGGTTACCTCCCAAGAAGCGCTTGTTTTTGTTCGAGTCACGAGCCTGACTCTACCCTTATTTCACGGATAAAGGTGAGGTTTTCCCTACACTTAGGATTAAGTGCGGGTGAAAGTAGCGATACACACTTTTAGGGTGTAAATATGCCTCGTGAGGAAAGAGTGGTGGATGAATTTTATGCTCAAAGATGCGGGATCCTATCATCATAGCCTTACCTAATTCAATTGGGTTAGTGGGTGAATTAAGATTTTCTCTTAGAAAGGGATCATCTTCTATCAAATTCGAGAGACTCCTAGTTGGGAATCCATCTTGACCTAATAAACCCGGTTTAAACCCATAATGTGTTTTGTGATCAATCATAAATGGGTGATGTAAGCATGTAAGGTTATGTTCCACTCCTATATTGGCTTTCTCTCTACAAGGCTTAGAGTCCACTACCTTTATCCTAAGACTACCCGGACTACATGGGTTGATGGGTGGGTCGACTCCTCTTTTGTCTCCTAGATGTATATCTAAGGATGGAAAGTTGTGTGAAGATTGAGGTCCCAGTTCATCAACACTAGGTAATTCCCTAGAACTAAGAGTAAGGTTATCACTACAAGTATTCAAACCTATATCCTCTAGTGGTGTTTGGTACAAAGGTTTTACCTCTGTTGGAGTTCCTATAGTCTCTTCTACTTCTTCGGGGTAAGTCACGGGCGGTGTATGTGCCTCAAATGATGGTAGGACTTGTGGGGTACTTTGTGGGCTTGGATTATCCACCTCATCCTCCATTGTACCTAGATTACCTATGTGTTTGTTTTGTACTATGGCTTTAGGTGACATCCACACAGGTATCCCTGAGTAATCATCCCCAGACAAACTTCCTGTTTGCTCCTTCAAACTTGTTTTTGATTGATTTGTGATGTTGTTTGTTGGGTTGTCTACTCTATAATAATATTGGGCACAGTCTTCTATGGTATCCCATGCTTCTTCAGCACTTAATTCCCTAGGGCCCCCATTGGCAAAATCATCAATGCACATTTTGTCACATCGGCTGACACGATAATAAAAGGTTTGGGTTAGGGATGCTAAAGAGAAACTATGATGAAGGAATTTTCGAAGTAAAATTTTAAAACGAGTCCATGCATCATATATGGGTTCATCTCGATATTGTTTGAAATTCGAGATGTCAATAGGGTAGAATGGCCTTTGTGGTTGGTGGTATGGTGGATTCGCGTACTCCATAATGGTGAACGGAAGAGTTAATGGAAATTACGAACAAACACACAAAGAAAAAGATAGACTAAAGAAAACCTAGAAAATAAAAATAAAATCTTACTAGAAAGGAATCTAGCAAGTAGACCTAATAAAAAGAAATCCTAACCTAGACAATAACTATTCCCCAGGCTGCGACGCCAAAAACTTGATGCGTGGGAATCGCAACAGGCTTTACCTCTCGAGGGATCTCGAGAAGCTTACAACCCCCACCAGGCAGTGTACCTGATCGTTGTAGTATAGTATAGTGACAAGTACCGGGGGATTGATCGTTCAGCTTGGGAATAGTGTCGCTAGGATTAGAAAGCCTAAATTACTAGTTCTAAAGATGAGAGATGATTATTTTTGTCTTTTTATATTTTTTATGAAAGCAAGTAAAATCTTAGGTTTTGAAAGAGTGGGCGGAATTAGTTGCTATTCAACTAACCCAAAACTAAGATGCAATCAAAATAAAATACTAAAAATGAAAATAAACTAATTATACTAAGGTTGTGAGCAGTAATTGGAGAAAATGTATTTACTTAGACTTCATTACTCCCTAGGTATCTTTTACACGTTAATTACTTGTTATAATTGCATGGATGACGGATCGTATTCCTTAATACCATTCATGGGGTGGCATACATAACTCCCCAATTCTATGAGCTCTTATCTCCTCCTACACCATGACCCAGCACAAATATAGGGATTGTAAACAGTGGCTCATGAATTAAATACAACCAATAAAGACCTAGTACGCCTCGGTTCATGTTTCTTTAGACGTTCAAGCATGTTACCATTTGGAGATCTGCCAGTTTTCTTAAGCCTAACATATAAAATCATTCATCCAAAACAAGAATAAACAAGTAATCAACACATAATCAATATCTAGG
The DNA here is from genome assembly GCA_030686995.1 of Artemisia argyi. NCBI lineage: Eukaryota > Viridiplantae > Streptophyta > Magnoliopsida > Asterales > Asteraceae > Artemisia > Artemisia argyi. The sequence continues at coordinate 289,804,062 of CM060709.1, forward strand.
TTTCATTAGATCTAAGCAAACACAAAGGAGATCTAGCCTAGCATAATGGAATTGAGATAAGAACAAGATATAGACAACCAACACATAGACATATTGATTGAATTAGAAGAACACTTATCTCAATTACAATGCAAGGTATCAAGGGTTTGGAACCCTTGAAAAACCTGTAAAAGTTGCACCAAATTCGTCTTTAGGGTTTCTCCAAAACTTCTCTCTTTTAATGTAAAAAACTAGAAAACTATATATAGGAAAACTGGGCTGACGGCGTCAAGACAACCATGTGACGCCGTCACCTCGCCGCCAAATACTTCCTCGGACGGCCTTGATCTACTTATGACGGCCTGTGTGAAACCGTCACCAACCACGGTATTTTATTCTTGCCCTTTTGACGCCGTCAGGATGACTTTTGACGCCGTCATCAACTACGGTATTTTATTCTTGATGTCTGACGCCGTCAGGGTGTAACTCTTGACGCCGTCACCTAGTGTTTCCAGCATGGAAAATTGATACTTTGCCGTTTTCTTCACTTTTATGCTCCAAAAACGTCCAAAATGGCTTCTTTTCCAGAATTCACTCTCCAAGTACCTAAAATCACAAAAGGAACGATTTAGGGCAATATTTGATCAAATAAAGTCGGATTCGGGCTTAAATGACCCCCTAAAAACGTATCATTTTTTGCCTTATCAAGTGGTCATGTCAACAGGAATATCACTTGGTGGTTCCTTCTCTTGAAGATTAGCATCAGCATTTGGTAGAAGAGTATTATCATCACCAATCACTTTTGAAGATTCAGCAGCTTTCTTGGCCAAGTACTGGCTTCTACTTCTTCTGCTGAAATGAAGTGTTGGTTTAGATTGTGGAACTTCAGCAACTTTGGGAGAAGAAGCATGTGTCTGTCTAGCCACTTCAGCCAAGATTTCAAGGGAGTCCAAATTACCCTCCTTAGGCACTTCATCAGCATCAATTACAATTTTTCTTTTCTTCTGCTGAGGAAGTTGTGCCTCCAAATCCAGAACCCTTCTTTTCAGCATGTCAATCTCACTGCCAAGAGTAGACTTGGTATCATCAAGCTCTTTTTGGAGATCATCAGTCTTTCTCATATACCTGCAAAGCAAATCATATACAGAAGTGAGAGTAACAGGGTCCTCTGCTCCACCAACAGATTGCTCAGTGGTAAAAGGAGCTTCATTGAACCTAGCAGGAGAAACAGACATATGTACAACATTAGGAGAGCCTTCATCAACTGGCTCTCTCACAGGACTAGGTGTAGGTAATCTAGTAATCTCAGGCTCAAGAGGTGTAGGTATCTGTGTACCAAGAGACTGAATTGTCTCTTCAACCTCAGGAGTTAGCTCAACAGGAGCAACCTGAGATGGTGAAGGAACAGGACTAGGTGACATAAGTACTGGGGAAGGTGGAGGTTGGTCAGGAGAAATAGGTAATGGTTCAGCAGTTGTAGCTGGCTCTTCCTCATTTACCACTGAAGGATTACCATTAGCAGCAACACCAGAAGATGATGGATTACCATCATCAGCAGCATTTGAAGAGGGCAAATTGCCAGCAGCATCACCCTCAACCACATCATCATTGCCATGTGGCAACATAGTAGCTAACAGAGGGCGATGTTCCCCATTATAGTTAGTTTTCATTGAGGCAAACAACTTAGAACCAAGACTCTTGATGGGCACATGAATCCTATCTTCAGTGGTTATGTCTAAATTATTTGTAAAAACCTAGGGTACATTAAAAACTTATGATTTTGTTTCTCAACATTTTCTAGCATATTAGCAAAAATAAACTTTGAGAAATTAAAAGTTAACCCTTTAGATAAACAGACAATACCACATCCCAAATGTGCAGAGAACTGATCCCAGCCACCACACTTATTACTGATACATTGAAGCAACAAATGTACCAAATACCTCCACTTGGGACAGAACTGATTCTTCAACCACTTAGTAGTGTCAGTGCTTTGATAACTAGCTTCCCTCAATCCAGCAAGTATCTCTTCAGTGTTGGAGTGATAAATACCATTCTCATCATCCAACTGAAGCTTTGTCCTGATCAAACTTTCAGTCACCACATACTCATTACCATCAATCTCAGCCACTATCTCTGTGTCAGATCTCTTCTTAGCAGAAAAATAAAATAATTGTTGTGTTACCCCACTTAGCTTTAAATGTTATCTTTTTACGTTCAAGGATTCGGCATAATAGCCGGGATTTTGAATATTGAGGACAATATTCATTTCTAAGTGTGGGGGGGGGGGGGGAAATTCTGGCGAATTTGATCACTTATGCCCTTTTTCCCAAAAATGGCCAAAATTTAAAATTTTTTCATTTGGTATTAGTGTTTTGCACTAAATACAACAAATGGTTATTAGTCCACCATGTCTAATCCACACAAGGACTGGCTAATCCAGGAGCAAACGGTTCTTGGTAAAGATAACTCAAACCCGTTTATGGCTTGCAATTTGCCAAAAATTGTATGGTTCCTCAACTTCCCATTATCCTCAAAAGCTAATGAGTTGGCTAGCCCGCAAGATTATGGCTTGTGGTAAAGGCTGTGGAAAATCCATAATTGGTAATCAGCTCACCAAGATGTTGACTATTCCATCAAGAGTTGGCTAGTCCAGAAGCAAACGGCTTTTGGTAAAGACAAATCAAATCCGTTGACAGCTGGTGATTTGCTCAAAATCACACGGTTATCAGGTGTGCCACAGTTCTTACACCTGGCTACTCCAGAAGTGATGGCTTTTGGTAAAGAGTTTTTCAAATCCATTAAGTTTTTCTCAATAGATTGCTAGAGACTAGCAATAGTTTAGTGTGGGGGATTGATGAGTGTCTAAATACTCATCATTTTATATCAATCTGAACTGCCAAAACATACAAAAACACTCAAATATGTATCAAAATACTCAAAATATCTTAAAGGTGTGTTTTATATGTTTCAAATGCAAAATATGCAAAAACAGATGAAAAACGTACAAAGTTTGCATAATTGGCAGTTTCAGTCCCTCAAGTTTCATAAATTGGCAAAACTAGTCCCTGGTTATTCTAAAAACATGAAAAAGTCATCAAAGGTCCTTTTTAATCAAAAAGTTACATATTTAGTCCTTTGGTGCAAAGTTTCACAAAATTACAAGTTTAGTCCCTGTACTTTGGAAATTGACAGAAATGGTCCCTGGGATGTAAAAACTTTGAGAAAAATCAATTTTGGTCCTTATACTAATAATCTTCTGCAGGAATGGTCCTTGGTGTGAAGTTTGGTGAATTTACATGATTGGTCCCTCAAGTTTGGCAGTTTTGGTCCCTGGACTTTCAGAAAAGGGCATAATTAGTCCCTGATGGAAAATTTTGGATAAAAAGTCAATTTTGGTACTTGGATAATATCAAGTTGTCAAATTTGATCCCTGGTTGAAAGTTTTGAATAAGTTACACATTTGGTCCCCGAAGTTTCACATTTGGCAAATTTAGTCCCCGGATATAAAAAATAGAAAAACATCAAAAATACCCTTGTACTATTTATCCTTGTCAAATCTAATCCTTATTTAAACTATGGGAATGTCACAATTTCAGACCCTCAAATTTTCCTTAATTACATTTTTGGTCCTTGTGATTTAATATCTAAAAACCAAACGGATCCTTTGTTAAATAACCAAAACAAACAAATCCAACAAACCAAGCCCACCCTACTTCTTTTTTTGGCCCAAAGATAATACCAGCCCACTCCAGGGTCAATACCCGGTCAAACCAATACCACCCTCACCCCTAACCTTTCCGTCCCTCACTCACAGTCCACAATACCACCATTCATACCCACTGATTCACCTCCAATACCACCCCCCAGCTGTCCAACCTTATCCCTCCACCTCCACAACACTCCAACAACCATTTAAAGCCCTAATACCCTCTCCACGCAACAAACAGTACCCACAAGGACTTTGGCGCCAAAAGGTAATTTGAATGGTGTGGATCAATCAGACCTTATCAACGGCTAAGGAATGGTGGGAAATACCCCAGTGGGTCCCACAAGCTCAGAAAAGGACTACAAAATGGAAAAGAAGCAGAAGGTGAAGAGCATTAGTTTAGGAGTAGTGTAACTTAGTCGTAGGTAGTATAATTTAGTCATTAAGTTGTATTTTAAGTTAAATCAAGCTTGTATCAGTTAAATTTCATGTAATTCTATCTTTAATTCATCTCAATTTCAAGTTTTCAGTTCATGTCTCAGTATTGCATTTTTCAAATTTCAAGTAATTCTCAAAGTTAATTGATCTTGTTTGTAGTTGGTTATAAGAATTCAAATAGTTTATTTAAGCTCTGACAAAGCTTTTATAAGCTTTGAGAAACCTTAGAATCAGGTTTAGTTTATAATTCCAAAAATAATCAAAAATACAAAGAAAAAGAAAAATAAATAGAAAATCTGTGTTATGAAGATTGAGCATTGGACATGGTGTGTTTTGGATTACCTCTGGGTTAGTAGTCTTGTGGAAGACTGATTAGGAAAGATCTTGGTCCATGGTTTTTTGTTTCTCAGTCACATACTAATGTAAGTCATTTCTTAACCCTCTTTGTCATTTTACTGTTCCATTGTTCTAATATCTTAGATTGTGTTAATTTGTGTTCCTGTGGTGTTAGATAATGATAATTTAGTGTAAAATTGTTAGTTTGTTAGTTGGAAATAATAGTTGCTAGTTATTACATATTTTTAGTTAATATAGCTTAGTAGTGATTCATAGGTTATAGTTGTTAATTACTCAGTAGTTGTGTTCATTTGTTCTTATTACATTATAAACTAGTGTTAGGAATCAATGTGGTTACTTAAAATCACCATTTGCTTTGAAAAACCAAAATCAGTTTCATATATAGGGGTGTTTGGATGTGCACTGTTCTGTTGGTGTAAGCCATCACTTGGCTTGTTTTTCTACACCATTAGCATTTTTAGATCATATTAGGTCTAGGTGTGTCTACTAGATTGCACTTTTAGCTTAGATAGTCAAAATCATCACTATGATCCTTAACTGTCTAACTGATATGGAATTGAGACCCACAAATCACCATTTCAATACTTAAGTAGATAATTTAGCCTAATTTAATTCTCTTGTAGCTTAATATAGTTTAAATAATCAGTAGGATAGCTTAGAAATTCACCAAAGTCAAACCTAGGTTAGTTTCATAAAAAGTCAACATCTCCATTTTCAGATTTTTATCAAAATTGTAGGATTTGTTTAGATTTGTCTATTGAAATCTAGGTCTTGAAATTTTGTGGAATTGTTCTCTACCACCTCAACTTTAGAGTCCCACCATTTTTATATTTTTAGGATTTTTTAGGTGGGCCCCACTCACCCTCAAAGTGGGCTGCAGGGATTACTCATCCCCTGTGCAGCAGATACCAAGGCCACAACCACCACTTTGTGGTGGTTTTGTGACCACCTCAGTGGGCCCCACACCCCTTAGTTAGGTTTTCCCAACCCCCCTCCTAGTAGACTCTTAGGATTGACCACTTGTTTGACTTGAGTCACTGTGGACCCCACTTGAAATAAGCCATAAACCTTGTCCCCATTTCTGTGTTGAATTCAAGTTTTGGAATAGCCTATTTGGCTTATCAGCTTATCTACAGAGCTTATTTGCCCAAATTAAGCTTTGACAAATCCAACTAACTTATTAGGACCAGAATATACCAAGGTGGGTCCCACATAAGCTCTTGTGAGCTTATTTTCCATCTCAGTCAACAAAAGTCAACTGTGGAAGCAATAAGCTTCCACAGTGCTTATTTCTAGCTTATAAAATTATTGTTTTTATTAAAGTTGTTTATTTTTAAGTATAATATAGGTTGGTAAAATAAAAATCCAGAAAATACAACATAAAAATAAGTGATAGTTTCTATTTAATTTAATTTAATTTTAATTTTCATTTTTAGATTTTAATTAAGTAATTTGTGTTTTTATATTTTTATTAATTTCCTTATAGGTTAAAGTAATTTAAATAATTTTCTTAGATTTTTATATTGTCATTTGATATTTATTAGAATTAGAAATAGTTTTATTAATAATTAATAAATAAATAAGTTTTAAATAGCATAATTAATTTTTATATAGCAACACCTAGTTTTTATATTTTTTATAGCTTTTATAATTCATAAAATAGTTTTATAAATTTTTTCATAATTTTCTAAGTTAGTTTAATATTATTTATAATTTAAAATAGTTTAAATAGTTTAATTAAGATAAATAGTTTTTAATTAATAGAAAATTCATAAAAAGACAAAAAGATTTATTTTTATTTTTTATACTTTCTTCAAGTTCTATTTTAGGTTTAGAAAATATTTTTATAAATTTTTAGTTTAATTTGTAGTGTTAATCATTTTTAGTTTTTATTTAAATTAGTTTTAATTAAATAAGTTAAATAGTTTTTAATTAAATAATTAATAATAAATAATATAATAATCTAAAAAATAGCTTTATTTTTAGTTTAATTTTATTTTAAGTTTAAATTTATAGAATTTTCATTTTTAACCCTTATAGTTTATTTTTCTTAAAACTCACCTTTTTCTCAGTACGCAATCGCGTCTGATTTTAAATTGGTGAACGTTTAAACGTTTTAGATATCTAGGTTTTACGTAATCATTTTAATAGTCATTTTAAGTTATAAAACCCTAGTTTAAATCACACACACACACTTTATACCTTTCCTGTTCACATTCACTAATCACATATTCGTTTTTAATACCATCACAACCTCGTTGGGACATTACGACCCGGGAAAACACTGTATTCCTCGGAAGCATTTGCCTCGGATGTTTGACTATTACAGTTGGCCATTCACAAGTGGCCGATCAATAATTATCTGACTGTTTGAGGCGAATCAAAATTTGGCGCCGCTGCCGGGGAGGTTGTGCGCTTATTTTAAACGATTTTACGTGTTAGTGATTATGGATATATATTCATTGTATATTTACCATCTTTTACCTTTCCTATTTATTTGTTGTTTCTTAAATTTAACATAATTTAGGCTTTTATGTTTTGGAATTTGACTATGGTTTGAAATGGTATTTTAACTGTCAATATACATAATTTTTGATAATCCTAGGCTTAAGCTGTTTGACACCATGTTTATGCTTAAAAAGATTTGAATCTTGACAAATTATGATCTCTGGATTTGATGAAATTGGTTTATACAGTTCTATGCTTTGAAAAGCTCGTTTTAATTTCATTAAAGGGCTATTTAGATTGGATAGTTACACTGAGTTAAGGGTTGTTTTTGTAGTTATTCTTGTTTGATATACTGCATATGTAATCTAAATAAATCAGTGAAATGTTAATCAAAGGGTATAGCATGGTAGAAAGTCAATTTGACACATTGATGATCTCATTATGAGTACTGTGAGATTGTGTGATCTAATAACCTTGCATAAATGTTCAAATGTTGTTATTTTTTGTAACTTAATTAGATTTCATTTAAAGGTTGTTTGGATCTAATGGTTTAACTGTGTTAGAGGTTGTGTAGGGTGTTATTCTTGTTTGATATATGCCATATATGATTAATTTGACTCAGTGATAGCTTCAATTAAGTGGTGTTGCTTGCAGAAAGTCAAAATTGACACTTTGATCATCTTGCATGAGCACTGTGATGTTGTTAGACCCTAGAATCTTGCATATTAGTTTAAATGTTGTTTATCTTTGATAAAATTCATATTATAATATAAAAACAAAAACAAATTCCCGAAAACATTTTAAAATTAGTTTTCAACAAACACAAAAAACCAAAAATACTTTCTATCCTTGTATGTACATTATACTTTATCATTCAACTTCCGGGCTGTCAGGACAAATTTATTACAGTTAATCATTCACAAGTGATTAGCTTGCGTGGTAAACCTGACACAAGCCTGGGAGGTAGTGATTACATAAATTATATTATTTCATAAACAATATAAAATACAAAAACATTTTTCCTATGCACACAACTTGCCCAGTTTGATTAGTCCCTCAGTTACAACATTTGGTTGTTGGCTGTTTTGAAAAACAATTTGGTAGACTTTACAAACCTAGATTCCCTTTTAAGGGGCGGAAACGCGCAGTTTGTTAACTCCTCTATTTGAGAACGTTTGATCGTTCAGTTGTCAGATTCCAGTTACTGAGTTTTGTCAAGCCCAGATTCCCTTTCGAGGGGCAGTTGTTAGGATTTTTCTTTTCTCTGTATATATATATATATATATATATATATATATATATATATATATATATATATATATATATATATATATATATATATATATATATATATATATATATATATATAAAATTATAAAATATAAAATGCAAAAAAAGATTTTAATGGTTGAAATCTATCTGTGCTTTGATTTGCACTTTACTGTCAATTTTCCTAATCTTGATATTCCTAGGTCTAAATGTGATTAAACACCATGTTTACACTAAAAAAGGTTTACTGTGCTTAGTATAATTCCTGGAAAGATATAGATTAGGTTTATCCAGTTCATGTATTGAAAATATTTAGGTTTCATTTTTAACCATTTCTTTGTATATATATAAAAATTAATATTCATATAAAATCTAAAAAGAATCTTCGTATCCTTTTCTAAGTTTCTTACGCTCAAAAAGGATCCTTAGACTGATAAATTCTTCATAATTCTGTGAGTGGACCCCACTCCTATTTCTTACCCTTTCTAACACCTAAGTGTGGGGGTGTGCCCCACATTTCGTATATAGATCTAAAAAACTTTGAAAATTGTAAATACAGAAAAATAAAATAATTGTTGTGTTACCCCACTTAGCTTTAAATGTTATCTTTTTACGTTCAAGGATTCGGCATAATAGCCGGGATTTTGAATATTGAGGACAATATTCATTTCTAAGTGTGGGGGGGAAATTCTGGCGAATTTGATCACTTATGCCCTTTTTCCCAAAAATGGCCAAAATTTAAAATTTTTTCATTTGGTATTAGTGTTTTGCACTAAATACAACAAATGGTTATTAGTCCACCATGTCTAATCCACACAAGGACTGGCTAATCCAGGAGCAAACGGTTCTTGGTAAAGATAACTCAAACCCGTTTATGGCTTGCAATTTGCCAAAAATTGTATGGTTCCTCAACTCCCCATTATCCTCAAAAGCTAATGAGTTGGCTAGCCCGCAAGATTATGGCTTGTGGTAAAGGCTGTGGAAAATCTATAATTGGTAATCAGCTCACCAAGATGTTGACTATTCCATCAAGAGTTGGCTAGTCCAGAAGCAAACGGCTTTTGGTAAAGACAAATCAAATCCGTTGACAGCTGGTGATTTGCTCAAAATCACACGGTTATCAGGTGTGCCACAGTTCTTACACCTGGCTACTCCAGAAGTGATGGCTTTTGGTAAAGAGTTTTTCAAATCCATTAAGTTTTTCTCAATAGATTGCTAGAGACTAGCAATAGTTTAGTGTGGGGGATTGATGAGTGTCTAAATACTCATCATTTTATATCAATCTGAACTGCCAAAACATACAAAAACACTCAAATATGTATCAAAATACTCAAAATATCTTAAAGGTGTGTTTTATATGTTTCAAATGCAAAATATGCAAAAACAGATGAAAAACGTACAAAGTTTGCATAATTGGCAGTTTCAGTCCCTCAAGTTTCATAAATTGGCAAAACTAGTCCCTGGTTATTCTAAAAACATGAAAAAGTCATCAAAGGTCCTTTTTAATCAAAAAGTTACATATTTAGTCCTTTGGTGCAAAGTTTCACAAAATTACAAGTTTAGTCCCTGTACTTTGGAAATTGACAGAAATGGTCCCTGGGATGTAAAAACTTTGAGAAAAATCAATTTTGGTCCTTATACTAATAATCTTCTGCAGGAATGGTCCTTGGTGTGAAGTTTGGTGAATTTACATGATTGGTCCCTCAAGTTTGGCAGTTTTGGTCCCTGGACTTTCAGAAAAGGGCATAATTAGTCCCTGATGGAAAATTTTGGATAAAAAGTCAATTTTGGTACTTGGATAATATCAAGTTGTCAAATTTGATCCCTGGTTGAAAGTTTTGAATAAGTTACACATTTGGTCCCCGAAGTTTCACATTTGGCAAATTTAGTCCCCGGATATAAAAAATAGAAAAACATCAAAAATACCCTTGTACTATTTATCCTTGTCAAATCTAATCCTTATTTAAACTATGGGAATGTCACAATTTCAGACCCTCAAATTTTCCTTAATTACATTTTTGGTCCTTGTGATTTAATATCTAAAAACCAAACGGATCCTTTGTTAAATAACCAAAACAAACAAATCCAACAAACCAAGCCCACCCTACTTCTTTTTTTGGCCCAAAGATAATACCAGCCCACTCCAGGGTCAATACCCGGTCAAACCAATACCACCCTCACCCCTAACCTTTCCCTCTCTCACTCACAGTCCACAATACCACCATTCATACCCACTGATTCACCTCCAATACCACCCCCCAGCTGTCCAACCTTATCCCTCCACCTCCACAACACTCCAACAACCATTTAAAGCCCTAATACCCTCTCCACGCAACAAACAGTACCCACAAGGACTTTGGCGCCAAAAGGTAATTTGAATGGTGTGGATCAATCAGACCTTATCAACGGCTAAGGAATGGTGGGAAATACCCCAGTGGGTCCCACAAGCTCAGAAAAGGACTACAAAATGGAAAAGAAGCAGAAGGTGAAGAGCATTAGTTTAGGAGTAGTGTAACTTAGTCGTAGGTAGTATAATTTAGTCATTAAGTTGTATTTTAAGTTAAATCAAGCTTGTATCAGTTAAATTTCATGTAATTCTATCTTTAATTCATCTCAATTTCAAGTTTTCAGTTCATGTCTCAGTATTGCATTTTTCAAATTTCAAGTAATTCTCAAAGTTAATTGATCTTGTTTGTAGTTGGTTATAAGAATTCAAATAGTTTATTTAAGCTCTGACAAAGCTTTTATAAGCTTTGAGAAACCTTAGAATCAGGTTTAGTTTATAATTCCAAAAATAATCAAAAATACAAAGAAAAAGAAAAATAAATAGAAAATCTGTGTTATGAAGATTGAGCATTGGACATGGTGTGTTTTGGATTACCTCTGGGTTAGTAGTCTTGTGGAAGACTGATTAGGAAAGATCTTGGTCCATGGTTTTTTGTTTCTCAGTCACATACTAATGTAAGTCATTTCTTAACCCTCTTTGTCATTTTACTGTTCCATTGTTCTAATATCTTAGATTGTGTTAATTTGTGTTCCTGTGGTGTTAGATAATGATAATTTAGTGTAAAATTGTTAGTTTGTTAGTTGGAAATAATAGTTGCTAGTTATTACATATTTTCAGTTAATATAGCTTAGTAGTGATTCATAGGTTATAGTTGTTAATTACTCAGTAGTTGTGTTCATTTGTTCTTATTACATTATAAACTAGTGTTAGGAATCAATGTGGTTACTTAAAATCACCATTTGCTTTGAAAAACCAAAATCAGTTTCATATATAGGGGTGTTTGGATGTGCACTGTTCTGTTGGTGTAAGCCATCACTTGGCTTGTTTTTCTACACCATTAGCATTTTTAGATCATATTAGGTCTAGGTGTGTCTACTAGATTGCACTTTTAGCTTAGATAGTCAAAATCATCACTATGATCCTTAACTGTCTAACTGATATGGAATTGAGACCCACAAATCACCATTTCAATACTTAAGTAGATAATTTAGCCTAATTTAATTCTCTTGTAGCTTAATATAGTTTAAATAATCAGTAGGATAGCTTAGAAATTCACCAAAGTCAAACCTAGGTTAGTTTCATAAAAAGTCAACATCTCCATTTTCAGATTTTTATCAAAATTGTAGGATTTGTTTAGATTTGTCTATTGAAATCTAGGTCTTGAAATTTTGTGGAATTGTTCTCTACCACCTCAACTTTAGAGTCCCACCATTTTTATATTTTTAGGATTTTTTAGGTGGGCCCCACTCACCCTCAAAGTGGGCTGCAGGGATTACTCATCCCCTGTGCAGCAGATACCAAGGCCACAACCACCACTTTGTGGTGGTTTTGTGACCACCTCAGTGGGCCCCACACCCCTTAGTTAGGTTTTCCCAACCCCCCTCCTAGTAGACTCTTAGGATTGACCACTTGTTTGACTTGAGTCACTGTGGACCCCACTTGAAATAAGCCATAAACCTTGTCCCCATTTCTGTGTTGAATTCAAGTTTTGGAATAGCCTATTTGGCTTATCAGCTTATCTACAGAGCTTATTTGCCCAAATTAAGCTTTGACAAATCCAACTAACTTATTAGGACCAGAATATACCAAGGTGGGTCCCACATAAGCTCTTGTGAGCTTATTTTCCATCTCAGTCAACAAAAGTCAACTGTGGAAGCAATAAGCTTCCACAGTGCTTATTTCTAGCTTATAAAATTATTGTTTTTATTAAAGTTGTTTATTTTTAAGTATAATATAGGTTGGTAAAATAAAAATCCAGAAAATACAACATAAAAATAAGTGATAGTTTCTATTTAATTTAATTTAATTTTAATTTTCATTTTTAGATTTTAATTAAGTAATTTGTGTTTTTATATTTTTATTAATTTCCTTATAGGTTAAAGTAATTTAAATAATTTTCTTAGATTTTTATATTGTCATTTGATATTTATTAGAATTAGAAATAGTTTTATTAATAATTAATAAATAAATAAGTTTTAAATAGCATAATTAATTTTTATATAGCAACACCTAGTTTTTATATTTTTTATAGCTTTTATAATTCATAAAATAGTTTTATAAATTTTTTCATAATTTTCTAAGTTAGTTTAATATTATTTATAATTTAAAATAGTTTAAATAGTTTAATTAAGATAAATAGTTTTTAATTAATAGAAAATTCATAAAAAGACAAAAAGATTTATTTTTATTTTTTATACTTTCTTCAAGTTCTATTTTAGGTTTAGAAAATATTTTTATAAATTTTTAGTTTAATTTGTAGTGTTAATCATTTTTAGTTTTTATTTAAATTAGTTTTAATTAAATAAGTTAAATAGTTTTTAATTAAATAATTAATAATAAATAATATAATAATCTAAAAAATAGTTTTATTTTTAGTTTAATTTTATTTTAAGTTTAAATTTATAGAATTTTCATTTTTAACCCTTATAGTTTATTTTTCTTAAAACTCACCTTTTTCTCAGTACGCAATCGCGTCTGATTTTAAATTGGTGAACGTTTAAACGTTTTAGATATCTAGGTTTTACGTAATCGTTTTAATAGTCATTTTAAGTTATAAAACCCTAGTTTAAATCACACACACACACTTTATACCTTTCCTGTTCACATTCACTAATCACATATTCGTTTTTAATACCATCACAACCTCGTTGGGACATTACGACCCGGGAAAACACTGTATTCCTCGGAAGCATTTGCCTCGGCTGTTTGACTATTACAGTTGGCCATTCACAAGTGGCTGATCAATAATTATCTGACTGTTTGAGGCGAATCACCTCCCCTCAAACTTTGCATTCAAGGGTTAAGCATACCAATATGGACCACTAAGTGTTGAAACCTAGGTCCATCAAAAGCGTTAGTTAACAGATCTGCCACATTATCATCTGTGTGAATTTTGACCACTTTAATTAAATGTTTTTCATAAGCATCCCTTATAAAGTGGTGCCCGATTTCAATATGTTTGGTTCTATTATGAAAAACTGGATTTTTAACAATGCAAATGGTACTTTGATTGTCAATAAAAATGGTGGTATTCATGAAATTATACCCATAATCCAGCAATTGATTCTGAATCCATAGAACCTATCCACAACAATTGGCAGCAGCAACATACTCTGCTTCTGTAGTAGAGGTGGCAACAATAGTCTCTTGCATTGCCAAGAAATCCGTCTTCTTCCAAGGAATTGGCAACCTCCAGTTGTGGATCTCCTATCCATATTGGCACCAGCATAGTCACTGTCACTATATGCTTCCAGCTTGAATGGAGATTCTTTTGGGTACCAAAGACCTAATTTGGGTTGGCCTTTCAGGTACTTAAAGATCTTTTTGACAGCATTCAAATGAGAGGTAAGTGGAGTGACTTGGTGCCTTGAACAAGCACTCACAGCAAATGTAATATCTGGTCTAGAAGCAGTCAAATACATCAAAGAACCAATCATGGGCCTGTACAAATGGACATTCACAGGAAGATCAGGTTCAAGATTGTTCTTTGGTTTGGGAGCTTCATAGGGAGTAGTGGCAGTCCTGACATTCTCCATATCAAACTTCTGCAACATATCTTTTACATACTTATCCTGACTTATAAAAATACCATCAGGTTTCTGCTGAACTTGTAAACCCAAAAAGAAAGTGAGCTCCCCCATGGCACTCATCTGAAATTCTCCCTTCATCAAATTCTCAAACTCTCTACATCATTCTTCTTTTGTGGAACCAAATATGATGTCATCCACATAAACCTACACAAGAATGATATCCCTGGAGTCTTTCTTAAGGAAGAGAGTCTTGTCAATGGCACCTCTTCTATAACCATGCTTCAGCAGAAATGCAGAAAGCCTAGCATACCAAGCTCTTGGTGCCTGATGAAGTCCATAGAGAGCTTTGACAACCTTATAAACATGGTCAGGATGATCAGGGTCTTCAAATCCCTTGGGTTGAGTCACATAAACCTCCTCTTCAATCTCACCATACAGAAAAGCACCTTTTACATCCATCTGATATACCATAAAACCCATATAAGATGCATAGGCCAAGAATATCCTTATTGCTTCAACTCTGGCCACTAGTGCAAAGACTTCATCATAGTCTATGCCTTCCTCTTGCCTGAACCCCTGAGCCACTAACCTTGCTTTGTTTTTCAGCACAATACCCCTTGCATCTATTTTATTCTTCAAAATCCATTTTGTCCCAATTGCATATTTACCATCAGGGAGAGGGACCGTATCCAAACCTGCTGATTCTTAAATTGCAGCATCTCTTCTTGCATTGCTTCAAGCCAACTTGAATCAGCAAGTGCTTGAGGAACACTGGTTGGCTCTATCTGAGAAAGGAAGCAAGCAAACAGACAATGTTTGAAGTCTGTATGATTGTTCCTCTGTTGATTGTAGACATAGGAAATGAAAGCAACTTCACCATATTTAGTGTTCTTCACAGTGCTTCTAGTTCTAACAGGTGCTTGAGGATCTCCAATAATCTTTGATAGGGGATGAGCATTATTGATCCTCTTTGTTGCTGTGGGGTTGACATTGATTGTGGTATCAAGGTTATTGACAGTGGGTCCAAACTCAGTATCATAGGAAGCTGAGTTAATGATCCCAGGCTTGGGTTGATAATTACCAAGATCAGAAGGACTTGGAAATCTTGTGAATGGCTTCTCAAAGTCAGTAGACACTTCAGTAGAAATGGGAGATTGTGCAGCAGGACTATCAGCAGGTTTGATCACATCAGCAGGAACAGGAGAGCCTTCAGTAGAACTGTCAGCAGCATCCTTGTTTCCACTGACTGCTTGTGCTGATTGTTGAAGTAAGGCATCAGTCTCTTGTGCAAACTTTTCACTGAGTCTCTGAGCTTCCTGAGTGGCTGCATGTTCTTGCTTCTGGAGTCTAGCAAGATCCTCTGCATAATGTGACTCATCTTCTTGTTCAGCAGCAGAATGATTACCTGCAAAATGGTTAGGTGAAAAAGAAGGTACAACAATGGTTTGTTCATCTTTCTCAGAGTAACTCTCTGAGTCATCATCCAGGGAATCTGCAGGATTAGAAATTGTATATTTGGTACCTGCATTTGGATTAGAAACATGTCTAGTGTACCCCAAGTAATCAGTCAAATAATCTAGGTCAAAATACCAAGAATGACCTTGTCCTTGAGTATTAGGCTGATCTTCTAGAAATCTTAGGTTAAGGGTCTCCTCTATTCTTTTGGCATTCAAATTGTAAACCCTATAGGCCTTGCTATGAGCTGAATAACCCACAATATATCCCTCATCAGCTTTCCCATCAAACTTTCCCAGTGTATCAGCAGTAATCAGAATGGTCACTTTGCAACCAAAAGGTTTAAGGTAATGAATGTCTGGAACTTTCCCAGTGAGAAGTTCATAAGGTGTCTTGACATGATGTCTAGTGATGGATACCCTGTTCAAGACATAGCAAGCAATACTTACTGCTTCAGTCCAAAACATAGTGGGTAACTTAGAGTCTGCAAGCATGGATCTTGCTGCCTCTATTAAGGTCCTATTTTTTCTTTCAGCAACCCCATTTTGTTGTGGGGTTCTTGGAGTGCTATAGTCCCTTTTTATCCCTTTAGACTTACAGAATTCTATGAATGCAACATTTTTGAACTCTGTCCCATTGTCACACCTAATGCCTTTAACCTTTTTATTTAGCTGGTTTTCAACAAGGGTAATAAATTCTTATAAGATAGGAGTTGTTTCATCTTTAGTTTTCAAAAAGAATACCCAGCAAAACCTGCTATAATCATCAGTGATAACCAGGCAGAAGTATTTATGATCAATACTTCTTATAGGAGTTGGACCAAAGAGATCCATGTGCAGCAACTAAAGAGGTTCTGTGATGGTGCTCACAGCTGTTATGGCTTTGTAAGAGGCTCTGTGCTGCTTTCCTTTGTTGCAAGCAACACAATTATGTTCATTGGTGAAGACTTTTGAAGGAAGGCCCTGAACAAGACCAAGTTTAGACAACTTGTTGATGGTCTTGTAGTTCACATGAGCCATTCTCCTATGCCATTTTGTAGACTCATCCTGGGAAGCTTTGGCCACCAAACATGTTAGATCACCTTCTGGCTTAACATCATTCAGATTGAATGTGTACAAGTTGAAGGTTCTAGGAACTCTTAGCAAAACAGTTGTATCTTCAGGAAGTTTGAAGTCCTTTGAGAGCACAAGACATTCATCCTCGGAGAAGAAAACTTTGTTCTTGGTGTCACAAATTTGTGATACAGAGAACAGATTAAAGTGCTCAAGTTCCTTCACATAATATATGTAACCTCTCATAAATTTCCCTTACGATTAGTAAATGCATACGAATAAATAAAACGATGTTACAATAAATTAACACCATTTTACGGGTAACAAATTTTTTTTTATGATATGGCTTGATATTGAACCACTACGATAACTGTGATTGAACGTTTGCCTAGGAACGATACTTACACACAACCTAGATTGCCTATAATTATTGCGAACGATAAATATTTATATAACGCGTTTATATTTAAAATAATACGTTTCGTCTAAATAACGTATACTATTTATATATTCTCCGAACCTACAAAACTTCCCGAGAACACTCACTAATATTTTTGAACTTTGACACGATAATCGAGACACACTAGGTGGGCCCCCAACACCCTTTGGGCCACGGTTACACACTACACAACCAAACGGACTCCTTTTTATCCTTTTCTTTTTCTTTGGGCCGACACAACCAGCAGCCCAAGTTACAAGCCCAAACGCACCCTTTGTTATTTTTTTTGTTTTCTTTTCTTGTTCCCTACCGCGACACCTCCAAACGCACCCTAATATTTCACGACTTCTACATGTTACGTATCATTTTTATTGTACATCTTGATTTATCTCCTACCCAAGATACACACTAGACCAAAAACCTTGCTCACATGCTTTCGTTACTACTCTAAAAACGTTCAAAACAAAGACATGAAACCTCCATAGAGATAAGGCCAAATCGTGGCATACATTTTCTTCCACACCTCCCCTCCTCCCCTATCACGAGTAAATGAACAGGGTTAATGTCAGGAATGTATCACAAGGATACTTGGTTTGTACGTACGCCATTGGACAAAGAATGAGGCACTACTATTTGCTCATGATGAAACCAAATCGTCCCTATGATTTCAAGTATCTATACGTATCTTATAACTCACTATATAACAAACACATGCAAGCACAAACCTAAACTACACTCGTACGTACCAAAACCTACCCAAACGAGAACACAAGAGCTAGTGAGAAGACATACGGAGTGCACAAGACAACCACGAAGCAAGAGAACCAAGGAACGAGTAGCAAAGCGTATATTGAACCTTTGGAAAGGCTTGAAGTGAACCACGAGGCGTTGAACCATATACACGAACCATTTTCTTCGTTTTACTCCACCTTTGAGGTGAGGTGAGACCTCCAAATCTTTATTTCTTATATAGATATATACACGTATCATTTGTTTTGCATGAACACTTCGTCTAAATAAAATGAGAAACTAAAACGTAACATGCTCATATTATATAACGAACTACATATTTACTAAGTCACAAACGAGCCTACATAAGTATTTCAAGCTTATACTTATATATATATATACTAAATATCATACGATTCTAAGTCATATGGACATGCACGTATACTATAAAAAGACTTAGAAAATTTCAACACTATTATACTAGCGAAAGAACTTATCGTACCCCGTTTACTTTGATCGTATATTATGAAATATAGACACACAACCCCTAAGTATTTTTACACGATCTAATTGTTTACTTGGAACACTAACGGGAATGATAAATAAGTTGACTCAACAACTTAGTTTGATCACTTAACGAGACCTAAAGTAAATCGCTATGGAAACCAGTTTTCAGAAACTTAAAAACCTTAAGTGGGCCGAAAAGCCCAAAAAGCTCAGTTTAGCTTATTGCGATAAGCTAATCGTATAAGCTCTTTTGAAATGATTTTGTAACTTAAAAATATGGATTTCGACAAACCCAATGTACCCCCAAACCCCTTGGATCATAAAACCTTAACGGGCCCTTAATTTTGGCTCGTTAAGCCCAATTAATGAAATAAGCACTTTTTAAGCTAATAAGCTGTTGGTATAAGCTGTTTGAAACCTTATCAGCTTATTGAAATAATAAAAATGCTAAGTTTTAAGTTTGGTAATGTTTGGACTATTTTTGCAAATATTCAAAAGTTAGGGACTAGAATTGTCAAGTTTATAAACTTTGGGTGAAAAGTATAAAAACAGTTTTTCTAAAGGTATAAACTGTAAATATTGAAACTTAGGGATAATGAATGTAAATATTTGATATTTGGACTAAAAACGTAAATATATATAATTTTTGGACTAACGATGTAAATATAATCCGTTAAGGGTAAAAAGTGTAAAATTGAGAAACATGAAGGATTGAATAGTAATATTGATTTTTAATAATATATATGTATATATATATATATATATATATATATATATATATATATATATATATATATATATATATATATATATATATATACGGATAAAACTTATATAACGATAACTAAATTTAGACGAATAAAACGATACGTAACCATTATCTATTTTTTTATACGACGTAACACATCACGTATGCACTTTATCGATTACTCGTAATTAATAATAAACGTTCGCAATAAAACGAGACTTAAGAACTAAAACGTGCCATATCTTATAGGTTGTGTGTGAAGCCGTTGTCTTGCATCGTTGAGATTACATTTGTTCTACGATCCTACTAAGGTGAGTTCATAGCTCACATTTAACTTATTTTTGTGGGGGGGATACATGCTCAAAAAACGAACACAAGTCTTTTCCTGATATTATTATTGCTTAAGTAGCTATTGCCAAAAGTCCCTCGATCATGAACCTTAATCACTTGAAGGGTGAACGTAAATAATTGTGAATAGCTCTATTAGGGATTGACAATCCCCATTTGATTGCTAGAGGAAAGTCACCAAATGCACTTTATTTGAATATCATAGGTTACTGGCAAATACCTATCTTGGGGGCCATATTACTTTACATCATTATTACAGAAAATATTGATGTCTGTTGAATCGTTGAGTGTCATGAGCTTAATGCAATAATGAATGCGATTTTTCTAACTTGTTTATTTGTATTTTTATACAATAAGCACTTATCTCTTGTGTTCAAACTCTTAATTATAAACCTATGAATTTCACTCAACTTTTGTTGACTTTAAGCATGTTTATCTCAGGTAACTAAATGGAATGGATGGCAAAGGCACGAAGTGGGCAAATAAAGAAACGTTTATTTCTCTTTGAATAAAACTTGTTGTTGAATAACGAATTCTCTTGGAATTATGAATATTTGGTATTTTAAATAAAACTTAAAACGATCACTTGAATCATTTTCTATAATTGGGACAAAGATCCACGATATAATACCCCAAAAGTCTTCCGCTGACATTTTAAGTCTTCCGCTGTATTGATCGATTTTGGGGGTGTTATAGATTGGTATCAGAGCTACGGTTATAGTGAACCAAGTGTTTTTGGAACATTGGACTATAACTACACTTTAAACGGGACAAAATTTTCATAAAATACCATCCTACGCCCTTCGTGCATCCCAGTAATTGGTAAAAAGTATTATTTACCTTATAGCATTTTAAATTGGTTAAAATTATGTTTACATTACTAATCGGGAAATTTATTACAGTGTCATGTCTTCGAACACCCACCCTATCAGCTTGTCCTCAAATTCAGGAACTGAAGATGTTACTTCAGCCTATGCTACCTCACCTATGCCTATGTCACCTGCTACCGACAAATACATGCAAAGCCAGTAATTTCTACCAGCATCTGACACAGAGGCTTCTCCTCTGGCAACATCTGGTCTGATTCGCCGATCTAGGCAAATTATACAACTTCAGCCGTATGAAGCAAGTACTGCTGTACCAGCACCAGCTCTTGTCATACCACCTGAATCTGTTGTGCCGTCACCACCTGCACCACCAGTGATACCACTACTACCAACTATCTTCTACAGCCAAACTACTACAGTGCCACTAACACCATCACCCAAAGCATCACCTCCACTAGCATCACCACCTGCACCTTACCGAAGTGTCCCACTATCACCTCACCGAAGGACTTACCCGATCCGCCCAACCACCTCAGAATCTTGTGTTCAACGCAGACGCCGAAGGACCCACAAGCGAGTAGATGCTCGTAAATGGTCTTTCTTGTTGCCCATTATGAGATATTGGAGATCTCAAGAAGGAACACCAACAACAAGGGAACTTGGGGAAAGTTCTTACTCTACCTCCCGAATTCTGCCAGTCACTAGGGAACCTATACACCATACCATACCATTGTTAGCTGCAAGAATGGTTCGCCACGAAGACCGACTTGATTCCATCGCTAGCATACTCAACAAGATTCCACATGAACTTCTAGAAACCTTTGAAGATGATATGAACAGTCTCATAATTGGTCATCTTGCAATAGAAGAGAAGGTTGAAAAGTTGGATTCTTTATTTTGGGAATCAATGGAATTCATAGGAGCACTATGTGGGGCTAACACTTCGACCGAAATAGCATTGGGAACTTTAGACCGAGAAATTGAGAGGATCAACACTGAAAACCTACGCCTTAGGCAAGCCCTGCTAGAAGCTCGAGAAAGGGAAAGGACTCGAGATCAAACCATGGAAACCATGTCCACTGCCATTCAAGAACTCCAAAACCGCCTAGACAAGGCCTTAGGAAAACCATGAGACCATCACCTTGTTAAGAAAAATCAATGTCCTACAAATAAGAATATCTTGTCGTGTTTTGTAAACATTTGCACAAGTATCAATAAGTGTTGTAACACTTTGACATTGATTTATGGAAGTTTATTTTATCTTTATTTACGTTGCATTATATCGTAATATATTGGTTCATATAGGTCAAACTTATTCGTAATGTGTGTCATCCCAACATACGATAATTTACGATTTAAACCTTTTCAATGATCAAATCATTGTAACTACGACCTATATTTAACTATTTATTACTCGATATGTATTTTCAACGTGATAGGATTATTATAAATGTTCTAATAATATACCTTCTTTTATAGCAATATGGCTAGAACTAGGAGAACAACCACAAATGCCGCACCAGCAAACCCCGAAGTTATGACTCCGACAGCAATCCAGCAAGCAATCGCTGATGGCGTTAATGCCGTTTTAGCTGGACAAGCCCGTAATAGAGATGGAAATGCACCGGCACCCCGCTACTGCACATACAAAGACTTCATAGCATGTCAACAAACGTATTTCAAAGGAACTGAAGGAGTGTCGGAATTAGCTCAATGGTTTGAAAGAAGTGAAACTATTTTCCAAAGAAGTGGATGCTCGGAAAACAACAAGGTAAGCTTCGCAACGGGAACACTAATGCAAGACGCTCTATCCTGGTGGAACTCTACCGTTCAAACACTAGGAGCAGAAGCAGCACATCAGCTTACTTGGATTGAATTCAAGGCTAAAATACTAAAGAAGTATTGTCCCCGTTCCGAACTGCGAAAACTCGTGGATGAGTTCCATGCCTTAATAGTGAAAGGAATTGACTTGAGAAGTTACAACCGAAGATTCCAAGAACTTTGGATACTATGCCCTACCATGGTACCCGATCACGAGAAGACATTAGAGAAATATGTCGAAGGACTCCCTAGGAGTATTGAAGGAAATGTCACCTCAGCAAACCCGCCAACCTTGGAAGCAGCAATGGAACTTGCTCAGAAACTTCTAGATCGAGAAGTGAAATGCAATGAACTTAAAAGGAAATTGGACGATAAAAGAACCACCCACAATCACAACAACAACCAACAAAACTACAACAGTCATCACCGCAACAACAACCAACGCAACAATAATCGGAACCACCAACCATATCACAACACTCGAAGTACTCAACAGCAGAATCAAAGACAAGAAAAACCCCGAGTCTACACCGCCACGGAAGGTGTAGGATACAACGGGCAGAAACCCCTATGCCAGCGATGCAAACTTCATCACGAGGGTCGTTGTACCGTCTGATGTGACAAATTTCATAAGATCGGTCATCAAACTAGAAAGTGTAGGATTCCGGCTACAGGAAGCAACACACAGGTTGTATCACCCACTTGTTACGGATGCGGAGAAGTAGGACACATCCGGAGGAACTGCCCAAAAGGAAATGAACCAGTCAACGCCCAAGCTAGGGTATACCTACTCGGAGATGGAAACGGACCCGATGTAGTCACCGGTACGTTTCTACTAAACCATCATAATGCTAGAGTATTGTTTGATTTGGGCGCCGATAAGAGTTTTATATCAGACGCGTTTGCCTCTTTACTTAATGTTACCCCCTCTAAGTTAAACACCACCTACGAAGTCGAAATGGCTGATGGGAATTTAATAGATACCAATACTATCATGAAAGATTGCACCCTAACCTTATCCGAAAAACCTTTTGCCATTGATCTTATGCTGGTTCAACTTGGTAGTTTCGACGCTATCGTCGGCATGGATTGGCTATCCCACCATCGTGCTAGGATTCACTGTGATGAAAAGGCCGTCCATATACCACTCAAGGATGAAACACTCATTGTCCAGGGCGACAAAAGCAAACCTCGATATGGAATTATCTCATGTATGCGAGTGGTAAAATACATGAAGGAAGGATGTCAAGTATTCATGGCTCAAGTTACGGAAAATAGGACATCCGAGAAGCAGCTCGATGACGTTCCTATCGTTAGGGATTTTCCTGAAGTATTCCCTGAAGAATTACCTGGTATTCCACCCGTACGACAAGTAGAATTTCAGATTGAACTAGTGCCTGGAGCGACACCAATGGCTAAAGCACCTTATAGGCTAGCACCATCTGATATGGAAGAATTGTCAGAACAACTAAAAGAATTGTCGGACAAAGGATTTATTCGACCAAGCTCATCACCTTGGGGAGCTCCAATTTTATTTGTTAAGAAGAAGGATGGATCCTTTCGAATGTGCATCGATTACCGGGAGTTGAATAAACTTACGGTAAAGAATCGATACCCATTGCCTCGAATTGATGATCTTTTTGATCAATTGCAAGGATCGAGTGTGTACTCAAAAATTGATCTGAGATCAGGATATCATCAGCTAAGAGTTCGAGAAGAGGATATTCCAAAAACTGCATTCAGAACGCGCTATGGTCACTACGAATTTCAAGTAATGCCGTTCGGTCTGACCAATGCACCAGCAGTTTTCATGGATTTAATGAATCGAGTATGCAAACCTTACTTGGATAAGTTTGTAATAGTATTCATCGACGATATTTTGATCTACTCTCGCAACGAAGAAGAACACGCATAACATTTACGAATCATTCTAGAACTGCTCAAGAAAGAAGAATTGTACACTAAGTTCTCCAAATGCGACTTTTGGATTCGCACCGTACAGTTTTTAGGACACATCATCGATAGTCAAGGCATTCACGTAGACCCTGCAAAGATTGAGGCTGTTAAAGGTTGGTAATCTCTTACAAACCCCACGGAGATACGTCAATTTTTAGGTCTCGCAGGTTACTACCGAAGATTTATAGAAGGATTCTCCAAGATTGCAAAACCTCTGACTAAGCTAACCCAAAAGAATGAGAAGTACATCTGGGAAGAAAAGGAAGAAGCAACCTTCTAGTTGTTAAAACAAAAGCTTTGTGAAGCTCCAATATTAGCCCTCCCAGAAGGAAATGAGGACTTTATAGTATATTGCGACGCATCTTATCATGGACTAGGAGCAGTCTTGATGCAAAGAAGCAAAGTGATAGTTTATGCATCCCGGCAACTGAAGAAACATGAGGAAAACTACACGACTCATGACTTGGAATTAGGAGCGGTAGTGTTTGCGCTCAAGTTATGGAGACACTACTTATATGGCACCAAATATACCGTGTACACCGACCACAAGAGTCTTCAACATATTTTGGATCAGAAGGATTTGAATATGAGGCAACGTCGCTGGCTAGAGTTGCTCAGCGATTATGATTGTGAGATCCGTTACCACCCAAGAAAGGCTAATGTAGTAGCAGATGCGTTAAGCCGAAAGGAACGATTGAAACCCCTTCGAGTTAGATCACTAGGGATGACTATCCACTCACCCCTTCCATCCCAAATCCTTACCGCACAGAACGAAGCACTTAAAGAAGAAAACCGACCCAAGGAAAAGATTTACGGTATGCCCGAGAATAAGAATGGTTTCGTGAAGAAATCCGATGGAACACTGTGTTTCAAGGACAGAAGTTGGATCCCTATGATTGGAGGTATTCGTGAGCTCATCATGTACGAGTCCCACAAGTCAAAATACTCCATTCATCCAGGTTCCGACAAGATGTATCAGGATTTAAAGAGACTATATTGGTGGCCAAACATGAAAGCTGACATCGCAGAATATGTCGGTAAATGTTTGACATGTTCAAGGGTAAAGGCAGAACATCAGAAACCTTCAGGCTTACTTGTACAACCAGAACTTCCTATGTGGAAATGGGAACGAATCACTATGGACTTCATCACCAAACTCCCAAGAACCTCATCCGGATACAACACAATATGGGTTATTATGGATCGTCTCACAAAATCCGCTCATTTTCTACCCATCAAAGAAACCGATGAGATGAATACACTAGCTCAGCTGTATGTGAAGGAAATTGTCACTCGACATGGAGTACCAATTTCGATTATCTCAGATCGAGATAGTCGTTTCACCTCTCACTTTTGGAAATCGTTACAGAAAGCCTTAGGAACTAAACTAGATATGAGCACCGCATACCACCCTCAAACTGATGGTCAAAGTGAAAGAACTATCCAAACCTTGGAAGATATGCTCCGAGCATGCGTTATTGATTTTGGAAAAGGTTGGGATAAGCACTTACCATTAGCAGAGTTT
This sequence comes from Artemisia argyi, assembly GCA_030686995.1. NCBI lineage: Eukaryota > Viridiplantae > Streptophyta > Magnoliopsida > Asterales > Asteraceae > Artemisia > Artemisia argyi. The sequence continues at coordinate 289,829,705 of CM060709.1, forward strand.
TCATACAACAATAGTTACCACACCAGCATAAAAGCAGCACCATTCGAAGCATTGTATGGTAGAAAGTGCAGATCGCCCGTTTGTTGGGCAGAAGTCGGAGAAAGACAACTTATAGGACCTGACCTCGTTTGGGAAACAACCGAGAAAATCATTAAAATTAAGCAACGCTTACAAGCAGCCCGAGACCGACAGAAAAGCTACGCAGACCTAAAAAGGAAACCCATGGAATTTCAAATAGGAGACAGAGTTTTATTAAAAGTATCTCCCTGGAAGGGAATGGTACGATTTGGAAAGCACGGAAAGTTGAACCCCAGATACATCGGTCCATTCAAAATCCTGGAAAGGATAGGACCCGTGGCTTATAAACTAGAACTACCCGAAGAACTTAGTCGGATCCACGACACCTTTCATGTGTCAAACCTTAAGAAGTGTTTATCTGATGAATCTCTCGTGATTCCATTGAAAGAGATTCGACTAGATGATAACCTTGTCTTTACAGAGGAACCCATTGAAATTATGGATAGAGAAGTCAAACAACTAAAACAAAACCGTATCCCTATTGTCAAAGTTCGTTGGGAATCCAAGCGAGGACCGGAATATACCTGGGAGCGCGAGGATCAGATTCGCTCCAAGTACCCACATCTCTTCACCTAAGACACCCTTGGCAACTATCTTAGACTATAATTCCGGGACGGAATTCACTGTAAGAGGTAGGTAATGTAACCTCTCGTAAATTTCCCTTACGATTAGTAAATGCATACGAATAAATAAAACGATGTTACAATAAATTAACACCATTTTACGGGTAACAATTTTTTTTTTTTTTTTTTTTTTTTTTATGATATGGCTTGATATTGAACCACTACGATAACTGTGATTGACCGTTTACCCAGGAACGATGCTTACACACAACCTAGATTGCCTATAATTATTGCGAACGATAAATATTTATATAACGCGTTTATATTTAAAATAATTCGTTTTGTCTAAATAACGTATACTATTTATATATTCCCCGAACCTACGAAACTTCCCCAGAATGCTCACTAATATTTTTGAACTTCGACACGATAATCGAGACACACTAGGTGGGCCCCCAACACCCTTTGGGCCACGGTTACACACTACACAACCAAACGGACTCCTTTTTATCATTTTCTTTTTCTTTGGGCCGACACAACCAGCATCCCAAGTTACAAGCCCAAACGCACCCTTTGTTATTTTTTTTTCTTTTCTTTTCTTGTTCCCTACCGCGACACCTCCAAACGCACCCTAATATTTCACGACTTCTACATGTTACATATCATTTTTATTGTACATCTTGATTTATCTACTACCCATGATACACACTAGACAAAAAACCTTGCTCACATGCTTTCGTTACTACTCTAAAAACGTTCAAAACAAAGACATGAAACCTCCATAGAGATAAGGCCAAATCGTGGCATACGTTTTCTTCCACACCTCCCCTCCTCCCCTATCACGAGTAAATGAATAGGGTTAATGTCAGGAATGTATCACAAGGAAACTTGGTTTGTACGCATGCCATTGGACAAAGAATGAGGCACTACTATTTGCTCATGATGAAACCAAATCGTCCCTATGATTTCAAGTATCTATACGTATCTTATAACTCACTATATAACAAACACATGCAAGTACAAACCTAAACTACACTCGTACGTACCAAAACCTACCCAAACGAGAACACAAGAGCTAGTGAGAAGACATACGGAGTGCACAAGACAACCACGAAGCAAGAGAACCAAGGAATGAGTAGCAAAGCGTATATTGAACCTTTGGAAAGGCTTGAAGTGAACCACGAGGCGTTGAACGATATACACGAACCATTTTCATCGTTTTACTCCACCTTTGAGGTGAGGTGAGACCTCCAAATCTTTATTTCTTATATAGATATATACACGTATCATTTGTTTTGCACGAACACTTCGTCTAAATAAAATGAGAAACTAAAACGTAACATGCTCATATTATATAACGAACTACATATTTACTAATTCACAAACGAGCCTACATAAGTATTTCGAGCTGATACTTATATATATATATATATATATATATATATATATATATATATATATATATATATATATATATATATATATATATATATATATACTAAATATCATACGATTCTAAGTCATATGGACATGCACGTATACTATAAAAAGACTTAGAAAATTTCAACACTATTATACTAGCGAAAGAACTTATCGTACCCCGTTTACTTTGATCGTATATTATGAAATATAGACACACAACCCCTAAGTATTTTTACACGATCTAATTGTTTACTTGGAACACTGACGGGAATGATAAATAAGTCGACTGAACAACTTAGTTTGATCACTTAACGAGACCTAAAGTAAATCGCTATGGAAACTAGTTTTCAGAAACTTAAAAACCTTAAGTGGGCCGAAAAGCCCAAAAAGCTCAGTTTAGCTTATTGCGATAAGCTAATCATATAAGCTCTTTTGAAATGATTTTGTAACTTAAAAATATGGATTTCGACAAACCTAATGTACCCGCAAACCCCTTGGATCATAAAACCTTAACGGGCCCTTAATTTTGGCTCGTTAAGCCCAATTAATGAAATAAGCACTTTTTAAGCTAATAAGCTGTTGGTATAAGCTGTTTGAAACCTTATCAGCTTATTAAAATAATAAAAATGCTAAGTTTTAAATTTGGTAATGTTTGGACTATTTTGCAATTATTCGAAAGTTAGGGATTAAAATTGTCAAGTTTATAAACTTTGGGTGAAAAGTATAAATACTGTTTTTCTAAGGGTATAAACTGTAAATATTGAAACTTAGGGATAATGAATGTAAATATTTGATATTTGGACTAAAAACGTAAATATATATAATTTTTGGACTAACGACGTAAATATAATCCGTTAAGGGTAAAAAGTGTAAAATTGAGAAACATGAAGGATTGAATCGTAATATGGATTTTTAATAATAATTATATATATATATATATATATATATATATATATATATATATATATATATATATATATATATATATATATATATATATATAAAATTGAATATATGTTAAAACGATAAATAATAAACGTAACTTATTATATATATATATATATATATATATATATATATATATATATATATATATATATATATATATATATAATACGGATAAAACTTATATAACGATAACTAAATTTAGACGAATAAAACGATACGTAAACATTATCTATTTTTTTATACGACGTAAGACATCACGTATGCACTTTATCGATTACTCGTAATTAATAATAAACGTTCGCAATAAAACGAGACTTAAGAACTAAAACGTGCCATATCTTATAGGTTGTGTGTGAAGCCGTTGCCTTGCATCGTTGAGATTACATTTGTTCTACGATCCTACTAAGGTGAGTTCATAGCCCACATTTAACTTATTTTTGTGGGGGGGATACATGCTCAAAAACCGAACACAAGTCTTTTCCTGATATTATTATTGCTTAAGTAGCTATTGCCAAAAGTCCCTCGATCATGAACCTTAATCACTTGAAGGGTGAACGTAAATAATTGTGAATAGATCTATTAGGGATTGACAATCCCCATTTGGTTGCTAGAGGAAAGTCACCAAATGCACTTTATTTGAATATCATAGGTTACTGGCAAATACCTATCTTGGGGGCCATATTATTTTACATCATTATTACAGAAAATATTGATGTCTGTTGAATCGTTGAGTGTCATGAGCTTAATGCAATAATGAATGCGATTTTTCTAACTTGTTTATTTGTATTTTTATACAATAAGAACTTATCTCTTGTGTTCAAACTCTTAATTATAAACCTATGAATTTCACTCAACTTTTGTTGACTTTTAGCATGTTTATCTCAGGTAACTAAATGGAATGGATGGCAAAGGCACGAAGTGGGCAAATAAAGAAACGTTTATTTCTCTTTGAATAAAACTTGTTGTTGAATAACGAATTCTCTTGGAATTATGAATATTTGGTATTTTAAATAAAACTTTAAACGATCACTTGAATCGTTTTCTATAATTGTGACAAAGATCCACGATATAATACCCCAAAAGTCTTCCGCTGACATTTTAATTCTTCCGCTGTATTGATCGATTTTGGGGGTGTTATAATATACATTCTCAAAATCTAACAGAGGTGTTTTGATAGTTCCTTTCCCAGTGATTTTGCCATCTCCACCACCAAAAGTCACATTGCCTCCTCCTTCTATAGGCACAAAGTCATGCATCTTATCCTTGTTCCCTGACATACTTCTGGAACAACCACTATCAACTATACCTACTTCAGTACTCTTCAGGGGATGATCCTACAACAACAACAAAAAAATATACAAGAGTTAGTACACATTGGAGATTCAAGTCATTGCTGACTTGAGCCTGCCTTGTGGATCATAAGAGGTAGGCCATGTAGATGTTTTAGATCCACCATTGTTCTTGGGCCTGTATGGCAAATTAGGTCCCTTCGTTGTCCAAGAACAACCTGCTGAGGGCTTCACAGCAGTATCCCAATACCCTCAACCAGCATACATAGAGTCAAACTGTCTAGGCCAATAACCATTATAAAAGAAAGAACTAGTGGGTCGCACATAAGGTCTAGCACTGGTTCTTCTCCATGAAGAATATTTTTCAGCAGAATTGGGTTTCTGCTGATGTGGAATAAAAGATGGTATTTCATTAACATTCTTCCACATTTGCCTAGGTTTTCTTTGACTAACACATACACCCATTCTTTGCTCATGAAAAGTACAATCCTTAATCAAATGAAATTTACTTCCACACACAAAACATTTCTTCTTTTTAGAAGATTTATTCAAAGTGAAAGATGTTTCATAACATGAAAAAGCATTCAAACCACAAACATTAACAGAATTGTTTTTAACAGAACTAGAAACATTGTTTTGCAAAGAATTAAAAAACAAGTTTTCAGAAGAAACTGTCTTGGAATCAGCAGTAACTCTAACAGGCTTGTGGGGAGTCTTGGGTGATGTCTTGGGTGTGGTCTTGGGAAAGTCTGACTTTTCACTTGAATCACAACTGGCATAAGAAATAGACCCTTGGTCAGAAGACTTGTCACTGTCACAACAAGAGACAAAGTCAGTGGATTTAGAAATAGGGTCTGGCAAGTCACTTGACTTTTTGCCATAAAGATGGTGTGATCCATCAAAGTCAACAGGTATGGACAGGTCTATTGGCATGTGTTCTCCTCTAATAGGTCCAGGTACAGCATTCAATCCCCCTTCCTTAACATATTTTACAGGTGTTTGAAATTCTAGGAGAGGTTCAGGGTCAAAAACACTGGATATATCAGGGTAAGTTAATTCCCCAGGATCTATATATTTATCATACCCTAATGCTTTTCTAGACCTAACAGATTGACTGCTATCAATCAATTTATTTAAATGAGAGGCCCCTTCTTGCCACTTCATACGACCACTCACTTCTTTATCTAACTTTGCTTGTAATTTTTGTTTTTCTTTTTCTACAACAGATTTTTCTTTTTCAGTACGCCTTAAATCTATCTTTGCACATTCTAAATCACTTTCTAAAACTCTTATCTTTTCTTCATATTTAAGTTGATTCTTTTGAAACCAAACCTTCTGTTTTTCTAAAGTTTTTAAAGCCTTTTTATAGGCCTCAACTTCTACATAACACTCATTGTATTTAAGTTCATTATATCTTACACGTCAGCCAAAAACACAATTGTGTACCTGAGAGATGCCCATCAAGGAAACTTGCTCCTTCTTATCTTCTGAGGGGGAGTATGCCAGCATATTCACTTGTTCAGAAGTAGAAGCTTCCTCTTCAGGAGGTTCATGAACAGTACAATCAATATGGCTATCCATAGTCACCAAAGCTTTTGAAGGTGCAGCTTTAGAAGTTCCTGATTCCAATAGATATGAGCCATATCTAACTTCATCACCAGACTTTCTTTCCTTGCATTCTCTTGAAAAGTGGCCCATCTGGCCACAAGTGTAGCACTTAACCTTCCTTCTGTCAAATCTTGCTGCATCTCTTCCATTAAAACCAAACTTTCTCCCAGACTTATTCTCAAACCTTTTGATGTTCATAGAAATCATTGCTAACTGCCATTTCAAGTGCATCTCCTCCATCTTCAATAGATCCACCTGTTCAAAATCCTCATAAGCTAGAAACTGCTGATGTTCATATTCAGCAACAAAAGAGTGAAGAATATCTTCCATTACATTACTAGATTTTGATTTAGGAGTTGGTTTAGTTTGGGTTTGAGAAGATACTCCTGAGGTGTAAGAACTTGAGGTATGATGCACAGGATTGGATGTGGTGCTAACAAAGGCTGAGTGAGTGGATGAACGAATGAGACTTCTAACATCAGGCTCAAAAGATTTAAGCTTGTTGTAGAGGTCATCAAAATAGATCATGTCCAATCCACCCTTGGTTTTGAGAGCAATGCTGACTTGCAACCAGGATGGTGGCAAAGATCTTAGAAACTTAGCATTGCAGTCCTCATTATCCGGCCTAGCCTTCAGCTGATTAAGTTGACTCAAGATCCTGTGAAACCTGTCATAACCTTTGTGGATTCCTTCTTCCTCAGACATCTGAAACTCTTGAAACTATTGCTTCAGCATTGACTTCTTCATCCTTCTTGACTCCTCATTCACACCAAATCTAGCCTTAATGGCCATCCAAATGTCCTTGGCATCTTCCATGAAGTGGAAGTCACCCATGTGGTCATCTGGTATAGCCTGAAGGAGAATTGTTCTGACCTTATTCTCCCTCTGTACGGCAAGAACTTCTTCAGCAGTTTTGGGACCTATAATAGTCACAATCCCATCAGCATCTTTGACATGTCTCTTTAAGCTGTTGCCCTTACGAACAACCTCCCAAAGGTTCCAGTCAATGTTTGTGATCCAGTGTTGCATCTTCATGGACTACAATTCATAATCTTCAGCATTCTTTAGGTATGGGAATTTGGCATTACTGTGTGAGAGATTGAGTTGTTGGAGAGAAGTGGTGTTTAGGTTCTGGGTTGTATCAGCTTCATCATCTGATCCAGGCATTGTTTTTGATTGTTTTTGATTGAGAGGGTGTAAGATTGGTGTTTCTTAGTATCACAGAGACTCTCCCGAGGCTCTGATACCACTTGTTGAGACTTAGACCTTGATAGATCTTTTAGCACTCGTGGATCGTTAGTTATGTTAATGTAATCACTAACACACTAATAGATAATCTCTGTAACTTGTATTTTAAAGCGGAAACAAACACAAGTTTTAACAACTAAATAGTAAGAACAGTTGATCCTCTATGGACCTTTTCAATAATAATCAAAGTGTTTTCTAAAAACATGTACTCAATACATAATCGTGTGTTCCTTTTATACACAAGGAACCCTAAACCGTTTCACAAGAAACGTATATTCTAAAACTTCTAAAAGATATGCATTATCACTTCCTAAATAAACTCATGCATATCCTAACTATATTACATAAACTACGGAATAACTATATCTGCATGAACTAATAATGCTGAAACTATACTTCAGCAGAAACACTCTATCAGCAGAATCTGTCTCTTCAGTAGAATTCATCAGCAGATTCCTCAGCAGAATTCTCTCTTAGCAGAATTCCCAACACATACATTCCTTAAAGTCCTGCATATCTTTATCTATGACAGAGAAACTATTAGAACAATCCTCATAATTAAGAGCTACATTAAAATCTCCTAAAAGGACCTATGGAGACTGCCCACCCAAAACATTATGCTCATTAAGGTTCCTCCACAAAGCTTTCCTATCCTTCTCACTATTATCAGCATATACATGAGACACAAACATCTTCCTGTGATCATGGACAAAGGTCGCCTCAAAGTGCATAACTTGGCCACTTTGAGCTAACAAATTGGCACCCAATACCTGAGAATCCCAACCCATAGCAATTCTACACCCTTTTTTACTACGGTATTAGAAACCCGAGGCCAATTCCCAAATACCTCAATACACATAGGATTCACAAACTTTTTTCCTAAACCGAGTTTCAACAGTAGCACACATACTAAGGCCTTCTTCTCTAATAAGCAACTTAACCTCATCTTGCTTAAGGGTGGAATTCATACCCCTAACATTCCATGCAACAATTTTGACTAACATTGGAAATTAGAAGGGTTAGAAGCAATACCTCCATTCATTTCAGCAATAGAAACATCATGAACATTGGAAACATCAACTTGAGCTAAGAACTCTAAAGTAGCATTAAGACCACTACCAACCTCATACTGCCCAAAAGTCTTTCCCATATCATTACCATGACCATCAACACCAGCTGTCTTGATTTCATCACATTTCTAATATAATAATTTATCATATCATCTATCCAAATATCTTTTAAGTCATCATTAACAGGTTCCTTTGACAAAATGAAGAGTTCAACTTCAGCCTGATCTCTTTCATTTTGAAATTCCTTAACCTTGCTCAACTCTGCTTTGAAACATTGTGAGTAAAAACTGTCATAAGAAACATCATTATTTCCACCAATTGTCACAACAGAGTCTTTCACCATCTTCTCAGCATTAGCTTTAGCATTATTATGAAGGTTACGATTCAAATGAACGATTCCATTGTTGATGCTCACCATTTTATATTTCATTTTTTGCTCAGAAGAGTCATTATGCCCAGCTTTCTTATTCCATTTATCCATATAATACAAAACCATCTCATCTGTCCAACCTTTCATTGCTCCATCTGAAATAGGAATTCCTTTATGACAAGCAACATCAATCAGAACCTTCACTTCCTTCCCAACTGCATCTTCCTCATTAACTAAAGTATCAAACCAACTTTTTGTAATAACATTTTCTTTTTCAACATTCTTCTTAGGTTTCATGGTACTAGCATCCTTACTACAACCTAAGACACCCTTACCCTTCCCTTCATTACTTTTAACATTATCACCACCTTATTTTAACCTTATTAGCAACCACAACTTCATCAACCTTCCCTTCCTTAACCTTAGTCTTCACACGAGCATACTTCATTCCCACATTACCACCATTTATATTAGACCTACTATTATACCCACATCTACCTCTACTACCTATACCTCCTCTGTTATTACTAACCATACCACCTCTACCACACCTTCTATTTCCCACAGTCTGCCATCCTTCAGTATCATGGTCCCCATTCACAGTTTTTTCACCACTCTTACCATTAGCCTCATTATTTACCACCTCCTTTACAATAACTAGCTCCCTCTTACTACATCTACTGATGTAATGACCAAAATTTTTATAGTGCTCACACATAGGATGAACCCACCTATATTCCACATATAACATCAAAGACTTACCCAAAATTTTATACCAAACATCAACTGAGCTAACCAAACCCTTAGATGCATCTACTTCTATATAACAACCCTAGCAAAAGAAGCCCTCGCATATGGTTTTTCATAGATAGAAGCAGTCATCTTATCCATAATAATTGGAACTCCAATTCTGCTTGCAATTCTACTAATACCTTCCACATTCCAAGCTTCTAATGGGACATCAAAAATCCCAACCCACACTGGAACCTTAGCTAAATCAGGTTTAGACAAATAAAGACCAGGCTCCCATTTTTTCACAAACAAATGTTTATTATCAACTAACCATGGCCCATTTTCAATGACCTGCTCCATACCAGCATCAGAATTAAAATTAAAGGAATACATACCATTTTGGTTCATAATCACTTCTTTTAACTGAAACAATCTCCACATCCTTTTTAAATGCCACATAATGTCTTGATCACTCATCTTATACCCAAAAACAGTCCTATTCCACTTTTTACAACCATCCTCTAATACAGGATCCAAATCAGATACTTCCTTGCCCCTACCATTCAAAATTGTAGGGACATATTTGAGCTTATTATTACTGTTACTACCATAACTTCTAGAGACGGCATTAGTAAATGACAAGTAATGCTTAATGTCAACCTCTTCATTTTTAGCTACCTCTTTATTCTTACTACTTTCACCCACTTCAAAATTCCCAACAAATCCATTCCCTTTAGCTAACCCACTAGAATCCCCATTAACCATAAAAGCACCAGGAACCTTAACATCCCCAAAACTAACCTTCCTAGGACTCCCAGGCTTCTTATCATTAGCCATAGGGTTTAAAATTGGATTACCGCTAACTGGAACAGGAATTTCGGGTAGAACAACACTATCCTTAAGACCCAAATTACCAACATTAGCATTATCAACTAGTGTATTAACAGAATCATGACTATTACTCATACTAGTAATAGTTACATCAATAATATCCTGATCACTTACATTAGATTCAACACCATCATTTCCTGACATATTCCTAGATTCAGAACCTCCAAATATCTCACTAGCATCATCCTTAGCACTACTAGAATCACCTAAACCATCCTCACCCATAACACCTCCAGACCCAATATCACTATACTCCAAATCCTCTATATCAGTAGCTGAATCACCATCTCTTGAATTAGACCTAGTAGCAATTCTCCTAAACTTAACATCAGATGATTTATTTAACATATCAATATGTTTCATAGTACTCTTGGAATTAGGGTTCATAGTTCTAGTAGTTTTTTTTAGTTTTCAGAGACTTATCAATTTTCATAAAGGGTGGATTCACCACCGAAGGTGGTGGAGGAATTAAATCAGGATCTACCATGATGATAGAAACGTGAATTAGACAGACAGCATATTATATTTAAGAAAAAGAGGAACATGAAATGAATTGGGGATAAATCTAGGGAAGAGAGAAATGGATAGATGAACAGTGTGTGAAAATGATTGCATGCAACGGATTTTTGAAAAGAAAAATAAATGATGAATAGTGATTGATATATAAAAATTTTATATGAAATTAAAGCTCTTGTGATGTGGATTAAAGATCTTAAAACAAAAATAAACTTCAATTGATGGATTTAAAATGGATGATGAAATTCATGATAAAATGTGTTGAAAACTTAGAGACAACATATTTATTCTGATCCTCTTCTACACCTGTTGACATTAAGGCAAAACTTAGTGCTAATGTAGGAAATCCTTATTCTGAACTAATGCACTATTGAAGTCTTGCAGGGGCTTTACAATATCTTACATTTACATGCCTCGACATCTCTTATTCTATCACACACTAAAATTGTAGCAGGGGAAAGGTAATCGGGGGCGTGACCTCATGGCACAAAGACACAAGATATAAAGAACGGCCTCTTTATGAGTCGTTTGAAAGTACACGTTTGATTAAAGAAATAGTGTCTTAAAAACATAGCTTAATAGTTTCAAAAGATAAAATGATGTTTTTATTTTATAATCGAACATTAAGTAATGCAATACAACTTTGTTAATATGAAATCCCAAAATACAACTCTATGCCATCCTCCATGCAAACCAAGCTAATAAAATCAAGAAGCTGAGAAATACATGCTAAATGTCAACATAAAGTTAGTGAGTTCATAGGTTTAAGTAATTGTAAAAGGGACCACAAGATTTAATGTTTGTTTGACCAGTACATTTGGTCATGTATGTACAATTTCTAAGTTCATGACACCAAAGCCTTAATGTATGTATGTTTAACCATTACAGTCGGTCTTGTTGCCCCTATCGGTTCTTTGCCTAATACCTAGAGTTCTTGGAATGAAATGCGTTTGTTTGACCAGTAGAGTCAGTCAAGTGAGAGCTACTAACACCTGGATGGGGGATTCAACCCAATAGATCTATTCACAACACTCGCGCTTACTACACAATCAAAAGTTCATGAAAATGGTGACTTCATGGCAAATGTGATAACATGGGTGAGTTGTAAAAGTTTTAAGTACTTGTGTCGGTAAGTAAAAGTAAGCAATGTATTCTCACCCCAATATATTTCAAAATGAGTATAAACAAGTAAAATTGGGGTTATGAAACTCACCTCAATCACTAAGTAAATACGGGAAATGTAATGTAAGTTCAACGAGAAATAACTCCTAACCGCGGCCTAAATAAAAAAGTCGTATTAGGAATGATACGACATGTACTATATGCGTATGAGTTTTATAAAGTTTTATCACCCTTGTATACTTTTAGAAGTTTTAAAAAGTTTTGTAAGTCAAAACGTTTAAGGAAAACAAACATAACGCATTTTTTTTCTTCTAAACATTAAAAAAGAAAGTTGCTGATTTTAGGCAATCTCGATTTTAAATGGGCATAACTTCTTCGTTTCTAGCCCGATTTTGGTCATTCAAGTATCTAAACATAGGTAAATATGTCTACCTTTAAAAAATTAAGGCCTCAGTTTGTGAAAACATGATTTAGGTGTCAATTTATACACAATTTCACGCTGACGTGCTGTTACAGTTTGTTTTTAAAAACTTTTACTCAACTTCGCAAGGCCGTAACTCATTCGTTTTATACTAACTTGTTCATTCAAAGGCCTAAGTTGAAGCTTTTTAAGTTTGTCTTTCCAAAAATGTAAACCATTTGTTCGATTTATAAGCCAATTGTTCCAGAAATCCAAAATATACGGATGTCAAAGCTGAAAATTTTCAGAAAACATAACTCAACTTTACAAAGCCATAACTCTTTCATTACTTAACCTCTAGAGTGGATTCAAGTAGCTAAGTTTAAGTTAAATTCTTATCTACAAAAGGTTCAAAAGTCTCAACTACACAAACTAATCCTAAGGTGCTCATTTATACGAACTAAAATTCGAACTCAGAAAGTTAACTGTTTTGATATCTGGTTTATTGTAAAATATTTAAAATACTTTGAAAATTCCAAAAATTATAATATTTGGCTAGAAACTATTTAAGACATATATAACTGTGGTATAGAGGATTTTGCCCAAAGATTATTCTAAAGTGTCTAGATGGTGCACTATAGCTGAAAATTCTGGCAGATTTTAAGGTTTGTTAAACTATCATTTAAACAACTTTCAACACAATAAACATATAAGGGTGATACAAAATCAAGCGTGGAATGTTAAATAAGTATGTAAATGGGTATGAAATGAGTTCATGAAGTGGTTACAAGTGTTGTGGCTGAATGGTGATCAAAAGTGTACAAAAACCTAAGAAAACACTAACTTATCAACTCCAAACCCTAGTTTAATATCACCAACACTTAACCAATTATCCCAAACTCTTGAATACCCCTTGTTTACACCTTGTGGCTGCCGAATTTAGGTAGAGAGGAAAGGGAGAGTTGTGTTTTGTTTCGTGTGTGAATAATGACTAGTGGACCTTGTTTATATAGAGATAATTTAGGTATGGTTGTAAGAGAACTCAAAACTTCACATGGTTTGGTCCTAACCCAAAAGATCAACTCTTGGAGGCTTATGGTAGTCCATGGGTGGCATTACCATGTAAGAATGGTGGAGGGAGGGAGGCTTACTAAATCACTTTTGTCCTAGTTAGTTGACTTGCAAAATGAGGCAAGATAGGATTTTGTCTAGCTTAGATGGGGGTTGTTTGCATTACCCTTCATATGGCCGGTGTTTGGTGGAGTGAGGGGAAAGGAATTTTCAAATTTAAGAGTTATAACTTATAAGTATGTATATAAGTGTATAATGCAAATGTGGTGAATTGGTTAAGTATTTCATGCATGCATGAGATGTAATGCAAGACGTAGAAATTTTACGTAAAACTTATATGATCAAGTGCATAGACTTATAAAACATGCTTGTAAGAGTCATATACTAGTCTGGTGTCGGTATATGTTTAAAGTTATTTTTCATTTTACGCGATTTAGCTTGACGATTATACGTAAAGGCATAAATTCAAGTATTCAAAATAAAATATTTTATGTTTGAGTAGATTGTGCCAAGTTACGATTACCATTAAAACCTAGCTAAGAAATAAGTTCCTGTTGAGATTGAATCAGTGCGAGCATTTGAGCTTGTGTGAGGTTTGAAACCCAACGCTACCACTACTGCTGCTAGAGTTCGACGACCAGAGGGACGGGTTGTGGGGTTGTGGTTTTGCAAGCATGGAGCCATCATGAACAAACTTAAAAGTATTACGAAATCGATGATATCCCTTAGCAAAATTAAAGCATAGTACTTAACATCACGAACAACATTAGAACGCCTAGAATTCTAACCTGAATCTGCAATAAAATCATAGGAGAAGAGGAAGAAGAATCAACCGGTGTAGCTTGTGACTTCGACTTCAATCTCATCTCTTTGATAGTGAGCATCGAACTAAAAGGCCAAAAATCAGGAAAGGGCTCCCGATGTACAATGATACTAACAACATTCTCATACATATCGTTCAACCCTTCAAGATCAAAGTTAATGATGTCATCATTACAAATTGGAGACCTGAGACTTCTTAAAATAGTGTCTATGGACTCGATATTGTGAAAGTAAGCATCGATGCTCAAGTCTACAAGTTTCAAAGACCATAATTTCGCCTTCAAGGCAGTTGTGCGAGTTCTTTTACTGTCATAAAAGATTGTGGCAATATGGTCCCATGCCTCTTTAGCAGTTTACGGATCTTCCACTATGAGACGTTCCTGAAGGATTTCGTATAATGTCATGAATATCCATGATAACACAATGGAATCATGTTTTGGCCACTCCGAAGTGGGAGGGACAGTTTTACTCATCGTTACTTCATCAGACGAACCAAGAATGTGTTAAAATTATTATATCATGACATTCATATATTATAAACCAAACACATCAAGTGAGCATAGCAGAAGCAATTATAACAAGATCAAATAACATGTAATTAATTAATCAATATTTAAATAGTAAACATACCTTTGTGAACAAGAATCAAATTGCAATCTTCAATCAAGAACCCTAATTAGGGTTTATGTGGATTACAAGAATTACCCCTTACCTCTTTTGTAATTCAATCCAAGAATCAAACAATAGTGTGTTTGATTCACGTTCTTGTACACACGTACTAATTCAAGAAAAAGTTTATGCAAGTAATTAAACACAAAACTTTGTTTGATCAAGAAAATCGAATCCCTAAAGGGATAAGTTTGATGGATCGACTAGGGACAAGAGAAGGAGAGAAAACACCAAGATGTGTGTGTACAAGTTATGAGAAAACAATGCATCTTGGATTTGCTTATATACTAATTGAAACTTGGAGCTCAAGGCACAAAGGAGGTGGGATACCCCCTATGGCCGATCGGTTTGGAGTCCCCCCAAGGGATTCCGGAAACTTCCCTTGTTTCCAAATTTTCATTAGTATTACTTTTCTAATCTTCGTCAATAGGTCATTAGTCATTTTTCAGTAAATACTAATTACTATTACAAGTTTTGTGTTTATTAATAATTACTTATAACATTTGTAAATAATTATTTCTTTTTCTCTTCATACGTATTGTGTGCAATCCCGTGATCTCGAGTTTGATCCTAACACACGACTATTATTATAATGTCTATAAAACCAACAGCTCCCACTTAGACATATCATAATAGTGTGACTACATCGGTTAGCGTCTTGCAACACGCCGATGCCTCTAGTACAACTCGAGTAAGGCTCCTGGAAAACCTTTTAATGATTTCTCATTATTATTATCCCTTTGTTTCTAATACCGTGTTAATAAGGATATGGATCTAGGTCATTCCTTAATTAACCATTCTGTTTCTCGTTGTTAGAAATTGACAAGATTACCAAATCTTTTGAACCTTTCAGGAAAGACCTTGGGCGTGGCCACGCAAACACCTTGACAACCCTACGAGGGCCCCAGCAGTATTAAACTCCAAAAAATTAATTTGAAGGAACAAATTCTATATTGATTACAAGCAAAACACACAAACTTTGTAACATTTATGAAAACAACCCTTATGACTACCAGTTACGTATAGCGTTAAGTTGCTCCACAAAAATGTACTACATTCATGACCGTTATCTTGTATCTCAAGTCTAAGGATAACTTATGATTTACTTAATGACAAGATCCATAAAGTAACATCATATAGTCGGGATAAGTCCTATATTCAGTATCATCGAATATCGTCTGAAATGGTATGACTACGCATCAATATAATTTAAGTATATTATACCAACCTTCAGATTTGTCTTAATTTAATAATATTCCCATATTATTAACTGACAACGAACAATTTAGAATAACTCTTATTCATGGATTTAAACATGCAAAAATAGGATAACAATAATTAACAATAGAAATAAACATACCAACATACTTTATTTCATTAAAATAATAATTGTTTACAATATCCTTTATCCAAATACTAATCACAGTTATGCATGAAACTACTAGCTAATTTAAGCCTAATTCCATTGGCCAATTCATTAAGCTTCTCTTTCGCCAAAGCCTTAGTGAATGGATCAGTTAAGTTATCATCTGTGTGAACTTTCAGCAGATTTATTTCACCTTCGTTAACCTTTTCACGAACAAAGTGATACTTCCGTAGAAAATGTCTGGTGCCTCTTGATGAGTGCTCAAACACTCATCATTTTTATCGTATCTGAACTGCCAAAACATCCAAAAACACCCAAAAACGCATCAAAATACACAATTTATCCCAAAAGTGTGTTTTATATGTTTTAGATGAAAAATGTTTAAAAACAAATGAAAAACGAACAAAGTTTGCATAATTGGCAGTTTCAGTCCCCCAAATTTCAAAATTTAGCAAAACTAGTCCTTGGAAGTTTAAAATGAAAGAAAAGTCAACCCAAGGCAAAGAAAAGTCAAAAATTATCAAAATAAGTCCTTGGGTGAAAAAGTTTGAGAAAATTACACTTTTACCCCTCAAAATCCAAAATTGGCATAAATGGTCCCTGGAATTTCAGATTTTGGCAGAATTGGTCCCTGGTGGGATAATTTTGAAAGAAAAAATCATTTTTATCCTTGGAAAGTCAAAATGTGTTAAAAATGGTCCTTGGGTAAAATATTTGTGGAAATTACATGTTTGGTCCCTGAAGTTTGGCAACTTGTCAATTTTAGTCCCCGAGAATTTGATAAAATGGAAAAATGCAATATTTGATCCTTGGGATATTTTAACTTGGAAAAAGTTGTCCTTGTAAAATTTTTGAATGATGCCATGTTCAAACCCTAACTTTTGGCATGTTACAAACTTGGTCCTTGTGTTTAAATTTCAACAAACCAAACGGACCTAAAATAAAAACCCCAACACCTTTTAATCCAAAACCTGGTCCAACAATTACCCCCCAAGCCCATGTCCCCTTCCCCAGCCCACCAAAGAAACCAGCCCACCCCCTTTTACCCATTTTAAATAATACTCACTCCACCCTCGTTGACCCGGTCAACGTCTCTTCCACCTCACCCCACTCTCTGCTACATGCCAAGCCCCCCCCCCCATCATCACTCCTAGCCTGCTTCACCACCTGCTCCAAACCAAAAGCTAAACTCCAAATCTACCTTCTGGCATCAATAATACCAAAGAAACGGCCAAAAGCAATTTGGCGCCAAAACCATTTAAAGGCCAAGATTGCTTCTACACATCCAACGGCTCCAATTGTTGCTGGGAAAAGACAAATGGGTACCCTAAACCCTAATTTTGGACTATAAAAAGAAATAGATGCAATGGAGCACTAGTCTAGTTTTGAGTACTTTTATTGTAATTATTAATATTGTACCTTTTCATTTTAATCAAAGTTTGCAGTTGTAATGTACTCATTTCTGTATTAATAAAGAGTTTTGTTTCAGAAACTTATGTTGTGTTGTGCATTTCAAATCTAATAAAACTATAAATAAAAAAATAAAAAATAAACAAACAGAAAAATAAAAAAATAGAAGAACAGCAAGAATGAGCATGGGAGCAGGTTAAATCTTGGATGGACCTGGTTTTAGTGCCTTGTGGGAGGCTGTAGGTGGTTACTTTGGTATCCTTGTTCTTTGGTCTCAGCTTGGAAAGCATTGTAAGCACTTTGATAAATTTTTCATTTTACTGTTTGTATGCTTAATTCTGCTTAGAATTGTGTTTTATTCTGTTCATTAAGTATACTTAAGTGGAATTGAGGCTTAATATTGCAAGCATACTTGTTTGAATACTGGTCTGCTCCATAATCACATATTCACTAGAAATTAGTTCATTAAAGTTCATAAGTATTTGTTATATTTATATATGCATTTATGATTAGACAAGTTTGTTTCATCATAATATAGCTTTAGGTTTCAGGATTATGGGCTTGATTAGTGTAAACCTTTGAAATTCTTTTTTTTTAGATTACATATAGGGGTGTTTGGTTTAAGGTCTCCCATTGTGTATCAGTGGGAGTTGGCTCTTGTTTAAAGTTCATGCATGCTACCTTAAGTTGTAATAGCTCAATTAGACATTAAAAACCAATACTCACCTTTCAGAAAGTCAAAAATCAACTTCAATCACCTTGACAGTTAACTGTCAAGGTTTTGACTCTCAAAAACTTGCTAACTTTGCTCAAAGTTTGTACTTTTAGCTAAATTTAGCTTTCATGAAACCTAAAACATCCATTTAAGTCAGTTACACTCAATCAAAATTGGCCAAAGTCAACTGTGTTAGTATTTGAAAAAGTCAAAAGGTTTAAAATCTGATTTTTGGGCAAAATGGCATGAATTTTCATGAATTGTGTGTTGTGAATTAGAAGCTGAAACTTGTTGAGTGCTTATTCTACCACCTTAACTTTAGATTCCCATAAGTTGTACATTTTTGTGATTTTTTCTTGGTGACCAAATTGCCCCTCAAAGTGGACTGCAGGGGAAGACCCCTGCTCTGCACACAGATAACCAGTCCAGACCACCTGAGTGGGTCCCACATCCCATAAGCTGGTTCTCTCAACCCCCCTCCTACCAGGGTTGACTAATTGACTCTTTATTTGACCCCTAGGCTAGTGGACCTCACCTATTTTTGGTCCTAAAACTTGTCCCACAGCTGACTCAGATTTCCAATAGGCAAAAGCTTATTTCAGATTTATTGGCTTATTGAAGCTTAATCCTTGTGCCATACTTGCTTATTATTGTTCATTGAACTTAGAGAAACCTTAAGTTGTCATTGTGGACCCCACACTTTCCCATTTGAGCTATAAAACCTCCATAGTCAACAAAAGTCAACTGTGGGAGTATTAAGCACTTCAAGTGCTTATTTCTTGGGTTAAAATAAAAGTGTTTTTATTAAAAGTAGTTGTTTTTAGTTTATAATCAGTTTAGAAAAAGAAAAAAAAAACCAAAAAACCAACTTTAATATTAGTGATAGCTTCTATTTAATAGGATTTATCAATTTATTTTTCTTTTTAATTTATTTCTAAGTAATATATCATTTTTATATTTTTAGAAATTCTATTTTAGGTTAAAATAATTTTAGAAATTTTTCCAGAATTTTATTTTGTCTTTTAGTGGTTTTTCTAATTAATTTTAGTTTAATTTAGTTTTAATTAATATTAATCAATTAAGTAGCATAATTAGATTTTATATAGTATAACCTAGTTTTTATAATTTTTCTAGCTTTTATTTTAGTTAAAACATTTTTATAAATTTTTCTAGAATTTTTACTGTCCATTTTCTATTTTTTATAATATAATTAGTTTAATTAGAAATTAATAAGTAATTAGATTAATAATTAGTTAATTAGCTTAAAATTACATAAAATTAACTTTTTATAATTTTTTAGGATTCCCATGATGGTTAATTAGATTTGTAAAATTTTTCTTAATTTTCTAGGTCTTTTTAGTATTTTTAATAATTCTAATTAGTTTAATTAGTATTAAATAGATAATTAGTAATTAATTAACAATAAATAATTAAATAGTGTAAAAATAGTTTTTATTTTTCTTAAAATTTCCTTTAATTATTGGGATTGTAAAAATATTAATTTTACACTTTTAACCCTTCCCGTCCATCAGTTGTACTTTTTGTTTTGTTCATCTGTATACGTTTTTTAATTAAAACGTACGTTTTTAGGTTTTAGCTCAAATATTCGTAATCTAAATTCCCGTAATCACTCACATAGCTTTCCTAAGCTATATTTGTTAATAATTTCCAAATAATTCTGATCATAACCCTTTTCTGTGAATAAACACCCGATCACGAATACGCTAAAGTTACAATTCACACCTCAACGGGATTTAACGACCCGGTGATACCTTATATTACCCGGAGCATTGATCTAAGGAGTTTGACCTTGTTGACCATTGACTTGGTCAATTTAAGGTTGACTGTTTAGCATCAATCAATTTTTGGCGCCGCTGCCGGGGAGGTGTGCGCGTTTCTGCAGCGTCTTTCGAGATTAGTGTTATCTCACCTCACTCACTGTACAAATACCATCACTTGTGAATATTTTCAAAATCAAAACACATAAAAAAGTCATTAACACTTTTCCTAAATGTTAAAACACACAAAAAAAAAAAAAGTAAAAAACAACAAAACCATATCGTAACGTTTTCTGATTTGGTTTTCTTTTAAGGTGATTCTTAAAGAGAAACGATTCTTGATTACGGGACGATAACAAAAATATTGTCCAAAAAGTTTTTACCCCTAGTGCATGCGCACTCGTTCTTCAAGGTCCACTAGCCCATTACGTGAGCTGGTTCGGAAACCTAGAAGACCTCGTCGACGTTCTGCACCAACAGTCGGATCTAAGATCCGTACTGTTCCACCTCCAGCTGTCATCATGGCGGCTGAACCCACTATGAACGAGCTTCTCCAAGCACCCGTCGAGGGTTACGGAGATGCTATCGTTGTTCCGGCAATCATGGCCGACAATTTTGAGCTTAAAACAGGGTTGATAAACCTGGCCACATCACGTCAATTCTACGGTTATGAGAGGGACGATCCTCAAGATCACATTCGATGGTTTAATAAAATCACATACACCATCAAATGCAAAGATGTCCCCTGTGAAGCAATCAAACTTCTTCTCTTCCCATTCTCCTGGAGGGACAAGCCCGGATTTGGCTTGAAAAACAACCTCCACGATCTATTGAGACATGGGAAGATCTTGTGAAAAAGTTCGTGAATGAATTCTTTCCTCCTTCCAAAACCACTAGTCTCAAGAATGAGATCATGAAATTCACGCAGAAATTTGATGAATCCTTTAGTGAGGCATGGGATCATTACAAGGAATTGCTCCGAAAATGTCCTCACCACGGTTTCTCCGATCTCATGACACTTGATACTTTCTACAATGGTGTAAGCCAATCCGATCAAGACTCTCTAAATGCCTCCGCTGGAGGTAACTTCTTGAATCGCACCACAAAGGATGCTTTAGCGATCATTGAGAATAAATCTAAGGTCCGCATTCCCCGAAGCAAATCGGTTGTTTCCCAAAGGGATGCTGTTCCTTCTTCCTCATTTCCCGTGGCTCAGTCTAGCACCGATGCTAGACTTGACAAACTCACGGAAGCTGTCCATGCATTGGTTCTCGCCCAAGGCAAGAAAGATTCTTCTCCTTCTCCACAAGCTGAAATCAAAAAGATAGAAGTTTGTGTCACTTGTGGTGGTCCACATTCATATTATAATTGCCCTGCCACCGAAGGCAATCCATTCGAAGTAAATGCAATACCCGGCAATTCCAACCAAGGAGGTAGCCAATACCGTCCTCAAGTGGAACCAAATTACCGGGCTAGCAATCAGGGTGGACCACCCGGGTTTCCTCAAAATCCAAATAGGTTTAATCCTAATCCACCAAAGGGGCCTAATATGCAAAATCAAAATCCTGCCCCCGTCAATCAGTACCCACCCCAAAGGGTTAATCAAGGGTATTCAGCTCCAAATTATCAAGATCCCCTCCCAAACGAGCTCAATAACTACATCAAAGTTAATGAGACCAAAATGAGGGCAATGCAAAATCAAATCTCAAATTTGAAGAATGATTTCCAATCATCAATAGCCAAACAGGGTCAAGAGCTGAAGAGTGAGTTGATGGTAACAAACAACAAAATTGATCAATCTCAAAGCAAGATTGAGAATATGCTTGCCAGTCTTATGAATCATCTCACTCCACCCTCTACATCAGGAGGTCTCCCGGCTAATACAGTTGTTAATCCCAAGGGTGAACTCAAAGCTATTACTACACGTAGTGGTAAAGCTTATGAAGAGCCGTCAGTTTCTCCTATTCCTCCTCCTCTTTATTCCGAGGAAGTAGAAATTGAGCCTGAGGCAACCACGGATAAGGTGCAATCTACTAGCCCACGAAGTACCGCACACGTCCACCCTCAGGTTGTTCCAGAAATTGTACCAAAATCTGGACTTATACCAAAACGGGGAGTTGTATTTGAACCATCAACAACTCCTGTTGAGAACCCTAAATCCAAACCTTCGCTACCATACCCATCACGACTTAATGAGCAAAAGCTCCGCGAAAAGGCTAGTCACCAAATGGATAAATTTTATCAAATCTTTCAAGATTTGCATTTTGACGTTAACCTTGCGGATGCTATCATCCTGATGCCCAAATTCGCATCGATGATCAAGAACTTGTTAAGCAACAAGGAAAAATTGTACGAAATGGCAAAGACTCCATTGAACGAGAACTGCTCAGCAGTTATCTTAAAGAAGCTTCCTAAGAAGCTTGGAGACCCTGGGAGATTTCTCATTCCATGTGTTTTCCCTGGGATGGTTGAATGCTTCGCCTTAGCCGATCTTGGCGCTAGCATCAACCTGATGCCTTACTCAGTGTGGGAGAAACTCTCTCTTCCTCAACTTACTCCTACATGCATGACTCTCGAGCTTGCCGACCGTTCAATCTCTCGTCCTCTCGGCATTGCCGAAGACGTATTCGTGAAAGTAGGAAAGTTCCATTTCCCCGCTGACTTCGTTGTTGTTAAGTTCGATGCTGACCCACGAGTTCCTCTCATTCTTGGGAGAGGATTCTTAAGGACGGGTCGTGCGTTAATTGATGTGCACGAAGAGAAAATAACTCTTCGTGTTGGTAATGAAGCTGTAACCTTCAACCTCGATCAAACTTCGAGGTACTCCTCTAATTATGACGCCGAAACGGTTAACCGAATTGATGTCATTGATGTTGCATCTGGGGAGTACGCTCAAGAGGTTCTAGGTTTTGTCGATGATTCTCCGAGTGAAAACCTCACTCCATCTTCTCACCCCATTGTTGCCAATTCTTTTCCTTCCCTCACTCCGTTTGAGGGAAGTGACTTCATCTTAGAAGAAATTGAGGCCTTTCTCAAAAGTGATTCGATTCCCGATGGAATTGATAACCAAGAGATCGACCTCGAGAGGGATATTCACCTGCTTGAAAAACTGTTAAACGAAGATCCCTCTCATCTTCCTGTTCTACCACAAACACTTCATAAGGAGGAAGTCAAAAATGTTGAGAAAACTGATGACTTTCCCGCGGTTGAACTTAAGGACTTGCCGCCTCACCTTGAGTATGCATTTCTGGAGGGTGATGATAAATTGCCCGTCATAATTGCTAAAAATTTAAGTGTTGAGGAAAAGGCTGCTCTCATAAAGGTTTTGAAGTCGCATAAACAAGCAATTGCTTGGCAACTCTCCGACATCAAGGGCATTGACCCTGAATTTTGTACTCACAAGATTTTGATGGAGGATGACTTCAAACCAGGAGTCCAACACCAAAGAAGGGTGAATCCAAAAATTCACGAGGTTATCAAACAAGAGGTTTTAAAACTTCTTGATGCCGGATTGATTTACCCTATCTCGGACAGTCCTTGGGTCAGCCCAATTCATTGTGTTCCAAAAAAGGGTGGCATTACCGTTGTCACAAATGAGGAGAATGAGTTAATTCCAACTCGTTTGGTTACGGGTTGGCGCGTCTGCATTGACTATCGTAAGTTAAATGACGCCACCCGTAAGGATCATTTTCCTCTGCCCTTTATGGATCAGATGCTCGAGAGATTAGCGGGGAATGAGTATTATTGCTTCCTCGATGGTTTCTCGGGTTACTTTCAGATTCCCATTGACCCGCAAGACCAAGAAAAGACCACTTTTACGTGCCCCTATGGAACTTTCGCATATAAACGTATGCCATTTGGCTTATGTAATGCTCCGGGCACGTTTCAAAGATGTATGATGGCCATTTTTTCCGACATGATCGGAAAAACTATGGAGGTCTTTATGGACGATTTTTCGGTCATTGGGGATTCGTTTCAATCA
The DNA here is from genome assembly GCA_030686995.1 of Artemisia argyi. Taxonomy (NCBI): domain Eukaryota; kingdom Viridiplantae; phylum Streptophyta; class Magnoliopsida; order Asterales; family Asteraceae; genus Artemisia; species Artemisia argyi. Next base: position 289,853,775 of record CM060709.1, read on the forward strand.
TGCCTCTCCCATTTAGACGACATGCTAAAACGCTGTGAAGACACAAAGTTATGTCTAAATTGGGAGAAGAGTCACTTTATGGTCAAAGAGGGCATTGTCCTCGGCCATAAGATTTCAAAAAACGGGATTGAGGTTGACAGAGCCAAAGTGGATGTCATTGCAAAATTGCCTCATCCCACGACTGTGAAAGGTGTTAGGAGCTTTTTGGGTCACGCCGGTTTTTACCGTAGGTTTATTCAAGATTTTTCTAAAATTGCCCGGCCTATGACCCATCTCCTTGAGAAGGATGCTCCTTTTATCTTCTCCCCTGAGTGCATCGAAGCCTTTGAAACATTAAAGAAAAGCCTTACCGAGGCACCGATTCTTGTTGCCCCCGATTGGGACTTGCCCTTCGAGCTCATGTGTGATGCTAGTGATTATGCTATAGGGGCAGTCTTGGGGCAACGCAAAACAAAACATTTTCAGCCTATACACTATGTCAGCAAGACTATGACCGAGGCTCAAAGTCATTACACCACCACTGAAAAAGAATTATTAGCCGTGGTGTATGCTTTTGAAAAATTCCGGCCATACTTGATTCTGACTAAAAGCATAGTGTATACGGATCATTTGGCTTTGAAGTATCTATTTGCAAAACAAGATGCAAAGCCGAGACTCCTCCGATGGGTTCTCCTCCTTCAGGAATTTGATATCATCATTCGTGATAAAAAAGGAGCTGAGAACCTAGCTGCTGATCATCTCTCCCGTCTTGAAAACCCTCACCAAAATGCTTTCAAGAAAAAGGAAATAAATGAAACATTTCCTCTCGAAACCCTCAATGTGGTTTCATTTCGTGGAGACTCGATTACCCCATGGTTTGCCGACTTTGCAAACTATCTTGCGGGTAACTTCATTGTGAAAAGGATGTCGTCCCAACAAAAAAATAAATTTTTCAAAGATGTCAAACATTACTTTTGGGACGACCCCTACTTGTTCAAGATATGCGCGGATCAATTCATCCGGCGGTGTGTGTATGGTCAGGAAGCCACTGAAATTTTAAAGGCTTGCCATGCTGGTCCCACGGGGGGCCACCACAATCCCAACTACACCGCCAAAAAGGTGTTTGATTCCGGCTTTTATTGGACCTCGATCTACAAGGATGCCCAAGATTTGGTCAAGTCCTGTGACGCTTGTCAACGTCACGGGAATATTTCACAAAAGAATGAAATGCCTCAGAATGCAATTCAAGTTTGTGAAATCTTTGATATCTGGGGCATCGACTTTATGGGGCCATTTCCATCCTCTCACGGAAACAAATACATACTCGTGGCAGTTGACTATTTTTCAAAATGGGTTGAAGCAAAAGCTTTACCCACAAATGATGCCCGAGTAGTTGTGAAATTTTTAAAAGCTCTTTTTGCCCGATTCGGAACTCCACGTGCTATTATTAGTGATCGTGGTACACACTTCTGTAATGACAAATTTGACAAAGTCATGCAAAAGTACGGTGTGACTCATCGTCTTTCCACTGCGTACCACCCTCAAACGAGTGGACAAGTCGAAGTGTCCAATCAGGGCATTAAAAGAATCTTGGAAAGAACTGTAGGTGAGAATCGTGCATCGTGGTCGGACAAATTAGATGATGCACTTTGGGCTTTCCGTACGGCTTACAAAACACCCATTGGGTGTACGCCATACAAGCTTGTTTACGGGAAAGCGTGCCATCTACCGATCGAGCTTGAGCATAAAGCCTATTGGGCTCTCAAGCATGCAAATTTTGACCTCAAAACTGCGGGTGATCATAGGAAAGTTCAACTGAATGAATTAAATGAACTTCGTGATCAAGCTTACGAGAACTCTTTGATCTATAAGGAAAAGACAAAGAAGATTCATGACTCAAAAATCAAAAACCGCGTTTTCAACGTTGGTGATCGAGTCCTTCTTTTCAACTCTAGACTCAAGATCTTCTCGGGAAAGCTCAAAACCCGATGGACTGGTCCATTCACTATCGTTAAGGTTTATCCTTATGGCACCGTCAAGTTATCACAAAATAACGGATCTAATTTCAAAGTGAATGGACATCGTCTAAAGCACTACTTTGGAGAGGACATACCATCCATGGTTGTCCCGGATCTCCAAACTTTCCCCAAGGACAATTAAATTCGGGGATCGAGTCAAGCTAGTGACTCGGTGAACAAAAATTAGCAACATATATGGGTTTTCACCCGTATTTCTGACTTCTTTCTACTTTCTACCACCCTAGTGTGGGGGAATTGCCAACCCCCCACTAATTTGAAAATGTATATATGTATATATGTTTCAAAAAAAAAAAAAAAAAAAAAAAAAAAAAAAAAAAAAAAAAGTGTGATTGTATGTACAGATAAATAAAGTGAAAAATACAAAACAAAAATTCCACAGTTAGCTTCGAATATTATCTTTTTACGTTCATAGATTCGGCATAATAGCCGGGACTGTGAATATTGAGGACAATATTCATTTCTAAGTGTGGGGGGGAAATTCTAGCGAATTTTATCGCAAAATACTTTCAAGTACCCCCATTTTGGCCCAAATTTTTCAAAAATTTTTCACTTTATTTCAAAATTTTTGTGGTAATCAGTCCGCCTTGTCTAAACGACAAAAGGGATTGGCTAGTCCAGGAGCAAACGGCTCTTGGTAAAGACAACTCAAATCCGTTTACGGCTTGCAATTTGCCCAAAATTGTACGGTTCCTCACAAGATTATGGCTTGTGGTAAAGGCCGTGGAAAAACCATAATTGGTAATCAGCTCACCAAGATGTCGACTAGATCCATCAAGATGCTGGCTAGTCCAGGAGCAAACGGCTCCTGGTAAAGACTTATCAAATCCGTTGACAGCTGGTGGTTTGCTCAAAATCACACGGTTATCAGGTGTGCCACAGTTCTTACACCTGGCTACTCTAGAAGTGATGGCTTTTGGTAAAGAGTTTCAAATCCATCAAGTTTTTCTCAAAAGATTGCTAGGGACTAGCAATAGCTTAGTGTGGGGGATTGATGAGTGCTCAAACACTCATCATTTTTATCGTATCTAGATTGCCAAAACATCCAAAAACACCCAAAAATGCATCAAAATACACAATTTATCCCAAAAGTGTGTTTTATATGTTTTAGATGAAAAATGTTTAAAAACAAATGAAAAACGAACAAAGTTTGCACAATTGGCAGTTTCAGTCCCCCAAGTTTCAAAATTTGGCATAACTAGTCCCTGGAAGTTTAAAATGAAAGAAAAGTCAACCCAAGGCAAAGAAAAGTCAAAAATTATCAAAATAAGTCCTTGGGTGAAAAAGTTTGAGAAAATTACACTTTTACCCCTCAAAATCCAAAATTGGCATAAATGGTCCCTGGAATTTCAGATTTTGGCAGAATTGGTCCCTGGTGGGATAATTTTGAAAGAAAAAAATCATTTTTATCCTTGGAAAGTCAAAATGTGTTAAAAATGGTCCTTGGGTAAAATATTTGTTGAAATTACATGTTTGGTCCCCGAAGTTTGGCAACTTGTCAATTTTAGTCCCCGGGAATTTGAAAAAATGGAAAAATGCAATATTTGATCCTTGGGATATTTTAACTTGGAAAAAGTGGTCCTTGTAATATTTTTGAATGATGCCATGTTCAACCCCTAACTTTTGGCATGTTACAAACTTGGTCCTTGTGTTTAAATTTCAACAAACCAAACGGACCTAAAATAAAAACCCCAACACCTTTTAATCAAAAACCTGGTCCAACAATTACCCCCCAAGCCCATGTCCCCTTCCCCAGCCCACCAAAGAAACCAGCCCACCCCCTTTTACCAGTTTTAAATAATACTCACTCCACCCTCGTTGACCCGGTCAACGTCTCTTCCACCTCACCCCACTCTCTGCTACATGCCAAGCCCCCCCCATCATCACCCCTAGCCTGCTTCACCACCTGCACAGTTCAACCCCCCTCCTACTCCAAACCAAAAGCTAAACTCCAAATCTACCTTCTGGCATCAATAATATCAAAGAAACGGCCAAAAGCAATTTGGCGCCAAAACCATTTAAAGGCCAAGATTGCTTCTACACATCCAATGGCTCCAATTGTTGCTGGGAAAAGACAAATGGGTACCCTAAACCCTAATTTTGGACTATAAAAAGAAAGAGATGCAATGGAGCACTAGTCTAGTTTTGAGTACTTTTATTGTAATTATTAATATTGTACCTTTTCATTTTAATCAAAGTTTGCAGTTGTAATGTACTCATTTCTGTATTAATAAAGAGTTTTGTTTCAGAAACTTATGTTGTGTTGTGCATTTCAAATCAAATAAAACTATAAATATAAAAAAAATAAAAAATAAACAAACAGAAAAATAAAAAAATAGAAGAACAGCAAGAATGAGAATGGGAGCAGGTTAAATCTTGGATGGACCTGGTTTTAGTGCCTTGTGGGAGGCTGTAGGTGGTTACTTTGGTATCCTTGTTCTTTGGTCTCAGCTTGGAAAGCATTGTAAGCACTTTGATAAATTTTTCATTTTACTGTTTGTATGCTTAATTCTGCTTAGAATTGTGTTTTATTCTGTTCATTAAGTATACTTAAGTGGAATTGAGGCTTAATATTGAAAGCATACTTGTTTGAATACTGGTCTGCTCCATAATCACATATTCACTAGAAATTAGTTCATTAGAGTTCATGAGTATTTGTTATATTTATATATGCATTTGTGCTTAGACAAGTTTGTTTCATCATAATATAGCTTTAGGTTTCAGGATTATGGGCTTGATTAGTGTAAACCTTTGAAATTCTTTTTTTTTAGATTACATATAGGGGTGTTTGGTTTAAGGTCTCCCATTGTGTATCAGTGGGAGTTGGCTCTTGTTTAAAGTTCATGCATGCTACCTTAAGTTGTAATAGCTCAATTAGACATTAAAAACCAATACTCACCTTTCAGAAAGTCAAAAATCAACTTCAATCACCTTGACAGTTAACTGTCAAGGTTTTGACTCTCAAAAATTTGCTAACTTTGCTCAAAGTTTGTACTTTTAGCTAAATTTAGCTTTCATGAAGCCTAAAACATCCATTTAAGTCAGTTACACTCAATCAAAATTGGCCAAAGTCAACTGTGTTAGTATTTGAAAAAGTCAAAAGGTTTAAAATCTGATTTTTGGGCAAAATGGCATGAATTTTCATGAATTGTGTGTTGTGAATTAGAAGCTGAAACTTGTTGAGTGCTTATTCTACCACCTTAACTTTAGATTCCCATAAGTTGTACATTTTTGTGATTTTTTATTGGTGACCAAATTGCCCCTCAAAGTGGACTGCAGGGGAAGACCCCTGCTCTGCACACAGATAACCAGTCCACACCACCACCTTTGTGGTGATTTTCTGACCACCTGAGTGGGTCCCACATCCCATAAGCTGGTTCTCTCAACCCCCTCCTACCAGGGTTGACTAATTGACTCTTTGTTTGACCCCTAGGCTAGTGGACCCCACCTGTTTTTGGTCCTAAAACTTGTCCCACAACTGACTCAGATTTCCAATAAGCAAAAGCTTGTTTCAGATTTATTGGCTTATTGAAGCTTAATCCTTGTACCATACTTGCTTATTATTGTTCATTGAACTCAGAGAAACCTTAAGTTGTCATTGTGGACCCCACACTTTCCCATTTGAGCTATAAAACCTCCACAGTCAACAAAAGTCAACTGTGGGAGTATTAAGCACTTCAAGTGCTTATTTCTTGGGTTAAAATAAAAGTGTTTTTATTAAAAGTAGTTGTTTTTAGTTTATAATCAGTTTAGAAAAAGAAAAAAAAACCAAAAAACCAACTTTAAAATTAGTGATAGCTTCTATTTAATAGGATTTATCAATTTATTTTTCTTTTTAATTTATTTCTAAGTAATATATCATTTTTATATTTTTAGAAATTCTATTTTAGGTTAAAATAATTTTAGAAATTTTTCCAGAATTTTATTTTGTCTTTTAGTGGTTTTTCTAATTAATTTTAGTTTAATTTAGTTTTAATTAATATTAATCAATTAAATAGCATAATTAGATTTTACATAGTATAACCTAGTTTTTATAATTTTTCTAGCTTTTATTTTAGTTAAAACATTTTTATAAATTTTTCTAGAATTTTTACTGTCCATTTTCTATTTTTTATAATATAATTAGTTTAATTAGAAATTAATAAGTAATTAGATTAATAATTAGTTAGTTAGCTTAAAAATACATAAAATTAACTTTTTATAATTTTTTAGGATTCCCATGATGGTTAATTAGATTTGTAAAATTTTTCTTAATTTTCTAGGTCTTTTTAGTATTTTTAATAATTCTAATTAGTTTAATTAGTATTAAATAGATAATTAGTAATTAATTAATAATAAATAATTAAATAGATAATTAGTAATTATAATATAATTAGTTTAATTACACTTTTAACCCTTCCCGTCCATCAGTTGTACTTTTTGTTTTGTTCATCTGTATACGTTTTTTAATTAAAATGTACGTTTTTAGGTTTTAGCTCAAATCTTCGTAATCTAAATTCCCGTAATCACTCACATAGCTTTCCTAACCTATATTTGTTAATAATTTCCAAATAATTCTGATCATAACCCTTTTCTGTGAATAAACACCCGATCACGAATACGCTAAAGTTACAATTCACACCTCAACGGGATTTAACGACCCGGTGATACCTTATATTACCCGGAGCTTTGATCTAGGGAGTTTGACCTTGTTGACCATTGACTTGGTCAATTTAAGGTTGACTGTTTAGCATCAATCACCTCTCATGACTCCAGGTTCATTGGCAAATATGATTGCAGCAGAATTGTCACAATACATATTAATAGGTAATTCAATTGAAGGCATAACACTAAGCCCTGAAACGAATTTCCTAATCCAAACAGCCTCCATAGCAGCTTCTGAAGCAGCAATGTATTCAGCTTTTGTTGCAGACATCGCAATTGTACTCTGCTTCAGTCTACTGCTCCTCCATTAATAACAAAGTCATAACCCATCTGAGACTTCGAATCATCTTTATTACTTTGAAAGGACGCATCGCAGAAACCTGTAACACAAAGTTCTGTAGCTGGTTCTCCACCATATACCAAAAACATATCTTTTGTATTTCTCAAATACTTAAGAATATGCTTAACAACAATCCAATGTTTTTCACCTGGATTCTGTTGAAATTGACTGGTGATATTTTGAGCAAACGCCACATCTGGCCTTGTGCACTTTACCGCATACATAATAGATCCTACAGCCGAAGCATAAGGAACTTTACTCATGCGAGCCACCTCAGCAGGTGTTGAAGCACAAAACTCATCGCATAAGCCATGTTTTACTTCCATCGGCAAATATCCTTTCTTGGAATTTTGCATATTAAATCTTTTCAATATTTTGTCAATGTAAGCACTTTGACTTAATCCAATTAACCGCCTTGATCTATCTCTATAGATTTTGATTCCCAGAATGTATGCAGCTTCTCCTAAATCTTTCATAGAAAAGCACTTTCCAAGATATGCCTTAACCTATTGCAAACTTGGAATGTCTTTTCCCATGATCAATATGTCATCAACATATAAAATTAGGAAAATTACATTATCACTCCCACTAGCTTTGTGATACACACATTGCTCATCAAGATTTTGAGTGAATCCAAACTTTTTGATCTCAGCATCAAATCTCTTGTTCCATTGTCGTGATGCTTGCTTTAATCCATAAATGGACCTCTTAAGTTTGCATACACGATTTGGAAACTTTGGATTTTCAAACCCTTCTGGTTGTGCCATATAGATGTCTTCATCTAGATAACCATTTAAGAAAGCGGTTTTCACATCCATTTGCCATATCTCATAGTCATAGTACGCTGCTATAGCTATGAGAATCCTTATAGCTCTTATGTCTGCTACAGGAGAAAAAGTCTCCTCGTAATCAATTCCAAAAGTTTGAGTAAAACCTTTAGCAACTAGACGAGCCTTATAAGTGTGTGCATTTCCATCCATGTCAATCTTAATCTTGTAGAGCCACATGCTCCCAACTACCTTGGCACCAGGAGGTAAGTCTACTTCTTCCCAGACTTCATTATCAAGCATGGATTGTATTTCCCCATTCATAGCAGCTTTCCATTTAACCTTTTCAGGACTATTAATGGTAGCTCTATAACTAGTAGGTTCATTAAGATCCCCTAGTAAATGCTCATCAACCTCTACATTAATACATAGACGGTCAGGAGCTTTCACAGATCTTGAAGATCTGCGAATGGGAACTATTTCAACTTCCGGTGGAGGACCCAGACTTTCCGGTTCTACAGGAAGTGTGCTAGTGTTTTCTAAAGGTAATGCATTATCTAGATTATATTCTAGATCATATACTCTCCCACTGACTTCTTGAGTTACAAAATCACTTTCAAGAAAGTCACCATACCTAGCAACAAACACTTTGTTTTCAGGTGGGTAGTAAAAGTAGTAACCCATTGTTTCCTTTGGGTATCCTACAAAAATGCACTTTACAGATCTTTGTTGGAGTTTATCTTGTGAGTCACGTTTAACATACGCCTCACAACCCCAGACCTTTAAATAAGACAAGTTCGGAGCTTTTCCAGTCCATATCTCATATGGTGTCTTATCAACCTTCTTGGTGGGAACCATATTCAAAATACGAACAGCTGATTCAAGAGCATAATCCCAAAAAGACAAAGGAAGATTAGTAAGATTATACATTGATCGAACCATGTCTAACAATGTACGATTCCTTCTCTCAGATACACCATTTTGTTGTGGAGTATATGGAGATGTGAGATTCTGGACAATTCCATTCTCAGTTAAGAAATCTTTAAAATCTTGACTAAGGTATTCACCGCCTCGATCAGAATGAAGAGCTTTAATCTTCTTTCCTAATTGCAATTCTACTTCTGCTTTGAAAACTTTAAATGTTTCAAACACCTGATGTTTATGCTTAAGTAAATAAACATAACCATAATGGCTGAAATCATCTGTAAAAGTTAAGAAGTAAACAGCACCTCTCCTTGACACATGTCTAAGTGGTCCACACACATCCGAATGTATCAAACCAAGTAGATCTGAAGCTCTTTCCATATTGCTATGAAAAGGTTTCTTAGTCATCTTCCCAGAAATACAAGACTCACACTTATCAAATGACTCATCATTGATATTTTTCAAAAGCCCATCTTGTTGCAGCTTTTGCATGCGAGTCTTGCCTATATGGGCAAGTCTACAGTGCCAAAGGTAAGAAGAATTCAAGTCATACTTCATTGAATTATTATTATTGTTGTTTGATGAGGCGAAAAATGAACCGTTTTTAGGGGGTCATTTAAGCCCGAAATTGAATTTATTTGATCAAATATTGCCCTAAATCGTTCCTTTTGTGATTTTAGGTACTTTGGGAGTGAATTCTGGAAAAGGAAGCATTTTGGACGTTTTTGGAGCATAAAAGTGAAGAAAACGGCAAAGACTTAATTTTCCATGATGAGAACAGTACCTAACGGCGTCAAGAAGGAAATTGTGACGGCGTCAGGGGTAAAATCCATGACGACCCAGAGAAAACCTGAAGGCATCAAGAGAAGGGCATCAAGAGTTAATATGGTGACGACCTGCAAAAGGAATACACGTGACGACGTCAAACCCAGATCTAGGCAGTCCGAGAATTTATTTGGCGGCGAGATGACGGCGTCAGACATTTGCTCTTAACGCCGTCATCTCACAAAATCTATATATACTTTCTATTTTTCATTCATAAAAGAGAGGAACTTGTGTGGAGAATACTAGGGTCGGACCTAATAAACCCTAGGTCGTTTGTAACAGTATTTTCAAGGTTTTCACCCCTTGAAACCTTTCATGTTCAATTGAGATAAGTCCTCTTTCAATTCATTCAATATGTCTATGTGTTGTTTGAATATATCTTATGCTTGTCTTGATTTAAACATGCTAGGCTAGATCTATCATGTGTTTGCTTAGATGTAATGAAACCTAGATGTTAATTATAGGTTGATTGCTTGTTTATAGTTGTATTAGATGAATGATTTCAATGTTAGGCTTAAGAAAACTGGCAGATCTTCATTGTGTAACATGCTTGAACGTCTTGAGAAACATGATCCGATGTGTACTAGGTTTTAATGGTTGTATTTAATGCATGAGCAAATTCTAGTGATCCCATGTTAGGAGCTTCTTAGCCGGCTCGACATAGGAGTGAAGTAGGCGCTCATAGGATTGGGGAAGTAACTACGCCACCCCATGAATGGTATTAAGGAATACAATCCGTCATCCACGCAACTGTAACAAGTAATTAACCTGTAAAAGATATCTAGAGAGTAGTGAAATCTAAGTAAACACAATTCTTCCATATATTGTTCACACCTCTAGTATAATTTAGTTTATTTTCATTTTTAATATTTTATTTTGATTGCATCTTAGTAATTGGGTTAGTTGAATAGCAACTATTTCCGCCCAACTCCTTCAAAAACCGAGATTTTATTTGCTTTTATAAAAACTAAAAAATACAAAAAGAATCATCCCTCATCTTTAGACCTAGTCTTTAGGTTTTCTAATCCTAGCGACACTATTCCTAGCTGAACGATCAATCCCCCTGTACTTGTCACTATACTATACTACAACGATTAGGTACACTGCCTAGTGGGGGTTGTAAGCTTCTCGAGATCCCTCGAGAGGTAAAGTCTGGTGCAATCCCCACGCATCAAGTTTTTGGCGCCGCTGCCGGGGAATAGTTATTGTCTAGGTTAGGATTTCTTTTTATTAGGTCTACTTGCTAGATTCCTTTCTAGTAAGATTTTATTTTTATTTCTAGGTTCTCTTTAGTCAATCTTATTTCTTCGTGCCATTATTCATAATCTCCAGAAATCGCCATTATGGCAACCGACGAATTCTCTAACGTTAGAATCACTAGGAGTCGTAGTTCCGCTAGAGACCTTGTTTTGCCTTATGCATAACCCGATAGAGAAATGCGTAGGCTAAGACGATCTCACTCAACACCTGAACCATCTAGCATAGCCATCGATTTTGATGCACCCCTTTCTGAGAAAATTTGGAAAATCACTTTACAACTCCTAGCTCCCAATCCAACAACGAGTTAAGTACCCCCGCAACTCCCATTCCTAAGCGCCTTAAGGACTACTCCTCCCCAAATCCTCGTGGTTTCTCAAACGCCATTGTCTACCCAAATGAATACACTAATGAGGTCTTGCATGCGACCGATGTTTGGCTTGTCCAAAGTGTGTGCAAGTTTTGTGGGTTAGATGATGATGACCCAATTCAACACATCAAGGACTTCTTGAAAATAGTAGACACCCTCCATACGGATGGGGATACTAGAGACACGCCCCGATTACGATTCTTCCCTTTCACCCTCTACGAAAAAGCCTAAGAGTGGTACAATAAACTTCCTTCCGAATCTATTTTCATATGGGAGCAACTGATATCCAAATTTTATGAAAAGTTCTTTCCAGCTGGGAAAACTTCAGCGTTTAGGGATAGGATCCTCCGCTTCCAGAAGGGGAAGGACGAACCCTTCCATAAATCATGAATTAGATTCAAGGATTTAATAAGACAAGTTCCCCATCACGGCATCGAACTTTGGCTTTTGATCCAAATCTTCTACGACAATGTCTCCTCAAATGATCGGAACAGAATCAACAATTCTAGAAAGGGGAGATTAGCCAATCTTAGTGCCAAGGAAGGGTGGGATAGGATTGAGGAATATGCTCAAGACCAGGATGACACTTGGGATGAACCTGAGTCGACTGTCAGCATGTCTGAAATCACTTTAACATCTTCAAATCGGTTAAGAAAAATTCACAAAAGAATGGAGTACCTAGCTGGGTCGCAATTACCTAAACGACTTTCAAATCCTTACTTGATCTGCGATTACTGTGGGGGCCCGCACGAGGCAGAGGAATGCGGAGGAGAACCCACGACTGAACATGCGTGCTTGTCAGGAGGTGACATCTATGCTGATCCCTCCCTTTTGCCTTTTTACCCAAACGACGATTACACCCTCTGGGGAAATCTGGTAAAGAGAAAAGAAGGAGAGGAAGGCCCTGAATTTGAAATCAAGAGCACTTTTGAAGATGACCTTGGTCACTTCACTCAAGAAAAAGGCTTACAATTAAAAGGTCTTGATGAACTAGTCGATGAGCATCAGAATGACATCGGAGAATGGTTCAACAAGCTCAATTCCACCCTCGATAACCTAGACATGCCGTCAGTAAGCCAAAAAGACCCCATGCTCGCGATAACCAGTGTTCTGAAAGGCTCAAGGCGCACTAAGGCGCAAAGGGGTCCAAAGAGCCTCGAGTCGAGGCGCATTTCAAGGCGCGGGATTCATGAATGCGAGGCGCACTAAAAGCATTAAGTTTTTTATAACATATGTGACCATTTATGTAGCTTAAATAATATAAAATAACATTAAAATACTTAATGCATAACACATATTGCCATTATAAATATTAAAATGGATCGGTTGTCACTTCTAAAACGGATCAACTCTTTGGTTCGATGACCTATATAGAAATTAAAATCAATATCAGACTAAATATGTTTGTGCCATACACTTGTAACTTACATCTAACAAAGATCACAATTCAACCCAAAATATCAAGCAAGCAATATATTAGTATTCAAGGCACGATGCTACATTTTCATGATAATATGTCGTAAAAAAAATAATTAATGAAACAAAATAACTTCTTAAAGAAAATTTCAATCAATAAATAAACATAAAATGAATTCAAATTTACAAATCATATAAATACTCACCTATGACTTAAAAAGGCCCATGTACTATATCTTAAAAAAAAAAAAAAAAAAAAAAAAACCCTCAAGGCGCAAAAATATGGCCTAGGCGCAAAAATCCCCCGAGGCGCAAAGGCGCAAAAAGCGCCAAGGCTCGCGCTTTTTTTGGGAGTCATGCATGTTGTGCGCCTCGAGTCAAAAAAAGCCCCAAGGCTAGCGCCTCGTGCGCCTTAGCGCCTAGGCGCGATTTTGACAACTTTGGCGATAACCACTCGAGCTGGAACGAAAACCAAGGACCCCCTTACCCGAGCTCGCACCCTACCACCCCCGATCCAAACAAGCCTCGTGAAGAGGAGGGTGATGTGAACAGCGAGGCTCCCGAACAACCTCCCTTGGCGATCCCGTCCCCATCGACCCTGCCTAGCCAACCTATGAGAATCCCATTCCCATCCCGATTAAAAAACCAGAAAACTGAGAATGATAATAAAAGATTCTTGTCATATCTAAAAGACTCAGTAATCACCATACCCCTCCTTGATGCTTGTTATCACATGCCGAAGTACAGCTCATACTTTAAAAAATTACTCGCCAACCGAAAGAAACTTGAGGGTCTTGTGACCCTGGGGGAAGAATGTTCGGTGGTGACCCATCGAGGGCTGCCAAAAAAGGTAGACGATCCAGGCAGCTTCACCTTGCCTTGCTCCATAGGATCTCTATCAATAAAGAATGCTCTTGCCGATTTGGGGGCGAGTATCAACCTCATGCCTCACTCTATGTTCCTTAAACTAGGATACTCTGGATTAAAGCCTACCCGTATGAACATCCAACTAGCCGATAGATCAGTCAAATACCCCGTAGGGATTTGCGAAAATGTGCTAGTCAAGGTTGGGAAATTCAAATTCCCGGTTGACTTCGTAATCTTAGAGATGGAGGAGGATGACTTGGTACCCATCATCTTAGGGAGACCATTTCTTGCTACCGCTCGTGCAGTCATTGATGTTCATGACGGCAAGTTAACCTTACGAGTAGGAACCGATAGCTTAACCTTCGACATTAAGGACCCTATGGATCTCTCTCTCGAAGCAGCTAACCGGCTCTATTTCATTGGAGAGGTCGATGAACTCACGGATGTCATTGATGACTGTGTTGATGAACAGATCGAGGAAGGTTGGTTATGGGATGAGAGTTTTCTCCCCTCGTTGGAGGTGGAAAAGATGGAGGATGTTGGTGCAGTCTCCTTCTACCCTAGACAAGAGGCCACTGAGCATCTCAAGCTCCAAAAACCCGAAAACAAGCTTAAGCCTTCTATTATCGAACCCCCTGAGCTAGATCTTAAGGAACTTCCTAACCATTTAGAGTACGCCTTCCTTCAGGGAGAGGACCAACTGCCGGTAATTATAAACTCCTCCCTCGAACATGAACAAAAAGGTAAACTCTTAGAGGTCCTAAAGAAATATAAGGGAGTGCTTGCATGGAGTGTAGCCGACATTAAGGGGATTGACTCAACTTTTTGCACGCATAAGATTCTCATGGAAGAAGATTATAAACCTACCGTGCAACCCCAGAGGCGGGTGAACCCCAACATTAAGGAAGTTGTAAAGAAAGAAGTCATCAAACTTCTGGATGCAGGATTAATCTGCCCAATCTCGGACAGCCCATGGGTTAGTCCTGTACAGGTTGTACCTAAGAAGGGTGGAATGACTGTAGTTAAGAACGACAAGGGTGAGATGGTACCCCAAAGAACAGTTACTGGTTAGCGGGTATGCATCGATTATAGAAAGCTCAATGATGCCACGAGGAAAGATCACTTTCCCTTACCATTCATTGACCAAATGTTAGAGAGATTGTCTGGGCACGAGTACTATTGTTTCTTGGATGGATTCTCAGGATATTTTCAAATTCCCATAGACACCTGAGGACCAAGAAAAGACCTCGTTTACTTGCCCTTATGGAACGTTCGCCTACAAAAGAACGCCTTTTGGGCTGTGTAATGCCCCTGCCACTTTTCAGCGATGCATGACCGCAATCTTCCACGAACTTATGGAAGACAGCATGGAAGTTTTCATGGATGACTTTTCGGTCTTCGGGAACTCCTTCGACCGTTGTCTTGCTAATCTAAAAAAAATGCTTAAACGCTATGAGGAAACCAACTTGGTGTTAAACTGGGAAAAGTGTCATTTCATGGTGAAAGAAGGGATTGTGTTAGGACATAAGATCTCAGGGAATGGGATAGAGGTGGACCAAGCTAAAGTTGAAGCTATATCTAAGTTACCATATCCCACGACTGTTAAAACAATACGCAGCTTGTTAGGGCACGCCGGGTTCTATCGGAGGTTCATCAAAGACTTCTCCAAAATAGCTCGGCCAATGACTCAATTGCTAATGAAGGATGCTCCTTTCGATTTCTCTCAAGAATGCAAGGATGCATTCGATCTCCTGAAAAAAGAGCTCACACAAGCTCCAATCATGATTACACCCAACTGGGAGCTACCATTTGAAATCATGTGCGACGCTAGCGATTTCGCTGTCGGGGCTGTATTGGGCCAACGGCGTGACAAATTATTCCAGCCTATTTACTACGCTAGCAAAACCATGAATCCCGCTCAAGAGAATTACTGTACCACCGAAAAAGAATTGTTAGCTGTGGTGTTCGCATTCGACAAATTACAGCAATATCTTGTCCTTTCTAAGACAGTCGTTTTCACTGATCACTCGGCTCTTCGATATCTTTTTGCTAAGCAAGATGCTAAGCCACGACTAATTCGGTGGATCTTGTTGTTGCAAGAAGTTGATGTTGAGATTAGTGATAAGAGGGGGGCAGAAAATCTGGCCGCAGATCATCTATCTCGTCTTGAAAATCCCTTGGATGAGCACGATAGAAGTGAGATTCGGGATTCATTTCCTGACAAACAACTCATGTCAATGACTGATTCGGAGCCTTGGTACGCCGATTTTGCCAACTATCTCGCAAGCAGACTCGTTCCAGAACACCTGACTAGATACGAAAGGAAAAGGTTCTTTTCTCAGTTAAAATACTACTTCTGGGATGAACCATTTTTGTTCCGAAGGTGTCCTGACCAAATAATCAGACGTTGTGTATCGAAGAGCGAGGTAGTAAAGATTATGAGGGAATGTCACTCTGGTCCCTCTGGAGGCCATCATGGGAAAAGCACCACCGCCCGAAAGATTTTCGACGCGGGATTCTATTGGCCCACAATTTTCCGTGATGTCAAAGAAATGGTACAAGCATGCGATGCATGTCAACGGGCCGGGAACATATCACATAGGGACGAAGCACCTCAGAATTTTATACAAGTATGTGAGGTTTTTGATGTCTAGGGAATTGACTTCATGGGACCCTTTCCATCTTCAGAGGGGAATGAATACATTTTAGTTGCCATCGATTATGTTTCAAAATGGGTAGAGGCACAAGCTCTTAGGACCAACGATGCCAAGATGGTTATTCATTTCCTGAAAAAGCTTTTCGCTAGATTCGGGATTCCTAAAGCCCTCATCAGTGATAGGGGAACCCACTTTTGCAATGCGCAAATAGAGAAGGTCATGAGGAGGTATGGGGTGTCCCATCGATTTTCCACCGCCTATCATCCACAGATCAATGGCCAGGTCGAAAACACAAACAGGGCTATTAAAAGAATACTAGAAAAAACGGTTAGTCATAATAGAAAAGACTGGTCATTTAAACTCGACGAGGCCTTATGGGCATTCCGAACCGCTTACAAGACACCTATTGGAACGACTCCGTTTCGCATGGTGTATGGTAAGGCATGTCACTTGCCGGTAGAATTAGAACATAAGGCTTATTGGGCGCTTAAGGCATGTAATTTAGATTATACAATTGCCGGAACTAATAGGTTCTTGCAATTACACGAGCTTGATGAGCTTAGATTAGAAGCTTATGAGTCTTCCATTACATATAAAGAAAGGGCAAAAAGATGGCATGACCAAAGAATTAAGAAACCCAAGGAATTTTTAGAAGGGGACAAAGTCCTATTGTACAACTCTCGGTTAAGGTTATTTCCAGGGAAACTCGAGTCTAGATGGTATGGACCATTCACGGTGAAAAGTTCCTCTAAAACTGGAGCCGTTGTGTTACTAGACGATGAAGGTAGGGAGTTTACTGTCAACATACAACGTGTAAAACATTATCAAGAAAATAGTAATGAAATGATTAGTGAGGAGGATGTAAGGTTTGATGATGAGGTCACGTAGTAACCCATGACCTTGAGTCTAGCTACAAGACTCGTAAATAAAGAAAAGTGCTTCTTGGGAGGCAACCCATGTTTTGTGTGATTTTTATTTTGTTTGTTTGTTATTTGCTTCCGTATGCATGCTTTATTTTTATTGTTGGTAGATCATGTTTCAAAACTAAAATAGTGAAAATACTTTATTTTGTTGTTTGGCCTAGTCTTAACTTCATCCAAAGGTATTTCGCAAAAGATAAGTGTAAGGGGAAACCCCAAATATGTTTTTAAGAAACAAAACCGATCATGAATCTCCACAATATTAAATGAACATGTATATTCGTATTTGTTAGAGTCAAATGCTTGTATCGAGTCATAATGATGTTTTGCAGGATTTTCCAGGAAGTAGGACGAAGTTTTTCCAGAAATTTTCCGGAAACTTAACATAAGAATTTATGCAGATCACTTCTGACGGCGTCACGAGTTTATTCTTGATGGCGTCACGTGTAAAATTCAGGAAATTTTACCAGTTTTGTTTTTCTAACGTAGTCTTAAAGTTTTTGTTGAATCTTTAGTTTTATAATCTCCAGGAAATCTGCAAACATCATTACACAAGCATTATATCTTATTTTGTTTTCTAGGATTTGTTAGCATATATAGATTGCCGCCGATTTTACGCGAGGTTGCCTTGTCTGTTTTCTCAGGTTTTACAGGTTATGTATGACAAGAAGATGATTTATATTCTGGAAGGGAAGCTTTGATTGTTTAATTCTTGGAGGAAGATCTAACCTGGCCATCCTATTATCCATACCGAGCGAATCAGGGGAGTATTTGATTTCATTCTTTTTACTTATATCACTTTTACATTCTTTACTTGAACATTGGGGACAATGTTCATCCTAAGTGTAAGGGGAGGGTAAAATGATGATACCTTACAGATACACTTTCGCTTGAGTTTGTTTGTTTGATAGTAGATGTGTAATAAAACTATGATAAATACTTTTTAGTGCAATTTTAGCGCCAAATTTAAAATTTTTTACAACATTTAGGAGTGAAACTTTAGCCATAACACGCGTCTCATGGATAGGAGATTGTATGACTAGCACAAAACCGTACTATTCATAAAAATTTTCCACCCAAATATGTGAGGTTCGCCTTTAGATTTGATAGGAAAAGCATTTACTATTAGTGCTTATGAGTGTACCGGTAGCATTTAGATTCTAGAACTTGCGTTAGTGATGCATCCCGAGACCGCTAGTGAGACTACATTCGTGTAGTAGGATTTAGTACATGATAAGAGGCATTAGGATCACCCTTGTGTTAAACCCGTATCATAATTACTTGACCATTTATGTCATATTACTTGGCTAGTTAAGTCAACTAATTTTTCCACACCTTAGCGTTGTACTCATTTTTAGTACACGAAACCCCTAGTACACCCCTCCGAGCCTATCTTTTCGTTTCTAACTTTAAGCATCCTACTTAAAGGAAGAATTTGTTACACCCCACTTAAATGTACAACCAAATCGCCTTAGCCTTCCGTGTACGCACTCATCTTTAGTGCATTATTGTTATTTGTTAAACCCTAAGTTAATTATCTAATTGATTACATGGTTGCTAAGTCGAGTCATATCTTTGTACATATTGTTTTGGGGACGATTGGGACTCATGGGTAAAGTACTTATTTTATGAAGTAATGGGGAAGAACATCTATTATTACCCCCATATGTACGTTAATCTTAAAAGTACTCCAAGTGTTTTGATTATCTTGATTCGAGTCATTAGAATAGTTTATTGTAAAGTATGTAAAAATTCAAGTGTAAGAGGAATGTTCATTCCCTATGATGTATTATTTTGGATGGTAGGGTAAGAGTGTATGCAAAAAAAAAAAAAAAAAAAAAAAAAAAAAAAAAAAATCAAGAAAAAGGTAAAAAAAATAGAAAAAGAAAAAGAAAAGAGAAAAACATACAGACTACCATCTCGTTTCATTTTATGTTTTTGTTATTTTTGATTTATTAGCTTAAGTCGAGTCTAGTCTTGGCTTAGCAACGCCATATTGTACATGTAATTAACCAAGATTGTTAACTCGCCACCAGTAAAGACTGCCTATATCCAACAAAACCGTGTATTCCATATCCCTACACCTAACGTTACAACCCTTTAAAAGACCTCTTTGATAGTTTATCCTAGGTGCTTACGCCATGTGGTGGAAGTTTGATCCTTTCCCAAGCCTATGGTAATCTATTTTGCTATGACAGGTAGTGAGAGATGTTTTCCATTTCCATATTGTGATATATACTTTATTACACCCGAGAGATGTGAGTATCTAAACACTATTTGTGAGGTGCTAGTCTATGACCTCCGTGCTTGTCTTTGGTCTTTAGTGGAACGATTATTTGTTGTAATTACTTTTATATTAGTGTTAAATGACCCCTAACTTGTATTTTGATTAGAATAAAAGCGTATTTGCTTGAGGACAAGCAAATCTCAAGTGTAAGGGTATATGATGAGGCCAAAAATGAACCGTTTTTAGGGGGTCATTTAAGCCCGGAATTGAATTTATTTGATCAAATATTGCACTAAATCGTTCCTTTTGTGATTTTAGGTACTTTGGGAGTGAATTCTGGAAAAGGAAGCATTTTGGACGTTTTTGGAGCATAAAAGTGAAAAAAATGGCAAAGACTTAATTTTCCATGCTGAGAACAGTACCTGACGGCGTCAAGAAGGATATTGTGACGGCGTCTAGGGTAAAATCCACGATGACCCAGAGAAAACCTCAAGGCGTCAAGAGTTAATATGGTGACGGCCTGCAAAAGGAATACACGTGACGGCGTCAAACCCAGATATAGGCAGTCCGAGAATTTATTTGGCGGCGAGATGACGGTGTCAGACATTTGCTCTTAACGCCGTCACCTCACAAAATCTATATATACTTTTCTATTTTTCATTTATAAAAGAGAGGAACTTGTGTGGAGAATACTAGGGTTGAACCTAATAAACCCTAGGTCGTTTGTAACAGTATTTTCAAGGGTTTTCACCCCTTGAAACCTTTCATGTTCAATTGAGATAAGTCCTCTTTCAATTCAATCAATATGTCTATGTGTTGTTTGAATATATCTTATGCTTGTCTTGATTTCAACATGCTAGGCTAGATCTATCATGTGTTTGCTTAGATGTAATAGAACCTAGATGTTAATTATAGGTTGATTGCTTGTTTATAGTTGTATTGGATGAATGATTTCAATGTTAGGCTTAAGAAAACTGGCAGATCTCCATTGTGTAACATGCTTGAACGTCTTAAGAAACATGAATCGATGTGTACTAGGTTTTAATGGTTGTATTTAATGCATGAGCAAATTCTAGTGATCCCATGTTAGGAGCTTCTTAGCCGGCTCGACATAGGAGTGAAGTAGGCGCTCATAGGATTGGGGAAGTAAGTACGCCACCCCATGAATGGTATTAAGGAATACAATCCGTCATCCACGCAACTGTAACAAGTAATTAACCTGTAAAAGATATCTAGGGAGTAGTGAAATATAAGTAAACACAATTCTCCCATATATTGTTCACACCTCTAGTATAATTTAGTTTGTTTTCATTTTTAGTATTTTATTTTGATTGCATCTTAGTAATTGGGTTAGTTGAATAGCAACTAATTCCGCCCAACTCCTTCAAAAACCGAGATTTTATTTGCTTTTATAAAAACTAAAAAATACAAAAAGAATCATCCCTCATCTTTAGACCTAGTCTTTAGGTTTTCTAATCCTAGCGACACTATTCCTAGCTGAACGATCAATCCCCCGGTACTTGTCACTATACTATACTACAACGATCAGATACACTGCCTGGTGGGGGTTGTAAGCTTCTCGAGATCCCTCGAGAGGTAAAGCCTGGTGCAATCCTCACGCATCATTGTTGGACATACAATCATTCATATCAATTTCAAATACACCATTCACAGCAACAACATTAAAATAAAATACACCATTTAAAGAAACAGAAATTTTATTGCCAACCATAGTATGAGTAAAACCAAGATCCAACAAACATGAAAAGGAAACAACACCTCTAATTATAGAAGGTGCATAATGACAATTGTTTAAAACAAGTACTAAACCCGAAGGTAAAACTAAATTAAACACTCCTATGGCTTCAACTGCTGCTTGTGCTCCATTGCCAACATGCAGAAATTGCTCCCCATAAGCTAGTCTCCTTTCCTTTCTAAACCCCTGAAGTGTATTACAAATGTTAATACCACATCCAGTATCATATACCCAGGTATTTAATTTATGAGATAAAGTAAATAATTCAATGACAAATAAGTTACCTGAAGTACTGGCGCCCATGTGCCCAGTCTTCTTAACCTTATTGTTTTGCAAGTTATCGAGATAAAGAGGACAATTCCTCTTCCAGTGACCCATCACCTTGCAGTAATGGCATCCTTGATCCTTCTTTGGATTATTCTTCATAGGAGGGTTCTTCTTAGGTTGAGGTGGTTGATAAGCCATAACTTGCTTATTTTTATCAGCCTTCTTCTTTCCTTTACCCTTCTTCTTGTTCGCATTTGGCTTGTTAATTCTACCCCTTGAATAGCAAGTACTTAGGGTGTAGGAGCCTTTGGTGTTAACCCTTTCTCATAATTAATGAGCAGTGCGTGCAATTCACTTACTGTCTTCCCCACGCAATGCATATTGAAGTTCCTTATAAAACCATTAAAATCCTTGTTAAGGGATCTATTGATTAAGTTCACAGCCATATCATTGTCATATGGTTTCTTAAGTGTTTGTAGTTGATCCATGAAACTTTTCATCTTCAATACATGAGCACTCACAGGTTCACCATCGCCCTGCTTACAACCATGTAGAGCCTCCATCAAATCGTAAATCTCTACATTTGATGGTTTCTCATACAGTTTCTTGAGTTCATCAATCATGTTCATGGGGAAATACTCTTCAAACTGCCTTTGAAGAGGTGTGGACATCGCCCCTAACATTATTGCGGCCACATCAATATGTTCCTTACACGCAATATTCCATTCAGCCTTGGCAGCCTCAGTAGCTTCAGGGCCTTCAGGTTCAGCAGGACAAGGTGTTTTCAAGATTTCAAGTTGACCAGTCACTCGCAGGACAATCCTGAGTGAACGATACCAATCATTGAAACTCTCTGAGCCAGTCAATTTTTCTCGTTCAAAATAAGTTTTGAACACAGAACAAAAGTTGGTGTTATCAGTTTGAGCCATTTCTACAGATAAATAAAGTTCAAAACATTAGTATTTTTGATAATACAATTTTTCAAGAAAATTAAAATACCCAAGGAAATCATATCCATAGAATAATCTTGAAAACTAGGATCCTCCATAAACATAGTTTCATCACATCAGTTGATCTGCTAGTAATGAAAGTATAATATGAGGTAACTTGTTGTACAAGTAATTGGCATAACATTTGTCCAATTCCTAGATTTATGGGATTTACAATCACAAAACATTTGTATTGTAAGCATGTTTAATCCCCATCTTAATGCCTTGAGTCCAAGATCTCACTTACAACTCAATTTAAGTCGTCTAACTTAAAAACTGTAAATTCACAAATCCATCACATCAGTTGATCTGCTAGCAATGAATTTATGAAATTTACCTCTCCATTGCAATCTCGCCAAGTTCTCACATGACGTAAATTACAAGTTCAAGTGTTCTTAATTAGATGGCATTTGACTTAATTTTATAAGGGTATTAATTTTGACGTGATCAAAATAATGTATGAAGAAGCATGCATACAACTTCATAACATTGGTTTTACAAAACATTTTTATTACCAATTTGCTAAGAGTAAAATAACAAAGTTTTGATTGAGGTATCGGGTTCACCAATTAAAGAATTACCAACAATTATCGTCCACTATATCGTACTTTTGCATAAGCCCGAAAGCTTAGTGTTTCGGATAATCATTGTGGAATTGTGGTTAATTCACCCTTAAGATGATAGTGTACGTAATATAGTGATATAGGTAAGTCTAGGGTCGGCAACCAGGCAGTTGTAGAGAACCGGTAGGTGCATGAGCTTTAAAAACCCCTCTCTACAAGTACGTTGGATGGCAACCTTCGGTCTGCCTTTCGCACACTATGTACAAAAACATCAATCAACAAATCATTTGAAATTTACTCTTAAAACCAAAACAATTTCGCCATTTATTTAGTCCATATTATTTTTCTATTCAAAAAATTACCCTTTTTCGTTTATAAACATGTCTAACATAATAATAAACAAAAAACAAATAATATAAAATAAAAAATAAAACAACTAAATAAACATATATACATAATCATAACAATTAAATATGTATAAAAAATGTAGCCACATGCAAATTTTATTCAATAGTCCTATTAATAATCAAATCTAGGTGTATAACGTATTTATTTAATTAAGGCTTTCTTCTTCTAGGAAAAAGAGCCACATACATCGATAAATCGATTGCGTAAGCCAAAACTAAACAAATACCACATAGCACATAATTGATTACTTAATATTGGAGTCTTCCCCAATTCGACATCTATTAATAAATTTACATGTTTCGAGATAACTTAACCATTAATTCATATATACAATTTAAACCATTTAAATTATCACACAATATAAAATCCATGCAAATATGCACTTTTTCATAGATTTAGCTTAACAATTAATATATTGCACCAAGATCGTTTACTAAAACGCATAACAAATTACATGACATCCTAGGGTTTCTAATCATATTAAAAAAATCAAAAATTATAAACCCTAAAACCCTTAAAGGTCAAATCGACCCAA
Organism: Artemisia argyi; assembly: GCA_030686995.1. Lineage (NCBI taxonomy): Eukaryota > Viridiplantae > Streptophyta > Magnoliopsida > Asterales > Asteraceae > Artemisia > Artemisia argyi. Next base: position 289,877,522 of record CM060709.1, read on the forward strand.
AAAAAATTAGGGTTAGGAATCTAACAAAAACCCTAAAAACATGTAACTAAACGAATCAAGATCCAATTTTTATGCGTGTCGATAATTAATTACACATTATAACGGCTCTAGATGCCACTGTTAGAATTATTATATCATGACATTCATATATTATTAACAAGATCAAATAACATGTAATTAATTAATCAATATTTAAATAGTAAACATACCTTTGTGATTCTAGCCCGAACAAGAATCAAATTGCAATCTTCAATCAAGAACCCTAATTAGGGTTTATGTGGATTACAAGAATTACCCCTTACCTCTTTTATAATTCAATCCAAGAATCAAACAATAGTGTGTTTGATTCACGTTCTTGTACACACGTACTAATTCAAGAAAAAGTTTATGCAAGTAATTAAACACAAAACTTTGTTTGATCAAGAAAATCGAATCCCTAATGGGATAAGTTTGATGGATCAACTAGGGACAAGAGAAGGAGAGAAAACACTAAGATGTGTGTGTACAAGTTATGAGAAAACAATGCATCTTGGATTTGCTTATATACTAATTGAAACTTGGAGCTCAAGGCACAAAGGAGGTGGGATACCCCCTATGGCCGATCGGTTTGGAGTCCCCCCAAGGGATTCCGGAACCTTCCCTTGTTTCCAAATTTTCATTAGTATTACTTTCCTAATCTTAGTCAATAGGTCATTAGTCATTTTTCAGTAAATACTAATTACTATTACAAGTTTTGTGTTTATTAATAATTACTTATAACATTTATTAATAATTATTTCTTTTTCTCTTCATACGTATTGTGTGCAATCCCGTGATCTCGAGTTCGATCCTAACACACGACTATTATTATAATGTCTATAAAACCAACAGAATGTATGTCAGAGCTTCAAAACCTTTACAAGGGTTTTTTAAAAAAATATACCCAAGACAAGTAATTTAGTTTATCAACATCCAATTTGACGGGAACACGAGTTGTAAGGTTGTTAACGATTAGTAGCTTATTTGAAAGTGAGAGAACGAGTGGATTCGTAGTGACAATCGTGATTATTTTATGATGAAAAACATGAACAGTTAGATTTAGAGATGTAACTTTGGATTGGTGTCAATTAGAAACACATAGATAGTATGTAAGTTGGTTGAAAAAAAAAAATGTATATTTTGGATCGGTAGTACAAAAGTAAAGAGCTTTTTTTTTTTTTTTTTTTTTTAATTTTTTAATTTTTAAGGAGGTTGTGATACCATGTTATTGTGAATTACTCAATGTATTATCACCAAAAGTAGTATACATTATATAGATTACCAAGGCTATTCTAGAAGCGGGCTTTAGCCCATTTAAGTAAATGTATCGACTAACACATACTTCGATTCATGAGGAACATGATCGATGATGGTTATGGCGATATCGTAGTTGATAATGAATTTGATGATATGTGATGATGATCGACGATGATGGTGAAAATTTATGATGATGCAAAACCGGTGACAACAAGATGACCGACGATGACGATGAAAATAGCAATGATGCATAATCAATGATGATCCACGTGATATTTATGCAAAATCGTGTTAGATAATAAGGCTTATAGGCCCGGCTCACTAGTTTATGTAGGTTAACAGTGTTTTCTCTATCATTATCATAATGTGCCGATGTATAAATAGAGTACACAAGATCGACCTAGTACCCTAGATACTATCGGGCCGTAGCCCATACAAACGACTCATGGGCTATACCCATTATACGACTAACACTCCCCCGCAGTTTGAGCGGGAGGACACCGAACACTCAAACTGGTACGAAACTCCTCAAACAAAGCAGAAGGTAATCCTTTGGTAAAAATATCGGCATACTGATAACGTGACGGTACATGAAGAACTCTAACTTGACCGGTTGCAACCAAATCCCGTACAAAATGAATATCAATCTCTATATGCTTTGTACGCTGATGTTGAACCAGATTAGAAGATAAATATACGGCACTAACATTATCACAGTAGACAAGTGTAGCGGAAGATAAAGGTGTATGCAGCTCACGTAGTAGGTTCCGCAACCAACATGTCTCAGCAACAGCATTGGCAACACCACGATATTCAGCCTCCGCGCTGGAACGAGAAAGCGTCGGTTGACGCTTAGAGGACCAGGAGAGGAGATTGTTGCCAAGAAAAACACAATATCCAGAAGTCGATCGCCTTGTAGTAGGACAACCAGCCCAATCAGCATCCGAATAAGCAACCAAAGAAGAAGTAGAGGATGAAAATAATTGTAAACCATAGTCTAATGTGCCCCGAACATACCGCAAAATCCGCTTAAGAGCTGAGAAATGAGAATCGCGAGGATCATGCATAAAAAGACAAACCTGCGGCACTGCATAAGAAATATCTGGCCTAGTAAAAGTAAGATATTGTAGAGAACCAGCAAGAGTGCGATATAACTTAGGATCAGAAACCGGATCACCATCATCACCCAATTTAGACTCAGTATCAACAGGAGTCCGACAAGGGTTACAACCAACCATATGGGCACGCTCCAAATTCTCCATAGCATACTTACGCTGTGACAAAAACATCCCAGAAGAGTCACGCGTAACTGAAACACCCAAAAAATAATTAAGAGCACCCAAATCGGTCATAGAGAATTCCGTATGTAAAGAAGCAATAATCCGCTGCAACAAACTATCAGAGGAAGCAGTGAGCACAATATCATCCACATATAGTAACAAAAATGCAGTATCATCACCCTGTTTGTAAATGAATAATGATGAGTCACAACGACTAGGACTAAACCCAACAGTAGTAATGTAAGCAGCAAACCGTTGAAACCATGCCCGAGGTGCCTGCTTAAGACCATAAAGAGACCTCTGCAATAAACAAACATAATCCGGATTCTTTGGATCCCTAAAACCGGGAGGCTGATCCATATAAACAGTCTCCGCTAAATCACCATGTAAAAAAGCATTCTTGACATCAAGCTGGTGAACAGGCCAATGTCGAGAAATAGCTAAACTAAGAACAGTCCGAATAGTGCCCGGCTTAACAACCGGACTAAAAGTCTCATCAACGTCAACTCCCTCAATCTGTGTGCTACCATTGGCAATAAGACGTGCCTTGTACCGACTAAGAGTACCATCAGCCAAATATTTATGACGAAATAACCACATACAACGTACTATATTGACACCCTCAGGTCGAGGTACACTAATCCAAGTTTTATTTTTAATAAGTGCATTATACTCATCATACATAGCATTTCGCCAATTGGGATTATTAAAAGCATCCTTATATGACCTAGGTGAAGGAGAAATAGTAGACACATGACCAGCATAATGGGGATTAGGACGAGTAGTCCCGACACGAGAACGTGTGACCATGGGGTGAATCAAAACTGGGTTCGGATTAACAGGTGGGGCTGGTGCATCGGGGGAAATTGAAACAGATTCTGTTTGTGATGGTATGGAAATTGGAGTAGTGGGAGATTGTTGTTGTGGTACAGGTGATGGTGAAGGTTGTGGTGAAGGTGGTGACTCAATGGGCTCATCAGATGTAGGAGATGGGTGGATAATATGAGAAACATCTGGAGGATCAGTTTGAACAGTGGGTGAAGTGGTGGGAGACAATCGTATGATGTTGGTGATGATATTAGATGTGTCCTCCAAGAAATCATAAGAGGGACTAGCAGTGGCAGTGGGTGTCTTTGAGGCAAACGGGAAACAGTCTCATCAAACGTAACATGGCGTGATAGGATAATTTTATTTGTGTTCAAATCTAAACAACGATAACCACGATGATGAGTGGCATGACCTAAGAAAATGGAAGGTGTTGCCCGAGCTCCCAGTTTGTTATTAGTATCAAGGTGTGGATAACAAAGACACCCAAAGGTACGTAAGAGGCTATAGTCAGGGGTTAATCCAAAGAGTCGTGTAAATGGGACTTCATTGTCAATGGCACGTGATGGTAAAATATTTAATAAATAAACAGCCATATTAAGAGCCTCGGTCCAATAATTGGGAGGGAGATGAGCCTGAAATAATAAGGTACGAATAAGGTTATTTATAGTGCGAATCATCCTTTCAGATTTCCCGTTTTGTTGAGAGGTACGAGGACAAGAAAAACGAAATTGAATCCCATTATCAGAAAAGAGCTTATGAAAAGCGTTGTTGTCAAATTCCCCACCATGGTCACACTGAAAAGACTTTATTTCACACTTAAATTGAGTACGAACAAAGGTACGAAACAACATAAATTTGGACAAAACATCAGATTTATTAACTAAAGGATAAACCCAAACAAACAGAGAATAATGATCCAAAAATAAGACATAGTATTTGAAACCTGAAAGACTCGGAATTGGGGAAGTCCACAAGTCCGAGTGTACAATATCAAATGACGACTGAACCAAACTATTAGAGCTAACAAATGGAAGTTTCACGTGTTTGCCAAGCTGACAAGCATGACAAAGAACGGGAGACTTCTCTTTATTACATGAAATAGAACTATTTGAAAGGACACGACGTAACACTTCACTTCCTGGATGTCCAAGACGCTGATGCCACGTGTACTAACTCGCTAGAAAAGCATGTGGAATGGTGGAAAGCTGAGTGACTGGGTAAAGATCTCCATTGCTATCACAGCGGAGTAGCACCCGACGCGTTTGAAACTCCTTAACAGAAAAACCAAAAGGGTCAAATTCAACTGTACAATAATTATCACGAACAAATTGACGAACAGAGATCAAGTTTTTGACAATATTAGGTGTGATTAAAACATTATTTAAATAAAGAGGTCGGTGAGGAGTAGGCAAAATGCTACGACCAGAGTTGATAACGGGAATAGAATGCCCGTCACCAACCGCAACAGATGGGTAAATGCACGAATTAAAAACATCACTAAGACAAGTAACCGAATCATTAATGTGAGAGGACGCACCTGTATCCATGTTCCAGTTTCCGGGGCTAGGATCCTGAAGGTGTACCGCATTAAACGCGTTTGGTAAAAGAGTTTCCTGTCCCGGTAATTGACCTGAAGATTGACCAGCCAAAAAAGAACCATGTTGTCCAGTCATTGAACCTGCAGCCATAAACTGAACTCCCTGCACCGGTTGAACCCCTTGAGAACCTGTTGATGAAACGACAGCCTGATATGGACCCCCTTGCATAGATTGAACCCCCTGTGAACCTGTCATCATATAGCATTGTTGGCCTGCCAAACTAGTTGGACCCCCCATGTAATTGTTATTAGAAGGAAAAGAGGCCTGAAGTGTGGGATAAAGAAAACCAGGTGGACCTGGTATAGCAGGACCATTTGAGTTCGAATACAAAGCAATAGGAGTATTATTGTTGGTAGATTGTGGCACAGTAGGAGGTGTAGTATTTGGCACACGAGGGATATTATTTGTTACACCATTAGGACCAAGTTTGGCTAAGAGCCCGTGCAAGGTTCTGAGTTCATTATGTGTTAAAGTGGTGCAAGGTGAAACAAGAGAGTCAGTACCAGGAGTCGCCAACACAGAAGCATTACCATGGACCCCGTTATGAAGAAACTTGCACCTTGCCCCAAAACGACACGACCCTTTGTTGAAGTTAAAGCATGGCTTGTAGATCTTTTCCGGCATAGGAGTGGACTGGCGAGAGTTGTTACTGTTGTTTGCCAATAACATCATAGGAGAGGACGAAGTAGCATCCATGAATGTTGTAGGAGCACGTGATTTCAAACGCATCTCAGCCGTTGTGAGCATGGACCGAACTGTTTTGAGATCAGGAAAAGGGTCACGATGAATAATGATGTCGGACACATATTGATATTTGTCGGGTAACCCATCTAGTGCAACGTTTACTACATCATCATTACTTATTGGAGAGCCAAGACCAGAAAGCACGGTGGCAATGTTTTCAATCTTGCGGAAGTAAGCATCAATGGATAGGTCACCGAGCTTCATTGATCGCAACTCTGCCTTCAATGCTATTGATCGAGAACGTTTGTTGTCATGGAAGATCAAAGACAGAATATCCCAGGCTTCCTTCGCTGTTTTAGGGTTTTCTACAACCAATCGTTGTTGTAAATTTTTGGACAACATGGAGAAAATCCATGAAAGTATGATGGTGTCAAGAGCAAGCCATTCGGGTGTGGGAGGAGGTTTGGTGCTAGACGTAGCCACATCCACATTCGTCTGATCATCAAGATGGTCCAACAAGTTATAACCACGGACCAGGTTATGGAAAAAATAAGTCCATGATGCATAGTTCATCTCATCTATATCCAGCAAAACCGGTACTCGAGTTGAAAGGTTGTTGATGGTCATGAGTTTGTCAGACAATAGGAGAGTAGGAGGGGCAGTAGATCCGGTCATGGTGTCGACTTGGGAATAACAAACAGAACAGTAAGTAGAGTTTCAAACGTACTATCAACTGGTGATAAACAAACACCAACAAACGACCTGACTAGACGACTGATTATATCAATGAACCAACGATCGTCTCTAACAAAACAAACAATTATGTCGACTGGTTTGAGGAGTAACCAACGATCGACCTGACAATCCGGACAAAGAAACTATTATGTCGACTGGTTTTAAGAGTAACCAACGATCGACCTAACGAAGAAGAGATGTTTAGGGTTTGGTATACAGGATCGTGACAAAGCCTGATACCATGTAGGTTAACAGTGTTTTCTCTATCATTATCATAATGTGCCGATGTATAAATAGAGTACACAAGATCGACCTAGTACCCTAGACGCTATCGGGTCGTAGCCCATACAAACGACTCATGGGCTATACCCATTATACGACTAACAGTTTAGACCCGTTTAATAAGTTTTGTCTTTGTATTTTCTATTTAATTATTTGTAATCTCAATTATTTAGTGAATATGATAATATAGAGTTTTCAACATTCCCTTGATTTCTACTAATCGATAATGATTATGGCCATGCAGAAGATGCAGTTTGTAGATTCAGTTCTTGAGCAAATATAGGATGAACTATGAAGGTGATGGTGATGATGCTAAATACGATGTAGCATTAAAGACGGATGCTAATTAATATGTGGAATTGATTGATAAGCCATAATGATTAATTAAAGCAAAAAAGAATTACAAAAGTTCTAATGGCATCCTAAAAATAAGGTTGAAGATGCAGTTAAATCAAATTTGCATTTGACCATACCCATTAGATGCATGAATACGTGACAACTTATTATGGTCTCCTACATTTTTTACAGTATGAAGTTGTTTTACCCGATGGCCGGCTATTGGGGAGTGCGAGTGTGCGACAGGTGCATTGGCATAGTGCCGCAACGAAAGAAGGCCCACCAAATATTGGAAACGTATATCGTTTATATTTTATCATTATCTCAGTACAATTACACTTGATATAAAATTATCTCACTACAGTTACACTTGATATAAAATTGAGTAGGCCAATATGGGGTAAGGCTGTAAGGGTGGTGGCAATGGGAGCGGTTTGAACAAACGGTTTGGCCTAAACCTTTGGGGAACACCACCGCCACCTCATAGGTTTGCTTCAGAGGTTTGGTCTAGCAGTGAAAATTACTTCCGCGGTTTGAAACGTTAGCCATTTAATTCTAATGAACGTTGGAGGTAAAAAACAAAAAATGGTTGGGAGGTATGAAAAAATGACCATTGCCACTAAAAAAAGGTTGGGAGGTATGAAAAAAGTATGAGTGAGCTGGAATGATATTATTGGTGGGTTAAGAGATATGAGTTTTTTTGTAGTGACCATTGCCACCACCCTAAGGGCATCCACTATGGTGGACCTTTTAAAAGGTTTATAAAATTGACACCTCTTACATTGTCATTAATGTTTAAAAATTTTCATATGAACCTATTCTCACTATGGTTAAAGCTTTTAAAATTTATAATTGTTCCAACATAAATTAATGCTATTAAATAAGAAAAATCAAAAAATGATAATAAATACTTCTTTGACCTCTCCAAAATCCAAGACCTTTTCATGCTACCTAGACATGAAATGGTCCCTCACTATGGTACACAAAATCTTGGACCTCTTCATAAGTTTTTAGATCTATTCTTGAAACACCATAGTGGATGCTCTAAGGCCTATTATTATTATAGGATATATACAAAAGAAACGTGTCCCATCAGATAATGAATAAAAAACTGCTCAAACAGTTTGTGGCTAAAAGAATTTTTGCGTCTTGCGACAATATATTTTTAATATCGATCCTATATCCTATGGCAAAAGTTCTTTATAAATTCAACTTTTACCATATAACTCATCAATCAATTTTAGGTACTATTTTTTTTTATCAAAATAAAAAAAAAAATAAACTTCCACCCTTTTTTTAAAACTTAAATATCTCGCAAATCGTAAATCGTCAAACTACAAAAAAATACTATCGCGACGAGAATTAAATTATCTTTCTATAGACATGCATTGTTATATACTTTCGACGATTTTTTTTTTGATAACTTTTTTTTTTCCAAATTTTCCGCCCAGAAAAATCATATATGATTTGTAAAAAATCATATATGATTTGTAAAAATCATATATGATTCATTAAAATCAAATCATATATGATTCTTACAAATCATATATGATTTTTAAAAATCATATATGATTCGTAAGAATCATATATAATTTGATTTTAACGAATCATATATGATTTTTACAAATCATACATGATTTTTCTGGGTGGAAATTTTTTTTAAAAAAAGTTCGTCAAAAAAAAAGTCGTCGAAAATATATAACAATGCATATTTATAGAAAGATGATTTAATTCTCGTCGCGATAGTATTTTTTTGTAATTTAACGATTTACTGTTTGCAAGATATTTTGTTTTAAAAAAATGTGGAAAATAAAAATGAGTGACTATGATTGTTTTATTGGTTCTATGACAAATATAAGATCTATATTGATTTCATCTCATCATCCTACCATAATTTCTACAGTACTAGTTTTGCCATCAATCCATCAGGTAATGTCACACCCCGCCACGGCGGAAACGCGCGGGTGTAACTTCATGGATATCATCACAACACCTGGTGTCTACATAGAGAACAACTACATGCACATAAATAGAGCAATGTACAAACACAAAGTGTTGTAACAATACCCCAAAACAAAACATAAATCCAAACATAGAGGATAAATCACTTCCAATGCAACTAAGGTCTCGTCTATCCACATCCTTCTATCTTATCCTTAGAAAGCTCACCTGAAAATGATGCTTAAAACGTCAACATAATGTTGGTGAGATTCATAGGTTTAAGACTCAACACACAAGGCAACCGAATTTACTGTGATTACAAAATATAGCTGGACAAATAAATTATAGTTATCATATTGCTACATACATTTGCAAGTTAATATCCACACATAAAGGCAACAACACTCATAAGGCAACCATTGGGCGGAACGTGCCCACCAATCCAAAGTAGTACCCATCAACATATCATCAATTAGGTCGCATGCGCGAGCAACAGGGTAAGCACCCTCCCAATTGAATCCCAAAAACCGGTATCGAGTAGGAGTATTACTCTCCAATTGGATACTCCCCCCCAATTGGACCACACAACATTATCATTACATATCCAATCCACGTAATTTGGTACGAGTAGGAGTATTACTCTCCAATTGGATGCTCCCCCCCAATTGGACCAAACATATATATCCACACAAGCAAATAATCACACATAGCATACATACGACAACATTATAAGTCCAAGCTCTTTAATACCACACACATAATCACAGTAAACCAAAACATTTAAGACAAGCATCATTCTCATCCCAAGTTTAAAACAAAGTAAAAATATGGTACTATGAACTCACCTTAAACTCCGCAGCTCCACAAAACAATACACAATCTATAATACACAAAAATAATCCACATTACACAAGGTCAAGCTAAAAGCTACAACCCATGTAATACACATATGATGGATGTCTAAGACTCATATGACCCACCATGGATCTCCTAGACACCATACTAACCACCACCATAACCTAACACTCACTAAATCCCTTGCACTCTAAAACTCAGAAAACGCAGAATTTTTGAGTACATTCACTCACATGAAATCATGAAAAATAAAGCTCAACAACTCACACCAAAAATTTACCATGGTCTCTCATAAGCATAGAAGCTAATCCCAGAAATAACACACACAAGTACTTATAGAAAATTCAAACTTGTCAACTACTCAAATTCGGATCTGAACGCACACCAAAAAGTTTTGATTTTTAATAATTATTTCCACAAGTTTTTATCGCGAATCCTCTTCGTGGTAGTCTAATATAACCTAAACCTTAACTATTCCAGAAGAACAAGTCAAAATACCACTTTTATAACCACATGCCACCCTCAAACTTTTACCCAAAATCTGTCCCGGTTTGATAGCTTTGACACCTTAACAAAGAAAAATCAAAAGACCGACTTCCCGACCTCAAAATTGATCGTGGCTGGACTTTTTGGAAAGCTCTTTCATTATACTTCAATTTAGACTTAAAATTCGTGACTTAACTCATCACCATCTGTTATATACACTCACATCTTTACAGCCTTACAAATCTATCCAAACCCTAACTCAATAACTAGCATGTTTTACGCTCAATTCTCTTAACCAATCATCATACTATTATCATTAATTGATCCCAACATGTTTAATAACATTAATTTACAGAAGTTAACACAAACCCTAATCCATCATATTAATTATTACATGAGTCATAACAATAATTGATTAATTACACATAAGGGTTAAAGATTTTACCTTGATTCTTGATTATTGCTAGACAATTATGAAACCCTAATTTTTCCCCTCTTGATTCTCCATGTGTCAACTCTAAATTGCAGTAAAAATGGGTTATGGGTCGTTTGTGGGATAAATATGGGTAAGGGTTGGACTTGTTTGGGTTGAACTAAGATTCCTTGGGCCTAAGAGTCATATTTGGACTCAAATTGGGTTTCCTTTTTCCCCTTATCCCTTAAATCCGAATTTTTCCTATATAAAATATATATTTTTATTTTTTTTATTAAATTTATTTATTACACTCAAAACCTCATACTTTTCATATTTTATATATTCCCATATCGAAACCTAACGTCTTACGCGATAAACCTTAATTTTACGATAAACCGGAAAAATATCTTTTTCAAAACAAAGTTTCCAAAAATAGAATTTCACACTCTTTTTGAAATATAACACATAAAAACAAACTCCTCGTAACTTACTAACGCTCAATTACTTGAACGAAGACTCGTTACGCAAAAACACAAAAACACCAAAACTACACAAGTCATTTCTACACCACAAAGGTGATCAAAATGAACTTTCCCAAATTACAAACTTTCCAAATCACAATAAAACCACTTACGCAAAGAGATTTAGTGCTAAAACTCACCTATATCACTCCTATATCACTACAAACACCTAAAACACACCAACCAAACGTCAACCGAGTCAAGACTATCAGTCAAACTGACCTGCTAAAACCACGGTTGTTACATCATCCCCCACTTAGGGAAATCGCGTCCCGAGATTTCAACTACTATAGTCACCACTCACAACACCAAAAGGGAATTTATGTATATTTAAGCGGAATAATACCACCCCATAAAAATCACAGAGAAAGAATCGCAAAAATGTGAACCGAATAAATACCCGAATTCACACAATAGAAAAACATTTCGTCACTCCAACGATATACGCAAATAGATACACTCCCCGATCAATAACACCAAAGATCCGAATGACTTCTCACAGGTAGGTACGATACTCTCGAACCAAATGAAAATCCAAATGGTAACCGCAAGACGCACTCACAAATGACAGATATCCATAAAACAAACATTTATGGATACCCCGCATCTAACTTCCACGATCTGAAATCCAACTACAAATGATCTACTTCACCAACCACATCAGCAAACAAAATTTGGGTACTTAAATTTCATCGGATCCTCACGTTCCCAAGTAAACTCAGGACCACGCTTAGAATCCCACCATACCTTTACCAACGCTATCTCACCATACTTCAACCTTTAACATCTCGATCTATAATCTCAACAGGTTTCTCGACAAAACGAAGAGTTTTGTCAACCCCTACTTTCATCTATTTGCACGTGCGGACTGGCATCCGCCAAACACTTCTTTCAATTAGATACATGAAACGTATCATGTACACCACTCAATTCTTCAGCTAACTTCAACCGGTATGCCATAAATCCAATCCTTCTCGTAAATCTCAAATGGTCCTACGTATCTCGGTGCTAGCTTGCCTTTCTTACCGAAACGCACAACACCCTTCCAAGGAGATACTTTTAACCTCACAATATCACCAACACCAAACTCTAAGGGCTTACGGAAATAATCCGCATAACTCTTTTGGCGATCTCTTGCTGCCTTAAGTCTTTCCTTAATCAGAAAGCCTTATTTGTAGTCTCTCGTACCAGTTCAGGACCAATTAGTTGGCTTCTTCCAACCTTTGCCCACAGAACAGGTGACCTGCATTACCTTCCATACCACACTTCAACGACACATTCTTAACACTAGACTGATAATTATTGTTATAGGAGAACTCAGCTAAAGATAAATGCATACCTCAACTTCCTCCAAACTCAAATACACCCATGCTCTCATCATACCATCCAACGCCTGATTTGTACGCTCACTTAGTCCATTCATTAGAGAATGATAAGTCGTACTCATCTACATACGCGTTCTCAAGACTCCATAACACATTTACCACTATCGCGAAGTAAGTATTTCATCATGTTTCTTGATGATCAACGCGACACTCCATGGCTCATTACCAACTCACCGAGCGAAAAGTCTCTCCTACTCCTCCATACATCTCTTGCAAAGGTAATGATATGTCTTATCAATTCTCGGATGTATCAAATACCTTGCATGATTGACGTCCTTACGCTTCCTCTCAATGAAACCAATAGCTGGTCCACGAAGTACATTCCTCCATCCTCGTTCCTTTCCATTTACTGGTCTAAGCCAAGTAATCATTTTTCTTACATGTTCTCAACCTTGAGCCTCTCTCTCTAGGCTGCCAGTATCATCATCTTAACTCCGAACTGAATTTTCATAATCATTGCTCACAAACATCTAAGTTTCACTCGTTCACTCCCGCTCAGCGCTCTTACCACGATGTCCTCCCTTCCTTGACGATAGCGAATTAGACAATCGTAGTCACTGAGAAATTCCACACCCAACTTCTCTTCAACATATATTAACCTCCTGTCAAATATATGCTAAAGATTCTTATGATCTGGGTAGACCACACTCTTTGCTCCATAAAACATCATCTCCAGGTTCTACTCCCCAACTCTAAGTCAATTATCACATAGTTCCTCATATGGATCTTCCACCTCCGCGATGCCTACGCAATCTATAGAATGATAGAAATGAATCGCCAATAGTACCTGCCATTCCTAAGGACAATCGTCTCTCAGATGGTGTCTCAGGTACTCTCCACGCTTCACTAGTTGACCACCTTCCTGAAGAACGTACATCTCAAAGCTACACCTCTCACTTGGGCAACTTGGCAAACATCCTCTTCTTCTTCAACGAACAAATTGATAATCAAAACGACAATCTATCCTAAGTAAACGACGCGAACCATGAAACCGGTCGAACTAAAACGTATATCAACGAACTTAAAAGGGGTACGAATTATCGACTAGCGAAGTAACGAACATCAAAATCAAAGCTAGAAAAACACAATGAGAAATTTTCCCCCAATAAAAGTAGACACAGATAAAATGTTCATGAAAACCCATACAAAGAAAATACACATACCCATAAAACATGCACAAGTGTACCTCACCGAAAGAAACACTCGATAAACCAAATACATAACAAGTTTGGTAAATGAGAACCATAGACAGTTCTTATTCCCGTACTCGACCTTCCCAAAAACAAATGAACACCGTTTTTTTTTTTTTTTTATAAAATATACATAAACCATTTTATGTAAGACATCAACATAACCATTTTTTTTTCACACTTCATTTTCACGATAAAAATATTAGTTTCCATCAAACAACCTTCAAATACCCAAAACGAATTTGTAGAATGCCATAAAGACTCTAACACAACCTCTTAATCGAACGCGAAAGACATTGAAGAATTCCGTAATCAAAATAATCCTCAAACGAACTCATACCAGTGAACACTCACGCAAATGCATTGCAAACCAAATGAAGAACGCAAAGACTCATTCGTACAACGATCAAACCAAAATCATAGAAAAACACCGATACTAACAGGTCACAAAACATGTCACAAACTTCAATTGGTGTGTAAATGAGGGATTAAATATCCACACCAATTCGTCACGAACCAACAATACTCGAAGAATAGTATAACATTCATCCGAGGAATGAATGTATGGAATAACCAAAGAAACGAACCAGTATCCAACAAAAATGAATTCGATTCCCAACACCTATCATGACGTCAAATAGAAAGAATATGGCATCTGTACCATCATGGTACGAATAGGAATGCCAACCAAAGAATTAGGTATACAAACGAAGTGTCAAGCAAACAAATCAACTTAAATACCACAACATAAGTACCCACCGATAATTGAGGTATCAACATATGATAGGTAGGATGGAATCTTACCACCTACACACCCCAATGTATAACGACTGCCCGAACGGTTAAGAGAATACTTCTCTAACCATACAGCCATCACCAACATGATATCACATACCATCTACCACAACATATAACAACAAACATCAATCAATGCAATAATGGTCACAAGTCCACGTGTGTGATACCCTTATAATTATGTTCGCGACCATAGTTATAAGCCTACTCCACACGCATACTTACTTCCAAAACCACACATCTCAATGATAACGCACATATATCACATAGCACCTAATACACCATGCAATCCATGCCATCATACTTGCAAGTCCACTTGTATTGTGACGCATGTATAATTATGTTGGCCACCATAATTATCTATGCCCCCCTTTCACAAATGTACTCCCTCCTATGAAAACACATCATTCAAACCATCACGCAAACAAAAAAAACAAAAGGCGTTGCAACAATCATCTCACATGGAACAATTCCAATGATAACGTAAACTCTATAATCAGAATCACTTGGATAAGGTCGATCCAATTTCCAAGAGTAATTACGCTCCAACATGGCTCCAGACGGCAAAAGACAATATACGAATTCCAAAACATAACACAAAACAAAAGACGTCGCATAATGGCTCAAATTCCACTCTTGCACTTATCTCCCTACTCAGATCAATTCAACTTACTACTCGCTGTGGACTCTAGATCCGAATCCACACCATTTCGTCCTAACTCCCTTTCATCTTTACTCAACCATCCATTCATGTTTCCTACATGTTGAGTTAGTCGACAACATGCAAAACCATCTCTACTCTTTTCTTCTAATTCTACATAATTCACAAGCGTATACAAATCACGAGGTTTAGACTAAACCACCTCTCCTTCTTATGTGAAGTGAGGAAACTACCAAGGGTATTTGGTAATGGCTCCATCTCTAGAAGTCACCGTGGTTCCAAACCTCTCCACTTTTTCTCCACCAACGTTTCCCATAAACGTTCTCTCCTTGTCCAAACATGGATACATGTTATCGGAAACTCGGATTTTGCGGTTAGTCCGCTTCATCCTACCACTTCTCTCGCATCTGATAGCAACAACGACAGTCCAACAAAGCATCTTATGCGGGGAAGACGATAGAATAAAGTCGATATATATAATAATGCATATAGGAGATAAAATAGACGTCCGAAACTCAATAAAACATCACATAAATATAGGAAAATAGACATATAAAATACTATACTTACACATAGATCCTAAATGCAACTATATGAGGGACCTAAGTTATAGTCTTGGTTTAACCACCTAATTCTCCATAACCAAGGCTCTGATACCAATCTGTCACACCCCGCCACGGCGGAAACGCGCGGGTGTAACTTCATGGATATCATCACAACACCTGGTGTCTACATAGAGAACAACTACATGCACATAAATAGAGCAATGTACAAACACAAAGTGTTGTAACAATACCCCAAAACAAAACATAAATCCAAACATAGAGGATAAATCACTTCCAATGCAACTAAGGTCTCGTCTATCCACATCCTTCTATCTTATCCTTAGAAAGCTCACCTGAAAATGATGCTTAAAACGTCAACATAATGTTGGTGAGATTCATAGGTTTAAGACTCAACACACAAGGCAATCGAATTTACTATGATTACAAAATATAGCTGGACAAATAAATTATAGTAATCATATTGCTACATACATTTGCAAGTTAATATCCACACATAAAGGCAACAACACTCATAAGAAAACCATTGGGCAGAACGTGCCCACCGATCCAAAGTAGTACCAGTCAACATATCATCAATTAGGTCGCATGCGCGAGCAACAGGATAAGCACCCTCCCCATTGAATCCCAAAAACTGGTATCGAGTAGGAGTATTACTCTCCAATTGGATACTCCCCCCCCCCCCCCTCAATTGGACCACACAACATTATCATTACATATCCAATCCACGTAATTTGGTACGAGTAGGAGTATTACTCTCCAATTGGATGCTCCCCCCCAATTGGACCAAACATATATATCCACACAAGCAAATAATCACACATAGCATACATACGACAACATTATAAGTCCAAGCTCTTTAATACCACACACATAATCACAGTAAACCAAAACATTTAAGACAAGCATCATTCCCATCCCAAGTTTAAAACAAAGTAAAAATATGGTACTATGAACTCACCTTAAACTCCGCAGCTCCACAAAACAATTCACAATCTATAATACACAAAAATAATCCACATTACACAAGGTCAAGCTAAAAGCTACAACCCATGTAATACACATATGATGGATGTCTAAGACTCATATGACCCACCATGGATCTCCTAGACACCATACTAACCACCACCATAACCTAACACTCACTAAATCCCTTGCACTCTAAAACTCAGAAAACGCAGAATTTTTGAGTACATTCACTCACATGAAATCACGAAAAATAAAGCTCAACAACTCACACCAAAAATTTACCATGGTCTCTCATAAGCATAGAAGCTAATCCCAGAAGACCATGGACCAATAACACACACAAGTACTCATAGAAAATTCAAACTTGTCAACTACTCAAATTCGGATCTGAACGCACACCAAAAAGTTTTGATTTTTAATAATTACTTCCACAAGTTTTTATCGCGAATCCTCTTCGTGGTAGTCTAATATAACCTAAACCTTAACTATTCCAGAAGACCAAGTTAAAATACCACTTTTATAACCACATGCCACCCTCAAACTTTTACCCAAAATCTGTCCCGGTTTGACAGCATTGACACCTTAACAAAGAAAAATCAAAAGACCGACTTCCCGACCTCAAAATTGATCGTGGCTGGACTTTTTGGAAATCTCTTTCATTATACTTCAATTTAGACTTAAAATTCGTGACTTAACTCATCACCATCTGTTATATAAACCCACATCTTTATAGCCTTACAAATCTGTCCAAACCCTAACTCAATAACTAGCATGTTTTACGCTCAATTCTCTTAACCAATCATCATACTATTATCATTAATTGATCCCAACATGTTTAATAACATTAATTTACAGAAGTTAACATAAACCCTAATCCATCATATTAATTATTACATGAGTCATAACAATAATTGATTAATTACACATAAGGGTTAAAGATTTTACCTTGATTCTTGATTATTGCTAGACAATTATGAAACCCTAATTTTTCCCCTCTTGATTCTCCATGTTTCGACTCTAAATTGCAGTAAAAATGGGTTATGGGTTGTTTGTGGGATAAATATGGGTAAGGGTTGGACTTGTTTGGGTTGAACTAGGATTCCTTGGGTCTAAGAGTTATATTCGGACTCAAATTGGGTTTCCTTTTTTCCCCCTTATCCCTTAAATCTGAATTTTTCCTATATAAAATATATATTTTTATTTTTTATATTAAATTTATTTATTACACTCAAAACCTCATACTTTTCATATTTTATATATTCCCATATCGAAACCTAACGTCTTACGCGATAAACCTTAATTTTACGATAAACCGGAAAAATATCATTTTCAAAACAAAGTTTCAAAAAATAGAATTTCACACTCTTTTTGAAATATAACACATAAAAACAAACTCCTCGTAACTTACTAACGCTCAATTACTTGAACGAAGACTCGTTACGCAAAAACACAAAAACACCAAAACTACACAAGTCATTTCTACACCACAAAGGTGATCAAAATGAACTTTCCCAAATTACAAACTTTCCAAATCACAATAAAACCACTTACGCAAAGGGATTTAGTGCTAAAACTCACCTGTATCACTCCTATATCACTACAAACACTTAAAACACACGAACCAAACGTCAACCGAGTCAAGACTATCAGTCAAACTGACCTGCTAAAACCACGGTTGTTACAGGTAATGTTTTAAACATATTATTTTGACCTTTTTATTAAGATTTTTTGCTTTGTAAACTATACCTTTTATATGTTCCAAGCTTTAATTGTTGACTGTGTAGCAACTTATTAATTAATTAGATTTGTTATATACATTCTTTATCAAACACAAAGTATGTAATATTACATATTATGTTTTGGTGTTATATACTTCGTAATATAAGGTAGCACCGTAGTACTAATTAGATATTTGTTGTTATTGTTTTGATGTATTCTAGAAATCATACCACCTAAATTGTAACTCGGTTAGCATCGTTGTATTAATGTTTTTGGAATTTTAGTAATATTTTTTACGTGTTATCAATGGATATTTTTATTTATATACTTATTTTGGTATTTATTGGGGCTCCGTGTAGTTATGTCACAGGGCCACCAAAATGCATGAGACGGCGAACTCCTCTCAAATAAGACAATAAGTTAACTAGTCGTAATACTTTAAGTATTTAAAGGAGAAAATAAATTATAGGGACTGTTTGTTATATGTGGTTATCTTTTAATATGTGACAAAGTTAACAGAGTTTTACTGGTATTACAACACAGTTCTATTTAAACAAACAAAACACTAGTCGCCTCAATTTAAGTGCGTAACATAAAAGCATAAAAAAAGTTTCGAAGAACATCTATTACTCCTTAACTCTCATCCATAATACACAAATTACAACCACACTAAACTATACAAACATTCTATCATACTTTTCAGGTGTCTAAAGATGTCCAAAACAATTGGTAGAACTGCGGTTGGTATTGATCTTGGAACAACATATTCTTGTGTAGCTGCATGGTTTGATAAACATAACCGCATGGAGATGATTCCTAATGAACAAGGTAACAAGATTACACCATCATGTGTTGCTTGGGATGGTACACAAATTTTGGTTGGTGAGGCTGCAAAAAATCAAATAAACAGGAACCTTAAAAACACTGTTTTCGGTGAGTTCTTTTTTATTTATATTCCACAAGCAAGTAAAAAAAGTATATACTAGGTTTAACCGTTTATCCTTCTGCTTAGGGCTGTAAACGAACCGGACGAACACGAACGGAGCCCTGTTCATGTTCGTTTATTTAATTTTAACCGGATAAATAAACGGACTCGGACACTTAAACGGACGAATTTTCTTGTTCATGTTCGTTTATTAAGAAAATGAGTTGTTCATGTTCGTTTATTTTCGTTCATTAAGACACTAAATGAACGCTAAACGAACATAAACGATCGAACATAAATGAAAATAGACAAACATACATAAACTTTATTGAATTATTCACAATATAATGTTTTATAAGTGTTGTTTTATTTAAACAAACCAATTTTTAAAATTATACATTTTAAAAGATATGATATATGAACATATTTACATAAATAGATAAATAAATATAAACGAACTTTAACGAACGCATAATCAGACGTTCACGAACATAAATGAACGGACGAGACTTTTGTTCATGTTCGTTCATTTAACTAAACGAACGTAAAATATTGTTCATGTTCGTTCATTTAATAAACGAACAAACATAAACGAACTTTTTACCGAACGGTTCATGAAATGTTCACTGAACGTTCAGTTCGTTTACAGTCCTACTTCTGCTTGTTTCGAATCTTGTAATTTAATTATATTCATAATCTTTGGGTTTTTTTTTTTTTTTTTTTTTTTTTTTTTTTTTTGTCAATTTCTCGTAGATGTTAAACGTTTAATGGGAAGTGGATTCAATGACAGTAAAGTGCATGAGGACATCAAGTCATGGCCTTTTAAGGTAATTGAAGGGTCTGAGGGGAAGCCATTGATTATGTTTGAACACGAGTCACAAGAAAAGAAATTTTCACCACAATACATATCTGCCTTGATTCTAAAAAATTTGAAAAAAACTGCTGAATCATACCTTGGGACAAAAGTTACAGATGCAGTGATAACTGTCCCTGCATATTTCAATAACGAGCAACGACAGGCAACCAAGGCTGCCGGAAAACTAGCTGGCCTTAATGTCATGCGTTTGATTAATGAGCCAACATCAGCAGCAATTGCGTATGGCCTTGATAAGAGTTCTGACATAAACAATCCTAATGAGAAAAATGTTTGCATCTTTGATATGGGTGGAGGAACGTGTGATGTGCCTCTTCTTAATATCAGCAAGGATGGCACCATTACAGTTAAAGCAGACGGCGGTGACACTCATTTGGGTGGCGAGGATTTTGACAAGACATGGTAAATTATTGTGTCCAAGAATTTAGGTTGAAAGAAAACAAGAATGTGATAAAAAATGCAAGAGCAATGATGAGGTTAAAAGTGGCATGTGAGAAAGCAAAGAGGGATTTGTCATCAACAACAATAACATCTATTGAAATTGACTCGTTGTATGAGGGATATGATTTTTCTATGAAAATAACAAGGGCAAAATTTGAGGAGCTAAACTCATATTTCTTTAATAAGTGCATTGAGCATGTGGAGAGTTGTTTGAGAGATGGAGGTATGAGCAAGAAAGATGTTAATGATGTTGTTGTTGTTGGTGGATCTACACGGATTCCAAGGGTACAACAAATGCTGACAGAATTCTTTGACGGGAAACCACTTTGTAAGAGCATTAATGCAGATGAAGCTGTAGCTTATGGCGCAGCAGCGTTGGCATCAAAGTTGTGTCGTAATGGTAATAAAAAGGTGAAGGATTTGATTCTATTAGATGTGACTCCTGTCTCTTGGCATCCGACTTGGTTTTGATACAATGAGTGTCGTGAATCGTGATCCCGAGGAACACACCCATACCAACCATGAAGGAGCGTGTTTACAATACATATTTTGACAACCAAGTATCTGCAGAATTCAATGTATATCAGGGAGAGAGCAACAACATTAGAGAAAACATCTTACTTGGCTCATTTGTTTTCTATGACATTCCAGCAGCCCCTGTAGGTGAGCAGAAGTTAAAGGGTTGCTTTAACATAGATTCCAATGGTATTTTTAATGTCTCGGCAGAGGTGATATCCACAGGCAATAAAAAATGTATAAAAACTAAGGAGAAAAATAGTACAAGAACTGAGTATAAGGGAGATAACTCGATAAATAATCTCATCCATTTCTTAGGGTGGTTGTTGTGGTCACATCAAAGTTGTTTGTATATATCAAGTGAGAATTGAATTTAAGATCTTTTACATTTTAGTGATGATAGTCCTAAACATTTTACCACTCGACCACCTCTGACGCTACAAAGTTTTACACTTTTGGCGACAAACAAATTCGTCGCCAAAGTCCAGTTAGTCGTCACTAAAAGTTTTAGTGGCGACATGTCATCGCAAAAAATGACGCCCAGGGGCCGTCGCTAAAACTTTGGCGACCAAGGTCAAAAGACCTTTAGCGACGAATAGTAGGGCCCACAAACATTCTCATTCAACAACCGAGTAGGGTCTACATGCTTTTAACGACGACATGCGTAGGTAATTTCAAAATCAAATAAAAAGACAATTATTTGTATTATTAATTAATTATATAAATATAAAACTATAAATTATTAAAATAATAAAAGTTTATTGTTGGAGTCTACATTTTTAGCGATTACACGCGTCGTCGCATATTCTGGACTGAGAAGTGAATACTCACTCTCAATGATGGGCACGTGTCACCGACAAAAGTAGACTAACAATTATTTATATTAAAATAATATTTGCGATTACGTGTTACACTGTTATTGCATGACTTTTAAAAGTATAGTTTCTACGCATAACTCGATAACGAGTACTGAGACATAAAGGTTTACGTGTTCAACTTTATGTGAAATAACTATGGCGATTTGTAAATTTATCTATGTGAAACTTGTACATGCATACTTGAGTAAGGACGAACTTAATAGGTGTTAATCGTTGTAACATTATACAATATATTGAACGTATATTTTTACAAACTATACAAAGCAACAAATTTTTATACTTCAAACATAAAATTATATAAACTTTTTATATAAATGTTGGCCTAAATTATTATGGAGTACTATAAATTAACAAGATTAATCTTTTGTTTTCAAATTCAATAAAACTTTAATCCGTAATTTTTTAGGTTTTTAGCTTACGGTTCGAGCAAAGTAAGATCAAGTGAGCAACATATTGAGATATGCAATCGGCTTAATATGGTGCAATTGTCCCAATTGCCTGATCGGTGGGCCTGGTCTCTTGTGGGCATGGGTGAATTCTCGGTTAAGTCGGTTAGAAATCTTGTTGATGATACTTTGTTACATTCAGATGCTTCTACGACTAGATGGATAAAGATGATCCCCAATTAAAGTTAATGTTTTTGTGTGGAGAGTTCGAATGGATAGTTTACCAACTAGCTTGAATTTGTCTCTTAGAGGTATGGAGATACCTTCTATATTATGTCCCATTTGTGATGCTGCGGTTGAGTCGACTTCTCATATTTTGTTTTCATGTCCTATGGCACGTGATGTCTTATGCAAGGTGACGAGGTGGTGGGATTTGGATACTCCAAATATGCTCTCGTATGAGGAGTGGTTGTCTTGGTTATGTGATCTTCGTATTCATAAGCAAGCTAAGATTATTTTGGAAGGAGAATTTTATGTCATGTGGTGGCAGATTTGGAGATTTCGAAACAAGTTGCTATTTGGCTCGAGTACTCCAAGAAAGGCGATAATTTTTGATGAGATAGTCACTTTAGCTTATACATGGTGCTCTAATAGATGTAAATCCAATATCAATTGGGTAAATTGGATGCGAAATCCTATGCTTGCTATTTTGTAATTTGTTTTCCTTCTAGTTTCTAGCTAGAAGTGTTTTTTTATATATATAATTCGCCGTTCAAAAAAATAAATAAATAAATAAAAAATACATATATGATGAAAGAAGGATAAATAAGTTTTGTGTTAGAAGAACCAAGAACATTAGGATGATGGATAATCCAAATAACATCAAATTTGGTTGGTGTATATGTCTTTTTATCCCAACCGAGTTGAAAAACAGGTATAACCCGTGGATTTGGTTAAAACCTAGTTTAGTCATTATTTAGTTTTATTTGTAATGTTTTTAAATATATTTGAATTATTATGTAATTGCTTTTTTATTATTAAATAATTTTGTTGTTAAAAAAAGTTGAAAAAAAAATGTCGGTCGCCTTATTGTACTTAAAAGGTCAACTTTATGTCGCAAGAGAGAAAAAGCCGATGTGGCAGGAAAATTGAAAGTCGTTGAGGATCACTGATGAGGGTAGTCTTATGGATCCTATGATAAAGATTGGGATCTTATTGAAATCTTAGGGGTTGTTTGATAAAAAAGTATGATTTAGCGCTGAATGAATCAAAGCTGTTGAATGATTCCAAGATGCTGAGTGAAACTGATTCTGTGTGAAAATTATTGTTTGATAATTATTCTGAATGAGCAACCTGAGTTGCCTTAAATTAGCAATTTAACCTTGTTTTTAGATCTGTACTGAGCTAAATATATAGTTTATAAAATTTAAAAAAAATGACTCGAATAGAAATATAATATAAAGAAAACAATGTTAAAGTAAGCAATAAAATTTAAATAGATTTATCAAAAGATCATAAAAAAAAAAAAAAAAAAAAAAAAAAAAAAAAAAAAAAACAAACTCATTATAATTTAAAAAATAACTCATCAATTTGATTATAAAATCACGAGAACTAGTTTACTCTTAAAAAAATGATCAAATGCATATATAAAAGTTGACTGTTGGACATACTCGAATATAACATTTAATTTTTTTGATGCTTAATCATTTTGCATGTCTTTAATGCTGACCAATTCAGCCCTTAGTAGAATGATTAAGAGAAGGAAAAATGTTTATCAGACAATCAATCACACTTAATGATTCATGATAAGGCACATTAAGAAGCTATCAAACACTCCCTTACATTTGCAAAGATCCTACATACATCAAATCATTTTTGTTTTATAATATCATAAAATTGTAAGATCAAGTTCGGATATTAATATCCATAGTTTGTGATATTATTGAGGTCGTTAAACCGATTTTTGGTACACGTAAGTAAAAGACAAAAGTGTTAACTATACTAGTTACGGGCTGAAAATAAAAAATCTAACAAAATTCCCTATCAAGTTAAAATAAGATTAGTTTGTGTTTTACCACTTTACATCAGAAGTCGTTAAACCGATTTTTGGTACACGTAAGTAAAAGACAGGAAATACTTAAGTCGCAAATTTATAGCGACTTATTTTATGAAGTCGTTATACTAGTCGCTCTTTTTAGCGACACATGTCACGAGTTGCAAAAAATTTGCAACTCGTTTACAGCGACCCATCACCTAAAGTCGCAATCATAAAATACGTCGCTAAGAAAGTCGCTAAAGAGCTTTTTTCTTATAGTGTTTCTCTGGTTCGGTTTTTAATAACAATAAAAAACATATTCTCTGTTCAAAATCTGAGTTTTATCCGATTAAAGATTTCGATAGAACCATCGAAATACTTCGATCTGAAAGTGTTTACACGACTCTCAGATTACTGTGATCCCAAAAATTCTAACAATTTCTTCCTCCAGTTTTTTGAGCCATGTCAAAGACTTTTGCAGAGTCGGGAAGAGTTTTAGACACGCTCTCCTTGTTCTCAATGCACCTTTTAGCCCAAGCAATTAACTTTGGGAACTCATTTTCGAAATCAAACTTCCCATACATTTCGTAGACTTTAAACCAAGGATAAAATGTGATCAAAGATATATCAAGGTAGCCGAAACTTTCACCTCCGAAGTAAGGTTTGTCTCCAAGTTCTCCTTCAAGCAATTTAAAGATATCTACTAACTATATCCTTGCTGCTTCATGTTCTTCCCCTTTTGTTGTGAACAAAGGTCTCGCAGTTTGGTATAACTATACTCCATAAGAAAGTTAGACAAAATATACCATCAACATTTTCCTCATCAACCAAGAAGCAAAAATTATTACAAATTTAACTATCTAAATCTAAATTTTTCTTCCTTGGGCATATGAAATGTTTTTATTTTTTATTTTTTATTATTATTATTTTTTTTTAACACGGATATCGACTGTTCAAAGATTTATTAACATTTTGGTCCCTAATTTGAGAATTCTTAACTTTTTTGGTCATAGATGCGTTAAAATTTTATTAGGACCATTAACATTTCGCATGTGCATGTTACGTATGTGATTACACTTTAGCCGTATATCCTACAATCTCATCCACGTATTCACACAAGCATACATAAAAAACTGCTGATTCATTCTAGGCCACACAAATAAATTCCGATTCTTGTTTACACATCAAATCATCAATGTCGAATTCGTGTGTTTATGTGGTTAACTTCTTAATATATATACTTCATATTTATGTGTGTGTTTTGTCTCGATATTTTGCTTTTAGAGCCGTTTTCATCAATGGATCTAGAAATCTGACAAATGGTTCGCACATTTTCTAAAGACAGCAAGGTGAATGTTGAACTCTGATCTAAAAAACTCTTTAATAAGAATACTTTCTACTCTATTTTTGTTGCTCAAACAATATATACGTGAAAATCATCTGCCCCAGTATGTCTCCCCTAGTTTTAATATATGAAAACGATTTATTAGACGTAAGATTTATTATTGGAATCAGTTTTGATAACCAAATTTGATTAGTCTGGTTATTGAAATGACTTCTATTAAGTTTAGGAGCAGATTAAATTACTAATGAATGGGTGATGGTGGACTAATTGACTATGAAGAGGTCGAGGTTAAAATGAAATGGAGTAAATGACCAAAATGTACTCATTTGAGGCACATGGGTTATTTAACACTGTAGACATTGGATACCGAGTCTTCTCGTACTAGGGATAAAGGTCCTCTCAATGCTCTAATGCCCACACCGGATATTGACCGACTGTCACACGACATTCTGAACCCAGCTCACGATCCGCTTTAATAACTTGTTTAAGAGACGGAGCAAAGTGTACGCTAAGAAACCTCAATATCGGGACACATTATTCGCTTTAATAACATTGGTCATGAGTCATGTGCATTGGGTTGTAGTCGCTTATAGTGTAATGGAAACCATGCATGACCGGTGATAATGGTTAATTCACATGGGCGACTTTTTAAATACAAAATACACTAAAGGCCAGGTGCGCTTGGTTCAAACTTAGGAAAGGGAAAGAGAAAGTGTAAGCTAATGGTCCGGAAAAGGAAATGTAAAGAAGATCAATCCCTCAATTTATTGGGTAATGATCCATTACCCACTATTGGGTAATGGGTTATTGCATTATGCTTTATCAAGCATATTTTTTCACTACCTTTCCCATTCTTCACCCCTTATAACCCCCTACCAAGCATTAGGGGTGTTCAAAAAACCCGAGAAATTGACAAACCAAACATTTGGTTTCGGTTTTTACTTTTAGATATCCTTGGTTAACCGAACCGAACCGAACCGAACCGCCCCGTGAACACCCCTACCAATAGTTTCAAACACACTTCACTTTTAAACTTTTACAGTAATATATATATATATATATATATATATATATATATATATATATATATATATATATATATATATATATATATATACAAACTTATCAAACACACTTCACACATTTCTATAATCCTCTCTCTCTCACACACACTCACAGTTACAACTCACTCGGATCTAGGTTTTGATCCCAAATCTCAAAAAGCTGATAAGATCACAAATGAATATAATCCAAATACCCCCTTAGAGCTATTTATTCTTAGGCTTAGGTTGATTATCTGTTATAAGAATTGCATTGCATTTGTATTGATAGAATAAGGAAGAACATGTTTGTGTTGTTTTTGCGAATAATTAGAGCAAAAGAGATATTAAGGTTTGCTTGGATTAGCTTATTTTATCTTAGGATTAGGTTGACTATCTGTTATAAGAATTATGTTGCATTTGTATTGAGAGAATAAAGAAGAAAAGTGGCGGATGTGTGTGTGAATGTTTAGGCTAAAACATCCAAATATCAAAGATGGAAGAAGTATCAATGATGGGTGGACAGATACCACTTTCAAGTATGAACATAAACTTGTTCTGGTGTTGTCCATCCATTATTGATTCATCTTTGCTCTTTGTCAAAATACAGAAATAATTATCAAGTATAATTTGTATTGATAGAATAAGGAAGAACATGTTGTGTTGTTTTTGCGAATAATTAGAGCAAAAGAGATATTAAGGTTTGCTTGGATTAGCTTATTTTATCTTACGATTAGGTTGAAGTACAATAAACATATCAAAAATTTAAAGAGTTTTCTCATGTATTTAGTTACAATGAAAATATTTTCATTGCATTGTTGATATAAATTTAATATGATTTCATTGATTCATGATTAGCTCTCTAATGTCGTAGGACCTACATAACTAATATGTATGTTCGTCACATTTAAGTGAGCAATATAAATGATAGTAAGAATTTGGTTGCTAAGAACTTAAAGCTCAATTATCAGGGCCCATCTATCTAACGATGTAGATGGGTTCTATCGCTTTGATTGGACCCCATTTTCTAACGATGTTTAATGGTTCTTTCAATAATCAAGATTAAACATCGTTAGAAAACGGGGTCCAATTAAAGGGATGGAACCCATCTACATCGTTAGATAGATGGGCCCTGATCATTGAGACATCTTCAATGCGATAATGATATAGTGTGTATTGTTCATGACAGGCCACACTCCTTCATTATCGCATTCAATATGAGTGATGTTACTTAGACTCTGTTCTTTACTCAACATTTGTAGATTGTTTGTATCACTCTGTTTGCTTTATATATATGTATGATGTATTTTTGATATAAGAATTATGTTGCATTTGTATTGAGAGAATAAGGAAAAAAAAGTGGCGGATGTGTGTGCGAATATTTAGGCTAAAACAGCCAAGTATCAAAGATGGAAGAAGTATCAGCGATGGATGAAAAGCCACCACTTTCAAGTATGAACATAAACTTGTTCTGGTGTTTCATCCATTACTGATTCATCTTTGCTCTTTGCCAAAATACAGAAACAATTATCAAGTATATATTCAACTTGCCAAAATACAGAAACAATTATCAATTATTAGTTCCAAGAACAAAGGTTGTTTCAAACACACCCTGAATTGCAACATTATCTTTTATTTCATTTACACTATATTTTTTAAAATTTTAATATATTTTTTAATTTTTTTGCAGCAAATCCATGGTCAGACTACTTTCCAAAGGGATATTTAGATCAGAACAATAATGAAATTTTGTAGATTTCTTCAGGTCAATCATGTTCCATTGTGGCTAGTCTTTGTTGGCGACTAATATGTATATAGTTCTGTCAAGAGTTATAAGCATTGATCCCTGGCAAACGCTTGTCCCAATGGATCATGATAGGCCTGAAGATGTTGAAAAGGTTCAAGCCACCTGTGGGAAATATCAATCCTTTCCTGCATTAAACATAGGTATTTTGGTTTTCCCATATCCCCTTTTTATACTCGTTTCCATGTGTATCTCAAATCACAAATCCTAGTTTATCAAATCTCTAAACAAAAACCTGCAGGAAGTATTCATAAACAATGTCTGCAAACAACAAGAGATCAACACAATGGGTAGAGAGAGAAGGTTCAAGCAGGTCTGCTTCAAAAAAGAAAGCGGCAAAAAGTGTAAAAAACTTTAAATTGGATGGAAATGCGTGGTACAATTGGTGGGCTGCTGAAAGAAATAAAGCAGGAAAAACACAATCTATCAAACAACATGCTGAGGATGAAAAGGAGTACAAAGCAACAAAAAAACCATCTCTCAAACAACATCCCAAGGCGTACAAGACATTGGATGATGATGATTTGTCTGATGTGGAGTTTGATGGGTTGGATTACGAAGATGCACATGTGGCATTTGACCCGGAGAAATCTCCAAAATTAGATTAGTAGATTTTTAGAATGTGTAACTTTTATTTCCAGTATTTTGTAATTTTTCATTTCAAGTTTGTGGAAAACTAGAAGGGGGGTTGAATAGTTTACCGCTTTTTAAATCCTTTGTAACTTGAATATCTTTAAAAACTTTTGCGTTAACTTAAAGATATAAACACAATGTTATATGTTTGATTCTTTGAAAAGCTTTTCATGTGAATAACAATTCTAACTTTACTAGTTTCATACTTTGAAAAGCTTTGCATGTGATAATCCTAAATTTGCTTGTTTAGTTCTTTGAAAAGCCTTACTTTTGTTTGAAGATATAAACACATCTTTACTTATTTAGTTCTTTGAAAAGCTTTATATGTAACTAGCTATTCTAACTAAAGAACAACATGTAATAAGCAAAGACAAAGAAAGAAACTGTTGACATAAATAATGCTTAAAAACATTATTAACATGTTCTCAATATCTCTATGTTTTGATTATCACAAAATATAAACTCATAGAACTAAAACTTATGACATAAACAAGTATTTAGTGATTAATATTTCTCTTTACATCCAAATCACTTAAGGTATGAATAAACAAAGTGTTTAGTGTATCTTATGATCAAAGGAAAGTTTAATTAAGCATTACAAAGTTTATTTAATTATATAAACATATTATATATTTTTGAAAAACACTTTTGGTAATAAAGAAAAATGTTTTATTCATACTAAATATATGAATTCAAATTTTTAACCAAAATCAGTTAGTTTTTCACCAAATAAACTTTCCCCACTAAAAGACAAAGAATCTGGCCGTTTCAGCTGGGCGGCCCCCTTAATTATAAAGGGCGGTCCCCTTAATTTTAAGGGGGCCGGCCATGATTTAAGGGGACCGGCCACGCTCCTCTGTCAGATTCTGTTGCCTATAAATACCACCTTAAACCTGAATTTTTTTCTCACCTTTTGCACTACAAAACTTTCTGATCTAGATCTAATTCTCCATTCTTTTATCCTTTGATCATAAGTATATAAATTCTTTGTTTCAAAGTGATCCAACCTTCATCCTCTCAAGTGCAAGAGAAGAATACTTCTATCCCTCAAGACAAGAAGTATTACAACTTGTTGTGATCTCCACATCCAAGTTGTTGGTGTATCATCAAAGATCATTTACATTTTTCTTTGTGAAGATTGTTGTGAATATTTGATTGTAGATAGTTGTGTTAGATATTGATTGTGTGATTAGTTAGTAGCTTGGTGTGAAGAAGATAAGCTAGGTATTAGATTGGTATGAAGAAGATAGGTGTGGAGTAGTTAGTTGTGAAATAGATAGATTTGAAGAAGTTGTGTAGAAGGTGTGACTTAGGTGTGACGAAGTTTTGGTGTGAAAAGCGGTGTGTAGATTGGTGTGTATATTGGTGTGTACGATTTTTTCCGCCATAAGGGAGCTTGTTGATATAGTGAAGAAAACTCTCGAGTTAGGTGCTCGGGGAGTGGAGTAGGGCAAGGAAGGTGTCCTTGTAGCCGAACCACTATAAATCTCTTGTCTCGCGGTTTGATCTTTCCATCTCTTACTTATTTCATTACTTATCATTATTATACTTTGTGTAGTATTAACTGTTTATATTGTACAAGACTTGAGATCACATATTTTCGAATCTAAGTTTTTAAAAGCTAAGCAAAACTCTAAAACTAATTTTTTATAAATAAGTAAAAAGACGTAAAACTATTCAACCCCCCTTCTAGTTTTCCACAATTGGTATCAAGAGCCACGTCTAGCAAGATTTTTAAAATATATTGTATTTTAAAACATGTAACGATCTATGGAATCTGAAAAATATTTAGAAGGGCAATCTATGCAAAGACCACCACTATTTGAAAGTGATGGATTTTTATATTGGAAAAATAGATTCGAAACGTATGTGAAATCAAAAGATCTTGATCTTTGGCATATTATTACCTTTGGTGATTTTCCTTCTATTCAATATAATGTTGAAACTAAAATGAATGAAATTGTATCTTTTGAAAAACAAAATGATGATTTAAAAAAGAAATTAGCGAAAAATAATGAGGCTAAAATGGTAATTTATAATGCGTTACCACGCAAAGAATATGAAAGAATTTTTATGTGTAAAACCGCCAAAGAAATTTCGGATTCTTTACTAATCACTCACCAAGGTAATAGCCAAGTCAAAGATAATAAAATAGATCTTCTTGTACAACAATATGAACAATTTATGATTCCGGAAGAGGAATCATTTGATAATGCTTTTGCTAAGTTTAACACTATCATCACAAGTTTAAAAGCACTTGATGAGACATTTTCTAGTAAAAATTGTGTTAGGAAATTTCTTAGGGCATTGCATCCAAAATGGCGAGCTAAGGTCACGGCAATCGAAGAATCAAAGAACTTGATGACGTTATCTCTAGATGAACTAATTGGCAACTTGAAGGTTCATGAAGAAATCATAAGAAGAGATTCGGAAACGGTCAAAGTCAAGAAAGAACAAACCAAATCAATTGCTCTAAAAGCCAAAAAGGAACCTAGTGATGATGATGATTCAAGTGACGAAAGTGAAGACGAAGAATATGCAATGGCCGTAAGAGAATTCAAGGTGCTTTTGTTAGTGGAACATGGAGTGATAGTGACAAAGAAGAAGTTGAAAAGCCAAGAGACGAAAAGTGTTTCATGGCAAAAGAAACCGACGAAATATGTTTAGGAATTGACTTGGACCTGACGAATGGATCAAAGATAGCGGATGTTCGAGGCATATGACGGGGAATCGCAATCTATTCTCTACATACAAGGCATACAATGGAGGTAACGTTATTTTCGGTAGTGACTTACGTGGAAAAATCATTGGCAAAGGTACGCTCTCTCAAGACTCATTTACTATTGAAAATGTAGAGCACGTAGATAAGTTAACATATAACTTGCTTAGTGTAGGACAAATATGTGATAATAAATGTAGAGTCACATTTACCGAAGATGATAGCGAAATAATTAAGGATGGAAAAATTATAGGTAGAGAAATTAGAAAAGGTGGCATATATGTTATGAAACTAGGAAACAAACCTGAGGATAGGATATGCCTAACGACCCTAGATGAAAACTCTACACTAGGGCATAGGAGATTAGGACATGCTAATATGCAACAAATACAATCGTTGGCCTCTAAGGAATTAGTTAGAAATTTGCCTAATCTAAAATATGACAAGCATTTTTGTGATGCATGTAAAATTGGAAAACAAGCTCATGCTAGTCACAAAGCCAAGAATATAGTATCCACTACTAGATGCCTAGAATTATTACATATGGATCTTTTTGGTCCATCCGCTTTGCGGAGCTATGGAGGAAACAAATATACCTTAGTGATAGTAGATGACTACTCACGATACACGTGGACTAGGTTTTTAAGTGACAAGACCCAAGCCTTTGAAAAATTCAAAATATTTAGTAGAATGATTCAAAATAAATTAGGATGCTCAATAGTTGCCATTAGGACGAACCATGGTAGGGAATTTGATAACGAAGTACAATTCGGAAAATATTGCGAGTTAAATGGAATATCTCACAATTTCTCCGCTCCTCGTACTCCTCAATCAAATGGCGTAGTAGAAAGAAAAAATAGGTCACTACAAGAAATGAGTAGAACTATGTTAAATGAACAATCCATCCCACAAAAATTCTGGTGTCACGCCGTAGATACATCAACTTATATTTTAAATAGGGTGTCAATTAGAAGAATTCTAGGAAAAACTCCTTATGAGTTATTAAGAGGTAGAAAACCAAACTTAAGCTACTTTAAGGTATTTGAAAGTAAATGCTATATATTAAACACTAAGGACTATCTCGCTAAGTTTGATCCAAAATCATATGAAGGAATATTTTTAGGATAGTCACAAAATAGCAAAGCATATATAATACTTAACAAACACTCCATGAAAGTAGATGAATCACTAAATGTAACATTTGATGAAATACCACCACCTCTTAAAACATTACCTTTAGAAGATGATGATTTAATCGAAGATGAAGCTATTGAGGTTAGTAAAACAAAACCCATAGGAAATGATAATGTAGACATTCACTTAGAAAATAACGAAACTAGTAATATTAAAGAATCTAGATCTCATCCATTAGATAATATAATAGGACATCTTAACCAAAGAACCCTTAGGTCACAAGCCCAAGATAAAAATAATTTCTTTTGTTTCCTCTCAGCAATAGAACCTAAGAATATTAGCGAGGCCTTAAAGGATGAAAGTTGGGCTATAGCTATGCAAGAAGAATTAAATCAATTTAAGGCGAATGATGTTTGGGAATTAGTTCCAAATCCAAAGGATATGGCCATCATAGGAACCAAATGGGTATATAGGAACAAGTTAGACGAGAATGGAATAGTTACTAGGAATAAAGCTAGGTTAGTTGCCCAAGGTTATAATCAACAAGAAGGAATTGATTATGACGAAACTTATGCCCCTGTAGCTAGACTAGAATCGATTAGGATATTACTTGCCTATGCTTGCGCCCTAGATTTTAAGTTATTCCAAATGGATGTGAAAAGTGCATTCCTTAACGGTTTTATCAATGAGGAGGTATATGTGGCACAACCTCCAGGATTCATTGACTTCGCAAAACCTGATTATGTTTATAAGTTAAAGAAAGCTTTGTATGGACTCAAACAAGCTCCTAAAGCTTGGTATGATCGATTAAAAGCTTTTCTTATTAAACATGATTATTCCATGGGAATGGTAGATAACACTCTTTTCACTAAAAGGAAAGACCCAAATCTCATCATTGTCCAAATATATGTTGATGACATTATATTTGGATCGACTTGTCAAGATATGTGTGATGAATTTGCCAAAATCATGCATGATGAGTTTGAGATGAGTATGATGGGTGAACTTAACTTCTTCCTAGGATTACAAATAAAACAATTAGAAGATGGAATATTTTTTAACCAATCTAAGTACATTAAGGAAATGCTTAAGAAGTTTGGCCTAGAAGACTCAAAACCCATGAAAACTCCATGTCTACGGAGGTAAAGCTCACAAAGGATGATAAAGGTGAGTCCGTAGATAACACTAAGTATAGAGGAATGATAGGTAGTTTACTATACTTGACGGCAAGTAGACCCGATATCATGTTTAGTGTCTGCCTTTGTGCCCGTTTTCAAGAGGATCCCAAAACCTCTCACCTAGAAGCGGTTAAGCGTATCTTCCGATGCGTTAAAGGCACTATACACTTAGGATTATGGTATCCTAAGGAATCCGGCATAGAAACCATTGTCTATGCGGATTCGGATCAAGCGGGAGACTACGTAGATAGAAAGAGCACTAGCGGTATTTGCACGTTTATGGGATGTTGTCTAACGTCTTGGTTTTCGAAGAAGCAAACCGCTCTTGCTATTTCTACCACCGAAGCCGAATATGAAAGCGCCGGAAAGGCATGTCAACAAGCACTATGGATGAAACAAGCTCTCGTAGACTATGGCATTAGGTTAGAAAATGTCCCCATTATGTGCGATAACAAAGGTGCGATAGATTTAAGTAAAAATCCGGTGCAACACTCTAGGACTAAACACATAGAAATACGTCACCATTTTCTTAGGGATAATGTACAAAAAGGAAATATATCTATAGAAAAGGTTGCATCGGAAGACAACATTGCGGATATATTCACAAAACCCCTTAAGCGTGAATTATTCAACCACTTGCGTTTAGGATTAGGAATGATGGAACAAGTTGACTAAATTATATTAAATTATTTCAAATTTCTACTTGCATGAAATTCATTTTTTTTTTCATTTCACCTATTCTGAGTCTAGGAATCTATTTCGCACAAAACTAAAGATTGAGAAAAGCTAATTTCTTTGCATAAACCGTTTTGTAAAACTCAATCACTTTTCTCTAAAAATTATTCTCACAATCTAGGAACCCCATGAAAATCATTTTCCTTGCATTGTTGACTAATCCTAAAAACATTCTATTTCAAAATCATGCATAAATTCTCACATAAATTGTCAAGATATATAATGTAATATATGTCTTTGACATTCATGATCGAGCAAAAATTGAATCAAGGAGATTATTTGGATTGTTTCTTAGGATCGTTATTTCTTTTTGCCTCTAGGAGTCGAAACAATCACAACTCCACATGTGTTACATATAGACACTCACTAGGACAAATTCATTAATAATGGTGTCATCTTGATCCATCATTAGTTGTTCACTCACTAATTATCCTTGCCTTTAATCTAAGATAGATGCCTTAGGAAGCTTAATTATGCTTACCTTTATTTGCCTCCTCTTGATTATTATATGTTGATTATTTGCTTTTGTGTTTATGTGTTTTTGCATGCATGCTATATCTTGATTAGATTAGACTC
The DNA here is from genome assembly GCA_030686995.1 of Artemisia argyi. Taxonomy (NCBI): domain Eukaryota; kingdom Viridiplantae; phylum Streptophyta; class Magnoliopsida; order Asterales; family Asteraceae; genus Artemisia; species Artemisia argyi. The sequence goes on from CM060709.1 coordinate 289,913,259, forward strand.
TATATTGCCTAAGACAATTGAACTTGCTTGAATTCTAATCCAAACACATAACCTTTCTGCAAATTTTCTGCCAAAAACCCAATTATGGCAACCTGGAAATCACCAGATGGGCGGCCCCCTTAATTTTGTAAGGCGGCCCCCTTAATGATTAAGGGGACCGCCCCCTAATTAAGGGGACTGGCCATCTGATGGTCGGGTTTACAGAATCTTTTATGCTTTTTAGCCCATTTCAACCTACATTTCCCATTTTTCACCAACACATTTTGTCCTAATCCTCCAAACAAACCTTATCCATCCTTAAACACACAAATCTTACACTATAAATATCCCCAATCCTCAAAGCTCTCCATTCATCCCATCATGAACTCTTCAAACAAACCAAAATCAAAAGCCTCAAGGCTAGCAAGGATGACGGAAAAACCCGTTTGGCGAAGAAAAAGCCCTCGAAACAAATCCATCATCATAAATGAAGTTGGAAATCATTCCTCACCACCAACTTCTTATTTCCCAAACTTTGCATCAAACCAAAAAAGTCACTCATTTGATCCACTTTACAAACCATACAACATTGGCCAAACATCTTCTTTCAAGCCAAACTACACCTCTCAACCTCCAACAACTTATCATGATCCATGCAAGTTTGATCAACCATCAAACTACAATTCCAACTACACAAACCCAACTCATCCATACCAAACCTATGATCCCCTCCACATTCCCACGGAAAAACAAAAGTTCCGTGATGAAATAAACCAAATCCATGATCTTAGTGATCTCCTTGCTATGCATCTTGCACAACGCAACAAAGGGCTACCTCCATCATCACCCTATGCAAATTGCCTTCCCCACTCTCTTAACTTGGATCAAGTTACAAATCACACTCACTTTTGCCCTTGTTGCATACTCCTTCAAAAACAACTCCTCTACTTGAGTGAAGATATTTCTTGGATTGAATATCTTCTCACTCGCAATCATCCAATACCACCCTTAACACGATACAACATCGTGAGATCCACTTCTTCCGTTCCACACTCCACTCCATATCCATCTCAATCTAACATCTAAGCTTTATGCTTATGTTTCTCTTCAAGCAAATAAAACAATCAACCATGGGTTGCAAGCAAGTCCAAGTGCTCTCTTAGGCAAAATAGGACTATGTCTTTTCTTTTGTGTTATTTTTTTAATATGCTCCAAGCATATTGAATGTTGTAATGTTTATCATTCCTACAATGCTTGAATGAATCTATGTTTAGTTGCATAATTGTTGCTTTGCATATATGTGTATCTTGCTCTTTTCAAATATTTTTGTAGCAAAGATCTCCATTGCTCATTCTCTTGGTGCTCTCAAATGAGGGGGAGCATACATTAAGGGGGAGCTTTCTATCCGTTTAAACTTCCCTCGCGGAGCTTACTCGGCTTAACCTTTTTAATTAATACAAAAAGGGGGAGAAGAGAAATATAAACTACATAATACTTATCTAAAAACAAGTTTTAGATATATTGAGTTTAAGGTTTTGTAATAATCAAAAAGGGGGAGATTGTTGACATAAATAATGCCTAAAAACATTATTAACATGTTCTCAATATCTTTATGTTTTGATTATCACAAAATATAAACTCATAGAACTAAAACTTATGACATAAACAAGTATTTAGTGATTAATATTTCTCTTTACATCTAAATCACTTAAGGTATGAATAAACAAAGTGTTTAGTGTATCTTATGATCAAAGGAAAGTTTAATTAAGCATTACAAAGTTTATTTAATTATATAAACATATTATATATTTTTGAAAAACACTTTTGGTAATAAAGAAAAACGTTTTATTCATACTAAATATATGAATTCAAATTTTTAACCAAAATCAGTTAGTTTTTCACCAAATAAACTTTTCCCACTAAAAGACAAAGAATCTGGCCATTTCAGCTGGGCGGCCCCCTTAATTATAAAGGGCGGTCCCTTTAATTTTAAGGGGGCCGGCCATGATTTAAGGGGACCGGCCACGCTCCTCTGTCAGATTCTGTTGCCTATAAATACCACCTTAAACCTGAATTTTTTCCTCACCTTTTGCACTACAAAACTTTCTGATCTAGATCCAATTCTCCATTCTTTTATCCTCTGATCATAAGTATATAAATTCTTTGTTTCAAAGTGATCCAACCTTCATCCTCTCAAGTGCAAGAGAAGAATACTTCTATCCCTCAAGACAAGAAGTATTACAACTTGTCGTGATCTCCACTTCCAAGTTGTTGGTGTATCATCAAAGATCATTTACATTTTTCTTTGTGAAGATTGTTGTGAATATTTGATTGTAGATAGTTGTGTTAGATATTGATTGTGTGATTGATTGAGCCCGAACCACCTAACTTATATTGACCAAGGATGGTCAACAAAGTCAAACAGCTCAGAGTCAATGCTCCGCGGAAGTATAAGGGTTCCCCGGGTCGTATGTCCCAACGAGGTGTGAATTGTAAACAAACGGTTTCGTGATCGGGTGAATCTGGATGAGAAAAAGGTTTGAGTGTGATTAAACTAAGGAATTTACAACGAAATAGCTTAAACAAGCTATATGAATAAAACGAGAAAGGAGAAAAAACCAGAAACGCTTAAAACTTAAAAACGCGTACGTTACGTTTAAATAAACGTAGACGTACAAAATAAAACGCGAGTTTTAACAAAATAAAATACTTACAAAAGTGAAAATCACATTTTTACAATCCTAATAATAAAAGAAACCTTTTAGAAAATTAAAATTACTTTTTACAATATTTAATTAATTATTATTAATTAAAAACTATTTATTAATTACTTATTATTAATACTTAAATAACTAAAATACACTACAATATAATTTAAATACTAAAAAGGTGAAATTAAAATTTCTAAAATTATAAAATAACTAAAAATAAGTTTTAAAAATAAAAATAAGTATTTTTGTCTTTTTGTGGTTTTTTGTATTAATTAATTACTAATTAATTATTAATTACCTAATTAACTATTTTAAATTAAGAAAATTACTAAATGAACAGTAAAAATTCTAATAAAATTTCTAAAATTATTTTACAACATATAAAAGCTATAAAAAATATAAAATCTAGGTTTTACTTAATAAAAACTAATTATGCAATTTTAAACTTAATATTAATTAATAATTAATAAAACTAAAATTAATTCTAATTAACACTAAATGAGAAAATAAAAATCTAAGAAAATTAATATAAATACTTTAATATAAGATATATAATTAATAAAAATATAAAAATGACAAATACTTAATAAAAATTTAAAAATGAAAATTAAAATTAAATTACATTAAATAGAAACTATCACTTAATTTTAAATTTGTTTTTCTTGATTTTTATTTTAGAAAACTATATTACAACTAAAAACATGAAACGTTAATAAAAACAACTTTTATAAAAATCAAAAATAAGCACTTGAGGTGCTTATTTGGTCAACAGTTGACTTCTGTTGACCAAGAGGTAAAATGAGCTAAAACTAGCTCAAGTGGGACCCACTCTGGTTGAAGCAGATCCAAATTAGGTTTTAGAACATGTATAAGCTGGAAAGAGCAAATGAGACCTCAGAATAAGCTAATGAGCTGATAATAAGCACTTGGAAAATTGCTTGGAAACTGAAAAGTGGGACAGACTTGAGGGCTCAAACTAGGTGGGACCCAGTGGTTTTTAGGTCAAACCAAGGGTCAAAACATGGACCCTGGTAGGAGGAGGGTTGAAGGATGCAAGGTGGGGGGCTGTGGGACCCACTGGGTGGTCAGAAAACCACCACAAAGGTGGTGGTGTGGGTGTGCAACTGCTGAGACAGAGCAGATGTGTGCCCTGCAAGTCACTTTGGGGACTTGTGGGGCCCACCACAAAATTCACAAAAATAAAACAGATATGGGAAAATGAAGTTTAGCTGACATAAAACAATTCCTAAAAATTTCAAAGCTTGATTCCAAATACACAATTCTCTAAAAATCCTAGAATTTTTGGAAAAATCTGAATTAGAGCAATTTGACTTTTTGCTAAAACTTGCTTGTTTGACTTTAATGAATTTTGGATGATCAAATCTAACTGGAAATGAAATATTATGCTACAATATGACAGATTTAAGGAGGATAAACAACTTTTGAATCAAAATGATAATTATGCATTCCCAAAACCTTAACAGTTAATGAAATGGTGGATTTAACTATGAATTTTGACTTCCAGTGTTAAAGACCTGTATTTTATGGCTTTAATATGCTAAATTATCCTAAACTAAGATGTTGCAATCAAGGATAACAAGAGACTTAAGTCCTATCACCCTAAATCATTCTGAACCAAACAGTCCTTTAACTTGGACTGTTTGAAGATTAAAGAAGCAGATGGGACCCTAGGTGATGCTACTGATTCTAAACCTAAGGTACAAGCTATAAAGGCAATGAAAAAGCTATAATGACCAGAAAATAAACATGATACCAAGCATAAACTAAAGTAGGATTTTACAACTAATGCATGAACAGAAGGAGTGATTTAAATGGGCAAACCTTAACTCAGTTGCACAAAACTCATCACAGCTTATCACCAAGCTGAATGAAACAAGAATCAAGCTCAAACACCCTGCTGAATCCCTTTTTCACAATGATACCCTTGGGTTGACTTTCCTTGACTTTTTTTTACTTATTGAAATAGAACAAAATTTAAACAAAACTGAGTTCACAAAAAGCTATACTTAGCTTAAATGAACTCAGTATAGAGAGGGTGAGGCTTATGAAAGCTTGTTTAAGCAAAATGTAATTTTAGATTTTATAATAAAGTGTAACTGTGAATCAACATATAACTAGAACTGATTTGCTTTGATTAAGAAGATAATTTCAATCATACAACAGAGATTACAACACTAAATTAGAAAATGATTAACTAACTAAATTACATTCAACCTAAATTGCAATAAGAAAATTAAAACCTAACTACTGCTACCCTAATTACTCTATTCTTCTCTTTTCTTTTCTTTTTATAGCCCTGGAGACTTCCTTGGACTTTCCCACACCTCTTAGAACCGTAGGATGAGCTTCTTTTGATCCAAGTCGTTTAAACACCTTTTGGCGGGAAAAGATACACATGGCAGTTGGTGGGGTTTGGTGAGCATTTATTGAGGAGAGGGGAAGGTAAGGGTGTAGGTGAGGTTATTAATGAGTTTGGAGAAGGTTTGGTGAAAAGTAGAGGAGGGGGAGGGAACAAAGAAGCGGGTTTTGTGGAGGTTGAGGAAGGGTGAACAGTACCCTGGTGTTGTGGGGGTTGACTGGGTCAACGAACGGGGTATTAGTTTAGGTTGGGTGGGCTTGGGTAGCAATTGGGCTAGGGTGTTTTGTTGGATCAGGCCTGGCTTGGGATTGGGTTTAGAAATAACAAAAGGTGGTTTGGTTTGTTTATTTTGAGCTTAAGGACCAATATTGTAAAATACCAAAAATCCAAGGACCCAAACTGAAATTTTCCAAAAGTATTACAAGGACCAATTTTGCCACATGTGAATAACACAAGGACAAAAGATGCCATAAATGAATATTTTCCACTTTTAAAATTCCCGGGGATCATTTATGTTGATTTTCAAAATCCGGGGACTAAAGTTGCCATTTTGTAAAATCTTTTATCCAAGGACCAAATTTGAACATTTTTGAACTTCCAAGGACTAAAAATGATTTTTCATCCAAAAATATCCCACCAGGGACTGAATCTGCCAAAATCTGAAACTCCAGGGACCAAAACTGTAAATTTCCAAAACTTTCCAATTTTTCACCAAAGGACAAAATATGACAACTTATGATTGTAAAAGGACCTTTGGTGATAATTTTCTATATTTTGAATATCCAGGGACTAGTTTTGTAATTTTATGAAAGTTGAGGGACTGAAACTGCCAATATTGCAAACTTTATACGTTTTTCATCTGTTTTTGCTCATTTTGCATCTAAAACATATAAAACACAATTTTGAAATATTTTTAGTATTTTGATGCATTACTGAGTGTTTTTGTATGTTTTGCAGTTCAGATTAGACCAAAAATGATGAGTGTTTGAGCACTCATCAATCCCCCACACTAAACTATTGCTAGTCCCTAGCAATACTGTTTTGAAAACTTGATGGATTTGAAAAACTCTTTACCAAAAGCCATCACTTCTGGAGTAGCCAGGTGTTAGAACTGTGGCACACCTGATAACCGTGTGATTTTGAGCAAACCACCAGCTGTCAACGGATTTGAGTAGTCTTTACCAAAAGCCGTTTGCTTTTGGACTAGCCAGCTCTTGATGGAATAGTCAACATCTTGGTGAGCTGATTACCAATTATGGATTTTCCACGGCCTTTACCACAAGCCATAATCTTGCGGGCTAGCCAACTCATTTGTTTTCGGGGAGTTGATGAACCATACAATTTTGGGCAAATTGCCAGCCGTCAACGGATTTGATATGTCTTTACCAAGAGCCGTTTGCTCCTGGACTAGCCAATCCCTTTTGTCGCTTAGACAAGGCGGACTGATTACCAAAAATTTTGAAGCACCAGTGAAAAATTTTTGAAAATTTTGAAATTTTGGCAAAAACGGGGGTATTATATAGTAAAATGTGGTAAAATTCGCTAGAATAGCGAATACCCCCCCCCCCCACACTAAGCATGAATATTGTCCTCAATATTCAAAATCCCGGCTATTATGCCGACATTTTGAACATAAAAGGGCAACATTACAAGCTAAGCGTGGAAAACACCATTTTGTTTTTTCACTCTTGTAACCATAGCATGGGGGACTCCCCCACACTTAGGGTGAAAACCCTATAAGCGTGCGACTGTTTTTGTTTACCGAGTCGCTAGCTTGACTCGACCCCGAATTCATTTGTCCTTGGGGAAGCATGATGTGGAAGAAGCAATCTCAATCGGACTTTCATTCAAAATGTTTGGACAAACATATGAAGCACGTGAAAGTTCCACACCGATGAGATATGTATCCGGCTCAAGATAATGATACATGAAAATGCCGGGATCAAATATAGTGTCCTCACTCCCGAAGGAGTGAAGAAGAGAAGAAGTCACCCTGTAGGTGAAGAAAAGGAAGAAAACCATGACGAAAATCATGAGTTGATCTTCTTCCTCGAGAGGAGGCTCAATAGCCTGAGTTTGGATTCCAAAAGGTAAGCTCGTAAACAACCCGGGAGGGTGGGTGGGAATTTGCAAATTCTCATAATTGAGAGCATCTCCCCCCGGGATATCAAACTCCGGAGGAGTCATGACATGATGAGTGAGTTCACCGGAGAACTCCTCATGAAGAGAATTATTCACAAGATGTGAATTTGTGAACTCATGTTCCATTGTGGACTCATCACAATCCTCGTCAAAGAATGGATTGTTAGAAATCATAGTGAATTCAGATTCGAATTCAAATAGAGGATTGGTGAGAGTCGTATTGATTGTTTCGGGAACAAAGAGATTAACATTCTCAATTGGATTGTCGGGATAAGAAGTGAGTGACGGATCATGATATAGGAGACTTTCAATTTCTCCCAGATCGGCTTCGAAGTCAAGGAGACCATCATCACTTTCCAATGAAAGTGGATTGATGTGAGCAAGTTCATCAGCGAACTCCTCAAGAAGATGATCAGCATCAGTTTGTGGAACTGATGCCTCAACATACTCGATGTCTCCATAAGATGTGCAATCATCGCTAAAATCTGAGAAATTCTCAAATTGATCTTTAGGACACTCAATGGGTGAAGGAATATCACATACATGATCCAAAGTTCCCTGTGACTCTCTCGGGATTGGGACAAGGATCTCAACACTAGACTTTATTAATTCGTCTGATTCCTTATTAGGAACAGTGCTAAGATGCTCATCCCCCATGTTCAGAGAGTGAGTGTGAACTTCGTGTGTGATAACAGACTGAGGGAGTTGAGAAGGACTAGCATACAGGGGTTTTATAAATTTCATTTGTTCTTCTGCTAGTAATTCTATCATAGTCTTTTCTCCCTGATTTTCCGAGGAAGAAATCACAACAGATGAACTTGATGAACCCTCACAAAATTGAGAAATATCAAGGGTAACATCATCATCATCATCGTCGAGAAGAGCAGCATTGCGAAATATGGCACGTGTTTTAGCTGCTTGTTCTAAGACAAGTAATTCCTCCTTGCTTAATTCGTTTTTAGCATCTCGTTCTTCAGCAAGCAATTCTGCCATGGATTTCTCACGAGAGCTTTGAAACGATGAAGTAGCCAACTCCTCCTTAAGTTCTTTTAAAATATCAAGAGCCTTTAGAAAAAGGTCTTGCTCGGTTTCTTGAGGAGTTGTGTGAATCATATCGTACTGTGGAGGTGGGTCTGAAAACGAATAGTCGTAATTGTTACAAGGAAATGGATTCCTTGTTTGACAATCCGAGCTAGAGTGTGGACCTCCACAGTAATCACAACAGTGAAACTGATGTGGCTGTGGGTGGTATGTGCTAGGGTTATAATTGTGATCAGGAAACTGCTCATAGACAAGCGTGCTTCCCGATTGACAATCGGAACTGTAATGTGAACCACCATAGTACTCACAACAGTAAAACTGCTGAGTATCATGGTGTGGTAACTGATGGAATGAATCAGTCGTGTCATGGTAGGAATAGGGATCTGGGTTATAGACAGACCCGTTTCCGGATTCTACCATGCCACAGCTGGGGAAATTGCCACCATTATAAGGATTACCACACCAATGGCAAACCAGAAAGTGTGGATGAGACATAGAAAGAATCAAATGTGTATAGAGGGTGAGGAAATGAGAATCAAAGATGTGAGAGGGTTAAGGTGAATATTTTTGGGTTTTTGGAAATACATTTTGTACAAATGAGAAAGAAAATGTTTTTGGGTTTTTGTTTTTATGAAAATATGAACAAGGATGGATAAATGTACAATGGAACGAATTTCAAAGACACTAATCAGAAAAACCGTTTAGATACGCACACAACCTCCCCGGCAGCGGCGCCAAAAGTTGATTGAGCCCGAACCACCTAACTTATATTGACCAAGGATGGTCAACAAAGTCAAACAGCTCAGAGTCAATGCTCCGCGGAAGTATAAGGGTTCCCCGGGTCGTATGTCCCAACGAGGTGTGAATTGTAAACAAACGGTTTCGTGATCGGGTGAATCTGGATGAGAAAAAGGTTTGAGTGTGATTAAACTAAGGAATTTACAACGAAATAGCTTAAACAAGCTATATGAATAAAACGAGAAAGGAGAAAAAACCAGAAACGCTTAAAACTTAAAAACGCGTACGTTACGTTTAAATAAACGTAGACGTACAAAATAAAACGCGAGTTTTAACAAAATAAAATACTTACAAAAGTGAAAATCACATTTTTACAATCCTAATAATAAAAGAAACCTTTTAGAAAATTAAAATTACTTTTTACAATATTTAATTAATTATTATTAATTAAAAACTATTTATTAATTACTTATTATTAATACTTAAATAACTAAAATACACTACAATATAATTTAAATACTAAAAAGGTGAAATTAAAATTTCTAAAATTATAAAATAACTAAAAATAAGTTTTAAAAATAAAAATAAGTATTTTTGTCTTTTTGCGGTTTTTTGTATTAATTAATTACTAATTAATTATTAATTACCTAATTAACTATTTTAAATTAAGAAAATTACTAAATGAACAGTAAAAATTCTAATAAAATTTCTAAAATTATTTTACAACATATAAAAGCTATAAAAAATATAAAATCTAGGGTTTACTTAATAAAAACTAATTATGCAATTTTAAACTTAATATTAATTAATAATTAATAAAACTAAAATTAATTCTAATTAACACTAAATGAGAAAATAAAAATCTAAGAAAATTAATATAAATACTTTAATATAAGATATATAATTAATAAAAATATAAAAATGACAAATACTTAATTAAAATTTAAAAATGAAAATTAAAATTAAATTACATTAAATAGAAACTATCACTTAATTTTAAATTTGTTTTTCTTGATTTTTATTTTAGAAAACTATATTACAACTAAAAACATGAAACTTTAATAAAAACAACTTTTATAAAAATCAAAAATAAGCACTTGAGGTGCTTATTTGGTCAACAGTTGACTTCTGTTGACCAAGAGGTAAAATGAGCTAAAACTAGCTCAAGTGGGACCCACTCTGGTTGAAGCAGATCCAAATTAGGTTTTAGAACATGTATAAGCTGGAAAGAGCAAATGAGACCTCAGAATAAGCTAATGAGCTGATAATAAGCACTTGGAAAATTGCTTGGAAACTGAAAAGTGGGACAGACTTGAGGGCTCAAACTAGGTGGGACCCAGTGGTTTTTAGGTCAAACCAAGGGTCAAAACATGGACCCTGGTAGGAGGAGGGTTGAAGGATGCAAGGTGGGGGGCTGTGGGACCCACTGGGTGGTCAGAAAACCACCACAAAGGTGGTGGTGTGGGTGTGCAACTGCTGAGACAGAGCAGATGTGTGCCCTGCAAGTCACTTTGGGGACTTGTGGGGCCCACCACAAAATTCACAAAAATAAAACAGATATGGGAAAATGAAGTTTAGCTGACATAAAACAATTCCTAAAAATTTCAAAGCTTGATTCCAAATACACAATTCTCTAAAAATCCTAGAATTTTTGGAAAAATCTGAATTGGAGCAATTTGACTTTTTGCTAAAACTTGCTTGTTTGACTTTAATGAATTTTGGATGATCAAATCTAACTGGAAATGAAATATTATGCTACAATATGACAGATTTAAGGAGGATAAACAACTTTTGAATCAAAATGATAATTATGCATTCCCAAAACCTTAACAGTTAATGAAATGGTGGATTTAACTATGAATTTTGACTTCCAGTGTTAAAGACCTGTATTTTATGGCTTTAATATGCTAAATTATCCTAAACTAAGATGTTGCAATCAAGGATAACAAGAGACTTAAGTCCTATCACCCTAAATCATTCTGAACCAAACAGTCCTTTAACTTGGACTGTTTGAAGATTAAAGAAGCAGATGGGACCCTAGGTGATGCTACTGATTCTAAACCTAAGGTACAAGCTATAAAGGCAATGAAAAAGCTATAATGACCAGAAAATAAACATGATACCAAGCATAAACTAAAGTAGGATTTTACAACTAATGCATGAACAGAAGGAGTGATTTAAATGGGCAAACCTTAACTCAGTTGCACAAAACTCATCACAGCTTATCACCAAGCTGAATGAAACAAGAATCAAGCTCAAACACCCTGCTGAATCCCTTTTTCACAATGATACCCTTGGGTTGACTTTCCTTGACTTTTTTTTACTTATTGAAATAGAACAAAATTTAAACAAAACTGAGTTCACAAAAAGCTATACTTAGCTTAAATGAACTCAGTATAGAGAGGGTGAGGCTTATGAAAGCTTGTTTAAGCAAAATGTAATTTTAGATTTTATAATAAAGTGTAACTGTGAATCAACATATAACTAGAACTGATTTGCTTTGATTAAGAAGATAATTTCAATCATACAACAGAGATTACAACACTAAATTAGAAAATGATTAACTAACTAAATTACATTCAACCTAAATTGCAATAAGAAAATTAAAACCTAACTACTGCTACCCTAATTACTCTATTCTTCTCTTTTCTTTTCTTTTTATAGCCCTGGAGACTTCCTTGGACTTTCCCACACCTCTTAGAACCGTAGGATGAGCTTCTTTTGATCCAAGTCATTTAAACACCTTTTGGCGGGAAAAGATACACATGGCAGTTGGTGGGGTTTGGTGAGCATTTATTGAGGAGGGGGGAAGGTAAGGGTGTAGGTGAGGTTATTAATGAGTTTGGAGAAGGTTTGGTGAAAAGTAGAGGAGGGGGAGGGAACAAAGAAGCGGGTTTTGTGGAGGTTGAGGAAGGGTGAACAGTACCCTGGTGTTGTGGGGGTTGACTGGGTCAACGAACGGGGTATTAGTTTAGGTTGGGTGGGCTTGGGTAGCAATTGGGCTAGGGTGTTTTGTTGGATCAGGCCTGGCTTGGGATTGGGTTTAGAAATAACAAAAGGTGGTTTGGTTTGTTTATTTTGAGCTTAAGGACCAATATTGTAAAATACCAAAAATCCAAGGACCCAAACTGAAATTTTCCAAAAGTATTACAAGGACCAATTTTGCCACATGTGAATAACACAAGGACAAAAGATGCCATAAATGAATATTTTCCACTTTTAAAATTCCCGGGGATCATTTATGTTGATTTTCAAAATCCGGGGACTAAAGTTGCCATTTTGTAAAATCTTTTATCCAAGGACCAAATTTGAACATTTTTGAACTTCCAAGGACTAAAAATGATTTTTCATCCAAAAATATCCCACCAGGGACTGAAACTCCAGGGACCAAAACTGTAAATTTCCAAAACTTTCCAATTTTTCACCAAAGGACAAAATATGACAACTTATGATTGTAAAAGGACCTTTGGTGATAATTTTCTATATTTTGAATATCCAGGGACTAGTTTTGTAATTTTATGAAAGTTGAGGGACTGAAACTGCCAATATTGCAAACTTTATACGTTTTTCATCTGTTTTTGCTCATTTTGCATCTAAAACATATAAAACACAATTTTGAAATATTTTTAGTATTTTGATGCATTACTGAGTGTTTTTGTATGTTTTGCAGTTCAGATTAGACCAAAAATGATGAGTGTTTGAGCACTCATCAATCCCCCACACTAAACTATTGCTAGTCCCTAGCAATACTGTTTTGAAAACTTGATGGATTTGAAAAACTCTTTACCAAAAGCCATCACTTCTGGAGTAGCCAGGTGTTAGAACTGTGGCACACCTGATAACCGTGTGATTTTGAGCAAACCACCAGCTGTCAACGGATTTGAGTAGTCTTTACCAAAAGCCGTTTGCTTCTGGACTAGCCAGCTCTTGATGGAATAGTCAACATCTTGGTGAGCTGATTACCAATTATGGATTTTCCACGGCCTTTACCACAAGCCATAATCTTGCGGGCTAGCCAACTCATTTGTTTTCGGGGAGTTGATGAACCATACAATTTTGGGCAAATTGCCAGCCGTCAACGGATTTGATATGTCTTTACCAAGAGCCGTTTGCTCCTGGACTAGCCAATCCCTTTTGTCGCTTAGACAAGGCGGACTGATTACCAAAAATTTTGAAGCACCAGTGAAAAATTTTTGAAAATTTTGAAATTTTGGCAAAAACGGGGGTATTATATAGTAAAATGTGGTAAAATTCGCTAGAATAGCGAATACCCCCCCCCCCCCCACACTAAGCATGAATATTGTCCTCAATATTCAAAATCCCGGCTATTATGCCGACATTTTGAACATAAAAGGGCAACATTACAAGCTAAGCGTGGAAAACACCATTTTGTTTTTTCACTCTTGTAACCATAGCATGGGGGACTCCCCCACACTTAGGGTGAAAACCCTATAAGCGTGCGACTGTTTTTGTTTACCGAGTCGCTAGCTTGACTCGACCCCGAATTCATTTGTCCTTGGGGAAGCATGATGTGGAAGAAGCAATCTCAATCGGACTTTCATTCAAAATGTTTGGACAAACATATGAAGCACGTGAAAGTTCCACACCGATGAGATATGTATCCGGCTCAAGATAATGATACATGAAAATGCCGGGATCAAATATAGTGTCCTCACTCCCGAAGGAGTGAAGAAGAGAAGAAGTCACCCTGTAGGTGAAGAAAAGGAAGAAAACCATGACGAAAATCATGAGTTGATCTTCTTCCTCGAGAGGAGGCTCAATAGCCTGAGTTTGGATTCCAAAAGGTAAGCTCGTAAACAACCCGGGAGAGTGGGTGGGAATTTGCAAATTCTCATAATTGAGAGCATCTCCCCCCGGGATATCAAACTCCGGAGGAGTCATGACATGATGAGTGAGTTCACCGGAGAACTCCTCATGAAGAGAATTATTCACAAGATGTGAATTTGTGAACTCATGTTCCATTGTGGACTCATCACAATCCTCGTCAAAGAATGGATTGTTAGAAATCATAGTGAATTCAGATTCGAATTCAAATAGAGGATTGGTGAGAGTCGTATTGATTGTTTCGGGAACAAAGAGATTAACATTCTCAATTGGATTGTCGGGATAAGAAGTGAGTGACGGATCATGATATAGGAGACTTTCAATTTCTCCCAGATCGGCTTCGAAGTCAAGGAGACCATCATCACTTTCCAATGAAAGTGGATTGATGTGAGCAAGTTCATCAGCGAACTCCTCAAGAAGATGATCAGCATCAGTTTGTGGAACTGATGCCTCAACATACTCGATGTCTCCATAAGATGTGCAATCATCGCTAAAATCTGAGAAATTCTCAAATTGATCTTTAGGACACTCAATGGGTGAAGGAATATCACATACATGATCCAAAGTTCCCTGTGACTCTCTCGGGATTGGGACAAGGATCTCAACACTAGACTTTATTAATTCGTCTGATTCCTTATTAGGAACAGTGCTAAGATGCTCATCCCCCATGTTCAGAGAGTGAGTGTGAACTTCGTGTGTGATAACAGACTGAGGGAGTTGAGAAGGACTAGCATACAGGGGTTTTATAAATTTCATTTGTTCTTCTGCTAGTAATTCTATCATAGTCTTTTCTCCCTGATTTTCCGAGGAAGAAATCACAACAGATGAACTTGATGAACCCTCACAAAATTGAGAAATATCAAGGGTAACATCATCATCATCATCGTCGAGAAGAGCAGCATTGCGAAATATGGCACGTGTTTTAGCTGCTTGTTCTAAGACAAGTAATTCCTCCTTGCTTAATTCGTTTTTAGCATCTCGTTCTTCAGCAAGCAATTGAGACTTTCTCAGATTTTAGCGATGATTGCACATCTTATGGAGACATCGAGTTTCCTTGCCCTACAAGGACTCTTTTTCCTTGCCCTACATCCATGCCCCGAGTTTCCAACTCGAGAGTTATAAGCACTAATCAACAAGCTCCTTTCACCGGCGGAGAAAACCTTTACAACGTCGCTTACACTTTTACCGACACTAAGCTAGATGTCGAGTTCTTTAACACGGGTACAACCACTCCCATCGTCGCTTACACTTTTACCGACACTAAGCTAGATGTCGAGTTCTTTACCAAGGGTACAACCACTCCCGTTAGTTCTTTTACAAGGGTACAACAACTCCTGACACACTACGTATTTTGAGGCCTAAAATACTAACCACTCACTTCTACATACATGACACAAATGAAGTATAAACTACCAAAGATTATACATGACCAAGCTACCAAGACTTGCAACTTTAGAGTTGAAGCTTGTAACTTCTTGAATGATCTTGTGAAGTCCCTTGCTACATAAGAGGATCACACAAATCAAAAGGTTACTGAGTTAGTTGAGAGAGTATGTGAAAATATGTCCTAAAGGGGTGACTCAAAACTAACAAATGGTTTGGTATTTATAGCAAACCATTCTGCAGGTCCGGCGGATCAGGCAGAACCCTCAGATGGGTTCCGCCCGTGTACCCCCAGGGTACCGTCAGGGCTGCAGTTGGTTTTTGCAATAAATCTCCCAAACCAAACAAGGTCACATCTCATTACTTCTTGCAAACCAAACAATGTCACATCTCATAATATCAAGTCAAACACTAAACTTGCAAGCAACCACTTAGTAAGTCAAACACATTTCTTACCATAAATGTATATTGACAAAGCTTGCTCTAAATGTGATGTGACCTTACTATATTAAGAAATAAATGTGATGTGACAAGACACTTTCTAATTTAAGAAATAAAAACAATGTTTTGTTTAAAATGAAATGTAAACTTTAGTTAAACAAAACTTAAACACTTAAAGTGATGATTTACTTATAGCTAAACTTCATACTTTGTCATTAACAAAACTTAGCAAAGATCGTAAAATATAAATAACATTTTTAGGCGATATTTGTATTAACAATCTCCCCCTTTTTGTTGATGACAAAACATAAACTTTATTTATAAGTAAGTCACTAGTTTTAGTGTTAAGTCTTATAAAGTTTTTATAAAAACTTGTTTTTGCAAAGATGAGGTGATGTGATAAGCACAAGTTAATATAAATTCTCCCCCTTTTGTCGAAACAAAAAGAAGAGTAGCAAAGCGAAAGTTAGCACTTGCTCCCCCTTGGACGATACTCCCCCTACATGGAGTGCCAAGAGAGGAGACATGGATTTTGAACCTACAAGAAAAAGGTTAGTTGCCGCATAAGACAAGTCATGAAAGCATTTCATGTCTAAAACACAACTAAGAGTTGTGAAGCGGAATAATGCAATACTCATGCTCCCCCTTGAATATTACTCCCCTAAATGGAGTATCAAGGAAAGAAAACATGGAAAATGATCCTACAAAAAGAAAGTTAGTTTCTAAAACACAAGATATACAAGTTACCATAACAAGGTATAGTGCAATCACAATACTTTAAATGGTCAACAAACAAAGCATATCTCATAGTAGGATAAAATTAATTTTATGTAAAATTTGACTTTTAGGAAGTCAAATACGAGAAATGATGTGAATAACATCCTACTTCTAAAAATAAAAGACCAAATAAAAAGAAACTAAGAATATAAAAATCCTACATCTATAAAAAGGAAACCATCACTTTCCTTAATGAGAAACATTCTTCCAAAACAAGGGTAAGGTTGTTTGAGAATAAAAGTAGGTGGTGGAGGATGTAGCGGGTTTCATTTTGAATGTTGTGGGGGTGACATGGTTTTGGTTTGTTTGTTTAAATGGTGAAACATTTTCCAAAAGAGACGGTTTTGTTTCATTTTGGAGACTCTAAACTTGAGGTGGTGTTGGTGCTCTAAACATGGTTTGTTGGTTTTAATGAGCAACATTTTCCAAAAGAAACGGTTTTGTTTCATTTTGGAGACTCTAAACTTGAGACGTTCCACAATGTGTTTTAGGATAAACCTCATTTCATTGTTTAGAGGATCATGGATGTCTTTGTAGATAAGGTGAGACAACAATGGTTTTGGGTGGTGATATTCTTGTTGTGGTGTTTGGTTGTGGTCAAAAGACTCATTTTGGTCAAGCAATGACCGTGGTTTTTCATTTAAGAAAGGTGGTGGTTTTGTTGGTCTTAATTGAAGATCATTGAGATGCTTCTATTTTCTTATACGAAGAAAATAGAGATTCAAAGTGTTGGGAAGGTTCATGTGGTGGTGGTAGTTGAACAAAGTGATGAAGGCTTGGTTTTCCGGAAGGATTACCATGAAGGTTTTTGTAAATGGGGTGAAACACAAATGATTGTAGGTGTGTATGACCTTGATCATTTGGAAAAATTTAGGGTCTAGCATAACGGTAAGCCAAACTCTCAAGCAATGAAGATGGATGAGGTGCATCATCCAATGACTCATTTGGTTGAAATATTGGTTGTTGTTGGGTTTCCGTTTCGGCAATAGTGTCAAAGAGTGACAATGATGGAGGGTTGATGGTTTAGGTGATAGGTTTTCAAAAGTTTCCAATAGTGGATGTGGTGATGTTGGTGGTGTATGGAAAAAGTTCCATTGGTGTAAATGTTGGTGATCGATGGTTGAAAAAGTTTTTGATGGTTGAAAAGTGTATATGTTTGTATTGCCATGTTTGGGAGATGATGTTGGAGTAGCAAGATTGAGGACATCTTGAATAGTGGTCATGTTGATGTTGCAAGGTATTGAATATGGTGTTGAGGTAGTAAGGTTAAGGAATTCTTGGATAGGTGAAGAAATGTCAAGTGATGAGCTTGATTTGATGGTTTTGTTGAAGCAACAAGGTTTAACACTAATCCTAGTGGTTTTAGCTTGATGATTCGGATGAGGTGTTTTGATTAAGTCATCTCAAATCTTTGGTTTGCAAGAGTTTTGAGATTGACAGAAGTAATGGTGTTGGTGTGAGTTTTGGGTAGAGGTGGCAAAACGGGCGGACCGGGCGGGCACGGGCTATGGGCTAAACGGGCTACGGGCTAAACGGACTATGGGCTAAATGGGCACGGGCTAAACGGGCGCGGGCCAAATGGGCGCATGTTATACGAATCGTCTTAAAAAAGTCCTAAAACAACAAAAAAAATTCCTCAAACGTAACACCTCATTTATATTTAAGTAACTAAATATATTATATCCATAAGTTTTTCATTAAAAACAATTTAATGCGAGAGAAAAACATGTGCCCATTTTGCCCATTTAATTTCTAAATGGGCAATATATGCCCATTTCAAAAAAAAGAGGGGGACCAAATGTACCCAAATCTTTTAAAAATTTGCCCATTTAGCCCATTTTTTTTGATTTTGGGCACAAATTGCCACCTCTAGTTTTGGGGTATTCTAAAGTGATCAAACTTAAAAAGGAATTGTGGGAAGGAGTGTTTGGATTTGATGTTCTACCATTCAAAGATTGAGGTATCAAATGATTTTCATGAACTTGTCACATCATTTGATGTCAATCCAATGGAATAGGGTGGAGTGAAAGACCAACATATGCACTCAATGCTTTGTGATCATGGGATGTGATTTGGTTGAAAATGTTCCAATGGTTTGAAGGATCCTTTAAAAGGGTTCCTTGGGTTAGTTATGTTTGAATTTGAACTTTTGGCGGGAAGTGACTTCCTAATTGTTTTAGTGAGTGAGAGTTGTCCTAATATGGTTATTGGAGGTAAGGGAAGATGTTTCTCACTTAGGATAATGGTTTGACACTTTACACGTTTTGGACTTAAGAAAAGTGACAAATTTTCTGCAGGTGACTGGCGGAACCCTGAGACAACACAGGCGGAACCCTCCAGAGGGTTCCGGCTGGTCCGTTGGGCCATTTCTGGATTGCCCAGAAAATACACTGGCGGAACCCATTTTTGGGTGCCACCAGATCCGCCAGCCCTGAAAAAATTGGCAGTCCGCGATTTTGACCCGCGAGACGTTTTTCAAATTTTTCGAAAACGCCTAAAATCAAAAAAATAATGCATATCTGGTTAGGTAATGCAAAAATTGGACATGTAAACACACATATCATAGGACTTTGACCTTGAGGTCGAGGATTTCACTATACTTAGTAAGAATTTCCATAAGCATAGAAAAAATGACAAACACCTTAAACATTGTCATTATGCATAAAAGTTTATACAAACATAATCCGACAAACGTAATAAACCATGAAAGTGAAAAACAAACAAATCACGTAGTTTAACACATAAACGGTTCTAAAGCATTCATAAGCCAAACACTCCTTAATCTTCTCACAACCGGTCAATCTTCTTATTGAGCTTGTTTAGGTACCTTCCAAAGCATTTGAACATTCCTTTGGTTTGCTTGAACTCTTAGGATGCATTGTCAATGACGGGGAGTGCTTGAAGGTATTCTAAAGGAGGTAACTTAGAGTTAGGAAGTTTATCGTCCTCGCTCATGCCGGATGATGATGATGATGGTGTAGGTGATCAAGTACGTTTGCCCTTACCTTTGAAAACTCGTTTATCACTTAAAGGAACGAAGATGTGAGGAACGAGAGAATAGTCAAGGCGCATTCCATTATCGTTAGGAGGAATAGGTGAGATTGCTCTAAAGAGGCGAGTAAGAAGCATTCCATAGGGAAGAGCGGTTGTTCCAACTAAGGGTATGTCGGCCATATTTTTGGCTAGGTAGTAGGCTAAGTTGAAGGGTTGACCGGTGGAAATGCTATAGAGCATATAGCAAAGGCATGTGTTGATATGATCTCTATTTCCTATGGTACTTATGACACTAGCTCTAAGGATTTCTTCTCACTTCTTAAATTGTGGTTTAAGCTCATTTAGCTCCATACCAAAAGGATCTTTGTCTACAATATTCCCAGAATGATTCACCCTAGTGGTAGAGGTTCTAACAAAGAGATGTTCCCTAATAGTTTCCTTACTAGCAAGAGGTGTGTCGTATGGATGAAAACACTCAATCGAGTCAAGGCTTGAAATAGGCCACTTATTCGTGTAGAGACAAGTACCCTCATTTGGGATACCAAAATGATAGCTAAGGCTTTTAGATCTATGAAATTGGGTATTTGATTGGTTGTGAAGTTTAATGATATCTTACCAAAATTATTTGTGGAGAGGTTTACGGTTGCATAGAATTCCAAGATGAACCTATGACAAATTAGCTCATCGATATCTAGGAGACAATCAAAGTTGATTGCGGCAAAGTTTTGGCGAATAGATGTTCCTTCTAGAAAGGATGGGTCAATGGTTCTACCTTCGTGAACATAGTGTTTTTCTAATGCCTTAAAGGTTTCTACTTGAACCGGGTTGAGACCTTTGGTCCTATGGTGTTTGGGCATGTACTTAAGGGTTTCCTTGTGATCGGATTTGTTTGCGGGAGGCATGTTGATTCCTAGAAAACATAAAATTATATGTTAATGACTTGTAATAATGTGGATGTTCTAATGTGTTCCTATATGCAAAACAATGTGGAGACTTGGTTATCTTGACTCATTTTGATTCCCAAATTGTTTTGTTATGCAAATTTTGTTATAAAAACAAAAGATAACCAACACTCTCCTAATTGAATGTGTCTTCGATTGAATGTACCCAAAAATACATATTAATTATGTATCCCCTTTAGCATTCAAGAGATAGTATGCAAGTGATGTTTAAATGATGTTTTTCATTTGTTTTAACAATGTGGTGAATGGTGGTAAAGTATGGTTAACGACTGAGAGTGGATATGTGAAATGAGGTGGTGATTGCTTAACAACACTTAAAGCTTGGATATCTTCTTTGTGTTCTTCACTTGCTAGAAAGTGGAAGAGACGCATTTCATAATGAAATTCACTTGACTTTTGACGACATAGACAAATATGTTAATGAGAGTATGGATATGACAATTGCCCTTTGTTTCAAAGAGCGACACAAGGGTGAACATAGGTTTATGTATCATGAAAGGTGGTTTAATCTTAATAGGTTAGGTTATAGTGGGGATGACACACTTGTTTGGTTACATTGTGGAATCTTCTTGTGAAGATGACTAGGTGGAATTATTGGTGAAGATGATATTGACTCTTGGTTTCTTTGAGGGCATGGAAATGGTGGATGACTCGATATTGATAGGACAAAGGATAACTCGATTTCTCATTTCACATTGGTTGTTTGAGGTTTGAGTGATGAAAGGTTATGAGGAAGATGCTTGAAGTTTTGCTCATTTTGTGAATCTTATGGGCTGATGGTAAGTTGGAATTGTGAGTAAAGAGGTGTTTGGTTTTGAAATTAAAAATAAAACAGTCTGTAGCTTTGGCGGACCAGGCGGAACCAAAAGGAGGGTTCCGCCCGTATGGTCTGAGGGTACCGTGGGAGCTGCAGGAAAAATTCAAAAGGGATTGTCTTGATTTTTGTGGTTTTATCCTAATGTTCAAAACTAAGGTTTAAGGTCTTATGAGTCTTTGACTAAGCCTAGGAATGATGAATGCTTCACATTCAAGAGGTTTTGTGAAAACGTTGATAGAATGGTTAACGTAGAAGACTTTCTTAGTTAAGACGTTCCTCAATGAACAATCTTACCAAGGCGATGATGATGGATCACAATATATCTATTAAGACCATAATGGATTGAGTTGTTGCCGAAGTCGATGATTCCTTTGTTGAAGAGATAACAATGTTTATAAATGAATTCCGTTGTTGACACGAATTTGCTTGTTCAAGCGGAGCTTGTTGATGTGCTTCTTCATCCGAAACTAATTTGAGAACCTTATGTGTTTTGGAGAATCATTGGGTAGGTAAGTATAAAAGTGCAAGTACCACTTGTGCTTTTCTTATCAACTTATTACCGACATAATTCCATTAAGCATACACTATGGTTTCTATTCCCGTTCTTTTGGGATACCATAATCCTAGTTGTGTAGTACCTTATGATGCATCCAAACAAGCTCAACTAAAGAGTTGTTCAAGGATCTTCTTTAACACGAGCACATAGACAAATGCTAAACATAATGTTGGATCTAATTGTTATGATAACAAGTAGTTTTCCGAACATTTCTCTATGTTTAGTTTTACCTACAGATTTACTAATCTCATTCTTGATAAGTCATCAAAACATTAACCATTGAGAACAAGAGAGTAACTAAGAATGTCTTTAAGTTAAAATTCCTTGCTTTTGGAGTTTGCTTTTATTATCAAAAAGACTTTCAAATATTGATACTTATAATCACATGATTACTTCGAAACATCTATTTTGTTTCACTAGTTGTTTTACTCTAAATTTCAAAAATTGTTTTTGTTGAATTTGTTTAGACACAACTATGATCTTTAAATCAAGTGTTATAACTATTGTCACTTTTGCTTGATTCAATGTTTGACTCAAGGTGAGAAGATGTCATTTTGTACTTTTACTCCATGCTTGTCTTGCCATCATTGGACTTTCGACTAAGTCATCATCTACCAAAGATGATATCTTAGAAGGAGGAGATTACTCGTTAAATGTTATATTCAACGACTCCTCGACTCTTTGGGTTTTCTTACTTAAGAAACTATGAACTCTATTTGTTTTGAAAAGGTCCAAGAGGTACAACATCATGAGACTATGTGTCACATTTGATGTGTAAATCCTAGATGTTGAAAACTCATTTTCTTTCACACATCCTAATGTAAGCTAATGTAATTTATTTCACCTTGTGTGTTTTATGTGAGATTATCATGAAGAAGTGATTGAGGAAAAACACAATTTAAGACTCAAAGTATGGTGTTTGAGAATGTTATTTAACAAAGGTTTGTTTTGCAAGCATCACAAAAGTGTTAGACATTTTAACACTTAGAAAATTCTTAGTTAGCTCACTTGTAAGCAAGAGTTGAGTGAGACTCACTCAAGAGTTTCTCGTGTTTATCTCTTGATGGTTAAAGAACCAAAGCACCTTATATCTCCTACTAGTACTAAAGACGAATTTCCTTGTTGCATAGAATCTAATCCTAGTTATTACTAATAGCAAGTAAACACTTTTAGAGTATTACTAATAACACATATTCTAACACATAATGCTAGAAGCAAGAGACTACTAAAGTCAAGTTGAAATAATGTGTACCTTTTAAATTGTATAGAGATGCTATCAAGAGGATAAACACAACGCGTAGAGTCTTGGTTTGACGACACACTTTGAAACTCAATTACTCATGTATCCAAGAAGGTTACACAATCATATAAAAGCATAGAGCATGATAATCTTAATTCTTTTATCATGAGTTTCTATTAGAGATAGAATTATCTCTAAATCTCTCTTCTAGATTAGACAAATTTTACTTGCTTTGTTTTATTAGTTAATGGTGCTTTTGAGTTAAATCCTAATCCGGTTTTATCTTTAAACAACCTTTGACTCCTCAACAATCTTTCAAGAGATTTTGAGCTTTCATCAAATTTAACTAATGATTTTCCTTTCTCATTTTGCTTTTTAATCTTATGTTTGTAATCTGGACATAATTTATATTCTAGATCAATTTCAACATAACTCTCAATTCTAGACATTTTATCTTCTAACAAGATTTCCTTTTCAAAGATTTTCTTAAAAGATTTTGAAGACTCATTCTTGAAGATAGTTTTTAGGTCCATGTTGCATAAACGTTTAGACTCATTTTCTAGTTTAGAAAACTCTAGGATAAATTTGTCAAAGTAAAAGTGTTTGGTTTCAAAGTGTACCTTGCTTGATGTTTTATCTAGTTTAGAATCACAAACCGGATGGTTGGCTTCATCTTCATCCGTGTTATTCCATGAATCGTAAGCAAGTCCACTACGAGCTTGACATGAGTAATCATCTTCACTTACACCTTGCTTGTTGTTTCAATAAATTGACAATTAACTACCGGATCATTGTCTTCGTCAACATCCATTGCATTCCATGATACGCAAGCAAGTTCATCAAAACACACGTACTCATCTTCACTTGTACCTTCATTAAAAACATTTAAACTAGTAGCACATGTATTAACTTCTACTAAGTGTCTATCAATTAGTTTTTCTAAAACTTCTAATTCATATGTAAGATCAAATTGATCATCTTTGACTTGACATATTCTTTGATGAAAGTTTAACATATTTTTCCAAATATCATTAGCCATTTGACAAAAATACATTCTTTCATATTTGGTACTAAAGCTTTATAAATCATTGTTTTAGCTTTAGTATTTTTATCAAGTTTAAGATAGTTATCTTGGTTTTCTAAAACTTGTTTTCTTTGGTTTGAAATCACCAAAAGAATTAGTATGCCAAAGATCTTGATCAATTGATTTCACATAGTTTTCAATATTACTTTTCCACTCAAGTAAGTTTTCTTTTTCAAATAGCGGTGGGTTTTGAATAGGTTGCCCTTCTTTGAGATTTTCAAAATCCATGGATCGATCCAAGTTTTAAAATACATTCTATTTTAAAGATCTTGAGTAACGTAGCTCCTGATGCTAATTGTGGAAAACTAGAAGGGGGGTTGAATAGTTTACCGCTTTTTAAATCCTTTTTAACTTGAATATCTTTAAAAACTTTTGCGTTAACTTAAAGATATAAACACAATGTTATATGTTTGATTCTTTGAAAAGCTTTTCATGTGAATAACAATTCTAACTTTACTAGTTTCATACTTTGAAAAGCTTTGCATGTGATAATCCTAACTTTGCTTGTTTAGTTCTTTGAAAAGCTTTACTTTTGTTTGAAGATATAAACACATCTTTACTTATTTAGTTCTTTGAAAAGCTTTATATGTAACTAGCTATTCTAACTAAAGAACAACATGTAATAAGCAAAGACAAAGAAAGAAACGATCAAACCACAACACGATTGTTTATCGTGGTTCGGCTACAAGGACTCTTTTTCCTTGCCCTACATCCATGCCCCGAGTTTCCAACTCGAGAGTTATAAGCACTAATCAACAAGCTCCTTTCACCGGCGGAGAAAACCTTTACAACGTCGCTTACACTTTTACCGACACTAAGCTAGATGTCGAGTTCTTTTACACGGGTACAACCACTCCCATCGTCGCTTACACTTTTACCGACACTAAGCTAGATGTCGAGTTCTTTACCAAGGGTACAACCACTCCCGTTAGTTCTTTTACAAGGGTACAACAACTCCCAACACACTACGTATTTTGAGGCCTAAAATACTAACCACTCACTTCTACATACATGACACAAATGAAGTATAAACTACCAAAGCTTATACATGACCAAGCTACCAAGACTTGCAACTTTAGAGTTGAAGCTTGTAACTTCTTGAATGATCTTGTGAAGTCCCTTGCTACATAAGAGGATCACACAAATCAAAAGGTTACTGAGTTAGTTGAGAGAGTATGTAAAAATATGTCCTAAAGGGGTGACTCAAAACTAACAAATGGTTTGGTATTTATAGCAAACCATTCTGCAGGTCCGGCGGATCAGGCGGAACCCTCAGATGGGTTCCGCCCGTGTACCCCCAGGGTACCGTCAGGGCTGCAGTTGGTTTTTGCAATAAATCTCCCAAACCAAACAAGGTCACATCTCATTACTTCTTGCAAACCAAACAATGTCACATCTCATAATATCAAGTCAAACACTAAACTTGCAAGCAACCACTTAGTAAGTCAAACACATTTCTTACCATAAATGTATATTGACAAAGCTTGCCCTAAATGTGATGTGACCTTACTATATTAAGAAATAAATGTGATGTGACAAGACACTTTCTAATTTAAGAAATAAAAACAATGTTTTGTTTAAAATGAAATGTAAACTTTAGTTAAACAAGACTTAAACACTTAAAGTGATGATTTACTTATAGCTAAACTTCATACTTTGTCATTAACAAAACTTAGCAAAGATCGTAAAATATAAATAACGTTTTTAGGCGATATTTGTATTAACAAAGTTTTAATGGAAAATGTTTAATCTTAATTCCAGTACTTTTGTTATTGCTCAATTTTCTCATTACTTGTTGATATTAATATAATGATTCACCCTTTGCACTAAAAAAATAAAATAAAATAAAATAAAATCTGCTGCTAAGAAAACGTTACTTCAGCTGGGTTTGTACTGCTAGAACTGAGAGTGCAGGGGTGGATTGGTAACATTTACACTTAACGGTTTAAATCCCCAATCAAATCGATAATTCAGTTTCACGCACACATAATTTCTCTATAATCACAAACACTAACATCTTTTATCAATCATTTTCAAAATCCCCAAAACACAAACCCTAATTCAAGATGGTGTTGCCAATTGAATCAAAACGCACATTTGTTGACATACACAACATGGTCGCTTTTTTGAAGAAACCAGATGGTTCTGAAGGATTCACACATAATTGATTTCTTGAATGCTACCCCTATTAGGTATGCATTAACTGTGAATCCTCCTATATGCATTTCTTTTATTAAGAAGTTTTGGGCTACTGCTTAGGTCATAACTTTTAATGAAGGAAAACAGATTAAGGCTAAGGTAGATGGCTAAGATATACTCATAACTGAGTCATCTATTAGGGAATCTCTTAACCTACCAAATAATGAAGTGATTGTGTGTCTTGAAAATGCCGCAATTTTCAAAGGTTTGAAAAAAATGGGGTATGAGAAGAAAAATAATAGATTAAAATTTTACAAAGGTCTCTTCTCATCTCAGTGGAAATTCTTGATTCATACTCTCTTACATTGTTTGAGTCTTAAAACAACAGGTTGGAATGAGTTTGGTACTACCATGGCATAAGCTGTGATATGCCTTAGTAAAGGAAAACATTTTAATTTTTCAAAAATGATTTTGGATGGTATGATCAAGACCTTGGATGATGATGGTAACTCTTTATTATATCCAAGGTTTTTGCAGCTTATTATTCCAAATCAATTGACTACTATTAAGACACATAGAGCAACTTTTTATGCCACCTCACTACAAAAGAAAGTATTTTCAAATCTGAAAAATAATGGCAAGGATTTTTGAGGAAGGGTTACACCACTTTTTCCATATATGGTGAACCTTCCACAAAAAAAGGGTGAGGATGTCATGGAAGGGGCTGCCACTTCTGCTGCTAGCTTAGAAGCAGAGCAGGCCAGTGGTAACATACATGAGACTCAGTATACACCCATTGATTCACCTCTCAGTGAAGGTAACACATCCCGAAGTGATGAGGGTAGATCTGAAACACATGAATTGATGGATACTGATGTACAAAATGTTAATTCCAATGATCCATCTCTCGGGCTAGGTAACACAAGCCAAAGTCGCGAGGCTAGAATGAAACTTATACAGGATTTGAAGGACAATTGTACCCAGTTAGAAAAGGATGTTCTTGGCCTCCAAAAGCCCACAACGAAACAAGGTGAAAAGATCAAAAAGTTGAAAAAGAGACTTCGATATTTGGAAAGTCAACAGAGCTCAAGAAAAACTCAGTTCAGACGTTTGAAAAAGGTGGGCACAGCACACAGGATGAGTTCTTCTAAGGCTGCTAGTTTGGAGGATCCTCCCAAACAGGGGAGGAATGAAAGCAGAGTCTCAGGGGAGGAAACAACAAATGCTGAAGGGCTTGTGCTGATATGCATGTGTATATGGATATTGGGATTGATAGTGGTGATAATATGGATGATGACTATGTAGTTGCTGACAATGAGGGTAATGAGGCGGTTTTGGAAGATGTAAATAAAAATCAGGTAGTGGAATTTCCAGGTGAAAATACTGTACAAGCTTCAAAGATCATGGTGGAGACTAATACTAGTTTGGGAGAAACTGCTGCTACTAGTAATGTTGAACAACTGGCTAAGGTGGTACAAGATGTTTCTGCTGCTACAACAAATCAAGTTTCTACTGCTAAAGTTTCTACTGCTGAAGAGGTTGCAAAGCGAGTTGATGAAGCTGAAGTAGCTAAATTTATGGATGAGAAAAGGAGATCTAAAGTGTCTGAATTTGAAACAGAAGAGCAAGTAGCATTCATTCTTCAAGAAAAGGAGAAAAAAAGAGCTCATGCAGAAAAAATGCAAGCTTTTATTGATGAGGATGAAGTTCTATAGGCTAGAATTGCAGAACTTGACAAAGATAAGACTTTAACTGATGATAACAGAGTACAAAGACTTGCTGATTTGATAAATGAAAGAGGTGTAGAATTAGCTTTGAGTCAGCGAAGTAAGTCAATGAAGCAAGGTCAAAGTCAGAAGAGGAAAAGAAATACCACAAAGTCTCCGCTCATGAGTTTAATGAAAACATACTTAAAGAATCAAGGTTTTTATAAACCTCATCAACTCAGGGGAAAGTCATATGATGAAATTGCACATCTATACTACCACTGCAAGAGATATATTGAAGAAAAGTTTATCCCCATGGGTACAGAAGAAACACAATCAAAGAAACAAAAGATCATTTAAGACAAGCATGTTGAGAAAAAGAATGATTCACAAAGAAATGAAGACAACTCTTCTCTTGATCAGATGATGGTGATTGTTCCTAAAACATTATATGCTGATCCTATTCAATCTAGACATCCAATCATAGACTGGGAGATTTACAAAGATAAATTTGGAAAGGCTTGGAAGATAATCAGGCTTGGTGGAGGATCAGAAGTGTGCAAAAGTTTTCAGGAATTGATAAGAAGAAGTGACATAGAAGACTTAGACAGATTATGGGAGTTGGTTAAAAAAAACTCAAAACAATCAAGAAGCCAGATGTGAAAGAGCAAGAGCTATGGCTTGAGTTACACAGGTTATATGAACCTGATCCAGCTGATATCTATTGGAACTTCCCAATTTATGATCTCTCAACTTCATGGAAGTTTTATGATAACTGCAATGTACATCAGTTATCAACACAAGGTGGAGTTGATGTTTTTATGCTTGCAGAAAAAGAGTATCCTTTGAGTGCTAATTTACTTGTTGTGATAATATCTAAAAAGATCATATGTGAAGAAAGT
Source organism: Artemisia argyi (assembly GCA_030686995.1). NCBI lineage: Eukaryota > Viridiplantae > Streptophyta > Magnoliopsida > Asterales > Asteraceae > Artemisia > Artemisia argyi. The sequence goes on from CM060709.1 coordinate 289,942,096, forward strand.
ACAGAGGTAGTTAAAGATCTCATTGAAAGAATTCGTGCTCAGTATGAGAGACAAATGCAAGAACGGAATAAAAGAAGATAAGTTGTTTGGAGGTAGCAGGGGTGTAGCTTCTCTGTTTTCATTAAACAGAGAATTGTAGCTTCTCTGTTGTTTGTACAAAAGTTACTAATGCTGTTATTAAGTTACTACTGCTATTACAATAGTTGTTTGTGTAATTTAGCCTATTGTAATGGATTTAGACTCCAAAAAGTCAAGCTTTTCTATGGCAATGAAAAAATTTGCAGTTTTCACTAGTATATCTACTTGCAGGCAACATAATTAATAATATAACATTAAAATTGATTAAAAAAACATAACATGACATGATAAAAACATAACATTAAAATTCAAAGGAACATAACATGGTTGATAAAAAACATTGAAAGAAACTCTAAAGTCCCTTGACAAATGTGTGCTTGTTGAAAAGCTTGAGCTTCGCTTCGGCAATCTTCTTCTTCAATTCTAAAAGCTCGATAACGTCGGACTTTTGAAGCTTCTTAAAATACTCCAAGCACTTGAACATCTGCACCGAAGGACGCACAAGTTCCATTTCAGCCATGTACTTGTTCCTTTGAATAACAATATCAAGCAACTCTTGATATGCCTTAAATAGATCTTTCGCATACTTCACATCACGCTGTGTCTCCCTATCAAAATACACCGTCATTTGGTATGGTAACTCAGTTGAGTTAGCAGCCACTTCAAGTTCCTGAAGAAGCACAAATTGAGACATTCTTACACCATTTGATACAATTTATATTTTACTGTTTTTGTTTATTGGATGAATGAGGAAGTTACTTGGGTTATAGCATATAAATAGGCGGGGTAATTACATGTGAAAATGTGTTTTAGGCGTGTTTGGGTAATAAATGCTAAACGTTTGGGTTACCAACATACACATCCCAAAATTTCCTAGCAACATTAATTTATGCCTAGCAGCATTAAGTTATGCCAAACAGCATTAACATAATTAAAGTAGATTAAAACTACTTCATTTCGTTTAACTTGATGTTTTAACTTTATTTCGTTTGTAAATACAAGAATTTTAATTAGATTATAACTTTTACATTATAGTTTTAAACGATTGTTACAAACATTTAAAACTACAATATTAAAACAACAAATCTTTGTAAATTTTTAAAAAATAAAACAATCTTATCTAAATTCATTTTTCAACTAACTTAATCTATTTTTAGGTAATGATTAACATAATTAAAGTAGACTACAACAACTTCATTTATGTTACAAGGATAAATGTGTACATGATTAATGGTCACATATAATACCTTTATAACGTGGCCATAATCATGATTTAGATACACATTTGTTATATGGTGTGACTATTGTAAAGCATATAGTCACATGATCGTGCTACAAATATATCTGACTATACACATTAGGATTGGGAAAGCAAACACACACTAAACTTTAGACACACATATTAACTTACGTGACCGTATGTATCGAATTTTCGTTATGCTTAATCATGTTTGTATGGTTTAGTGTGACCATATATGACATTTGGTCACACTCTTCAAGTGTGTGACATATATTTGTCACTCTTAAATGCATATCGTGACTAACGTTTCAAACTGAATTTTTAGTTGTCACATATTTCAAATTCATATGTGGCTAACTATTCAACAAAGAATAGCAGTCACGTTTATATAATGTGTGACAAACTTGACTATATTGTCACACACCCAATTTACCTGACTTGCAGCGGAATGGAATACCTGGGGGTGTCTGTCATAGCATCACAGTTACGGTTACATTGAACGACCTAAAGTGTCGTTTGAAAAATACTTCGTTTGATCATTGAAATTATTCAGAGTTTACAAAATGAGGTCCCCAAAAGGTGTGGCATGTTTATGAAAACAAGTCCTACTAGATCAAACGTTTACATAAGTGCACGAAATAATGGTGAGACGCGTCGACCCCGCGACTCCATGAAGGTCCAAATGCATGTCACATGAGCTACCTTAATAACCTGAAATACATTGCTAAAACGTCAACACGAATGTTGGTGAATTCCATAGGTTTATAAAATGTAATGTTGTACGGCCACCACAAGTAAAAGTGCATAACAAAAGTCAAGTAAAATAGTACAATAGACCTTAAGCTCATGACCCCGAAGCTAGACTGATGAAATTTATATGCCCCTCCCGAATGTTTTACCAGAACACTCCTAAAATGTCAGACATGAAATGCATCCGCTTACTGTCGGTAATATCTACCACGGATGGAGGCATCACCCTCGATAGATCTATCCACTCACTCTCGCTTAATAGGCAAATTAACGGTCCATGATAATAAATAGGGGACTTTAACAGGTTGGTAAGGCAACTTAAGCAATGTACATATGTTTTGGTACTTGGGCTCGTACTAAAATGATTGATGCAATGTATTCCCCCGTGGGATTTGAAATCAAAATATTGTATTGAAAACGGGGCTATGAAAACTTACCTTAAACTGATGATACTGTGATGAAGTGAAATGAACAACAACAATGAACGGTTAGCTGCCTCAACCTAATATGAATGACGAACGATCTAATTTAGATCACAAAATGATGTTATGAATGTCCATGCACATGTTTCTTATATCACTCTACTCTTTGAAAAATACTTGTTGTTATCAAAAATATACATTTTTCAAGACTTAGGAAAATATGGCTACTAGAAAAATAAAACTAGTTGAAATGTATATATATATATATATATATATATATATATATATATATATATATATATATATATATCGTATGTATCAATGTTAGTGTTGAAATCCTCGGTTTAAAATCCTTGAAATAACGCCTTGTAGTGATAAAAATATACTTGTAATCACTAATACTTCATTAATTATGAATTTGGGTACTTGGTATTATTTCTAGAAATCTAGAGTTACTACGTAGTTTTAGTGTTATTATTTTCAAAAGCTGTCAAAATAATATGAGTTTTGCCGATATTGAAACGTGAATATCTTTGTCGTTATAAGTCCGTTTTACTTGTTCTTTATATCCACGGTTACGTCTTAGTATGTAGTAATATATTTTGGAAAGCTTGGCTCCTCCGGGTTACGTCTAAAGTCTCGTTTTGTCCGACGAAAGACGTCCAACAGCATGTAATTTCAGAAAATATACTTTTCGTCAATAAACTTGCAAAAATCATAGCTTCTTCGTTATAAACTCTTTTTAATCCGTTCTTTCGCCTACGGATTCGTTTTTGAAAGTATTTTCTAAAAATTTTTCCAAAGATTACTTTATGTTTACTGATTTTCCTGGATTTACAAAAATGGGACAAAATGTATAAATACTTGTTACAAATCCATTTTTCATGTTCAAAACTAGTTTCTACTTCAACCAAATCTCTTGCAAACACCACAAAGCTATACTAATCCTACCATACACCTTCTTAGGGCGCCATGGGTTCCTAATCACTACTAATCATGTTAATTTAACAAAGGAACGCCTAAATCAAAATCTAGGGTTTGTATGTTCAAAAAGTTAACAAAAATAATGTGGTATAGCTAACTTGTACATGAAATTAAGCATGAAAATCATAAGATACAAGTATAAATTGGATGAAATCATGAAAATAAATTTGATAACTCACTTTGAAATAATAGGTGATTAGATGATGAGAAATCTTGTGTTACTTGTGTTTATGTTGCAAGAATCTTGATTAGAATGACAAAAGGAACAACTTTGTAGCTTTAAACTTTGGAAAAATCTTCACTTGATCATGGATTTTGAAATGGGTCGTAGGTTTGAGATGGAAGAGAAGAGGTTTTGAGCTTTGTGATTCTAAGAAATTGTATGTGTTATGTTTTAGATGTTTTTGGATATTTAGGAAAGTTTATATGGTATTATATTGGTACATTAATGCTAGAGGTTAGGAAAATAAATCTTGGGGTCTTGGGGAGGACTTTAGGGGCCGGTCTTACATGAGAAAAGGAGAAAAAAAAATCGGTTTTGGTAACTTAGTAAATTTAGTGTAGTATTAGTTGTAGTTTGTAGTTAGTTTTGTTATAATCGGGTACCGGGTTTGCTAGAAATAAATGTTAACGAAGTTATTCGGGATAAAATAAAGTTGTAAGAATGTTAAAAATATGTTGGGTACAAGTACTGAGTGTTCGGGTGATTATTATTTAGTTTTTACGAAAACCGTCGTAATATTTATAAACTTACGTTATAAATAAAATAAATTTCTAAAATACTAGGTAAATGAATATTATAACTTTTATGATGATATAATGGATATAAAAATATGTCGGGACCATTGTGGGAATATTTAGATATATTCGTTGTGTTTATAAACCGGGTGTTAACGTTTATTTATAAATAATTATAAGGAAAACGTTAAATGTATCAAATATATAAATTTGGAAATCCTAAGAGTGGTATAACATGAAAATGCTGTTATGATGATATGCAGACTGTCTCCAGTCCGTATGCAGTGTCCTTACTGATAATGAAATGAATTCGCACCTAAACCAATACGGTTACGCAAATTTTAATACCCGTAAACTAAATTTACGATGAAATGAGTAATGCAAGTGAATAGTGAAAACTTTTCCGGAAATGAATAGTGTTCAGTGAATAGTAAAATTTTCAAATGTTTCTCAGAATATCAAATTGACCTCAAAAATGATGAATAGTAAAACGATGAATAGTGTTTTGATGAATAGTGATTTATGAATAGTAAAATGTCAAAGTTTGGGAAATGACCTGAAATGGTGAGTTGTGACAGTCTTCCCCTCTAAAAGGAACTTCGTCCCGAAGTTCAGTTTATGTTGGTCTCTGAAAACGTATTGGTGAAAAGGTGATGATATTCGAGAATTCCAGCGAACTCTAACGATAGGAATTCGACTCTGCTTCAACTGTTCGTCCTAACTGTCCATGATTTCTACTTGTTCTCCTACAAGGTTTATGTTTGACTTTGGGTTGGATTCCTTTCTAAATGGAGTTATTCGTGACTAATCTGAAAAGATGATAATACATGGTTGTGTAATCCTGTTGTTCTCTAACAAGGCTCAAGTCTGACGGCCACTAGGCCTACTCTGTCTGAAATATTACATGGTCCAGTGTATATCGGGTTTAACTTTCCAAGTTTTCTGAATGATATCATGCCTTTCCTAGGCAGAACTTTCAACTTAACTCTGCCTACCAACTTGAAGTTTTAATGGTTTACAACTTATTGAACTTGTAACTGATTCTTGACTTGTAGGAAATTTCTGGTTATTCCATGAATGCCTACTAGACTAGTATGTTGGGCTTTTCCAAATTTTGATCCGTCAATGGATATTGGCACCTCGACCATAGAGTGCCTCAAATGGTGTAGTCTTTATGCTCGCGCAATAACTATGATTGCAACTGAATTTGGTTTATGATAACTGGTTAGTCTAACCATTTCTAGGGTCAATCACTCATGCTCGCGCAATAACTGGTTATGAAATAGAAAAAAAATGTTTTCAAACATGTTGTGATTAAGACTGCTTACCAAAGTTTGATGTCTATGTATATTTCTCATTGTACAATAGTGTTGCTAAAGATTGACCAAAAAGGATCGTACATGTTCAAAATAGGAATTTCAGAAATCATTTTTCCACAAGGTATGTGATTTATGTAAACGCATCAACTTTATTTAAAAGTGAAAACACTAACAAGGATACAATGGTAGGATAGAAAATGTTCGCTTAAATGCATAGATGTCTAATATTTAGTTCCTGAGGTTGAATAATGTCTATTAGTGGGTATTAGGCAAAACTATAAGTGATGAGGCGAAAAATGAACCACTTTTAGGGGGTCATTTAAGCCCGGAATTGACTTTATTTGATCAAATATTGCCCTAAATCGTTCCTTTTGTGATTTTAGGTACTTTGGGAGTGAAATCTGGAAAAGGAAGCAATTCGGACGTTTTTGGAGCATAAAAATGAAGAAAACGCCAAAGTCTTAATTTTCCTTGCTGGGAACAGTAGGTGACGGCGTCAAGAGTAATTTCCATGACGACCCAGTACAGATTTGATGGCGTCACGAAGTAGGGCGTCAAGAGTAAAATTCATGACGGCCTGGAAATGCATAACACATGACAGCGTCAAAAGTAGATCAAGGCAGTCCGAGAATTATTTTGGCGGCGAGGTGACGGCGTCACAAGATTTGTTTTGACGCCGTCAGACCCTATTTCCTATATATAGTTTTCTAATTTTCACATTAAAAAGAGAGAAGTTTTGGAGAAACCCTAAGTACGAACTTGGTGCGAATTTTACAGGTTTTTCAAAGGTTCTAAGCCCTTGATACCTTTCATGTGAGATAAGTATTCTTTTAATTCAATCAATATGTCTATGTGTTGGTTGTCTATATCTTGTTCTTGTCTTAATTCCATCATGCTATGCTAGATCTATCTTGTGTTTGCTTGGATCTAATGAAACCTAGATGTTAATTATGTGTTGATTACTTGTTTATAGTTGTATTGGGTGAATGAATTCGATGTTAGGCTTAAGAAAACTGGCAGATCTCCAAATGGTAACATGCTTGAACGACTTAGGAAACATGAACTGATGTGCACTAGGTTTTATTGGTTGTATTTAATGCATGAGCCACTGTTTATAATCCCTATGGTTGTGCTGGGCATGGCATAGGAGGAGATAAGAGCTCATAGGATTGGGGAGTTAAGTGCGTCACCCCATGAATAATACGTAGTATTAAGGAATACAATCCGTCATCCACACAACTGTAACAAGTAATTAACGTGTAAAAGATATCTAGGGAGTAGTGAAATCTAAGTAAACACAACTTCTCTACTTATTGCTCACAACTTTAGTATAATTTAGTTTATTTTCATTTCTAGTATTTTATTTTGATTCCATCTTTAGTATTGGGTTAGTTGACTAGCAACTAATTCCGCCCAAAATCCTTCAAACCCGAGATTTTTATTTGCTTTTCTAAAAAATATAAAAATACAAAAATAATCATCCTTCACCTTTAGAACTAGTATTTAGGTTTTCTAATCCTAGCGACACTATTCCTAGCTGAACGATCAATTCCCCGGTACTTGTCACTATACTATACTACAACGATCAGGTACACTGCCTGGTGGGGGTTGTAAGCTTCTCAAGATCCCTTGAGAGGTAAAGCCTGGTGCGATTCCCACGTATCAAGTTTTTGGCGCCGCTGCCGGGGATTGTCTATCTTTACACTTATTTCTCAACTTTCGCAAAAGAGTGCGGCGCTATCAAGTTTTTGGCGCCGCAGCCCGGGGAATAGTTATTGTCTAGGTTAGAATCTCTTTTTATTAGGTCTACTTGCTAGATTTCTTTCTAGTAAGATTTTATTTTTATTTTTAGATTTTCTTTAGTCTATCTTATTTCTTTGTGCTTTTGTTCGTAACTCTTCACCACCCGACATCATGGACGATGGGAACATCCTTGAACCCGTCATCCCACCACAACAAAACCCACCACTAGAACCTCTTAGGCCCCGAACCTTAGGAGAGTATTCCCGACCTAGCCACCAAGGCTACCGAAACACCATTGAGCTCACCGGAGCCAATGTGACCCCCTTGCGATCCGACACCATCCAGTTGGTGAAAAGCGGATGTGCATTCCATGGACTTCGTTCCGAAGATCCAAACCAACATCTTAAGGACTTCCTCAAAATCGTAGACTCCATAGACCTAGGTGTTGAAACTAGAGAGACAACCCGATTACGCCTATTCCAATTCTCTCTACGGGATCAAGCTAGTCAATGGCTTGAGCGTTTACCCGCGGGATCCATCACCACATGGGATGATCTCACCACTCGTTTCCTTGCTCAATTTTTCCCACCGGGGAGAACTACTAAGCTTAGAAATGACATCTTGATGTTCCAACAACGTCAAAATAAATCTCTTTATGAAGCATGGACTCGTTTCAAGGACTTACTCCAAAAAGTCCCTCATCATGGCATAGATCTTTGGCTCCAAGTCCAAATTTTTTATGACCATATCGATATCCCCACGAGGCGAGCCATTGACCAATCGGCCGGTGGTAAGCTACGTGATCTAAGTGCGGAACAATCATGGGAACTCATAGAAGATCTTGCTCTCTATGACAACGAAAGTTGGAATGATCCTCGTGACTTGAACAAAATGGTCAAGGCAATATCTTTGCCTTCAAACAACTCTAGCACTCCCGACCGTAGGATCATGGAACTTGAGGACCAAGTCAAGTTTCTCATGAAATCTTACGAAGCTCCTAAACCTTCAAGCCAAGTGAACAAAATCACTTCTTCATGCGAATTATGTAGTGGTCCCCATGACACTCGTGATTGTGTGGAACTCCCCGGAACAGCTTTTGCGGACTACGCATCCACGCATACCGACGAAGCGGGAGATAAGTGGTACACTTTCAAGCCCGAGCTAAACACTTACGGTGATTCATACAACCCCTCTTGGAAAAATCACCCAAACCTTAGGTGGAAACAAAATCAACCCAATTCTTCCAATCCGCCTAATCGTTACCAACCAAACGGTCCACCATCCAACCGTACTTTCAACAACAATCCTTCTAACAACTATGGTAGTACCAACAATCTTGAAGGATTGATGTCAAAATTCATGGCATCTCAAGAAGCTCGCATATCTAAGTTTGAAGCCGATTTCAAACAAAAGCAAAGCGAGATGACCACTAAAATTGACGCATTGTTGAAAGTTCTCAATGACCGAGAAATGGGAGCACTCCCAAGCGACACAATCAAGAATCTGAAACTAAACGTTAATTCCATATCTTCAGTTTCGTCACCCACTTCGTGTCCACAATACTACTCGGTTAAATCAACGAGCACGTGTTTCAAACAAAACCAAATTCTTCAAAAGGACCAATCAAACAAAACACCCGATATAGAACCGGTCAAAAGTATAGTTGAAACACCTCCTACGCAAGACCTTGACGATGAATTCAAAGAACTTCACCTTGAACGCCCCGTCATTGATGTCTTAGCGCGTGCTCCTTACTATAGTGCCCTCCTAGAAAAATATGAGAAGTTTAAACTAGGTAAAAATGGGACCGCCTTCGTTCAAAACAAGTTGCCTAAAAAGCTTGATGATCCGGGTATATTTGTTTTGCCTTGTAAGATAGGAAGATCTGAAGCTTTCGACACACTAGCCGATTTAGGGTCAAGCCTCAACTTGATTCCCTTATCCTTATTCACCGCTCTTAAGCTAGGAAAGTTAGAGGAAACGGAGGTATTGATAGGGCTAGCGGATGGGAGTATTGCCCACCCGGTTGGAATGATCAAGGATGTAGTTGTTCACGTAGGAAAGTTAACTATATTAGCGGATTTTCACGTCCTAGACATGGTTAGTGACACTACATGCCCATTATTGGTAGGAAGAGGATTTTTAGCAACCTCTAGCGCCATGATAGATTGCAAGGAGTCTAAGATAGCGGTAGGTGAAGGCAATACTTGGTCGGTGTACGATGTAAAGAAGCATAGTTATGATTGTGATGATGAACCGACACCGCATTGGGTAGAGATGAATAGGAGACCATCGAGATATGGACCTTGGATAGAAAGGAACTTCATAGGACCTCAATGCCCATTTTATCTAGAGAAAGATTTCATTGAAAAGACACATTCGGTAGAACAACTCATAGCTAGAGACGAAGAGCTAGATCCCTTTGAGGACCCCTTAGTATTTAGGAAGATGATTGAGTTCTTAAGCGTAATGTCTATTAATATAGAGATGAATAAGTTGAAAAGAGAGGGAGACAAGTGTAAATGGAAGTGGGATAAGCCACCTAAAGAAGGTGACGGATCATGGCATATGAGGATGACTTTGTATGATCCGGATGGAGAAAAGTTTGAAAGGTCATACCATACTAAGGAAACCGATAGGAAGTTGAAACCTAAGTTTGATCCCAAGGATGTCCTCAATGAGGAACTCACCCGTGTCACGTAGTAACCCATGACCTTGAGTCTAGCTACAAGACTCGTAAATAAAGAAAAGCGCTTCTTGGGAGGCAACCCATGTTTTGTGTGATTTTATTTTGTTTGTTTGTTATTTGCTTCCGTATGCATGCTTTATTTTTATTGTTGGTAGATCATGTTTCTAAACTAAATAGTGGAAATACTTTACTTTGTTGTTTTGGCATAGTCTTAACTCCACCTAAAGGTATTTTTGCAAAAGATAAGTGTAAGGGGAAACCCCAAATATGTTTTTAAGAAACAAACCGATAATGATTCTCCACAATATTAAATGAACATGTGTATTCGTATTTGTTAGAGTCAAATGCTTGTATTGAGTCATAATGAAGTTTTGCAGGATTTTCCAGGAAGTAGGACCAAGTTTTTCCAGAAATTTTCCGGAAACTTAACATAAGAATTTCTGCAGGTCACTTCTGACGGCGTCACGAGTTAACTCTTGACGGCGTCACGTGTAAAAATCTGGAAATTTTACCGGTTTTGTTTTTCTAACGGAGTCTTATGGTTTTTGTGAATTATTAAGTTTTATAATCTCCAGGAAATCTGCAAACTTCATTCCACAAGCATTATATCTTATCTTGTTTTCTAGGATTTAGTAACTTATATAGGATGCCGCCGATTTTACGCGAGGTTATTTTGTCTATTTTCTCAGGATTTACAGGTTATGTATGACAAGAAGATGATTTATATTCTGGAAGGGAAGCTTTGATTGTTCATTTTCTTGGAGGAAGATTTAACATGGCCACCTTATTATCCATACCGAGCGAATCAGGGGAGTATTTGATTTCATTCTTTTTACTTTTTCACTTTTACATTCTTTACTTGAACATTGGGGACAATGTTCATCTTAAGTGTAAGGGGGGGGGGTAAAAAGATGATACCTTACATGTACACTTTCGCTTGAGTTTGTTTTGTTTGATAGTAGATGTGTAATAAAACTATGAGAAATACTTGTTAGTGCAATTTTAGCACCAAATTTAAAATTTTTTACAACATTTAGGAGTGAAACTTTAGCCATAGCAAGCGTCTCATGGATAGGAGATTGTATGACTAGCACACAACCGTATATTCAGAAAAATTTTCCACCCAAATATGTGAGGTTCGCCTTTAGATTTGATAGAAAAGCATTTACTATTAGTGCTTATGAGTGTACCGGAAGCATTTAGATTCTAGAACTTGCGTTAGTGATGCATCCCGAGACCGCTAGTGAGACTACATTCGTGTAGTAGGATTTACTACATGATAAGAGGCATTAGGATCACCCTTGTGTTAAACCCGTATCATAATTACTTGACCATTTAAGTCATATTACTTGGCTAGTTAAGTCAACTAATTTTTCCCACACCCTTAGCGTTGTACTCATTTTTAGTACACGAAACCCCTAGTACACCCCTCCGAGCCTATCATTTCGTTTCTAACTTTAAGCATTTTACTTAAAGGAAGAATTTGTTACACCCCACTTAAATGTACACCCAAATCGCCTTAGCCTTCCGTGTATGCGCTCATTTTTAGTGCATTATTGTTATTTGTTAAACCCTAAGTTAACTATCTAATTGATTACATGGTTGCTAAGTCGAGTCATATCCTTGTACATATTGTTTTGGGACGATTGGGACTCATGGGTAAAGTACTTATTGATGGAGTAGTGGGGAAGAACATCATTTATTACCCCCATATGTGCGTTAATCTTAAAAGTGCTCCAAGTGTTTTGATTTTCTTAATTCGAGTCATTAGATTAGTTTATTGTAAAGTATGTAAAAATTCAAGTGTAAGGGAAATCTTTATTCCCTATGATGTATTATTTTGGATGGTAGGGTAAGAGTGTATGCAAAAAAAAAAAAAAAAAAAAAAAAAAAAAAAAAAAAAAAAAAAATTGAAAAATCAAGAAAAAGAAAAAAAATAGAAAAAGAAAAAGAGAAAAAACATACGGACTACCATCCCTTTTTATTCTATGTTCATTTTATGTTTTTGTTATTTTTCATTTATTAGCTTAAGTCGAGTCTAGTCTTGGCTTAGCAACGCCATATTGTACATGTAATTGACCAAGATTGTTAACTCGCCACCAGTAAAACTTCCTTTATCCAACAAAACCGTGTATTTCATATCCCTACACCTAACGTTACAACCCTTTAAAAGATCTCTTTGATAGTTTAATTTAGGTGCTTACGCCATGTGGTGGAGGTTTGATCCTTTCCCAAGCCTATGGTAACTATTTTGCTATGACAGGTAGTGAGAGATATCTTCCGTTTCCATATTGTAATTTATACTTTATTACACCCGAGAGATGTGAGTATCTAAACACTATTTGTGAGGTGCTTGTGTATGACCTCCGTGCTTGTCTATTGGTCTTTAGTGGAACGATTAATTGTTGTAATTACTTTTATATTAGTATTAAATGACCCCTAACTTGTATTTTGAGTAGAATAAAAGCGCATTTGCTTGAGGACAAGCAAATCTCAAGTGTAAGGGTATATGATGAGGCGAAAAATGAACCACTTTTAGGGAGTCATTTAAGCCCGGAATTGACTTTATTTGATCAAATATTGCCCTAAATCGTTCATTTTGTGATTTTAGGTACTTTGGGAGTGAAATCTAGAAAAGGAAGCAATTCGGACTTTTTTGGAGCATAAAAGTGAAGAAAACGCCAAAGTCTTAATTTTCCTTGCTGGGAACAGTAGGTGACGGCGTCAAGAAGGAATTTCTGACGGCGTCAAGAGTAATTTCCATGACGACCCAGTACAGATTTGACGGCGTCACGAAGTAGGGCGTCAAGAGTAAAATTCATGACGGCCTGAAAATGCATAACACATGACGGCGTCAAAAGTAGATCAAGGCAGTCCGAGAATTATTTTGGCGGCGAGGTGACGGCGTCACAAGATTTGTCTTGACGCCGTCAGACCCTATTTCCTATATATAGTTTTCTAATTTTCACATTAAAAAGAGAGAAGTTTTGGAGAAACCCTAAGTACGAACTTGGTGTGAATTTTACAGGTTTTTCAAGGGTTCTAAGCCCTTGATACCTTTCATGTGTAATTGAGATAAGTATTCTTTTAATTCAATCAATATGTCTATGTGTTGGTTGTCTATATCTTGTTCTTGTCTTAATTCCATCATGCTAGGCTAGATCTATCTTGTGTTTGCTTGGATCTAATGAAACCTAGATGTTAATTATGTGTTGATTACTTGTTTATAGTTGTATTGGGTGAATGAATTCGATGTTAGGCTTAAGAAAACTGGTAGATCTCTAAATGGTAACATGCTTGAACGTCTTAGGAAACATGAACTGATGTGCACTAGGTTTTATTGGTTGTATTTAATGCATGAGCCAATGTTTATAATCCCTATGGTTGTGCTGGGCATGGCATAGGAGGAGATAAGAGCTCATAGGATTGGGGAGTTAAGTGCGCCACCCCATGAATGATATTAAGGAATACAATCCGTCATCCACGCAACTGTAACAAGTAAATAACGTGTAAAAGATATCTAGGGAGTAGTGAAATCTAAGTAAACACAACTTCTCTACTTATTGCTCACAACTTTAGTATAATTTAGTTTATTTTCATTTCTAGTATTTTATTTTGATTGCATCTTTAGTATTGGGTTAGTTGACTAGCAACTAATTCCGCCCAAATCCTTCAAACCCGAGATTTTTATTTGCTTTTCTAAAAAATATAAAAATACAAAAATAATCATCCTTCACCTTTAGAACTAGTATTTAGGTTTTCTAATCCTAGCGACACTATTCCTAGCTGAACGATCAATTCCCCGGTACTTGTCACTATACTATACTACAACGATCAGGTACACTGCCTGGTGGGGGTTGTAAGCTTCTCAAGATCCCTTGAGAGGTAAAGCCTGGTGCAATTCCCACGTATCAATAAGCGTAGATATTTAGACTAACTTAAGTCCTGAAATTGTTTATCGTTGTAATTGGCAAGGCGAAGGTATCACTTGATGTTGTGTCGATGAATGTCTATTTTGTTTTCCCATGTAGATGAGGAGATATGTTCTGGTTTGATCCCTTTCTTGGTATGAAGGTGAGGTTATCTGAAATTTCTAGAGACATAATGCCTTAGAGGAATCTACATCGATATTCTTGATTCAAACAATTGTCCTGTGTGAAAATTTACTGCAGGAAAGTTTATGTATGGATGAGGCCATGTCTAAATGAAATGCTCTACAGTCTCAATTAGAAGCTTGGTTTATTTCTATTGTGTTGTCCTGCGGACATTTATATTGAGTTCAATCATGTAGCTCAGTCTAGCTAGTACCTTTAAATGATAGAATTTGACAACTAAGTCAGAGATGATGATTCGGATGGTCTCGCAGTATCTTAGGATTGTTGTTGAGTTATGAATTCTCTCACTATATACTTCTAGTTCTGGTTAGTAGTTCTGTAATCCTTTCATTGCTTTTATTGTATTGAGGAATCCTGCATGTATTTGATATGGAAAGTCTCTCCTAGGGAAGTCAATGGGAAAATCCAACTTAATGGCTAAGTGGGTGACAGGTGGGGTAAGTATCCAGGGATAGTTCGGTAAAAGGGATGTTTATGGAAGAGTTCCTTTGTTTACAAAACTTTTAAATGAAGATTGTTATTAACAATCCTTTGAAAAGATAATTATTTCCTTCATGGCATAATCCTTCCTGAATTTTACATAGGTGATCAGGCTATGTACAATTGAGGACTAATGATGCGATGTTAGATTTTGTCAAAATATCATAACTTTTCTCAAAAGTTTTAGATGGTGTTCAACGCATTGTTATTAAAAATGGTATCCTGATGTTTTCTTTCAAATAACATGAAAATTGCCTCGCGTAATAATAGTAAATACTTGGTGTAATGACAGAAAAATCAATTTATAGGATGGTAATAAAATAGCTTACTTCATAAATTTTTCTGTAAAACAATTTCCCCATATGATAGTAAAATAGCTTGAATGGTGTATTGGATACGTGGGTGAATCTTGTTGAATGGTAATAGTCTACTAATTCATCAAAAACGAAATCAGCCTAATCCCTGGTAAGACAATGCTAAAATGTTGCGAAACGATTGAAGTTTGAGCAATTGGGATAGAAAATGGAGTAAACGATGGTTATGATTATCACAGAGGTAACAAAGGATAGATGCTACATTGGGTAGAAAAGTGCTTAATACAACTAGGTTATGTCATCGTACCAATGGTAAGTACAAAAGGAAAGATACAACCCTAAAGGGCTCGAACTACGGTTTATATATTGAAACAAAGCTCCTCCTGCTGAAACATTGTTGTTATCCTTGATGTTGCTAATATCCTGACGGTTCTCTTTCAACAGCTCATGCTATTCCTTGAGCGATTCAGTCTTGATTCCAAGTTCCTGATTTTCCTTGTTCCTTAGCTCCGAGCAGTCATTCTTGAAATGCCCTAAGCTTCCACATTTGAAGCAACTCCCTGGGGTCTTCTGATTTGTGAGTTTCCTACAGTCTTCAGTCTGATGACCCTGCTTCTTGCACACTCCACACGTTTTACTACAATGATCTCGGTGATGTTGATTACACAGGTTGCAGTAAGGTAACTTTCCAATATACCTTCTCTTTATGTACGGTTCTGCAGCAAAGGCTCTATTCACTTCTTGTCCTTTGGGTGATTATTGAGCAGCATTACAACCTAGATTGTTGTTCCGCTTCCTTTTATTGTCACTATTGTTTCCTGATGTCTCGGCGTGAACTATGAGTTCCTTTGCTTCGATCGCCATTTTGATAGCTTCAGACATGCTATCGGGTTCCCATGCGATGACCAACATACGAATTTCATGGGAGAGTCCCCCGATGTACCTTTCAAGTTTCTTGCTTTCCGGTTCATCCATTGCAGAACCTAGTCGTGTTAATTCATAAAAATGAGTAGTGTACTCGTCAACATCATTTCCTACCATGGTAAAGTTTAGTGTTTCCTTTTCCTTTGCTCGTAATTCATTTCCTACAGAAAATGTTATACCCATCATCCTTCTTAGTTTCTCCCAAGAGTGTGAGTAGGCAGCATCAACTCCCACCATCTTAATATGTTTGGTCCACCATTCCTGGGCATAATCCTGAAAAGTGCATGTGGCGAACTTAACCTTGTCTTCCTTACGACAGTCGCCACATCGAAATATTGTTTCTATTTCTTCGAACCATTTGAGAAATTCCATTGTGTCTCTAGTTCCGCTAAAGGAGGGAGGATTGCACCCCATAAATTCCACGTGAGTAAGTTCCTTAGTGAGGGCGGTGGCTATGTTCTTGGCAATGACTTGTCCAACAGCAGCTTGCGTCATGCTTGGAGTGGTTTGCTTAAATCTCTCTTCATCAAATCATAAGAGACCATGAGGATATAGTTAATAAAAGTCATCATATTCACAACACATGAATATAATACATGAAAATCTCGGTCTACGTGAACCGAAATCATAAATAGCACAACCATTCCTTACATAGTAGAGTCACACTTGATATTTTTGTTTGTACAACAATCAAAAGACAACAAGTTCTTTAGACTATGTCCCACACTTTCTGTGGCTAGGATAATAGTAAAAGCTAGTGAGGATATAAGTCTGGTCTAGAGACTTCCTGGTGTCCCTCTGTGTGAAGTCAGGTTTGCGGCATCATAAGGTCAAGATAGTCCTGAAGTGGTGTCTGAAGTTGTGCATCGATCAAATCTTAGATAGTGTAGGTTCTGAACCATTCCTGAAGAATCTGCGGATGTTTCTGTTGAGTCCGTGGTATTTGTATTATCTACTAGGTGTTATCTAGTTCATGGCAAGTGGGAATGGAAAAAGGAAAATGACAATGGTGGTACTAGTGAATGGAATACTACTCTCCTTCGCGCTACCTCGCGACATCTAAGAGGTAAAACTAAAGTACGCATTATAGGATGACCAATAGTGTAATAAGTAACTGATGGTGGTGATAGTACCTGAGTAGTGATTGCTCCACTAGTGATGGAAAGAAATATACTATCTCCCTTGCAATAAGCAATCTAATAGGTCCATTAAGATTAAGTCTGAATACTCTACAAAAAGGCATTCTATGTATGGGCTGAATGATAGGAAAACCCTGTTCCTATGACAAATCAATGGTGCTAATGGTGGTATAAGTGCAACTGGGGGTATAATGGTAGTGGAAGATGACAAGGCATCATCAATGTCGGAATCCGATAAAAGGATGTCAGGGTGAGTATCTGAAGACATGTCACTTGTGAACCAGGTCAATAAAATGATATATATATATATATATATATATATATATATATATATATATATATATATATATATATATATATATATATATATATATATATATATATATATATATATATATATATATATATACGAATATGAGTATAAATAACTCGCACAGGGTATGCATGAAACAACATTTATCATGATTATGCACTTATGATGAAATGATGAGATGCTATGATGATGTGGTTATAGTCTAGGGTCCAAGATACATCCTAGTTCGCTATAACCTTAGCTCTGATGCCAATCTGACACACCCCCAATTTACCTGACTTGCAGTGGAATGGAATACCTGGGGTGTCTGTCATAGCATCACAGTTACGGTTACATTGAACGACCTAAAGTGTTGTTTGGAAAATACTTCGTTTGAGCATTGAAATTATTCAGAGTTTACAAAATGAGGTCCCCAAAAGGTGTGGCATGTTTATGAAAACAAGTCCTACTAGATCAAACGTTTACATAAGTGCATGAAATAATGGTGAGACGCGTCGACCCCGCGACTCCATGAAGGTCCAAATGCATGTCACATGAGCTACCTTAATAACCTGAAATACATTGCTAAAACGTCAACACGAATGTTGGTGAATTCCATAGGTTTATAAAATGTAATGTTGTACGGCCACCACAAGTAAAAGTGCATAACAAAAGTCAAGTAAAATAGTACAATAGACCTTAAGCTCATGACCCCGAAGCTAGACTGATGAAATTTATATGCCCCTCCCGAATGTTTTACCAGAACACTCCCAAAATGTCAGACATGAAATGCATCCGCTTACTGTTGGTAATATCTACCACGGATGGAGGTGTCACCCTCGATAGATCTATCCACTCACTCTCGCTTAATAGGCAAATTAACGGTCCATGATAATAAATAGGGGACTTTAACAGGTTGGTAAGGCAACTTAAGCAATGTACATATGTTTTGGTACTTGGGCTCGTACTAAAATGATTGATGCAATGTATTCCCCCGTGGGATTTGAAATCAAAATATTGTATTGAACACGGGGTTATGAAAACTCACCTTAAACTGATGATACTGTGATGAAGTGAATGAACAACAACAATGAACGGTTAGCTGCCTCAACCTAATATGAATGATGAACGATCTAATTTAGATCACAAAATGATGTTATGAATGTCCATGCACATGTTTCCTATACCACTCTACTCTTTGAAAAATATTTGTTGTTATCAAAAATATACATTTTCCAAGACTTAGGAAAATATGGCTACTAGAAAAATAAAACTAGTTGAATATATATATATATATATATATATATATATATATATATATATATATATATATATATATATATATATATATATATATATATATATATATATATATATCGTATGTATCAATGTTAGTATTGAAATCCTCGGTTTGAAATCCTTGAAATAACGCCTTGTAGTGATAAAAATATACTTGTAATCACTAATACTTCATTAGTTATGAATTTGGGTACTTGGTATTATTTCTAGAAATCTAGAGTTACTACGTAGTTTTAGTGTTATTATTTTCAAAAGCTGTCAAAATAATATGAGTTTTGCCGATATTGAAACGTGAATATCTTTGTCGTTATAAGTCCGTTTTACTTGTTCTTTATATCTACGGTTACGTGTTAGTATGTAGTAATATATTTTGGAAAGCTTGGCTCCTCCGGGTTACGTCTAAAGTCTCGTTTTGTCCGATGAAAGACGTCCAACAGCATGTATTTTCAGAAAATATACTTTTCGTCAATAAACTTGCAAAAATCATAGCTTCTTCGTTATAAACTCTTTTTAATCCGTTCTTTCGCCTACGGATTCGTTTTTGAAAGTATTTTCTAAAAACTTTGCCAAAGTTTACTTTATGTTTACTGATTTTCCTGGATTTACAAAAATGGGACAAAATGTATAAATACTTGTTACAAATCCATTTTTCATGTTCAAAACTAGTTTCTACTTCAACCAAATCTCTTGCAAACACCACTAGTGGCGCAGCTTAATAGGGGCGGGGGGGGCGCCCGACCCCCCGAAATTTTAATTTGCGATATAGGGGGTATATAGTTTTCGTGTAGAAAAATTTCGGTATATTCGGTTTCGACCCCCCCATTTTAATTCGGTTTCGACCCCCCATAGTTTTAGAAAAAAAAATTGATCCATTACATTTATATAAGCCCATCTAAAAAAAATGATCCATTACCATTACTTATTTAGTTATTTAGCCCATTAAAAAAAAAAAAAAAAAAAAAAAAAAAAAAAAAAAAAAACCGGATCTATTAACCCTCCCACCTCACACTTCGACCCACCCCCACATTGAAAATCCATAAACCAAATCTCAAATCCATCCCAAACCCAGAAACTGAGAAACCCTCCCCTGTCCCCTTCGAAGTGCCCCTGGCCACTGCTCGGCTGCTCATCTCCTCGGACTCCTCCCAAGGCCAAGTTTGAAGTGCTTGGCTGCTTGGCTGCTAACTGCTTGGCTGCTTGGGCGCTTGGCTGCTTTCTCTCTATTTCCCTTGGGCCTTGGTATGTAATATGTTAATTGTTAAATCCATCAATCTCATATTGTTTAATTTATAAGCTGCTCCACTGATCTAGGACTAGGAGTTAGGACCAGATTTGGGTTCGATCTAGGACTAGGAGTTAGGACCAGATTTATAGATTGTGAATTAGAAATTAGGATACCACTAAATCACTAATATAAGTTATTTGCAATTTATGTAGGTTTACAGATTTATACATTGTGAATATGGTGAACAATAAAACCATAACTTCATTTTTTAAAAGAAAGAACGAAGAACAACAAGTAGAAGGAATTGATGTTGAAATTCAAGAGAGTAAACGTCAAAAAGGTTCAACAAGCGAACCGGTTATTGGTCCGGATACTTGCAATGAACAACCTAAGCTTGAAGAGTATAAGCCTAGAGGTCCAAAGAATAATCTTCGTCGATTTAAATTTGCTTGGTTTGGCCTCGTAAAAAAGATCTACCCGGTATCGGCCTCGTAAAAAAGATCTTCATGTTACATTTGAACATTTTTACCGAGTAGATTTGTTTATAGAGACATTGGATAAGCAAATACAAGAGTTGGATTCTAGATTCAGTGAGCAATCAATGGAGTTGTTATCTCTTGGTTCGACTTTATGTTCAAAAAAGATTAATATTGATCACATTGTTCTTCTTGTTGAGAAATATTATCCTGCGGACTTTACTGAGCAGGAGAGAAATCAATTAGTTGGTCAATTGGAGACTTTTCAAGTTGAAAGGATAAATAATACCAAGTTAAGTGAGGTAGCAACTCTTTCTGATCTCTGCCAAACTCTTGTAGAAACTGGGAAAAATATCATGTACGATTTGGTTGAAAGAGTGTGTCGGCTACTCTTGACACTTCCAGTTTCGACTGCAACAACAGAGAGGGGATTTTCGACAATGAAGATATTCAAGAATCGCCTACGTAATAAGATGTCAGATGACAATCTAGCAAACAGTATGGTGATTTACATAGAAAAAGAAATTGCTGACAGGTTTGATTCGGAGTCCATAATTGAAGAATTCAAGGGTCTTAAAGGTCGAAGGGCTGATCTCTAATTTTTTCAATGAATCGAACCAGGTACCAACCGTTTGTCTCCTTTTTAATGTTTAGTTGTCTTGGACAAATGTTTAGTTTTTTAGTGATTGAAACTTTTTTTTATATAATAATAGTATTTAATTTTTGACCCGACCCGAATCGAATCACTGACCCAAACATATTACCCGAAAAATAGCGTTAGGAAAAAAAAATTTAGATCCCGACCCCCCACTTAGAATTTTCAAGCTTTGCCACTGAACACCACAAAGCTATACTAATCCTACCATACACCTTCTTAGGGTGCCATGGGTTCCTAATCACTACTAATCATGTTAATTTAACAAAGGAACACCTAAATCAAAATCTAGGGTTTGTATGTTCAAAAAGTTAACAAAAATAATGTGGTATAGCTAACTTGTACATGAAATTAAGCATGAAAACCATAAGATACAAGTATAAATTGGATGAAATCATGAAAATAAATTTGATAACTCACTTTGAAATAATAGGTGATTAGATGATGAGAAATCTTGTGTTACTTGTGTTTATGTTGCAAGAATCTTGATTAGAATGACAAAAGGAACAACTTTGTAGCTTTAAACTTTGGAAAAATCTTCACTTGATCATGGATTTTGAAATGGGTCGTGGGTTTGAGATGGAAGAGAAGAGGTTTTGAGCTTTTTGATTCTAAGAAATTGTATGTGTTATGTTTTAGATGTTTTTGGATATTTAGGAAAGTTTATATGGTATTATATTGGTACATTAATGCTAGAGGTTAGGAAAATAAATCTTGGGGTCTTGGGGAGGACTTTAGGGGCCGGTCTTACATGAGAAAAGGAGAAGAAAAATCGGTTTTGGTAACTTAGTAAATTTAGTGTAGTATTAGTTGTAGTTTTTAGTTAGTTTTGTTATAATCGGGTACCGGGTTTGCTAGAAATAAATGTTAACGAAGTTATTCGGGATAAAATAAAGTTGTAAGAATGTTAAAAATATGTTGGGTACAAGTACTGAGTGTTCGGGTGATTATTGTTTAGTTTTTACGAAAACCGTCGTAATATTTATAAACTTACGTTATAAATAAAATAAATTTCCAAAATACTGGGTAAATGAATATTATAACTTTTATGATGATATAATGGATATAAAAATATGTCGGGACCATTGTGGGAATATTTAGATATATTCGTCGTGTTTATAAACCGGGTGTTAACATTTATTTATAAATAATTATAAGGAAAACGTTAAATGTATCAAATATATAAATTTGAAAATCCTAAGAGTGGTATAATATGAAAATGCTGTTATGATGATATGCAGACCGTCTCCAGTCTATATGCAGTGTCCTTACTGATAATGAAATGAATTCGCACCTAAACCAATACGGTTACGCGAATTTTAATACCCGTAAACTAAATTTACGATGAAATGAGTAATGCAAGTGAATAGTGAAAACTTTTCCGGAAATGAATAGTGTTCAGTGAATAGTAAAATTTTCAAATGCTTCTTAGAATATCAAATTGACCTCGAAAATGATGAATAGTAAAACGATAAATAGTGGTTTGATGAATAGTGATTTATGAATAGTAAAATGTCAAAGTTTGGGAAATGACCTGAAATGGTGAGTTGTGGCATATATAATTTAGCCACATACACAAGTACTTCATGTGACCATATATCTTTTTTTGTCACACTGTTCAATTGTGTGACATATATTTGTCACATATGTATATCTATAGTGTGACTAATTTTTCGAGCTGATTTGTATCAGTCACACGTCCCGAATTAAAAGTGACTAAAATGTCGAAAAATATTTACCAGTTACCCTCTAGTCACATATATACACCAATGTGTGACATATATTTTACGAAATGGTCACACAAGTTGGATCAAGTAAATATGTTGCGTAAATATGTTGCTGTGTGGCCATTCAAAATACGCTATGTGTGACGAAAGGCCATATTTGTACTAGTGGTGGTGGGTTGACTCTGGAGCAACTGTTCATGTGTGCAAAGATAGAAGATGGTTCAAGACTTACGAGTCACTGAATGATGGTTCTATTCTTTACATGGGAAATGAGTCAACATCTTTGGTGCATGGTCGTGGTTGTGTAGATCTTAATTTTAGTTCTGGAAAGATTGTAAATTTGTTTAATGTTATTCATGTTCCTGATATAAGGAAGAACTTGGTTTCAAGTAGTGTTTTGAATAATTATGGATATTGATTCATGAAAATCAATATATATTATAGTATAAGTATTACTCAAGAGATCCGCAAAGAAATACGGATAACCCGAGGTCGTAGTCCGTGTGAAGGATGAATGGAATTTCGAATTCCCGATTCGTGAAACGTGTCGTGAAAGTGGTAAAAAGTGATTTTGATGAGATTATACTAATAAAATAACAAATGAAGCACAAATAATCACTTAAGCACGTATTTCAAAGAAGGAAACTAAAAACGTAACGTAAAATCGAAAACGTAAGCTTAAACGTAAAATAAACGTTAACGTACGAAATAAAACGTAAATTTTGAGCTACACTACTCCTACGGACTTGAAAATAATTTTGAAAAGTTAAAAATGATAAAAGTAAATTTTAAGAAAAATAAAAATATTTTTTTGACTTTTTATGTATTTTTTTACGAATTAAAAACTAATTAACTAATTAAAAATTAAAAGAAAACGCAAATAAAGTGAGAAAAATGAAAAATAAATTTTGAAAATTATAAAATAACTAAAAAATAATTTTAAAACTTAAAAATAATTTTTTTTGGCTTTTTGTGTAATTTTTGGGAATTAAAAACTATTAAATATAATTAAAAATTCAAATTAAATTCAAAATAAATGGGAAAAATGCAAATTAAATTTCTAAAATTCTAAAATAAATGAAAACAAGTTTTAAAAATATTTTTGGATTTTTTTTCTTGGCTTTTTCTGATTTTTTAGGATTTTTTAGCAATTAAAAAGTATTAATAATTAATTAAAAATGAAAATGAAATAAGAAAAATAGCAAATCAACTTGGAAAAATATGAAAAATTCAGGGAAATTCTAAAATATTATTCTAAACTTAGGAAAAATTTGAAAATTTGAAAATAAGCTCTGTAACTATGGTTTGCTTTGTAAACAACTTATACAAATTGCTTATTTATAAGCACAGTTGACCAATTTTGACCAAACCTTAAACCAAATGAAATTTTTACCCAAAGGAACTCAAATAAGCTTATATGAATAGAACATAGACTAAAATACACTCAGTAACACAGGTATGAGGCAATTAAGTTCCAATAAGCAAAAATCAAGTAAGCAATGGCCACACAGAATAAGCAAGAGGTAAAATTTCAACTGAAACAACTACCTAGGGTGCAAACTAACTCAAATAAACCAACAATCTCAGAGTATGATCAGAAATAGGCACTTGCAGCCCTAAAATAGAATGACAGTTCCTTGGTCAAACCTCTCAACTTGAATGGTCAATTAAGCTGAACAGATAAGCTCATATATAAAAGCTTATGGGGGCAAACTGTCTACCAACCAACTGAGAGTACAAATTATCCAGAAAATTTCACTTACAAACCTATTTTGATACCTAATGAGTGATCCAAACTTTTCCTAACACTGATGATGCAGGGGGTGATATAAGCAAAACAGGCAGCTTCAAGTACTTTTTCAATGAGCAAATAAGTTTCAAATCTCAAATTTCTTTTTGATGTTGTTTCCCTAACTGAAAATCTTAATAAAAGAGTAACCCAAATGTAATTCCAACAACAAATGAAACCTACAAGTCCTTATCAAATTTATCCAAAATTTTGAGTTCCTTTTGTTATTTTGACTTCTTTATAAAACAGAAACTTTGACAAATATGAGATTTGATTATTAATTTCTTACTGAGAATTATATATTAAACTAGTTAATGATGGGAATAAGCTAAATGTTCTACTTATGCAAATACTAGATTAGATTATGCACACTAAATCCTAGCAGTTATGCTAATTGAAAGAGAAACCAAATGATTTTGACTTTTAAGTAATGACTAACTTATATTATGTTTTATTTTACCTAAATGCAACCTAAGTGTTGTGTCTTAACTATTACTACCCTTTGAAAAACAGCTTATATCAGCAAACCTTATAAAACCAAACACACCTGTAAGTGAGTCTGTCTCACTGTTTTATACTCAAATCAAGTCCAAACCAATCCAAATCTCAACTTAGGTACTACAATAGATCCAATTACTCCAATAAACCCCAATATACTCAGAATCAAAGATCTCAGATGCAAGCACACTCAGAAACCAAAGTATCACAGATTCCAGATGACAGAACAATGAAACAGTAGATGAAAGTGGATAATCCAAATCAAATAAAACTGAGAACAACAATAAGGTGAGACTGAAAACTTATGCAATTATCAAAATTAATCTAAAACAATTAACAATAGCAGATCTAGGCTATCACTAATCTACTAATGCAATAGAAGTGAAATTGAAATAAAGTAAACTTACAACCAAATCCCCCTCAGCATGAAAAGAGGGGGTTCACTAAGCTTGCCTGTCTTTTGACAGGCCAAGTGACTCCTCTTGGCTGCCTTATATTCCAAATAAGCTGAGCTTATTAATAATAAGCTGATATGTTGACCTTGTTTGACCAATGTGGAAGTATAGGAACAATTGACTTAATAAACTCACAATAGCTATATTGAAAGCTGATATAAACTTATATAAAACAGTAAAATATAAAAACTTGAAATTATAATTGAATCTATATATTTTTTATTTATTTATTTTTCTGATTTTCTTAATTTTTTTTTATTTTTGATATAAGTAAAAGCATAAACAGAAACTAAAACAGGGTAATAACTACTTGATTAAAACTAAATAGATAATAATAATAATAATAAACACAACTGATATTTAAAAGACAATAAGCTGTAAATGAAAATTGAATTATATTAAACTAAAAAGTTGATTAAAAAGCTTTGAAATGGAAATTACAATAAACATAAACTATAACTAAAATACTCAGAAACTACTCACACACTACTAAAAAATACTACACACCTCATACATGAATGAGGGGGGGGGGGGGGGGGTTATATAGGATGTTGAGGAGAGGCCTTGGAAGTCCATGTCATCGATCCACACCACTATCTGTGCTTCTTTGAATTCATCTTAACCGTGTGATTGAATTCCAGATACTTCCCTTGATTATAGACCCTTGGATTGATTGATGTGATTAAGACTGATCCTCCGTGTGTCCTGTGATTGGCCCACGTGTCCCTGACCCTCCTGACACCAGCTGTCAGTTTCTAGAAGCAAATGATTGGGTAATTATTACTCAATTGAGGTAATTTTGAGGTGTGGGTGAATTAGGGTTCATGAACAGTAAACGTATCTGGGTTTGGGGTAATTTTAAGGGGTGGGTAAAATGGTTTTGGTATTTTATTAATTGGTGATGTTGACCGGGTGGGTACGGGGTTGACTTGGGTAATATTTTAGTAGATCGGGTAAGGGTAGAGTGGGAGTTGGGCTTTAGTTGCTTGTGGGCTTTTAGTGGACCAGGCTTTGTTACTTAGGATTCATAGTAATTAAGAATGACAAGGACCAATTGTGTAAATCTGCAATTTAGAAGGGCTGATTTTGTCAATCTTAAAAATTATTTTCCAAGGGCCATTTTTTGTAATTCCTTAATTCTTGGAGGACCATATTTGACTTTTCTTCAAATAATTCTTCAAAGGACCAATTTTGTCATTATCTGAAACTTGGAGGACTGAAGTCGTCAAAATCTTCAAACTTTGACCAAGGATCATTTATGCAACTTTATGAATTCCTGAGGGTTTCTTTTGACATTCTGAGCTTTCTTTTATCATTTTGCTTCCCCGACTCCGGCTTTTGACCTTTTTCCAATCTCGTACTCGTTTTTTTCGGTTTTGGCTTTGTTTTTGTTCATTTTTCACATATCCGTACCTGCACATACACAAATACAAAAACACATATTCTCTTGGCATATTTGGTTAGTATTTGGTGTATTTGGTCTGATTTAAGGCTAAAAAGGATGTGTGAAAAGCACACATCAGATATAAACAAGTTATTGAATCTGATAAATTTATTTTGTCTAAACATGGTGTGTTTATTGGTTTTGACTATTTGTGTAATCAAATGTTCAGGCTTAATATTGTCTCTGACATTGTTAATTCAGCCTTTGTGTCAACCTCTAAACTGAACGACTCCACCCTGTGGTATGCTAGACTTGGCCATGTACACTATAAAAGGATGCAAGATATGTCTAAGGATGGGTTAATCCCAGCATTTGACATGGACACTGAAAAGTGTAAGACTTGCATGTTGACCAAAATAACCAAGAAACCTTTTCAGGGTGTTAAACGAGAGACTGAGCTCTTGGAGCTTATACACAGTGACCTGTGTGACTTGCATGCCACTCCCTCTTTGGGGAACAAGAAGTACTTTGTGACATTTATTAATGATGCTTCTAGGTTTTGTTATGTCTATCTATTACATACCAAGGATGAAGCATTAGATAAATTCAAAGTATTTAAAACAGAAGTTGAGTTGCAACTTGGGTCACTGATCAAAAGGTTCAGGACTGATAGGGGAGGTGAGTACATGGATACTCTGTATTTTTAGTCTGTTGGTATAATCCATGAAACGACTGCTCCCTATACTCCTCAACAAAATGGTATCTTTGAAAGGAAAAACAGGGTACTGAAGGAGATGGTTAATTCCATGTTTTCCTATTCAGGACTGAGTCAAGGGTTCTGGGGTGAAGCTATGTTAACAGCTTGTTATTTATTAAATAGGGTTCCAAATAAAAGGAACAAGGTTACCCCTTATGAACTCTGGACTAAGAAGAAACCCAACCTAAATTATCTCAGGGTTTGGGGTTGTAGGGCAGTTGTAAGACTCCCTGATCCAAAGTTAAAAACTTTGGGTGAAAGAGGCATTGAATGCATCTTTGTTGGATATGCTGAGCATTCCAAGGCATACAGGTTCTATGTCATTAAACCTAATGAATATGTTTCAATTAACTCAATAATTGAATCAAGGGATGCACTCTTTGATGAGAATAGATTCTCATCAGTCCCTAGACCAAGTCACAGGATTCCAAATGGTACTGATGACATTGGTGTATCAGAGGTCCTTGATGAATTATCATCTTAGGTCCCTGATGAGGTTGTGGTTCAACAACCTGAACCTGAGTTCAGGAAGAGCAAAAGGGTCAGGACTCCAAAGTCATTTGGACCAGAGTTTCAATTATACTTAATTGATGGTACAAGGAATGAGGTCTCTGACCAATATTCCTATTGCTTCATTGTTGAGGATGATCCCAAACCATTTGAAGAATCAATGAAGTCCCAGGATGTTGCTTTCTGGATAGAGGCAATAAATGATGAGATTGACTCCATTATGGGCAACAACACTTGGGTGTTGGTTGATCTACCTCCAGGTTGCAAACCACTTGGTTGCAAATGGATTTTCAAAAGGAAAATGAAGGTAGATGGAACTATTGAAAAGTTCAAGGCTAGACTAGTCATTCAGGGCTTTAAACAAAAGTCAGGGATAGACTACTTTGATACTTATGTCTCTGAGGCACGTATCAGTACCATCAGGCTGCTGATTGTTTTAGCATAAATTCACAATCTGATTATTCATCAGATGGATGTGAAGACAGCTTTCTTGAATGGTGAATTGGATGAGGAGGTTTATATGAACCAACCTCAGGGCTTCATCTTGCCTGGAAATGAAAACAAGGTGTGCAAACTGATTAAGTCTTTATATGGACTGAAACAGGCACCTAAGCAATGGCATCAAAAGTTTGATGAAGTGGTTTTGTCTAATGGTTATGTTCTTAACCAGGCTGACAAATTTGTATATAGCAAATTTGATGAATCTGGTAAAGGAGTCATCATTTGCCTATATGTTGATGACATGTTGATCTTTGGCACTGACCAAAATCAAGTTGACCTGACAAAGGAATTTTTGTCATCAAGGTTCTCCATGAAGGACATGGGGGAGGCTGATGTTATCATTGGTATAAGGATCAAACATGAAAGTAATGGTATATCAATTTCTCAGTCTCATTATATTGAG
The DNA here is from genome assembly GCA_030686995.1 of Artemisia argyi. Lineage (NCBI taxonomy): Eukaryota > Viridiplantae > Streptophyta > Magnoliopsida > Asterales > Asteraceae > Artemisia > Artemisia argyi. The sequence goes on from CM060709.1 coordinate 289,971,002, forward strand.
AAGGTACTGAAGAAATTTAATTACTTTGATTGTACTCCATTAAGCACTCCTATGGATACAACTGAGAAGCTAATGCCTAATACTGGCAAAGCTGTATCTCAACTTGAGTATTCTAGGGTAATTGGCTGCCTGATGTATGCCATGACTTGTACAAGACCTGATATTGCTTTTGCAGTGGGTAAACTGAGCAGGTATACTAGTAATCCTAGTGCTAATCACTGACAAGCAGTTCAGAGGGTACTGAAGTATTTGAAGAGAACTATGGACTATAGTCTCTCATATACTGGTTATCCATCAGTGTTGGAAGGTTACACTGATGCAAGTTGGATCAGTAACACTGAAGACAATTCGTCTACTAGTGGCTGGGTATTCCTACTTGGTGGAGGTGCAATTTATTGGGCATCCAAGAAGCAAACTTGCATCACCAGTTCAACATTGGAATCAGAATTTGTGGCCTTAGCAGCTGCTGGTAAAGAAGCTGAATGGTTGAAAAACTTGCTTCCTGAGATTCGATTGTGGCCTAAACCTATAGCACCTATTTATATCCGTTGTGATAGTGTTGCTACATTGGCAAAGGCTTATAGCCAGATGTACAATGGAAAGTCTAGACACTTAGGTGTCAGGCATAGCATGATTCGTGAGCTTATCATGAATGGGGTGTTATCTATAGAGTTTGTTAGATCTCAACAAAATTTAGCTTATCACTTGACGAAGGGCTTGGCTAGAGACTTGGTTTTAAAGTCTATTAAAGGGATGGTTTAAAGTCCAACTTAGTCACTGAATACTAAGACACCCAACTCCCTCCTGAGGAAACTTGGGAGCTGAGTTCAATGTGGGAAGCTGAACATTCAGTGTACTGAAGCACATGTTTTACAAATATCCCAAGGTTTGTGCTTGGAACCTGCTGGAAAGGAGGATGGAGTCATTACTTCCTGGTTAATTTTCTTTGAAAAAGTGCTTGGTAGGAGCATGAATAAAGAGGAACCACCTATGTGAATGTTGAAGTTTTACCGCTTCAGGGGACTTTTGGCTCTTACAACATTTATGAATTGGATATGGACACATGGCTTGTATAGTGTCAGGAGCATTTAAGTGTTTGAAAATGTATGTGTATTTTATCTTCAGGTATTCAAATGGGTTGAAGGGTTCAATTCTTTGGAACACCCTGATTCTCCAATATTTGAACGTGTAATGTACTAAGATGGAAATTCAATCCTCAGGATATTTTCATTTATGCATATGTTTTGTTTAATGTTTGTTTTCATGTAAAGGAAGTGAACTAAATTTGGGGAGGATTGTTGGAAAATTTAGTGCACTTGAGGGTTTAGTTCAAACCTGGCAATGGGTCAGGAGGTACGGAGTGTACACCCATCAGGTCCCTGAACACCTTGACTCATATAGTGGTTAAGTGTTATTCAGTATCTGATGAAGTTCAGTGAGTTCACTCCTTGAGGGAGTGATACTCTGGACTGAATGGTATTCATCAGGATGATGAGTTCAGCTCTCATCAGGGAGTTGTCATGTCCTCAGGGACTAGCTCATCAGTGAGTATAACGAACTCACTTGACTGAATTCAAACTTGATTAGTAACTGTTTTGACCTATTCAAGTGGCTGTTATAACTGCATTAATGAACACGTTTAATTGGTCGTGTAACCACTAATACCTATAATTATGGAGGCAAATTAAGTAGGATTAATGAGCCGTTAATCACTCTTAATTCCATTGACTAGGGTTGAGTAATATTACCTATAAATAGGTAAATAAATTGATGCATGAAGAATATACAGAAAACACATAACACTTAAACGCAAAGGGTTATTGATTTTTGCCTAAATCATTAACAAACATTTGGTCTTATCCCAAGTAGATATTCGTGATACCCAGGCATTAGGGTCGAATAGTTTACTTTGGAAAGTGATAACACGATTCCAAGTGATATCCGGTAACCTTAATTGGTACGTAGTTAGGCTATTGATTATCTTCACCCTGTTATGGGCTCATAATCACCAACATTCTAGATGTTTAAAGTTGAAACATGAATATTTAGAATGTTAGCGTCCGGTCTAAAATAACAATAAATAAATAAATAACAAATTAAAAAACTATTGATGTGCGATCATGGAGATTAATAGCTTTTTGAAAATACATTAAGCTTTTGAACTCCTCAAATATGCTTAGCCAAGCACACTTTTATTTTAGATAATGAATACATAAAAAGTAAAAGTTTCGATCATTACCAGATTATGATAATACAGAGCTAAGCTTGCTAATCGCAATGCTAAACATGTCTAAAACAACTCATAAAGTGTAAAATAATTGGCCGGATTATATCATCCGCCATTATCTATCAAGTGACTCCTAGCTTCTGTAATATGCACATTGGGATTTATAATGATCCGCGTATGACCATTAACAACAAAAGCGCATATTTAGAAGCTTCAAATTCTTAAATAAGATAAAATAAAATTTATACGACCCTTACAACAAACATCACAATTTTGTGAATAAACTCCCAAAATTAGATTGTTACGAATATAAGTTCACAGACATTTCATCAAACACTAGGTGAGCATAAAAATGGACCAAAGATATTTCGTCAAACACTTGATGTGCAAGTTTAAACTTCACACTTAAAATTTGATTTTATCACCTTGAATTTGATAGCTTGTTGACAAGATCATCATTAGCCATCACCTACAACCATGACCACCAAAAACAGAGGAATATAAAACCATGGTCACAAAAATTACAAACATAAACTAAAAAAATTAACTGAAACATTAATGGAATTGAAACAAACATGCCTAAAAATGGAAAAAGCTTATTCAAAGTTTTCTGAAAATCAAAAGACATAATTACACAAATTAAAAATCGATATAATAATCAAAATAATAACTTACTCTTAGCGATACAAACCTTTGAAAAAAAGGATGAAGATCTTGCAGAATGGGATCCATGGATTATGATGGTCGAGGAATAGGCAGTGGCGGAACCAGGAAAATAGGTTGTGAGGGGCAATTTTTTTTCTTTTTTAATAGCAATAAAATGCGGAAGAAAAAACTAGGATCAAAAAGATAAATCAAGTATCGTTACTTAGAGATGAAGGATTTATAAGGTTTTAGATTGTTAAATGTTAGGTTTTAATATGTTGGTGGAGGAAAATTTGAGTTTTGAGTGGAGGTCATTTTCGAAAAAAGCTCAAAATTAACAAATAAATCTCATCTTTTTGGGCTAGCCATGAAGGGCATCATCCCCATACTATACAAGTGCATTCGCCCCTAGGAATTGGTGGGTTGGGGTGGGTTACAACTTGGGTCAGGGATCTTGAATTATGCTGGCCGAGAAAGGACGGGTTAGAGTTGGATATATGAATAATAGGAAGGGCGGGTTACAATTGGGCTTGTCTCATAAGTTTTGTTAAATTAATTCAAATTTATAAAGTAAAATTTTGAATTTAGACACTTTAGAATTTCGTATTCTTTTTAATAGGGGTATTGAGTGTCTTTTTCAACTGCTCCATATTAGAGAATATTGATTGATTGATTTTTGAGTAAATTACATGGTTGGTCCCTGTGGTTTGTATAAAGTAACAACTTTCGTCCCTATCCTTTAAAAGTTGCATGGTTAGTCCCTAAGTACGTAAACAAATAACACCACAGGTCCCTTGGTTTAACTGGTGTTAACTAGGTTAGTTAAAATTTACAAGTTAGCCCCCTTTTGTTAAATAGCGTTGCATCGTTAATCCTTTGGTTAAATAGCGCTGCATCGTTAATCCTTTGGTTAAATAGCGCTGCATCGTTAATCCTTTTAACGTTTTCGCCCGTTTTTGTCCGTTTTTTTTACGTTTTCGCCCACTTTTGTCCCTTTTTTTTTTGTTTTCGCCCGTTTTTGTCCCTTTTTTTACGTTTTCGCCCGTTTTTTTTTGTTTTCGCCTGTTTTTGACCATTTTTTTTACATTTTCGCCCGTTTTTGTCCTTTTTTTTGTTTTCGACCGTTTTTGTCTGTTTTTTTTACGTTTTCACACGTTTTTGTCCGTGTTTTTTTGTTTTCGCCCGTTTTGTCCGTTTTTTTACGTTTTCGCCCGTTTTTTTTTTTTTTTTCGCCCGTTTTTTTTACGTTTTCGCCCGCTTTTGTCCCTTTTTTTTGTTTTCGCCCGTTTTTGTCTGTTTTTTTTTGTTTTCGCCCGTTTTGTCCGTTTTTTTACGTTTTCGCCCGTTTTTGTTTGTTTTCGCCCGTTTTTGTCCCTTTTTTTACGTTTTCGCCCGCTTTTGTCCGATTTTTTTGTTTTCGCCCGTTTTTGTCCGTTTTTTTTTTTGTTTTCGCCCGTTTTTGTCTGTTTTCGCCCGTTTTTGTCCCTTTTTTATACGTTTTCGCACGTTTTGGTCCATTTTTTTTGTTTTCGCCCGTTTTGTTCGTTTTTTTTTACGTTTTCGCGCGTTTTTGTCCATTTTTTTTACGTTTTCGCCCGCTTTTGTCCGTTTTTTTTGTTTTCGCCCGCTTTTGTCCTTTTTTTTTTTTATTTTCGCCCGTTTTGTCCCTTTTTTTACGTTTTCGCCTGTTTTTGTTTGTTTTCGCCCGTTTTTGTCCGTTTTTTTACGTTTTCGCCCGCTTTTGTCCGTTTTTTTTTTTCGCCCGTTTTTGTCATTTTTTTTATGTTTTCGCCCATTTTTGTCCCTTTTTTTTTTGTTTTCGCCCCGTTTTTGACCCATTTTTTTACGTTTTCGCCCGTTTTTGTCCCTTTTTTTTTGTTTTCGCCCGTTTTTGCTCCTTTTTTTTACGTTTTCGCACGTTTTTGTCCGTTTTTTTTACGTTTTCGCCCGTTTTGTCCATTTTTTTTTGTTTTCGCCCGTTTTTGTCCCTTTTTTTTACGTTTTCGCCCGTTTTTGTCTGTTTTTTTTTATTTCGACCGTTTTTGTCCGGTTTTTTTACGTTTTCGCACGTTTTCGTCCCTTTTTTTTGTTTTCGCCCGTTTTTGTCCATTTTTTTTACGTTTTCGCCCGTTTTTGTCCGTTCTTTTTATTTCGCCCGTTTTTGTCCATTTTTTACGTTTTCGCCTGATTTTATCCATTTTTTTACGGACAAAAAATTCAATAAAACATAATTTTGAATTTTTTTTTAATAATCATCGAAAAAAATATTTTCAAAAAAAAAATTTTGGGTAAAAAGGACGGACAAAACGTCAAAACGTAAAAATAACGGACAAAACGTAAAAAGAACGGAAAAAAAATTTTGGGTAAAAAAAGGTACAAAAAGAGGAGAAAACGTAAAAAGAACGGACAAAAAGAAAGGGCAAAACGTAAAAAGAACAGAACAAAACGAGTGAAAACGTAAAAAAAAGGGACAAAAACGGGCGAAAACAAAAAAAAAAACGGACGAAAACGTAAAAAAAACAGGACAAAAACGGGCGAAATAAAAAAAAACGGACAAAAACGTTCGAAAACGTAAAAAAAAACGGACAAAAACGGGCGAAATAAAAAAAAACGGACAAAAACGGGCGAAAACGTAAAAAAAATGGACAAAAACGTGCGAAAACGTAAAAAAAACCGGACAAAAACGGGCGAAATAAAAAAAAAGGGACAAAAACGGGCGAAAACGTAAAAAAAATGACAAAACGGGCCAAAACGTAAAAAAAGGGACAAAAACAGGAGAAAACGTTAAAAAAACGGACAAAAAAGGGCGAAAACGAAAAAATGGACAAAAATCGGCGAAAATGTAAGAAACCGGACGAAAACGTAAAAAAATTGACAAAAACGGACGAAAACGTAAAAAAAATGGACAAAAACGGGCGAAAACATAAAAAAAAACGGACAAAACGGGCGAAAACAAAAAAAAATGGACAAAACGTGCGAAAACGTAAAAAAAAGGGACAAAAACGGGCGAAAACAAAAAAAAAACGGGCGAAAACAGAAAAAAAGGGACAAAAGCGGGCGAAAACGAAAAAAAAAACGGACAAAAACGGGCGAAAACAAACAAAAACGGGTGAAAACGTAAAAAAACGGACAAAACTGGCGAAAACAAAAAAAAAAACCGACAAAAGCGGGCGAAAAAGTAAAAAAACGGACAAAAACGGGTGAAATAAAAAAAAAAAAAAAAAAAAAAAAAAAAAAAAAAAAAAACGGGCGAAAACGTAAAAAAACAGACAAAACGGGCGAAAACAAAAAAACACGGACAAAAACGTGCGAAAACGTAAAAAAAACAGACAAAAACGTAAAAAAAACGGACAAAACGGGCGAAAACAAAAAAACACGGACAAAAACGTGCGAAAACTTAAAAAAAAACGGACAAAAACGGGCGAAAACAAAAAAAAACGGATAAAAACATACGAAAACGTTAAAAAAATGGTCAAAAACAGGCGAAAACAAAAAAAAACGGACAAAAACGGGCGAAAACGTAAAAAAACCAGACAAAAACGGGCGAAAACAAAAAAAAAAACGGACAAAAGCGGACGAAAACGTAAAAAAAAGGGACAAAAACGGGCGAAAACGTTAAAAGGATTAACGATGCAGCGCTATTTAACCAAAGGATTAACGATGCAGCGCTATTTAACCAAAGGGGGCTAACTTGTAAATTTTAACTAACCTAGTTAACACCAGTTAAACCAAGGGACCTGTGGTGTTATTTGTTTACGTACTTAGAGACTAACCATGCAACTTTTAAAAGATAGGGACGAAAGTTGTTACTTTATACAAACCACAGGGACCAACCATGTAATTTACTCTTGATTTTTTTTATCTTGAGCTTATTCAAATATGTTATTCAGCACGGGAGGTATGTATTAATGTGAAAATATACAAGCGGATCAAGGCTCGCGAACTTTCCAAGTTCGTTATTTTGATACCTGAGCTTAATTCAGTTTCAATCGATTTAAAATATTTTACAAGAATACTGGTTAGTTTGCAAGTTGTCTCTTCTTTTTTTTCCAATGAAACAAGGATATTTTTTAACTTAACAAAGAAACCATACAACTGATCATTCAATAAGTTTGGACAGACCCCAAACTTCAAAATACATAACAAAAGAGAAATATAATAACCAAAATTACACTAACAAACAAACATCGCCAACTCTACATACTAACAAAGACAGTTTCTTCAATAAGCAGCAATCTACACTAGCAACCAAAGATTAATCTTCCGTACAACAATATTTAGACATTATTGCGGCAAATGCGCTAAATTAACTAGAAAGCCTACCTAATTAAAAACATTTCCAAAAAAAAACCCTGTAAGAAAAAACTTGGACAAAAGAAAAAAAGTATAGAGCATAAAGCTAACCGGCAAGGGGGGAATCAATTAGGTGATTGTCAAAGTCACGCCCACCCCCATGCCTTCCAAATCATTCGCGCGTGAATTGTGCAAATCAAAAAGAGTTAAGGTGCGTGGTCACCTAGTTGTGTTTGGAGTGAAGTGGGTTCTCTTTAATGTTTTATTGTTTTTTTCATTTTGTTTGTAAGTGTATGTAGAATATTTAGTAGATATATTTATATAAAGTGGGTATCTATACTACTTATAATGGAGGAAGGACTCTCTCTCCAAAAAATTCAAATGTACACAAAATGATGCATGGTTTACAACACTTTAAAGCAAACAATTTTCATAATTACAACAACCAAAGCATTGTGTACAACAAAAACTAGCATGATTCAAAATTCAGACCACTTTCATTAGAATTCTACATTAATATCATTAAAAACACCCCTACACCCAATATTACAATTATTTAAACACAATGTACAACCCTCATTTTACATTAATAGCATTAAAAACACCCCAACACCCAATATTACAATCATTTAAACACAATATACAACCCTCATGCTACATTAATAGCATTAAAAACACCTCTACACCCAATATTACAATCATTTAAACACAATGTACAACCCTCTATCTTAACATAGACATAAACCTGTGACCAAGACTCGACTCAATAAAACTCGACTCGATACACAAAGCTGTGACCAAGCAAATTTAGGTGTCGGAATGACATCCCGTGACATTTTTATTAATTCCATTGAAAAATTTTCTTTCAGGGTATCCGCCGCTGCAACGCGCGAGTACCCTGCTAGTTTTAATGAAAGGTGGAGATAAAGTGACCATGTCTACTAAAAGGTGAGAAAGAGTGAAGAGAAAGTTAATATGACCTGATGTGTAAGGTGAGATGTGGTTTTAATTAGGTGACCATGGTCTAACCAACTCATAAGCATTTGCCATTAGTGGCGCATAACACAACAATCTTCTTTATCTGTGCACCAAGTTGCCTCGTCTTTGACAAAAACTAAACCTATTTTCACTTTTCATGCTTAAATTTAACTATATTGTTTGATACAAATATATTGAATATTCTACCAACTCAAATTTCATACTTGGGCTTTTACAAAACCATGCAAATTTATGCCCATGGTATTTGGACTCTTGGGGGGCGTTTGGTTCGCTGTAATTCATTATAATCTGAATTACATTCCAATCGTGTTTGGTTGGCAGAGTGGAAGGAATTGTAATTCAGATTACATTACGGTGACTGTTTGGTTTGCGTTGTAATTGTAATTCACCAATTACAATTACACCAAATGATGGAATCTAGATTACATAGGAAGTTGGAATGAAAGTTCTGAATTACATTGTAATTTAGAAATTTTTTATATTTTAAAACATCAGCATCTATTATTATTATTATTATTATTATTATTATTATTATTATTATTATTATTATTATTATTATCCATTCATCTATATCACCTAGACACCATAATTTCAGGCAACCTTCTCCAGATTCCGATCATCTCAAAAGCACATCCCGAGCACTCCGCCACTGGTTTTAGTTGTTTATAAAATACAACACCACCATATATCAAAATCCGATCCTATCTGAAGTCCAATTTAAACACCTTTTAACACATAATTAACCAAAAAAAAAAAAAAAAAAAAAAAAAAAAAAAAACACTTTCTTATAATCAAACCAATATAAAAAACTAATCAAAAAGTACAACAATCCAAACACCCTCTAACAAATAATTCACAGGTTCAAGAATTCAAGAAAACAAAATGAATTTCTCTCAGATCTCATGTTTTTCAAAATGATTATTATAGATCTCTAAAGATCTTACAAAACCTATAATTGATCTTTAAGAACAAATAAAAATCTACCTGATCTCCGTCACCACCAAAACTCCATAAACCACCAATAAACCGACAACTTCTAATCTTTTTCAATCCGATTCAAACAACCTTTTTTTCTTTTTAATAAATCCACCACCACAATCATCCTCATTTTCTTATCACTCTTTATCACCACTCACTATCCACCAACACCAACAATTTTGCTAACGTTGATGAGGTGGAGGTATGTGGCGGTGGTAGGTTGTGGTGGGGGTTTAGGTGGCGGGTATTGTGTTTGGTAGTGGGAGTTTGTGGTAGGTATGACGGTTTGGTGGTTGTTGATGGCAAGATTCCGGCGAGAGAGAGTTAGAAGGAGGCTAGCTTTGGTGGTTGTGGGGGCGGCCGATGGTTGTAGCTGACAGTGATGCCAGATTTGATAAGAAAGAAAGGAAAAGGGGAGTGGGTGTGGGAGAAAGAAAAAGATGAAGAAAAGAGTATATCACTATACATGTATGTGGATCAAATGACAAAAATACACTTCATCATAACAGTCAAACTAACTGAAGTTTGGTCAAGGGACCAAACCCGTATGAGTTGTAAACCACGGGGACCAAACGCGATGAAAATTAACGGCAGGGACGATTCTTGATTGACCCGGTAAACCACAGGGACGAAAAATGATATTAACTCTTTAATTTATGTTCAATAAAATGTGTTTGTTTTTAAATAAAAATAAATAGAAAAATAAAAGTGGTACTAATAACATGTTATTGGTGTGTTATGAAGGAATGGTGTTTTAGTTATTGGTGTATTATTGAGAGAAGATAATGTGGCGCTGATATGTCACACATGTTATGATACCAAGCACTCTAAGAAACTACAAATAACGATACATAAAACTATTAGAAATCAATACAAACACCACCCCTAAAATAACCATAACATGCAAAATGACCACATAAACTATTTAGACGTCCATGTACTTGACCGAATCCTCAAATATCATCGCTATTCATGATTGGCATCAAATGGGAGGATGCAAGTACATGAGTGTATACGTTATTGTATTTAGTAGCGGTATCAAACTGAATAGCTCTACTTTTTGCGGTTTTAATGATATTAAGGTGGATGTGACTTCTACTTTGTGCGGTTCTAATGCTAATAAGGCTTTTGGTATAGTGGTATGTGAGTTGCCCACCAACCTATAGGTAAGTATTTGTGAAATATATTGTGAGATAGTGGTATAAGGTGTGGAAAAAAATATTGTTAAAAAAACATAGGGTTGACTTATGACTTGTTGATTTTACAACATTTAGCTAACTTATTCTAAGGCTGGATACTATGGTCTCCAAACTCAAATGATTATAGGAGGTGATGGTGTATAATGATACTACACTCAATATTTTTGTTTTGTTCAATAACATTGCCAAAAGAAAGTACTATATTTCCATAATTTTAAAACCTTATTTCCCGTTTAGTTTATAAGTGTTAAGTTAAAAAAGATATATTGTTATCAAAGTTTTATTGAATGCGAGTTTTTCAAAATCGGGATCTATAGTTCTTTTTTTCAATATAAGAAAGTACTAACGGATTGATATCTTACGTTCATAACAAAATGTTATTTTTCTTAATAGTCATTGTAATAATATTCAAACGTACATTTTATTATATGTTATAAACACAACATAATATAAATATTTCATTAAAATATTGGTTCTAAATTATAAATACTGAATTTTAAAAAAATATTAACATGCAGTTCTAAATTATAAATTTGTAGTAAAGAGAAGTAAGATCGATCCTTAAAGTAATTGCTCCTTTGAAAACCACCTCTGTTTAAAATGAAACTTTAGTATATTAAATAATATTGAATAGATTAAATTCGTATTAAAGTCATCCCGTTACAATAACACATTAACAAAAAATATTTGTGCGACATTTATAGCTGACAATCACATTACAATGTTTAGCATTAATATTTTATAGTCATACAACTAACAAGTAATTATTTTACATAATATTTCAAATCGATCTCTTATATAAACACTGTAAACGATTTCTTAAGGCCATGTGAATTTTACGGGTCAATAAACTAGTTTATATATACAATTACATAATAAAACTCTAAAATTCTAATGGACTCAAAGCCCATAACCGAACATGGGTCAACTTATTCAATATACCAATCTAATAAGGTTGTGGGCAATAGGCCAACTTATTCGATATACCAATGTAATACAAACGACCCACGGCTAGAAAAATACATCTAAGTATTTTCGATCAAGAAAAACACATAAACACATATACTCGCGTGCACCTAAAATAATTGCAAAACCAAATAAGTTCTAGTCTTCAAATCCCAAACTCTTCCTCAGGCCTTGAGCATAGGCAAAGACTTTTGCTGAGTCGGGAAGAGTATTAGACACGCTCTCCTTGTTCTCAATACACCTTTTAGCCCAAGCAAACAATTTTGGGAACTCATTTTCGAAATCCAACTTCACATACGTTTCATAGACTTTAAACCAAGGATAAAATGTGATCAAAGATATATCAAGGTAGCCGAAACTTTCACCTCCAAAGTAAGGTTTGTCTCCAAGTTCTCCTTCAAGCAATTTAAGGATATCTATAAACTCTATTCTTGCTGCTTCGTGTTCTTCCCCTTTTGTTGTGAACAAAGGTCCCATAGTTTGGTATAACTGCACCCCATAAGAAAGTTAGACAAAATATACCAACGACATGTTCCTCGTCAACCAGAGAGCACAACTATTACAAATTTAAACTACTCTGTTTTTTAATCTAAAACTTTCATCCTTTATGGGCATATGACAACGTTATTTTTCTTCTCTCTTTTTCTTTATTTTTATTTGAATGTAGATCACGAGAATCGTTCACAAGTTTATATCTTCGTACATTATCCTCCTAATCATACACCAACACAAGAACATAACATGTGTAAAGCACCAATTCTCTCTCATAATCTATTTTGTTGATTATTTCACTTGTCAAAATCATATGATTAGGAAGATAATTAGGCACATCAAGTTGGAGTATATATCGTTTTCCTTATAAAAATTCACGGATGAATCAGGTGATTTATCATGTGTAATCTACTCGAAAAGTACAACAAAACTGACCTTTTTAACCCAAAAGCAAAATCCGTGTAACAAACTTGGAGGGTGAATCAAATTATAAACTAAGTTAACCAATTCGACATGTAGTTAGCACCCTAATATACTTATGAAATATATCAAGAACCTTACTAGCAGAGGGGGTCTTGGATGAGTGTGCAATAGGTGCCGTCGCACAAGGCATCCACTTAAAAAGAGCGACGTTTTTATTAATTTTGCATTTAAGTATACATAATATTAAACATATATGATTCATATAGTTCAATTTATAGGCAATTTTTCTTTAATTTATAAGTTTAATGGGGGCCTCTTTATCATTATTGTTTAGGGGCACTGAAAAGTACAAGACGGGGAACACATTTCTTTGTGGTAAGAGAAATGATTGAAACTGTCACAACTCACACTATAATGGTTAGGCGCGTACATAAGTGAAAAAACTCGAACTTCCCGAATCAACTAAATCAGAAAGCTGCGTGTTTACCCTTAATACCAGAATATAAAAAAGATAAATCGATATTACTTCACAAGCAATCAAGGAAAGTAAAATTTAGTTACCTTCTTGTCGATAAAGTCGACCCAAAACCTAGCACGAGCTTTGGCATAGGCATCAACAGGAAACAATGGAGCTCTATCATTCCAAACATCATCTATATATTGAACAATGATGCTAGACTCACATATCGGTTTGCCGTTGTGAATAAGAACCGGGATTTTCTTGTGAACCGGGTTCATTTCCAAAAGAAGCTGGCTTTTGTTTTGTATATCCTCTTCTTTGGATTCATACGGAATACCCTTTTCAGCAAGAGCTACTCTAACCCTCATACCAAACATGCTTACCCATAAATCAAGTAGAATCACTTCATCTTGTCCTGCCATTTTTTTTGGGTGATATTCACTTGGTGCTTTTGTGTGTGGGAAGGAGCTAGAATATTTATATTTAGGTGAGTTCATAAATCATAAGAGAAATATAATAACCAAAATTACACTAACAAACAAACATCGCCAACTCTACATACTAACAAAGACAGTTTCTTCAATAAGCAGCAATCTACACTAGCAACCAAAGATTAATCTTCCGTACAACAATATTTAGACATTATTGCGGCAAATGCGCTAAATTAACTAAAAAGCCTACCTAATTAAAAACATTTCCAAAAAAAACCCTGTAAGAAAAAACTTGGACAAAAGAAAAAAAGTATAGAGCATAAAGCTAACCGGCAAGGGGGGAATCAATTAGGTGATTGTCAAAGTCACGCCCACCCCCATGCCTTCCAAATCATTCGCGCGTGAATTGTGCAAATCAAAAAGAGTTAAGGTGACGTGGTCACCTAGTTGTGTTTGGAGTGAAGTGGGTTCTCTTTAATGTTTTATTGTTTTTTTTATTTTGTTTGTGAGTGTATGTAGAATATTTAGTAGATATATTTGTATAAAGTGGGTATCTATACTACTTATAATGGAGGAAGGACTCTCTTTCCAAAAAAATTAGATGTACACAAAGTGATGCATGGTTTACAACACTTTAAAGCAAACAATTTTCATAATTACAACAACCAAAGCATTGTATATAACAAAAACTAGCATGATTCAAAATTCAGACCACTTTCATTAGAATTCTACATTAATATCATTAAAAACACCCCTACACCCAGTATTACAATTATTTAAACACAATGTACAACCCTCATTTTACATTAATAGCATTAAAAACACCCCAACACCCAATATTACAATCATTTAAACACAATGTACAACCATCATGCTACATTAATAGCATTAAAAACACCCCTACACCCAATATTACAATCATTTAAACACAATGTACAACTCTCTATCTTAACATAGCCATAAACCTGTGACCAAGACTCGACTCGATACACAAAGCTGTGACCAAGCAAATTTAGGTGTCGGAATGACATCCCGCGACATTTTTCTTAATTCCATTGAAAAATTTTATTTCAGGGTACCCGCCGCTGCAACACGCGGGTACCCTGCTAGTTTTAATGAAAGGTGGAGATAAAGTGACCATGTCTACTAAAAGGTGAGAAAGAGCGAAGAGAAGTGAAAGAAGAGAAAGCTGATATGACCTGATGTGTAAGGTGAGATGTGGTTTTAATTAGGTGACCATGGTCTTCAGTCTAACTGGCTAACCAACTCATAAGCATTTGCCATTAGTGGTGCATAACACAACAATCTTCTTTATCTGTGCACCAAGTTGCCTCGTCTTTGACAAAAACTAAACCTATTTTCACTTTTCATGCTTAAATTTAACTATATTGTTTGATACAAATATATTGAATATTCTACCAACTCAAATTTCATATTTGGGCTTTTACAAAACCATGCAAATTTAGGCCCATGGTATTTGGACTCTTGGGGGGTGTTTGGTTCGCTGTAATTCATTGTAATCTGAATTACATTCCAATCGTGTTTGGTTGGCAGAGTGAAAGGAATTGTAATTCAGATTACATTACGGTGACTGTTTGGTTTGCGTTGTAATTGTAATTCACCAATTACAATTACACCAAATGATGGAATCTAGATTACATAGGAAGTTGGAATGAAAGTTCTGAATTACGTTGTAATTTAGAAATTTTTTATATTTTAAAACATCAGCATCTATTATTATTATTATTATTATTATTATTATTATTATTATTATTATTATTATTATTATTATTATTATTATTATTATTAAATAATAATAATAATTTTTTATTATTTTTATATTATTATTACCTATTATTATTATTATTATTATTATTATTATTATTATTATTATTATTATTATTATTATATAATATAAATATTAAATAATAATAATTTTTTATTATTTTTATATTATTATTAATTATTAAAATTATTATTATTGTTATAATAATAATAATAATAATAATAATAATAATAATAATAATAATAATAATAATATTAATACTTATTAAAATTATTATTATTATTATTATTATTATTATTATTATATAATATAAATATTAAATAATAATAATAATTTTTAATTATTTTTATATTATTATTAATTATTGAAATTATTATTATTATTATTATTATTATTATTATTATTATTATTATTATTATTATTATTATTATTATTATTTATTGAAATTACTATTAAAATTATTATTATTATTATCATTATTATTTTATAATTGTTATTAATTATTATTATATTATTTTTATTATTCTTATATTACATTTTTTATGTTTTATATAAAAATAATTGAATTACATTACGTTGCGCATCAATCAAACACATCGATAGATTTCATTAATTACAATTACAATACATTCAAACTCTTTGAATTACAAATATATCAAATTACAATTCATTCCAAAGATTACAATTCCTTTAAAAACATTCTGTGAACCAAACGCCCCATTGGATGTTTACATCTTTAGGGTTAGGGTTATGAATGCTATATATTCTTCACCCTATATCATTTTTTGCTATCATGTTCTTCTTTTCAGTTCTCAACTTTTTTGTGTCTAGTATTTTTCACTCATATACTAATTTTGTAGTTTACACCTTTTTGTTAGCATAGTTATATATATTTAGAGAGAGAAGAAAAAAAAAGGCCAATTTGCAGAGCAAGGACGCTTAAAAAATGTGACGAAACTTGCATTGAAAGTTGGCCAAATCAAAACAACATCCAGCGATTACAACATCCAGCGATTCTCCGTGCCTATCAAACTTTAATTTTGAATAAGGCCTCGACTAAAACCGCATATGAGTATATATATTTTGTAGGGGTATCAAACTAAGGCTTATAAATGTCCACGTCTATTACACCATTTTCTAGGTCACGTCGTCAACTAAAACCGCATACAACTTGTTTTGGTTAAAAAACCCCGTAGTCTAAATTTATGACTTTGTTACTTTGTAAAAAATAATGGATGATCTGTTGGGATATGTTGTGATGATATTATGAAACGAGTCTCAGCTTATACTTTTGTGTATGGTATATTGTAAATTTGTAATATAATCACTATTGCCGTTCATTGACTAAAGTTACCTCTATCTCGTAGTATAACAATCCATTAAGAGAACAGGGAACAATAACGCTAAAACGAGAAATCGTCCCATGTGAACAAATTTCAACGGCGTTATGCCGTTACAACCATTTCCACCCCTTTGTGTTGGACCTGCAATTTGATTTGCGAAAACAGCCCCTTGTATAACGTATACATTTGAACTAAAAAAAAAAAATATCCGTTTGAAAATCAGCTATTTTTCAAAAAATAAATAAATAAATAAACCTTATAAATACCCGTTGATTATAGTTGTATCCTCACCAACAAAAAAACCACTAATATATATATATATATATATATATATATATATATATATTTCGCGCACACACACAAAAAAAATAATGGCTTGTCGTCTCCCTCACACCGTTGAACAACTACAAAAGTATGTGAAAAATCAAACCGAGAAAGATGACAAGGATCGACAAGAGGCTATTGTCGAAGTTATAAAGAAGTTTGAGCTCGCAAAGGCACTCAAACAACGTTTGAGACAAAGATACGTTGAGTGCAAAGACATATCAGAAGAACGTAAAGTTGTGATAGATCAGTTTCTTTACGATGAGTTTCATAAAGACGCTGCCGTTACTGAGACGTTGTGGTCTTGTGTGAATCAGATACAAGACCAAATCTCCAACAAGATCCGTTGGAGTTTTCAGGAAAATAAGGCAGCTGGTGATGCACCGGCCAAGAGTGCAAGGTGCATCAACTTCATGTGATGCACCAAGAGTTGTTGAGCAACAACAACAGCTGCCTCATTTAGATCGGTTTCAGCTAAGTTATGAAGAAGATAGGGGTTGGAACGATGAAAAGGAGCGGGAGCTTAGTAGGATGGAAGCAGAATTAGAAGCAGAGAGGTTTGCAAGCTTTGATCCTTACGACAACGGTTACCGCTCCGACAACTCTCAGGGATCACCCGAATTACAATTGAAGTTTAAGTTTATTTTTATGTGATGTTTTAATTTAGTATCGTTTTTATTTTATGTTTATGGAATGTTTAAGTATGTTTCTTTTAAATAAATTCATTTCCTTAAAAATAAAAATACATTATAATACGATACGAAAACAAATCATACAATACCGTTAAGTAATTTATTCGACCCATCTGAGGTGGTTTCTCAAAACCTCCCACACGTGAGCATATTCGAAGCTTTTTCCACCGTAGCGTTCTTTAAAAATTGCCATTGCATTCATGAGACAAACACTATGATTGTCCCCGGTTGTAAGCCGCAACTGTCTGTAAATAGCATTGAATTTGTGATATTCACAATTGAGTCTTCTCCATTTACTCGAGACCATATCTTTGTTAAGATTGTCACCGTCAGTCCAATTGTTGAACATGGCTACAACCCGGTTCCAAAAGGAGTTTGCATTGTAGTTGACAACATCTTCAGAAACTGCAGCCCAAACTTGAGCTAGCAAGTTTTTTTCTTTTACTAACCAACGATTATTCATTTCGAATGTTTGAAGTTTGAAATAATTTTGTAAAATGATATGATATTTATAGTCGTTTGAAACAATAAGAGCGGGATATATTTAAAATTCCAATTCAAATACGAGCGAAATATATTTAAAATTCAAATTCAAATACGAGCGGAATATATTTAAAATTCAACTTCAAATACGAGCGGTATATATTTAAAATTCAAATTTTATTAATGAAGTGTTTGAATGTTTAATGAATGAAACTGTTAAGGGTAGAATTTGTAAATTGTAATTAAAAAAAATGTGGGTCTCAAAAGGTGGTGTTATTGGGTGTTAGAGATGAGATCAATATAGATCTCATATTTGTCATATAACCAATGAACTAATCATAGCCACCCATTTTTATTTTTCACATTTTTTTTAAAAACAAAATATCTTGCAAACGGTAAATCGTCAAGCTACAAAAAAAACACCATCGCGACGAGAATTAAATCATGTTTCTATAGATATGCATTGTTATATACTTTCGACGAACTTTTTTTTTCGACGAACTTTTTTTTAAGAGAAATTCCGCCCTAAAAAATCATATTTGATTTGTAAAAATCCTATATGATTCGTTTAAATCAAATCATATATGATTCGTTAAAATCAAATCATATATGATTCGTAAGAAACTAAGAATCATATATGATTTGATTTTAACGAATCATATATGATTTTTACAAATCATATATGATTTTTACAAATCATATATGTTTTTCTGGTCGAAAAATTTGGAAAAAAAAAAAAAGTTATTAAAAAAAATCGTCGAAAGTATATAACAATGCATGTTTATAGAAAGATAATTTGATTCTCGTCGCGATGGTATTTTTTTGTAGCTTGACGATTTACGGTTTGCGAGATATTTAAGTTTTAATAAAAGGGTGGAAGTTTATTTTTTTATTTTGATAAAAAAAAAATGAGTGGCTAAGATTGCTTGATGGGTTTTATAGTAAAAGTTGGATCTATAAAGAACTTTTGCCTTGGCTGTTATGATTACCTGGTGTTTTTTGGTGTTATGTTATTTGGTTTTGAAATGATGTGACGCTGACGTGGCGGGTAAGTTGGTGTTATAACATGTTATTGTCCGTGTGCTCTAAGTAACATTGTTTGGGTTTATTTCCAAAATAGATTTTATACATTATTTGAACTAAGACTTGATTTTAGACTTTCTTGTAGGAAGAACGATAATATATTGCCTAGACTCAAACAAATTGTCCTGCAGAACTTTACAACAAATGGTTTGGGTTGTCTGTTTGATTATCAATTTATCATGCTTGTTGCTGTCGGTTTGGATTGAAATCGATCAGAATAGCGTCTAGCAATTCTCGGTGCATCTCAAATATATGATATTGATTAAGGCCTCCAAAAATTTGCAACATTCATTAAACTTTTGATACTTCTAATACCTTTTGATGTTTTTGCTGATAGAACTAAATGGAATGACCAAAATTCTAGTAGTTCAATAATAGCTTGCTGTACATATTGTATTTTGTAGTAATTACAGTATGTTTCTAAGTGGGTTTTTGACGCTCACTATTATATGTTGATTTGGATGATTTGACATGTTTTAAGACTTCTCTTTTGACTAAGTCTCCAAATTTGATCGTATGACTCACATGATTATAACTTTTGTGTTTTATGAATTTTATTATTATCAGTTACTCACAATATATCACTGGTCATGTCTATCAGATCACCCAAATCAAGCATACAGTTGGGGAGTATTGGAACTTCTTCAAAATACATATACGCCAAATGAAGACTTGCTTGAACAAATTGGCACAAACAATGTTCCAGCTAACTAAGAGCACAAGGTGCGGCAACAAGCATGTGCCTCCCCATTCGGGCCCCACCATGCCACATCACCAAAACACCTCAACTTCAACTAACCACAACAAACCCCCCTCACCAAACAACAAACCTCAACTTCCCCATTAGGGCCCCACCTCTTACACATTTATTTTTTTATTCATTTCATTAAATATATTAAATTCATTTCACAAATACTAAAAAATAACAAAACATACTAATTTTATTTCATCAAATAAAAAAAGTTACAATACGGAAAAAAACACATACGATTTGCGGAAACGTACACTGACATAACATCACAAACGAAACGGAAATACTTAACATAAACCAACAAACGATACAATAATACAAAGGCGATTAATTGATAAATCGGTTCCAGATCGTGTTGCTCTTCAAAATCAACCAAACTTGAAAATATTTGAAATCTCTCCCATCATGGCGTTCTTTGTAAACATTCAACGCATCTTCAACACGATCATCTGGCTCACGTGTCGGTTGCAAATTCAAGTAAATTTCATGAAACTTTTGGCAATCTGAGTTCATTCTTGCCCACTTACCCATTAGTTGGCTTTTGCTACGAGTTGGACCGTCAGATTGTTCATTGAACTTTTCTGTTACAACTTGCCAGAAAGGTCCTTCGTTGGCATGGAATTCGTGAACGTTTTGCCACATCTCGGCTAGCCAGCATTCTTCATCAATAGACCAACGAGTTGCCATTGTGAATTTTTTTGAAAGTGAAGTGTGTGCAGAGTTGTATGATAATGTATGGTTTATATAGGAGTCTATAAACATGTAGGATTCAAAACCTGAGCGGGATAATATTCAAATTTCAAAATATTCAAACTTCTTGAATTCAAATTCACTTAAATGGGCGGGTAAACGTTGAACATTTGAATTCAAACGTTTAAAATACATAAGAGAAGTACACATGATACATAATTAGTTAACATAAAGTACATAAAATAAATCCACCATTACTCATCGAATCTGTCCCATTCGAACGTGTTTCTCAGAGCGAACCACACATGTTGATATTTAATCCCTTTACCATATCGTTCATGATAAATACGGTTTGCATTGCTGAGACGATTAGGGTCTGCACTTGTACGCTCCAACTCTTTGTAAATAGAATTATACCTACGACATTCAAGGTTCATTCTGTTCCATTGAGCCGTAATACTATTTTTATTACGGTCCTGACCTTCTGTCTGATTGTTGAACCTTTGTGTAACTGCATTCCAAAAAGAACGTTCATTCACAAGTTCTTCAGAATCGTGAACTTCAAGCCATACAGTTGCTAGCAACCGTTCTTCTTCCATTGACCAACGATTAGCCATTGTAAAACTTAATGGTAAATATTGAAGTGTGTCTAAAACTGAATGGTATAATATGGTATTAATAGGGGTTTTTTGAAAGCGGGATAGTTTCAAAATTTGAATTCAAATTGAAAGCGGGATAATTTCTAAAATTTGAATTCAAATTGAAAGCGGGATTTTTTCAAAAATTTGAATTCAAATTGAAAGCGGGATTTTTTCAAAAATTTGAATTGAAACCATAGAGCTGTATACTTCCAAAAATCCTTCTATAAATACGTATCCAAAATCTGAAAACACACACAATTCCCACAATCATCAAACAATTCTCCTTTCTTCTTCCAGAAAAATGTCTCACAACGCATCACCTCAAAACAATTCCCAACAAAACACACCGCCAGAAGATATATTTCCGGTGTTTCAGTACGACAACCCACCACCTCCAACTCCACCAGAAGTTATGTTTCCACCTCAAAACACACAGCCGGAAGATATATTTCCGGTGTTTCAGTACGACAACCCACCACCTCCAACTCCACCAGAAGTTTTGTTTCCACCGCCAAACAACCAACAACCAAACAATCAACCTGAAAACCAGCCCATCATTCGTCAATTGACTGAGCAAGAACAGTATGAGCTGGATATGGAAGTGCTACGGGGGTATGAAGCTGAACAAGCCCGTCAGGAAAGGGAGCGTGAGGTGTACCTCAAAGGAAAACAAGATCGCAGGAACAGAAAAGCCGAATGGCGTTGGGCTCAGGGACTTCCACCTGTCCCATCCAGTGAGGACGACTCAAGTGCCTCATACTCGAGTCAGGAGGGATACGTGTCGGATGATTCATTTTATTGAATCATAGTTTTTATTATCGTATGGTAGTTTATGGTTTTTAATTTTCGTTTTTAAGTTTAATGTTGTTATCGTATTTGTAAAATAATTGTACGTTGTTTCAAGTTATTTTAATCCTATGTTTAATATAGTTGTATTATTCAAAAAAATATACGTATAAAAAACATACATATACATATACATATACATTTTACAAATAAAAACACACATATACATATACATATACATGTTACAAAAAACATACACATACACATACATTTTACATCACTATTCAAAGTGTAAAAAAAAAAAAAAAAAAGAAATGAAACAGATGTTTTGTCAGAAACTCAGCTCGCCTTCCCGACGAGGAGTTTGCTAACGGCGAAGAACGGCGAGCCACCAACGGTGTGGCGGCGAGCAACGGCTCGCCGTTGGAGGTGCCACCTCGGACGGCGAGGCTTGCTTAGCCGACCGCACCTTGTGCTCTAATAGATTATACATACAATTTATTATTATTATTATTATTATTATTATTATTTTTTTTTTTTTTTTTTTTTTTTTTTTTTTTTATGGAAGCATCAATTTATTATTATTATTATTATTATTATTATTATTATTATTATTATTATTATTATTATTATTATTATTATTATTATTACTTTATTAGAAAATTACAGGATTTACAAGAAATTAGTGGGATGCCGAGAAACTATCTGGCCCCCACAGCCCCACTCCTCTAATTATAGCAAAACAAATCCTACTAAAAATATGAGTAGCAGCACGCGCACCAATGTCTTGAGTAAGCGAGAACTTCCGGATCCGCTTCAGTAAAGTCACCACATCCTTCTCAAGTTCCCTAAAATAAGAGAATGAGAAGGGAAGAAACCCATATCCAATCTGCACATTTAGTCTCATATTTGACGCATTCACATTGTGCGGCCTCAATCACCGCACAGCTAGGTACAAAATCAGTCATACCAGTTTGCGTCAAGAATGATGACCCTGTTAGATCGCCACATACATCAAGCCCTCCGTCTCACGAGTAAAGCGGCTAGACGTATTATTATTATTATTATTATTATTATTATTATTATTATTATTATTATTATTATTATTATTATTATTATTATTGGAAGGCAATTATTTTTATAAAGTATAGGAGAAAAACTTACAATAAAACAATCACCAGTATATAAGCCATCTAGGAACAAACAGCTTACAAGAGATGTTGAAAGAAACTATAAGAAGTATGTGATTCACATAAGAGGAATAGTATCGTTGCATTTGGCTCGCCAATTGCACCCTTTAGCTACCGATGGCAGCGCCAACACCTTACCACCCAATGCGCTAAAATTGCTTTAATCGTCCTTCCGCCAGTCAATTGGCTGACGCCAATGGTTAAGTGTCGGTCTCTTTTTTTTTTTTTTTTTTTTTTTTTTTGATTGAAACGTTGCAGTACGGCTAGATATAGCAACGGGCAAAAACATAAAAATAAGAGTAAATTACATGGTTGGTCCCTATGGTTTATCCAAAATAACAACTTTTGTCCCTCGAAGTTTAAAGTTGCATTGGTAGTCCCTAAGTATGTAAATAAATAACACACCTGGTCCCTATAGAGACCATTCATGTTATTCTTTGGAGGCGAAAATTTCACCTATAGGGACCATATGTGTTATTTGTTTACATACTTAGGGATTATCAATGAAACTTTAAACTTCGAGGGACGAAAGTTGTTATTTTGGACAAACCACAGGACCAACCATGTAATTTACTCTAAAAATAAATAACACATCCACATTCAACTATATATGTCATTTTAACACAAATATTTTTCAAGCATTCCAACCAAATTACAATATTTATACATTTCATTTACATTTTAATCTATTCTTCCATATTCATAAAGTTTTAACTTCCATGGAACTTTTTGGCCATTAAACTCAAGCCGAATATTATTACGTTTATACGATATGCACGAAGACTTTCTAGCCTTTGAAGATGATGCATCAAGTAGTTCACACAGTCGGACTTACATACCCCGAGAATATGATGCCGCCAAAATGTTCTATATCGGTCGAATTTGTTTGATGACCTCATTGACGATCACGCTCCCGAGGCTCCTTTCACGATGATTGGTCACACATACACCAAAGGATATTACCTAACAGATGGTATTTATCTCACGTCTACTTTCGTGAAATCATATAAATTTGCCCGAAACGGGCTGATATACATTTTAAGAGGGCTCAAGAAGGTGCAAGGAAAGATGTGGAACGGGCTTTTGGTGTTCTTCAGGGTCGTTGGGGGATTATAGCACAACCCGCACGTGCTTACCAGGTGAGCAAAATACGTAGGATTATGTATTATTGCATCATATTGCATAACATGATACTAGAAGTTCAATGTTGGAACTCTTGGTTAATTAAGCCTTTGTAATCCTCTTCTAGCTCCTTGCTAGAGAGTTTGTTTTAATAATAATCATCGTTCAAAAAAAACATGATACTAGAAGACCAGAAATTCTAAATAAGTGAATTTAATGAAATATAGTTAGTCCGGCAGCAAATATACAAGAAACATGGATCGAAAGATGCGATCGACATGCAAAGAAACGAAAGGAAATACGTGACAAGGAAGTGCATAACAACCTTAGACATGATCTTGTGGATCATCTTTCGCAACGACACATAGAACAGCCACAACAAGAAGACGATATGTACTCTATTTATTAATGTATTTTTATTTTCTGAAATCTCGTATTTTAATTTTATTTTATGTATTGTAATTTTAATTTAGAGTTAATATCATTTTTTGTCCCTGTGGTTTACCGGGTCAATCAAGAATCGTCCCTACCGTTAATTTTCATCGGGTTTGGTCCTCGTGGTTTACAACCCATACGGGTTTGCTCCCTTGACCAACTTATACGTCAGTTGACTGTTAAAATACTTGTTTGATGAAGTAAAATGACAAAAACACCCTTATTATTATTATTATTATTATTATTATTATTATTATTATTATTATTATTATTATTATCCATTCATCTATATCACCTAGACACCATAATTTCAGGCAACCTTCTCCAGATTCTGATCATCTCAAAAGCACATCCCAAGCACTCCGCCAATTTCTGGCAATCCCAAACCAAAAACTCACACCAAAAAGATAAATCTTGACAATACCATTTCAAAGACAATTATACGTAACATATACTATGACATAATTGTATATCATTTCAAGTATTTTTTAGAACACAACATAAACATTTTTTTTCTAGGAAAAATATACAAAGCCACTGGTTTTAGTTGTTTATAAAATACAACACCACCATATATCAAAATCCGATCCTATCTGAAGTCCAATTTAAACACCTTTTAACACATAATTAACCAAAAAAAAAAAAAAAAAAAAAAAAAAAAAAAAAAAAAAAAAAAAACTTTCTTATAATCAAACCAATATAAAAAACTAATCAAAAAGTACAACAATCCAAACACCCTCTAACAAATAATTCACAGGTTCAAGAATTCAAGAAAACAAAATGAATTTCTCTCAGATCTCATGTTTTTCAAAATGATTATTATAGATCTCTAAAGATCTTATAAAACCTATCATTGATCTTTAAGAACAAATAAAAACTACCTCATCTCCGTCACCACCAAAACTCCATAAACCACCAATAAACCGACAACTTCTAATCTTTTTCAATCCGATTCAAACAACCTTTTTTTCTTTTTAATAAATCCACCACCACAATCATCCTCATTTTCTTATCACTCTTTATCACCACTCACTATCCACCAACACCAACAATTTTGCTAACGTTGATGAGGTGGAGGTATGTGGCGGTGGTGGGTTGTGGTGGGGGTTTAGGTGGCGGGTATTGTGTTTGGTAGTGGGAGTTTGTGGTAGGTATGACGGTTTGGTGGTTGTTGATGGCAAGATTCCGGCGAGAGAGAGTTAGAAGGAGGCTAGCTTTGGTGGTTGTGGGGGCGGCCGATGGTTGTAGCTGACAGTGATGCCAGATTTGATAAGAAAGAAAGGAAAAGGGGAGTGGGTGTGGGAGAAAGAAAAAGATGAAGAAAAGAGTATATCACTATACATGTATGTGGATCAAATGACAAAAATACCCTTCATCATAACAGTCAAACTAACTGAAGTTTGGTCAAAGGACCAAACCCGTATGAGTTGTAAACCACGGGGACCAAACGCGATGAAAATTAACGGCAGAGACGATTCTTGATTGACCCGGTAAACCACAGAGACGAAAAATGATATTAACTCTTTAATTTATGTTCAATAAAATGTGTTTGTTTTTAAATAAAAATAAATAAATAAATAAAAGTGGTACTAATAACATGTTATTGGTGTGTTATGAAGGAATGGTGTTTTAGTTATTGGTGTATTATTGAGAGAAGATAATGTGGCGCTGATATGTCACACATGTTATGATACCAAGCACTCTAAGAAACTACAAATAACGATACATAAAACTATTAGAAATCAATACAAACACCACCCCTAAAATAACCATAACATGCAAAATGACCACATAAACTATTTAGACATCCATGTACTTGACCGAATCCTCAAATATCATCGCTATTCATGATTGGCATCAAATGGGAGGATGCAAGTACATGAGTGTATACGTTATTGTATTTAGTAGCGGTATCAAACTGAATAGCTCTACTTTTTGCGGTTTTAATGATATTAAGGTGGATGTGACTTCTACTTTGTGCGGTTCTAATGCTAATAAGGCTTTTGGTATAGTGGTATGTGAGTTGCCCACCAACCTATAGGTAAGTATTTGTGAAATATATTGTGAGATAGTGGTATAAGGTGTGGAAAAAAATATTGTTAAAAAAGCATAGGGTTGACTTATGACTTGTTGATTTTACAACATTTAGCTAACTTATTCTAAGGCTGGATACTATGGTCTCCAAACTCAAATGATTATGGGAGGTGATGGTGTATAAAGATACTACACTCAATATTTTTGTTTTGTTCAATAACATTGCCAAAAGAAAGTACTATATTTCGATAATTTTAAAAACTTATATCCCATTTAGTTTATATGTGTTAAGTTAAAAAAGATATATTGTTATCAAAGTTTTATTGAATGCGAGTTTTTCAAAATCGGGATCTATCGTTCTTTTTTTCAATATAAGAAAGTACTAACGGATTGATATCTTACGATCATAATAAAATGTTATTTTCTTAATAGTCATTGTAATAATATTCAAACGTACATTTTATTATATGTTATAAACACAACATAATATAAATATGTAGGGGTGAGCATCGGGCCGGTGCCGTCCCGTCCCGACCCGATATCGAGAATCCCGACATCCCGATTTCACCGGAAAATCAAACCGACTCCCGACCCGATTACCGCCTCCCGTCCCGATTCCTACCGATCCCGACCAATCAGGACTGTCCCGATACCGAACCGACTAGTTTCGGGTCGGGAGTCGGTTTGATTTTCCGGTGAAATCGGGATGTCGGGATTCTCGGTATCGGGTACCGGCCCGATGCTCACCCCTATAAATATGAGTCGAGTTATTCTACAAACCAAACATTCCTCACATACCAAGGGACTCATCCCCACCATCCATCTAAAAAGGAAATCAATGGTTGAGATTAAAAGCATTTTATTATTTCACCCATTTTTTATAATTTAAATATCTCTTAAACCGTTAATTGTTAAGCGAAAATAATTACACCATCGCGACGGGCATTTAATTATCTTTCTATAGACGGGCACTTTGATATACTTTCGAAAAAAAATCGTTTTTTTCACGTTTTTTTTTCGTGGCCGGAAAAAAAAATCATATATGATATTGCATATCATATATGATATTGCATATCATATATGATATGCAATATCATATACTAGTATGATTTTACATATAATATCATATATGATATGTAATATCATATATGATATTATATGTAATATCATATATGATTTTTTCGGCCACGAAAAAAAAACGTGAAAAAAACGAAAAAAAAAAATTTGTCGAAAATATATCAATTAGCCTATCTATAGAAAGATAATTAAATGCTCGTCGTAACGGTATATTTTTTTTCGCTTAACGATTAACGGTTTGAAAGATATTAATATTTGAAAAAAAAGGATGAAAGTGGGTTTTTTAAATTGTTGGGATTAATCTCATCTATTAAATCAAATAAAGATGGAGGGTAGAGATTAGTCCCTTGGTATGTAAAAAAAGTTTGGTCCTCAAATGATCTTTACTCTATAAATATTTCATGAAAATATTGGTTCTAAATTATAAATACTGAATTTTAAAAAAATATTAACATGCAGTTCTAAATTATAAATTTGTAGTAAAGAGAAGTAAGATCGATCCTTAAAGTAATTGCTCCTTTGAAAACCACCTCTGTTTAAAATGAAATTTTAGTATATTAAATAATATTGAATAGATTAAATTCGTATTAAAATCATCCCGTTACAATAACACATTAACAAAAAATATTTGTTCGACGTTTATAGCTGACAATCACATTACAATGTTTAGCATTAATATTTTATAGTCATACAACTAACAAGTAATTATTTTACATAATATCACAAATCGATCTCTTATATAAACACTGTAAACGATTTCTTAAGGCCATGTGAATTTTACGGGTCAATAAACTAGTTTCTATATACAATTACATGATAAAACCCTAAAATTCTAATGGACTCAAAGCCCATAACCGAACATGGGTCAACTTATTCAATATACCAATCTAATAAGGTTGTGGGCTATAGACCAACTTATTCGATATACCAATGTAATACAAACGACCCACGGCTAGAAAAATACATCTAAGTATTTTCGATCAAGAAAAACACATAAACACATATACTCGCGTGCACCTAAAATAATTGCAAAACCAAATAAGTTCTAGTCTTCAAATCCCAAACTCTTCCTCAGGCCTTGAGCATAGGCAAAGACTTTTGCTGAGTCAGGAAGAGTATTAGACACGCTCTCCTTGTTCTCAATACACCTTTTAGCCCAAGCAAACAATTTTGGGAACTCATTTTCGAAATCCAACTTCACATACGTTTCATAGACTTTAAACCAAGGATAAAATGTGATCAAAGATATATCAAGGTAGCCGAAACTTTCACCTCTAAAGTAAGGTTTGTCTCCAAGTTCTCCTTCAAGCAATTTAAGGATATCTATAAACTCTATTCTTGCTGCTTCGTGTTCTTCCCCTTCTGTTGTGAACAAAGGTCCCATAGTTTGGTATAACTGCACCCCATAAGAAAGTTAGACAAAATATACCAACGACATGTTCCTCGTCAACCAGAGAGCACAACTATTACAAATTTAAACTACTCTGTTTTTTAATCTAAAACTTTCATCCTTTATGGGCATATGACAACGTTATTTTTCTTCTCTCTTTTTCTTTATTTTTATTTGAATGTAGATCACGAGAATCGTTCACAAGTTTATATCTTCGTACATTATCCTCCTAATCATACACCAACACAAGAACATAACATGTGTAAAGCACCAATTCTCTCTCATAATCTATTTTGTTGATTATTTCACTTGTCAAAATCATATGATTAGAAAGATAATTAGGCACATCAAGTTGGAGTATATATCGTTTTCCTTATAAAAATTCACGGATGAATCAGGTGATTTATCATGTGTAATCTACTCGAAAAGTAACAACAAAACTGACCTTTTCAACCCAAAAGCAAAATCCGTGTAACAAACTTGGAGGGTGAATCAAATTATAAACTAAGTTAACCAATTCGACATGTAGTTAGCACCCTAATATACTTATGAAATATATCAAGAACCTTACTAGCAGAGGGGGTCTTGGATGAGTGTGTAATAGGTGCCGTCGCACAAGGCATCCACTTAAAAAGAGCGACGTTTTTATTAATTTTGCATTTAAGTATACATAATATTAAGGGTTTTTCTAACATTAAGCACACAAAAAGTACTATAGGACCCACGAAAAAGGACATACAAAAGTACACTTGTTTGTATTTTTGCGTGAGTCCATGAGTACTTTTATGTACTTTTTGCTGTGCTTAACATGTGCCCTAAGGCACATGTTAAAAAAACCCTAATATTAAACATATATGATTCATATAGTTCAATTTATAGGCAATTTTTCTTTAATTTATAAGTTTAATGGGGGCCTCTTTATGGGCACTGAAAAGTACAAGACGGCAATTAATAGGAACACATTTCTTTGTGGTAAGAGAAATGATTGAAACTGTCACAACTCACACTATAATGGTTAGGCGCGTACATAAGTGAAAAAACTCGAACTTCCCGAATCAACTAAATCAGAAAGCTGCGTGTTTACCCTTAATACCAGAATATAAAAAAGATAAATCGATATTACTTCACAAGCAATCAAGGAAAGTAAAATTTAGTTACCTTCTTGTCGATAAAGTCGACCCAAAACCTAGCACGAGCTTTGGCATAGGCATCAACAGGAAACAATGGAGCTCTATCATTCCAAACATCATCTATATATTGAACAATGATGCTAGACTCACATACCGGTTTGCCGTTGTGAATAAGAACCGGGATTTTCTTGTGAACCGGGTTCATTTCCAAAAGAAGCTGGCTTTTGTTTTGTATATCCTCTTCTTTGGATTCATACGGAATACCCTTTTCAGCAAGAGCTACTCTGACCCTCATACCAAACATGCTTACCCATAAATCAAGTAGAATCACTTCATCTTGTCCTGCCATTTTTTTTGGGTGATATTCACTAGATGCTTTTGCGTGTGGGAAGGAGCTAGAATATTTATATTTAGGTGAGTTCATAAATCATTAGTCTAGACTCTCCTGATTTTTACACAACATCTGTCAGCACGTGATTGTGGTATTTTGTTTTGGCAAACGGGTGGTCCAATCTCTTAAATAAAAAATGTAAAACTTTAAAGGCTTATATTTTCACATAAGTCAGTGTTAATGTCAATTGTATAGAAGAAGATTGATAAGGAAATTTAAATAGGTTGTTATTTACGTGTATTTAAATGAATGGTTAACATGATTAATTGTGTCACTACCAGTGACATATTAGCTTAGCTAGGCATGTGTGTGAACTGTAAATTATTCTGCCAACATCACCTCCCTTTGCAGCATCACCACATATTCTTTTTGCAGCTTGGTTCACATATATTGGATTGGTACCACTCGGAGATATGCCGTACGTATCTTGAAGATCGAGTGGTTGTAACAATATCATTTCTTTAACTTCTAATGAATCGTGAAAAAGCCTTCTTGGAACTTGTCCCGGTCTCCCGGACCGGACTATTAGATGATAAATAAGGCTCAAGCTCGATTGGGTCCATTAAGGTTTCATTATGTATTACCTCTATATATATCATATCAATAAAACGTATCATCCAAGGGGAATTATGTAGTCTAACATGGACGAGTCAAGTCATTCATTCAAATCCATTCTCAATAAATTTGTGTATGTTGGATGCCTCAAATACTCAATGGTAAGAGATGGAACGTACCTATCTAATTTTGACGTACCTTTGGTGCGTTTTTGTTGCAACACAATTTAGCTAAAGGACATAAAACCAATATCTCCGGAACTAGAGAAGTCTGGAGCTATAAGTTACGAGGAAGAAGTCGAGAACTAGCGTGTCGAATTGAGTTAAAACTCAAGCATCATACCTCAACTCTCTAGCATAGTCTAATTGGCTAACCAACTCATAAATATTTGCCATTAGTGGTGCAAGGTGAAATGTGAAAAAGAGAAAGAAAGTTGATATGACACTGATGTGTAAGGTGAAATATGGTTTTAATTAGATGACCATAGTCTAACTGGCTAACCAAGTCATAAGTATTTGCCATTAGTGGTGCATAACACAACAATCTTCTTAATCTTGACATTTGTCAAACACTCGTTGTACAGATGATGCCCATATAGCCTGTGCACCAAGTTGCCTCGTCTTTGACAAAAACTAAACCTATTTTCACTTTTCTTGCTTAAATTTAACTATCCTAGACGAGTACTCATGCATAACAACGGGATTTTAAAGCGACAGATCGTTTTGTGTTAAAAAAAAGAAGTTTATGGTTTATAAACGAAAAATAATAAAAGTTTGAAGATTTGAGGATTAAACATAACGTTTTGAAACTCGGTTCGGGCCGGGTGGTTCAACCGGTTGAACCGTTCCAGTCGAAAAACGGGTCGATTTAAATCGAGTCAACCCGACGGGTTGCGTCGAAAATGGGATAAATTAAACCGGGTCAATCCACCGGGTTTGGAGCGTCCCAGGTCAACTTGGTTTTTGATATATATTAATAGTTTCCTTTTAAAATATATATTTTCAACATTTCCTTTTTTAGTTTCAACTTTTCATTTTTTTTTTACTTTTTGGTTTTTCCTTTATATATAGTATAGCAGGGTACCCGCGCATTGCGGCAGCGGATACCCTGTGACGATTAACCAGAGAAATAGATCTCGATGAAACCTGATTCACAAGATTGTATCGATTTCAAGGGGTCTTCTCTGGTTCATTTCCGGATAGCTTTTATTGGTTAGCTGTTCCAGTTGAACCTGTTGGTTCAGTTCGGTATTCAAAACTATATGTACCATCAACTTATTAGCTTGTATGAAGCTTTGTGTGTTTTAATAATTTGTATAATGTGTATAATAACATGTACTTTTAATTTTAGTGTGTTTTAAAAATAACATTAATTGGTGTGTTTAATGATTATGTTGTAGCAACTTTAAATTGTACATTATGAAAATTTTATTGTACTTTTTTTTAAGAGGTGTTTTAATTGGTTGTTTTTAATTTGGTAGATATGCTTTTTAATTGGTAGTACAATGTAATTTAATTATTATCTATATCTATATATATATATAAAGATTGAGTTCCCCCTATTGAATGTGAGCATTTATGTCTTTGGCTAAGAAACTCCATTATTCAAGATAAGCTACACAAGCTCGGCAATAGGGAGCTTAATTTGAAAGCTTTTAATAGCCTTCAATTGCATGACTTTAAAACAAAACAAAAAAACGAAAGTATAGAAAATTGTTTCATGCAGGCCTTCTTTATGGCCCATTGATTAAGCTATTGATGAAGGCATAACTTTAATACACTTAAAAAAAACTGATTGCAGAATATTAAGCAGCCCAAGAATTTGACTCGTGCAGTTCTAAAACAGCCTCAAAGAAAAGCTCTCCATCGTTCTCAGTATTAAATGTTACCAGTTAGATTTCATGTGGCTGGAGCTATATAAATAAGCCTTATGGGTGATATGAGCCACCCACACTTTTATTCCTCCATCACAAGAGGACGAGAAGTGATTGAAGATTGAACTGATAAGTTTCCTACTTAGAAAGTAGAAAAAGAAATGCATATATTCTCAATGAATGGAAATTATCTTCTTTTTTGCGTGCATGTATTAGTTTTGTTTCTGAATATGATGAAATTTTAGGTATGGATACATTGTCACATGTGGATAAGGATTTGAAGAACATCGTTGTTCGAGTTACGGGAAAGGCAAACAAGCTTTGTGTTTCAAAACTGGTTTGCATGACAAAATATTTGTTTTATGACTTCATTATATAATTTTATTGTCAATTGTCATAAACAAACAAGAATCATTATGTGATGAGGCACTGTTGTTGTTTATTGAATTTAGTTTTGGTTATTTTGAATGCAGAAATCAATAAAAGGTTTATCTAGATGGCGACTGTGTATGGGAAGAAAGGTATGGCAATGTAAAATAGGGCTCATAAATGTATTAAAAAAAAAGATTGTGGACTTTGTTACGATATTGGAGTGATTATTGTGTGTTTTTTTGTTTGTTTGTGTAGAAAACCGGGTAGTCCAGACTCCAGAGAGTGAAAGTCAAAAGGAAGAAAAAATCGAGATAGATATGATGGTGAGACATAATCAAGATAAACATGCTTAATTTCTATTTTAGTATGTTATTGTGTTAAGATTTTTCCTGAATAGTTTTTTTGATTTTAGGCAGCACCTCCTCAGCAGAGAACATCTCCAGTAAGGGATAATGGTGATATCGGATTTTCGAATCATTAACAGATGTCTGCCCATGTGATTATTCGTCTTTTTATAATTTCTCATCAATTGGATGAAGTTTATGTCTTTTCTTAATCCAGAAAAATCGCCTTTTTATGCAGGGAATGAGCAACAATTTTAAGATGAACAAGGAGCAGAAAAGGAAGAGTAGTAAAGATAGGACAGTAAGTTTGACCAAGGAACAGAAGACAAAGGATGGGATTGCCCATAGAAGCACTATAGAAATTGATGAATGAAGATAAGAATGTTGAGCTTCTTATCGGTTAGGATAAACCGAATAAGGATAGTTGAATATATCATATGAAAGAAAGTGTTTTGAATGAAAAAGTGCTTTTACTTATGCTTATATGCTTATGTTAAAAAATGAGTATTTTTCGTGGATTCAAAATTACAATCTGTGAATTAACCTGCCTGTATGCTTCCGATTATAATAATACCCCAAACACCCCCTCAAAAGGACAGACTGTTTCTTAAAGTAGTAGAAATCAGTGTTATAAAGGCCATTCTTTTACTATTCGTCATTTTGACTTATGCAAAAAAATATTATTAATTCCAGCAATGCTTAGATACTATGTAAAGAAGATCATCTAAAGAAATCTTAAGAGACTAATAGAGAATCTGTATTATATATATACACACATTCACGTATATGTTTAGCTTATATATAATTATCATGTAACATCACCTTTACATTATAAACAAGATATACAAATTACAACTTAGGAGATAATAACCGGACAAGAATGACTTTAGGATCACCCATGTGAGAATACAGACCAACTCTACTCAAATTTACCCGTTTTGTATGTACCCCTAATTGCAGGAACAACAAGCAAAGAGATGACGATGACAAGGAAACCAGTTCCAAACCAATGATTACAAGCATACGCAAGATAGAAAAATCTTTTTCTTTATCAGACGCTGTCGGAGGTGGCAACAAGTCTTGATTTTTCAGACAGTTGACAAAAAATTACCACGTAAACCAGGGTTTCCTTCAAAGCTTGAGGTGGTTTCTACTGAGATCTAATTTAGGTGGGAACCTAATGTACTTGAGAAGTTGTTACTGCCCAGATTAAGTGATGTAAGATTAACCATCATGGAACAGTTGAGGTCAATGGAACCA
Source organism: Artemisia argyi (assembly GCA_030686995.1). Taxonomy (NCBI): domain Eukaryota; kingdom Viridiplantae; phylum Streptophyta; class Magnoliopsida; order Asterales; family Asteraceae; genus Artemisia; species Artemisia argyi. The sequence goes on from CM060709.1 coordinate 290,005,867, forward strand.
TCAAAAGAATTGCTTCTCAAGTTTAAATAAGAAATAGATTGGGAATTTGACGATGAGGGAGGTATTGTACTAGACAGATTATTGAAATGAGCTGAAAAATAATGTATATTTGGAAACATATAAAAGAAGTCAGGTACATTTCCTGAGATACTGTTAGATGAAACATCCAAATGAACCAAACCACTAGATACATTACTGATTCTATTGGCTAAGGCAGTGAAACTGTTGCTCTCATGAGCCAATTCCCGCATTTTTGGTAATGTGAGTAAGAAGTTTGGTATGACACGTGAAATATAGTTGGAGGCTACAAATAGATGCTCAAGAAAGTTACAAGTTTCAAATTGAAGTGGAATACTTCCAGTGAAGTGATTTGCACCAACCCAATCATCCATCGATTGGTGATTCTAAACCATTCATGAAACCTGTTAAACCGGTTAGATCATTGGAATCACATATTAGATTCTGTGAAATCACAAGAACCTGAGTTTGTAGTGAGTACAGAAGAACACTTATAAGTACCCATATGTCCAATACAATAACCATTTAAGTATGTAGCTTTTTGTGAACAAAATTTCGGTGTATAACTGAAACACATAAAAATAAAGCTAACAAGAACGAAATTTGGGAGTATAAAACTTTTTTTTATGGTGTTCCTAAAAATCTAAATGTTACGTTCTAAGTTCGTTTAAACTTTCCATGTGGCCTGCCTATAATTCAAAAATGAATTAACTCAGTTATGTCAATTGTCAAATGGACATGTTGTCTTTCAAATTAATTGGTTTCAATTATTAGTTCAGGTTAATATTTATCTATTTGCTTTCGTTGTAATTAATGAGTGGCAGAAGGTCCAAAAACAAAAAGTAAACCACTTTCAAAACCAATCACAAACAATAACATGTAATTTGAACACGTAGACCCCAGGAAGAGTGTCCCTTAATTTGTCTAGACTTGGCATTTGTAGTTTATTCCGAGTCTGACTCATTTTGATTTCAACAGAATCGCACGGCACCCTATTTTGGTTGCATTGTTGGAAGATTCCTAAACAGGATTAAACAGGGGAAGTTCACACTCAATGAGACCGATTATACTCTCCCAGTTAACAACTATACAAATAGTCTCCATGGTATGTAATAATCGCATTTTGGTTACCAAACTTTTAGTAGATAACCCATTTACTGATGCTATTGATTGCCACTGTTCGCACATCATCTAGAGGAATTTGGGACATGGGGAGCATAGGTTTAGGATTATTCTGATTAGACGTGTTCTGGATGATCAAATGAATGTGAGAGTTGTGTCACTGTTCACACATCATCTAGAGGAATTTGGGACATGATCGAGTTCTACCCAAATCAATTTTGTAAGTTTCTCAACCCTAATTCATCATTAGAGCATCTCATGTTTTTATTTAGTACAAAACCTATGTAGCATTTGCAAAATTTTTATTGTTTCTATTGTTAGAAATTAGCAAATGATTTATGGATCGGGTCGGGTAGGGTCCACCGGGTTTGTGACTGATATCAGTTTCAGTTTTAGATTTCAACAAGGTTCTTTCATGTTCTCTTTTGTGTTTGATAGTTCATATTATTTTCACAACCTGGAACCTTTCTTGGATTTTGATTATGTGTTTTTGTTAATTATGTTCCCTTTTTATGTTATGGGAACTACATCAATCTTCTACCCCCGTCAAGTTATAAGAAAAGGTGTAAGGTATGTTGTTTTCTGCATAAAAATATATTTCACCTCTTCTTTGATTCATAATTATTTTAATCTGAGATAGAAAAAGGTAGTGAGTTTTTTTGTAATTTATATTGTAATGTTTGGATAGTGCAGAGGGTGTATATGAATAATATTGGGGTTGGATTTTCAAGAACTTGCTAACAACTTATGCAAACAAATAATAGGTATGTAATATATCCTAATAGTTGGTTTTTTGTTTTCCCAGTTAATTATAGCAGCATTCCGCTAAGATTTGTATTATGTTATCACAAATATGTTTTTTTTTTTTAAGAAAGTTATTAAGGAGGCTGTAAGCAAAGTGACTAATTTACTCACTACATCCAATATACGAAAAGGCGCAGCAGGTCATTTTATGTCGGCTGAAGATTTGAAGAAAATGATGGGAGATCCAACTGTACAAAAGATGGTCTATCCGTAAGTTATCTCATTCTATCTTCTCTTTTGTTGCACAAGATAGTGTTTGGATTTGCTTTTTGCTGCATGAATTTGTTATACACACTATTGATGATCTTATGGGGTGTTTGCACATGAATGTAGTGTTTCGTTTTAGCCCGCTAAAAAAGGTAAATGTGTAACATAGAAGTGTTATTCTATTCGCTTATATGGACTCAAGACAGCCAGAGGCTAGAATTACATTGTACTAATTTTACACCTTTGATTCATTTTTATTTCGAGTTCGCATAATATAATGCCACCAACGGCTGCTACGGGGATGCGAATAGGAATGGCACGTGTAGGAATAAACCGACTCATGATTCCATATTTAATAGCTCTTCTAGGTCCACCCATGACCAATCCAGCAACGCCTGCAATCCAAAATACAACAACTGCATCTTACTGCATTTTGATGGTGTATGCAATAGTTTGGGATTTATTACTATTAAAATACTTATTAGCATATTGCATTCTGATGGTGTATGCGATAATTTGTCGGAACTTTTTAGCCAATTATTCGTGAGACAAATATACAGCTGATTAGTTTATGTAACACAGTACAATCACCTTCAACTGCAATGCCAAACACCCACTTACATATTTAAAAATTTGCTAAATAGTAATGATCACCCAACTCAGTTATTAAATACAACTTCCTAAAATGGTTAATTTATAGTAGATATTATTGTTACAATATTGCTTATGTTATCTCACCTAACACAGTCAAATAAAGACTTTGCGGTGCGGGTAGACCAACGTGGCCCAATCCCATTTTTTACCCGTTACCCAAGCAACCTGCCTTACTTGACCATCTTGCTACTATCTAATGTCTAAAAACAGGTGCCAGAAAGGTTAGAAAGGTATATGAATTTGATTGGATGCGCTGCTATAGAAGATGTTGCTGCTATTCCTATTCTTACTACACTGAAAAATTAAGGGAAGTTGGTTGTTGAAAACGAGTCATATTCGGGATTAAGTAATGAGGAGGATGGTGTGGTATTTTATCTTCCAGAAGGTAATACATGTTTTAATGTGCATTTTGAAATTGATCTTATAAATGTTCACTTCTGATGGTGTTATTGCAAATGTTAAGAGAAAAATAAGGGTACTTAAGGGGGTGTTTTGATTACCTTATTTACTTGGCTTATGTACTAAATAATTAGCTACACTTTCATGTCGTGATAATTCTTTTATTGTAGGCAGTATGAAATTAAGACCCTAGGTGTCACATGAATGGCATGTATTGCCACTTTTTTTTTTTTTTTTTTTTTTTTTTTTTTTTTTTTACCGAATGATTTTTAAACACTAAAAGCCACTGTGGTGAATATAGTAGCAGGCAGCCATGTTTGGGTCGAGGATACAATAGAAGCATGGATCGATGGGCAGTTTACATAGTAATACAAAGGTGCTATTTGTAATTTATGAGCTTATATTTTCGAAGGTTTTTTATGCCATGTCCGTTGAATTACTGCATATTTACCACATATAGTTACGACAAAATGGTTGGTGGTTCCAGAGCCGCGCAGGGTGGGTAAAGTTACAGAATGGGTTGTACTCAATTTTTAAAAAAAATCTTCTGGATAGATGTTATTTGAAGATGGGTATTACTTTGATTAGGCGATTCTTTGTGAAATTACTGTAAAGAGTGGACGTATGTGAAACAATGTTTTTTTTTGTGTGGTCTACTGCTTATTTTAGCCATTAATAGATTGAATAGATTGATTAAAAGCTAAAGTAGTTTTGCTGGGATTAAAGGAATGAATATGATATGATCTTCAATTGCCTACTGTTGGAATTATTATATCATGACCTTCATATAAATAAACCAAGTACATCAAAGTGAGCATAGCGGAAGCAATTATAACAAGATCGAATAACATGTAATTAATTAATCAATAATTAAATAATAAACATACCTTTGTGATTCTAGCCCGAACAAGAATCAAAGCAATCTTCCGGAACCAAGAACCCTAATTAGGGTTTATAAGGATTATAAGAATTACCCCTTACCTTTTTGTAATTCAATCCAAGAATCAAACAATAGTGTGTTTGATTCACGTTCTTGTACACACGTACTAATTCAAGAAAAAGTATTTGCAAGTAATAAACACAAGACTTGTTTTAGATCATAAAAATCGAAACCCTTAGGGTTTGGTTTTGATGAAATCAACCAAGGAAAGAAAAGGGAGAGAAAACACCAAGATGTGTGTGTACAAGTTATATGAAAAACATGCATCTTGGGTTTGCTTATATACTATTCAAAACTTGGAGCTCAAGGCACATAAGGAGGTGGAAACCCCCCTATGCCGATCGGATTTGGTATCCCCTAGGGGATTCCGGAACCTTCTCTTGTTTCCAAATGTTGCCTAGTATTACTTTCCTAATCTTCGTTTAATAGATAATTAGTCATTAATCATTAAATACTAATTACTATTATTTATTTTATGTTTAATAATTAATTATAACATTTTATAAATAATTATTACTTTTTCTGTTCATACGTATTGTGTGCAATCCCGTGATCTTGAGTTCGATCATAACATACGACTACTAAAATAATGTCTATAATCTAACAGCTCCCACTTGGACATATTTTAATAGTGTAATCACATCGGTTAGCGTCTTGCAACACGCCGATGCCTGTAGTACGATCTCAAGTAAGGCTCCTGGAAAAACCTTTTAATGATTTCTCATTATTATTATCCTTTTGTTTCTAATACCATGTTAATAAGGATATGGATTAAAGTCATTCCTTAATTAACCATTCTGTTTCTCGTTGTTAGTAATTGATCAAGATTACCAAATCTTCTGAACATATTCAGGGAAGATCTTGGGTACGGCCGTACATGCATCTTACCAACCCTACGAGGGGCCAGCAGTATTAAAATTCCAAAAATAAATTTGAAGGAACAAATTCTATCTTGACTACAAGCAAAACCCACAAACTTTGTAACATTTCCGAAAACAACCCTTATGACTACCAGTTACGTATAGCGTTAAGTTGTTCCACAAAAATGTACTACATTCATGACACTTATCTTGCATCTCAAGTCTGAGGATAACTTCTCATGATTTACTTAATAACTAAATCCATAAAGTAACATCATGTAGTTGGGATAAGTCCTATATTCAGTATCATTGAATATCATCTGAAATGGCATGACTACGCATCAATATACTTTAAGTATATTATACCAACCTTCAGATTTGTCTTGATTTAATAATATTCCCATATTATTAACTGACAACGGATAATTTAGAATAACATTTATTCATGGATTAAACATACAAATACAGGATACAATTTATTATAAATTAAACATACCATGTATTTCAATTTATCATAATAATTGTTTAACATCCCTTATCCAAATACTAAATAGATCAATGCATGATAACTCTTGTTGATGAATTATGTCTCAAGTAATGACATTCCTACTTGTTGACAAAACATAAATCATCCAACTTTTATCTATCTAAATTTTAAGAATACTTTTTTCGAGAATTCAACTAGTGAAGTTCTTGTATGTGCATACTCAACTATTTTGACAATGCCATATAATATTTCATAAAATGTGTGACATCCTTAACCACCAATTTATGATAATCAAACTCCCAAACATTTTAAAGTTTAAAGTATTCTTATTCTTTTAATGTATAATGCAACTATGCTTTTAGTAAGCATAAATAGTAATAGCCAAGGATGAAATCCTTACCATAACTAGCATTGAGTGTCATCTCAATTTCATTAGCATCATTGTATGCAAACAACAATATGCTATTAAAACTTTCCGTAAACCTTAACATCTATTATGTAATGTTTGATGCCCTTCAAACTTTCAAGTTTGTTGGCTATGACAATTTTCACAACAATTGAAAAATTGTTCATCTATAGAATTTGGAAGCTATTCCAGATTTAGGATGTGATTCTATAATCAAACATATTCTTTTAGAATATTACACAAGTTATCTAATAACTATTAATTAGATATTAATATTGCCAAATCATCTTGTAATCAAGTATGATACAACAAAACATGATGTACATGAAAAATCTTTGAGTCATACTTAGATTTTTATTCATGTCATACATATCTATTCAGACTTTCCAAATAATATATCATGTTATATATTAGATTTATTTACCGCACATGTTTCAACTATAAACATTGATTCCAAGGTTGTATGTCTTATTTTCTAAATCTTTCAAGTAAAGTTTCATTCCAAACTAAGAGTTAACTTTTAACTTATATGGAATGTTACTTTTATATGTTCCACAACATATATGATTTAAGAAATTAAACATAATACTCCCACTAGCTTTTAGGAATATTTAGAAATTATCTTATTTCAATTATAAATCAAAACATGGATTTAACAATTAAACATAAGAGTAATCTTCTAGATGCATTCATTTATCCATCCATGGATTATTGCATCATGTACACTTACAAAGATTTATTTGAATTCATAAACTCCTTTTGATTACTTATCGTCCTCGCTCAAGTAATCACTCAAGAAAGAGTTTTGATATTCCAATGTCAATTTCATAAATGTGACATCATAATCTTTATATATATATATATATATATATATATATATATATATATATATATATATATATATATATTTAATGTATTTAGAAAAGAATATTTAATCACAGTTAATTGCTTAAGTGTGATTAATAATCTTGTCATAAAACATGCATTAAATACGTACACAATATTGTCCATATGATTTCTATACAAAGATTTAAACCACAAGGGTTACCTTATCTTTGAAGAAACTCATCTTCATTTTCTAGTCTAACTATTAAGATAAATCAAATTTCAAAAATTGATTATCTTTATGGACAGCATCTTAATCATTCATATCATGTATACTTTACCCAACTTCATATTTGGTAATGTATCATAATGATTATTAGGTTTACAAGAATCCTGTAAATCACAGCCCTCAGCATATTAATCAAATATCTGAGATATATTGTTATTCTATGAATGATAATTCCATTATCTTGAGATTTAACATTTAAATATCAAACTTTATCATCTTGAGATTTAACATTTAAATGTCAAACTTCATCATGATATTTACTAGTGTATTTTAGAAGATTATGTATCTTGTAATTTTATCATTTAAAGATCAAAACTCCCACTTGCTTTTAGTAATTTAAAGACTATCTTTAAATACTTAGCACATAAAGAACCAATACAATGTTCTCTTTTGGGATATTACAAATACATATTAACAGTTCCTGACTTTACTTTGTTAATAACCTCTTCATAAGCAGTTAAACAAATTTAGAACTTCAATATAAGACTTAATGTGATTCATCACATTCATCACATTCCATCATATGATAATGTCTTATTAATCTTCTATGTTGGAGTTTTATTAAATATGTCCAAATCATACTTAACATTCTAACCTTGATAACTTTTGGAAGAAAAGAAGTCATAGTTATCTTTAATCAAACAACATAACAAGAGTTTGATTTTCCTAACTGAACATACCATAAACATTTGATATTTCATTAGTATTAATATTGTAAGACAATCTAACAATATTTAAGATAACCATATTCCTTTTGACTTGTTTATTTACCAACTAAGTCATTTTAATGGTATAATAATATTCAAGCCAATTACATGCTTTATAACACAAGTACTTTTTACAAAGTCTCTTCATGTCCATGTCTTTACAAGAAAACATAAACTGTTATAATCCCACTATACGTTATAAGTCATTTAACAATTTAATAACTTCATGTATATGTCTTAATTAAAAACACAACAAGATAACGTCTTACTTTATTATAAGTCTTGTAACAATTAAAAGACTTTATGTTTATATCTTTACAATGAAACATAAACATGTTTAACTAAAGTAATTATAAACACCATCTTTTGGTTTCAATAGTAATTTCAAGTTAATTTATTACTTCACAATAATGTAAATAACATTATTTCTTCATTTATTTATGTCATTCCAAGAACACATAAATATTCAGATTGAAGTAGCATTAGATTACTTAATTAATTTATGTCATTCCATGGATTCATAAATCTATAAATTAAAGTAGTCTTGATATCATATTGACATATGTTTTAATAGGTATCTAATTTAGAAACTGCAAATTCTCATTGTTCAATTACATCAGTTGATCTGCTAGTAATGAAAATATGAAATTCACCTTGTTGTTGCAATCTAGTTAAGCTCTCACATAACATAAATTGTAACACCAAGTGTTTCTTGAATTAGCCTAGTATAATTCATATCAGAACATTATTCTAATTTAGAAACTGCAAATTCTCATAATTCAATTACATCAGTTGATCTGCTAGTAATGAAATATGAAATTCACCTTGTTGTTGCAATCTAGCTAAGCTCTCACATAACATAAATTGTAACACCAAGTGTTTCTAGAATTAATATTAGAACATTATTCTCTTACCTTGTAGTCAAGAGAATCCATTAAATCATATCTTTATGAGTTGTTTCTTGCACACATTAAAGATAACATTTCTCCCACTTGTGCATGGAACAACCTCATATAGTTGATAAACAACATGCCATGCATTTGTTTATGTGTTCAATATGATTGTGTCATAGATTTTAGCATAACAAATATATGTAAAACAACAATGTCTAGTAAGGAAACGTACAAGACTATCCTTAAAAGTATGAGTGTCTACACTTGGAAAGTAATTATCTTTAGCTACCAAGATATCAAAGCTTGTAACTCCCACTGAATTAAAGATTATTACAATAATTCCTTATTCAGTAATAAGTACACAATACTCCCACTGAATTTGACAATATTGTAAATGTTTCATATCCAGTAAAACAAAATAGTGTGTTTTTAACTTTCCTACACCTTCAAATGTCCATATGTAACAATTACTTATGTACTAAAAGTGTATTCTACTACGTAAATGATGGACTATCCACCAAATGTTATTAACTTGAAAATTGGGTATGCAATTTCTTCCTTAATAGGTCTACCATCCTACAATGTATGTAGCACCTTTAAAATAGTTAAAACAACTAGTTTGTCTTTAAACATTTTGCAGTAATTAGTCTAGCTTCTAATTATAATATCTCATAAAATGTCATACATAATTTTCTGTTAACCAAATATCATATTTGTTACTAAGAATTTGATCACCGAATGAAGATGATAAAATCCCTATGAAAAATATTCGCAATTTTCTTAACTATTAAAAAATTTGCTATGAGTTATATTAGAATTTAGACATATCTAATATTCCTATTATCCTTTCTCATTCATGAAAAGGAATAGGATTGTGTCTCACTCTTCCTTCATAGAAAGGAGACTTCTTTTATCTTTCAAGTAAATATTTCTTAATCAAACATTAGTTTGAAAACAGAACTAGATCATTTACCAAAGCCCAAAGTGCGTTTACGGTTTGAACGTTGCATTAATACATTAAAACGAATTACAAAATTCAATTTTAGTATTTTCGATAATTAGATCTTTAAGAAAATAAAATACCCATTGGTAAATATTCATATAAACCATAGTATTTTCTTAAAGCTAGGATCCTAATTGACATAGTACCATTACATCAGTTGATCTACTAGTAATGATAGTATTCAACAAGGTAATTGTCGTACAATAATTGCCAATATCATATTGCAATTCCTAGATTTATGGGATTTACAATCACAAAACTTTTGTAATGTAAGCATGTTTGATCCCCATCTTAATGCCTTGAGTCCAAGATCTCACTTCCTACTCAATTTAAGTCGTCTAACTTAAAAACTGCAAACTCACAAATCCATCACATCAGTTGATCTGCTAGCAATGAATTTATGAAATTTACCTCTCCATTGCAATCTCGCCAAGTTCTCACATGACGTAAATTACAACTTCAAGTGTTCTTTAATTAGATGGCATTCGACTTAATTTTATAAGGGTATAAAATTTTGACGTGTAATCAAAATAATGTATGAAGAAGCATGCATACAACTTCATAACATTGGTTTTACAAAACATTTTTATTACCAATTAACTAAGAGTAAAATAACAAGGTTTTGATTGAGGTATCGGGTTCACCAATTAAAGAATAACCATCAATTATCGTCCACTATATCGTACTTTTGCATAAGCCCGAAAGCTTAGTGATTTGGATAATCATTGTGGAATTGTGGATTATTCACCCTTAAGATGACAATGTACATGTAATGGTTGTTCGGTAAGTCTAATTTACACACAAACGAGCGTTAAGACAGAATGTTGTCTCTCTAAGGCCACAATTTAATGCGTTGCCATCCTTATACCCATCTTATAGTGTGTAAACTTCGGTCGAGCCTATTTAACCATTACGTACAAAAACATCAATCAACCAATTCTTTGAGATTTAAACTCTTAAAAACCAAAACAATTTCGCCATTATTTAGTCCGTATTATTTTTCTATTCAAAAATTACCCTTTTCGTTTATAAACATGTCTAACACAATAAATAAACAAAAACAAGTAATATACAATAGAAAATAAAACAACTAAATAAACAAATATACATAATCATAACAATTAAATATGTATAAAACATGTAGCCACATGCAAATCTTATTCAATAGTCCTATTAATAATCAAATCTAGGTGTATAACGTATTTATTCAATTAAGGCTTTCTTCTTCTAAGAAAAAGAGCCACATACATCGATAAATCGATTGCATAAGCCAAAATTAAATAAATACCACATAGCACATAATTGATTACTTAATATTGGAGTCTTCCCCAATTCGTCATCTATTAATAAATTTACATGTTTCGATTTAACTTAACCATTAATTTATATATATATATAAACAATTTAAACAATAACACAATATAAAAATCCATGCAAATTTTTCATGGATTATGCTTAACAATTAACATATTGCACCAAGATCGTTTACTAAACCGCATAACAAATTACATGACATCCTAGGGTTTCTAATCATATTAAAAAATCAAAAACCATAAACCCTAAAACCCTTTAAGGTCAAATCGACCCATAAAAAAAATTAGGGTTAGGAATCTAAAAAACCCTAAAAACATGTAACTAAACGAATCAAGATCCAATTTTTATGCGTTTCGATAATTAATTACACATTATAACGGCTCTAGATGCCACTGTTGGATCTATTATATCATGACCTTCATATAAATAAACCAAGTACATCAAAGTGAGCATAGCGGAAGCAATTATAACAAGATCGAATAACATGTAATTAATTAATCAATAATTAAATAGTAAACATACCTTTGTGATTCTAGCCCGAACAAGAATCAAAGCAATCTTCCGGAACCAAGAACCCTAATTAGGGTTTATAAGGATTATAAGAATTACCCCTTACCTTTTTGTAATTCAATCCAAGAATCAAACAATAGTGTGTTTGATTCACGTTCTTGTACACACGTACTAATTCAAGAAAAAGTATTTGCAAGTAATAAACACAAGACTTGTTTTAGATCATAAAAATCGAAACCCTTAGGGTTTGGTTTTGATGAAATCGACCAAGGAAAGAAAAGGGAGAGAAAACACCAAGATGTGTGTGTACAAGTTATATGAAAAACATGCATCTTGGGTTTGCTTATATACTATTCAAAACTTGGAGCTCAAGGCACATAAGGAGGTGGAAACCCCCCTATGCCGATCGGATTTGGTATCCCCTAGGGGATTCCGGAACCTTCTCTTGTTTCCAAATTTTGCCTAGTATTACTTTCCTAATCTTCGTTTAATAGATAATTAGTCATTAATCATTAAATACTAATTACTATTATTTATTTTGTGTTTAATAATTAATTATAACATTTTATAAATAATTATTACTTTTTCTCTTCATACGTATTGTGTGCAATCCCGTGATCTTGAGTTCGATCCTAACATACGACTACTAAAATAATGTCCATAATCTAACACCTACCTACTATGAATTAAGTTCATTTCCATGGCTGAAAATACATATGGTGGTTTCAATAATTGTAGGTTAAACTTATGCAACACGTGAATTAGAGTTATGATGCAATCTTAGCTGTTACAGAACAAAACTTGAACCTGTTGTTTGGGAAAGTTTATGTACAGAAAAGAGTGTACATCAATGTTATTGTGTGGTTGCAAAATCTTATATGAACTTTTAAGCATTTTGAATCATTTCATGACAATTTATTTCGCATTTGTGTGTATACTCACTAAGGTTGCGCCATGCATATAAATGAGTTCAAAAAATGAGACAAACGTGGCAAAAAAAAAAAAGGACAAACAAATAAACCCAAAATATTTTATAGCTAAAAAAGCTTCGCTGCAACGGCGCCAAACTTTTATGTTATACGAAATTCAGATCACAAACTATAACAGAATGTTTTTTCATTAATTCACGAAACCTTTTCTTTTCTAAGTTTCATCAAATAATTACTTCTACATTACCACTCAATGAAAGTCAATTTTTATGCATGAGTTAAATTTAAGATTCACCTGAAATGTCACTCACGTTTAAACATTATACAATTCTATTTACAAAAATTTACTTAAACAAACTTCGTTTATTCAGTCGAGTACCCCCAATCGAAACTAACCATAATAGCTAAATACGTATTACCTTTGCAAAACCAATGATTATTTATGCCGAACAAAGCCAGTGCATCGCACGGGCCATGATGCCTCTTTTTAAGTAATGAAGTGTTTTAATAAGAGTATTAATTAAATATACATTTTTCTTGTTTGCTACAAAAATATTGAATATTCTACCGACTCAAATTTCATATTTGCGCTTTTACAAAACCAAATTTAGGCCCATGATATTTGGTCTCTTGGATGTTTACATCTTTAGGGTTAGGGTTATGAATGCTATATATTCTTCACCCTATATCATTTTTTGCTATCATGTTCTTCTTTTCACTTCCCAACTTTTTTGTGTCTAGTATTTTTCACTCATATACTAATTTTGTAGTTTATACATTTTTGTTAGCATATATATATATATATATATATATATATATATATATATATATATATATATATATATATATATATATATATATATATATATAAAGAAAAAAAAGCCAATTTGCATAGTAAGGACGCCTAAAAAGTGTGACAAAACTTGCATTGAAGGTTGGCAAAATCAAAACAACATCCAGCGATTCTCCGTGCCTATCAAACTTTAATTTTGAATAAGGCCTCGAACAAATCGCTGCATCTTCTATACTATGCATGGTCTTAGATTGTTCAATGTTAAACTTACCAGGTTCTATATTACAATTTATTGTTGTAATAAAATTTAGTTCTTGTAATTTCTAAAGTTATTTCTCAATTAGTTAAAAGTTCACTTCCGTCTATTAGACATGTCAGCAGACCTCAACTATGCACACTTGCACCAATTAAAAATATGAGCCATCTTTATATAGGGATAATTACCAAAATAAATCGTTGACTTTTTAACTAGTCACTTTGTAGACTTTCAAATTTTACTTTCTAAAATTAGATCAGGGCAACTTCAAGAATGAGCAACTCGATATAAATGCGACACATGTCCTTAAATTTTTTTAGTCAAGTACAAAAAGTGTAAGTGTGTATAAGGTATGTGTAAGGTATTTCGTATAGGGCAACTTGTACTTATCGGTCAACCGTATTTAACCGTATTTGGGCAACTTTATATTTTTCTCTTTTAGCATATTTTAAATATTGATTAAATATTTATTAATAGAATAGTTAACTAATAATTTTAAGCTAAGTTGTAATTAACTTTTTAGACAAGTGATTAATCAAAATTAAACAACTCAAAATCAACCTCACTGCATCCTATATCTAACAAAACACACAAACACACTAAGCATTCATCTTCCTATCATCACTATCACCATCACCAAAACTCCCGCCACCAACGGACCATCCATCACCGGATCTCACCACGACCGGACCTTACCCCACCCGAGAAGACCACCGTGACAAACGATCGGTTTATTAAAGTTTTGAGGTATTTTTTTTTTTAGTTATTTAATAGATGTATGACTATTAATCAAGTTTTGAAGTTTTTTTTTCTTGATATATTTCTACATTTTATTGAAGGTGTTTGATAAAATGCTTGAACCACATCAGTGTGTATTGAAGGTGTTTGATAAAATGCTTGAGTGAGTGATGAAGTGTTATCCACAATGAAAAAATTGAACCTTGACATCGAGCTGCATCAGTGAGTGAATGGTTTGTGCAGGTGGGGAATGGAACTAGGCCCATTGTCTTCGCATTTATCAATAGTTACACAGTTATGAATACATGTACAATTTTTTGAACCTCTTGCATCTTTAACACAAAAAGAGAATCATCTGTCTATCACATTATGGTCAAAAGGTTAGTACTTAAAAAGTTGCATAATTTATAATTGATTTTTGGTTGATTGTATCTGTTTGGTTTCAGGATGCTTTGGTATTTGTTTAATATGGATCCAACTGATTACATGTTATCAATTGACTATTAAAAGTCAAAGGTAATTACTAATTAGTTGATTATGTAATTTATAGTCTAATTTGTGCATGTTTCCATATTCTATTAGGAACCTGTGGCATAACTTTAGTTATTTTTCACATATAGTTGCAGTGATAATATACTTTAGCTATTTTTAACCTTAACATAAATATTAACCAGGAGACTGAAAGAAGTGCAACCTCAGCAACCATGGTATAATAACTCGCGTGTGTATCTTGAACTTCTTGCTGATTTGCCGTGGTGAAAAGCTAAGAATGAAGCTTGGTCTTGCAAAATTGAAAGAAAATGTATCCGACAAAAGATGCTAAACAAGATTACTTTACATCTACAGTGTCAAAGTTTTTCTTCAATGATACCCATGTTAAACCAAAATTGTTTTTGTTCATGATAATTTCTCACACAAATGATGGTTAGTTATTGGTGTAAAGCTAAAATATTCCACAGAACTATAATTGAACCCCTATAATGATTACTTTGGATCAAGTCGATGATCTATTTTGTTGATATCTATCTTGCGGTCTTGTTCTGAGACTTCGTTGTAGCAGTTGTATGTGTGTCCAAAATGTATGACTATGCAAAATGTACTACATTGTTTTTTTTCTTTGCAAGAATTCATCCCCTGTGCTCATATTCTAAGTCATATGCATCTTGGTCATATTTGTTTGTGGTTATATTAACACTGAAATGGTGTATGTGGAGTGCAGAACTGCATTTGATACTCTACGCTGCTGTGAACAATTCCACCTGAACGAAGCGGGTTGGAGAGAATGCAAATATGGTGAGAAGGTAATTAATATCCAACTATTTTTAAAAGCTCTAAATAACAACCTATTTTCTAGCAGATGAGGTTAGATAGCTGGGTGGATCAATACAAAAATGACTCGGGTCAGAATTCTTTTGTTTGTGTTGGGTTGGCCTGATTCACTTTTTGTCCCAAATCAAATTTTAACATATAAACGCATGTAAAATTTGATTAGAATTCAGTGTAGTGATATTTCAGTTACCTTAAAATGATTTAGGAGTTTGTATACATTAAATTACTTTGGACGACTTTCGTTCCGTCTGGTCTGTTTCTCTTTCGCAACTTTTTGTCCCAAATCAAATTTTAGCATATAAACGCATGTAAAATTTGATTAGAATTCAGTGTAGTTATATTTCAGTTACCTTAAAACGATTTAGGAGTTTGTATACATTAAATTACTTTGGACGACTTTCGTTCCGTTTGGTCTGTTTCTCTTTCGCAAGACTTTTTTATTTACTAGTCATAAAAACTTGAATCGACCCATCTAAATGTGATTTGGCTAAAATTCTCACGTTATAGTCCTGCTCACCAATTTCTGTTGAGTTTGCCATTGCAGCCTATTTACTGTGGATGCATTGTCTCCAAGTATCTATATGAATGCCTTGATTCTGGAGGGATAGCATGTATGAGGTGTACGAGAGCCAAGGGAACCCAACCCTTCAATCCCCCGGTAATTTGTTTTTTCGCAAGATAAACTGTCATGCATGCTACTTTTTTCACGGATATATATCAAATACATGTGCCTGATACGTGGATACTGGAACTTTAACCTCATAAAAGAATAGGTTGTTGCATAAAACAGTAAATGTGTTTGTTTTTACTAGAAAGCCCCCTAAAATATATTGAGTTCTTTTACATGGCGAGAGTTAACAATATAGGACTAATGACGTATACGGATCATTTTAATCAATTATTTTGTACTCTTTTCATTAAGTTTGAGGGCTTTTATGGGTGAAAGTGAAGTTGGTTACCCTACGTAGAAAATGACCAAAACTGATTACTTTCATATGCAACTCGAAAGAAGAAATTTAATAATTAAATGTTATGTAATATGTCTGATAAGTATGTTATAAAACTTAAGTCTTGTTGTGGCATCTCATTTTTACCATTACCTACGCGCCTGTATATCAACAAACCGAGTTTAGGGTCACAACCGATGTCGCGCCTGTATATCAACAATCATTGGGATTTACTTTGGAAATGAGAGTTCTTCTGTGGTCCCTACTTCTGATGGGGTTGTAAAGGGAAATGTAGTACTAGAAAAGGTTCCTTCTGTTAAAAAGAACAAAAACAACGCCAGATGGTTCCAAAACTTTCAAAAGCAGGAGCTAGCATACGGTCACAGTCAAACAAAGAGACTAGTTCAGATAACCGAGTTGCCAGACCACCTGGTGAAGGACGAGGCCGCAATCAGATACTGGCCAAGGATGACTTACCAAGAATTGTTGCAAATATCTGGGGAGTATCCTTCCATAATGATTATTTTTATGCTCTCACATTGGAAGTGTGTGTGTGTTTGTTTTTTTTTTTTTTTTTTTGGGGGGGGGGGGGGGGGGGGGATTAGGATTCACTAATAATCGATTATTTGACTAAATGATTTACGAGGTTTTACGATTATAAATACACTTTGGGATCTGGGAAACTTTCTAACTGTCTGAGCCCTTTTTATTTTAAGCTTTTTAATTTTTTTAGTTTGTCACTTCTGACTTCTGAATGTTGAGAAGTCAAGAGCTACCTTATGATCATCTGAAAAACAAACAATTATAAATGACTGATTATGTGTGATTGTGCATGCTCCCTCTAAGAGGCTTGGCAATGGTCACGGTAAGGGCACCACGGTACCGTGCTACTGTGCGGGAACACCGCCGCCTTGCCCACGGTACCGCACGGGGAGCTTCACGCACGGGAAGGAGCAAAATTTCAAACGTTGGATTCACTTTTTGACCGTTTGAAGGAATTTAAAAAAGAAAAAATGAAGTGAGGGATGGTGGTGTGGTGCCACAAGTGATGCCAACAAAAAAATAGGTGAGGGATGGAAAAAATGGGTGAATGATGTGGCATAAGGGGATTG
The DNA here is from genome assembly GCA_030686995.1 of Artemisia argyi. NCBI lineage: Eukaryota > Viridiplantae > Streptophyta > Magnoliopsida > Asterales > Asteraceae > Artemisia > Artemisia argyi. The sequence goes on from CM060709.1 coordinate 290,023,409, forward strand.
GTTGGGAGTGAGGGATGGTGGTGTGGTGCCACAAGTGTTGCCAACCCCCTAAGAACGTTTATCTCTAAGAGCATAAACATAGTATGCACATACTGATAGAAAATATATGTAAACACCTTAACTTCTTCTAGCTTAAATTTCGACTGCACCATTACCCCGCTATTTGAGAAGGTTCTTAGTGCAAGTGATGCTGGTAGAATTGGTCGTTTAGTCCTGCCTAAAGTGTGCTGAAGTGAGTTGCTTTTCTTCTTTATTTGATTTATTTCTATCTTTTTCACATGCTTCAGATTCCCGATAATAAAATACTGGTGCAGGCATATTTTCCAGTTATCAACACGTCGGAAGGTGTACCAGTAAAGGTGTGTGATGTAAAAGGGAAAGAATGGACATTTCAGTTCAGATACTGGCCTAATAATAACTGTCGGATGTATGTTCTAGAGGGCATGTATTCTTGCATACAACATATGCAAATGGAAGCCGGGGACACAGGTAATGCTTGTGGTGTCTACGGCAGACTTACGGTATCTTTATGCGAGTTATAACGCGGATGTTTATCTTTTTCCTTGTACAACTAGCATATGAGGTGACAAAATGGTTGTCAAAGCAGATAATTTTTGTAAGGGTCGAAACTGGTTGGGTTGACCTGAAACACTAGTTGCTCCGAAACTTGAATTTATTTTAACTAATTTGTGTGTCAGATGTGATTACTAAAGTTTTTTTTGTTATATAAGAATAAATATATTTAGCTGAATAAAATGATATAAAAGGTTTTATGCATTAATTAGTAGATGATAAAGTTTACCTTGTAATTGAATATTTATGTAATTGAATTCCTTAGGCCACCTTCTGAACCAACTGTTGTTATGATAGCACATTGTGAATTGGAAGAATATGATGTAAGTAGAGGTGGCTAGATGGGCGGGTCAAAATGTTCATTCTTATTTTTGGTCGCAACAGTTTGGGCTGGGTTGGCGGGGAACACTTTAACTTTGATTTATTCTTCTATAAATATTTAGGAGTCAAATACGATTCACAAAAATTTGTATATTCCAAAAGTAATATAATGTTTGAGTAAAATATTGAGGTTAATGCATAAAAAAACACTTTTTGGTTTGTTTGACCCTTTTGACATATTTCATCAATTGACATGTTGACTTTAGTATTATCCTAAACTATGATGTTAATTTTTAGTACTTTCTGCAGAATCTAAGAAGCAGAAGTTTGTGGGAAAGTGGGGGACCAAAGAACAGAAACAAGAGCCTACAGGCTTAGACGTATTGGCCAGCATCGCAGTATTGGGAGCAAATGGTAGTGAGAATGGCAACTCTATAGTAGGCCCCACCACAACACACCCCAGACACCGCCTTGGTTGCTCTTGTATCATCTGTATACAGCCCCAAGTGGAAAAGGAAAACACAAACCTAATTGCATTTGTAACGCTTGTGCAACAGTGAGACGTCGTTTCAAAACCATGATGCAGCGCAAGAAGAATCGACAAGTGAAACAAGAGGCCGAAAAGGTCAAATCACTGGTTCCGGTTATTAACAAGACTTAATCGGAAGACGCACTTGGGACAGGAACTGGGCCTGAAATGCCAACTGAGAGCAGTGGCAAAGGTCAAGGATTGGATCTGAATTTTTACCCAAAGGAAGAAGGGACTATGCTACCTGCTTCTAGGACCCCTCCAGTGTGGCAGAATGTGCTTGGAGGACGTGAACCCAATGTTACCAGCTACTTAAAAAACGGACCTGCACAGACAATTAACAATGTTGTTGAAGGTATTTGATCTTGGACTATAATCGTTAGTCAGCATTCCTGCCATTTTTTTTGTGTTGCCCTACATTTAGAGCTTGGATGAAACAAGAGCGGAGAGCCTATCGATTTATCCTCTTTTGACTGAGTAGTGAGTCCACATGGTGGAGGCCGGATGTGGCCTTTACCATTTCCGATTATATAAATATATATAATTTTCTTGTTTTGGATATGTTATCTCTCGTGGCTCGCCTATTGATGGTATTTTGGTGACCGTAGAGGATTAACCAGTATCCAAACTAAGTCGAGTTGTTCAAGTGTCACGACCTGAACCAACTTTCGGTATGTTTAATGATCACTATACATTAGACGCAAACACTGTAGAAAGAAGTACTAGATTAGACACACTCATTGAGCAACGTGATTGTTTTTAAACGTGTTCTTAAAATGTTAAACACGCATGCTATACACTAAAGTAATGAGAAAAGGTAACTTATGAAATACGTTTTGGGAGACAACCGACAAGCAGTTTGAGGTAGACCTAAATGCTGCAAAAGAGCAGTTCACAAGGTTGGCCGATTCTATTTAATATTGATATTTTATTGGAAAGTAACTAACATGAATTTGAGTATGCACATCTACACTTAATTTAATTCACGCATATTCAAAGCGTGCTGTGTCACAAATATGGGGACTCAATTACTCAAAATTGTTTTTACTCAGATAATTAGTTAAGGAGGTGTTTGGATTAGCATTATAAAGTGAAATTCTGATAAAAATAAGTGCTTTTAGTGTAAAGATAAGCAAATTCTGATAAAAATAGTTTGTGACATTTAGAACATTCAATTTTTGCATCTCCATCAAGAAGTGGGGTAGAGTGTAGGTCTTTGACATTAAGTTCAATACCAGAACTTCAACCTCAGGGACTTTCATGTCACACCATCTGGAAGAGAATGACTCTCCTGCAATCAACATTGTACTCAATTAGGACAAACTAGTGTATAACATAATGCACCATTCATAAATTCATTATCACCCCTTTGTTCCCAAAAAATAGGATTTATATTTTTGAACCTAAACAAATAGTCTGCCCTTTTATTCATCAGCAAAAGTCAAAAGATAATATAAACGACCCATAAGTCAAGATGTAGCTCCTCTGTTTTAAAACAATAAGAATAGGTTTTGTTTGAGAAACTGAAACAAAACATGTTGAAATAGACAAAATGCGGGTTTGCATTGGTTCTTGCACACTTTCAATTGACACAGGCATGTCCTGTCCTGGTACATTTGTAGTCAATAAGTCTTCTTGCGCACTTATTAGCAATCTCGGTCTCTGTTCAATCGGTAGTTTACTAATCAGGTTAATAGCAAGCTGCCTCAGCAAAGCGTGCTGTGTCACAAATTGCTGCTCACAAAAGTCTACCATCTGAGTTAACACTTTCTTAAGACTGCACAAAATATTAGAGAATTAGGACTACAAGATTGTGATAATTGCACTATATAGAATGAAACTGATGTCCCTCCTATTTTTCCAAAGTTGTGGTAAAAATTTAGAATTCAATGGGACAGAGTGTTGGTTCAAATTGATAGAATTTAATGTTATTAAAAAGTTTAATGAAACTTAGAAGTTCCAAATTAATTTGAAGTGTGGCAAGTCAAAGTGTACATTTACTTATCCAAAATAATAAATACTGAAACTTTACATACCTTGTGTTTGTTATACTGAAAAGATTTCGGTTGGAGAGTTCCCAGATAGTCACAAGTGTATCAATGCCTTCGTCATCATGGTTTTACAAATGTACCCACATATTCAAGAGAGCACTAGCTGGGATCCTTCGATCCTCTAGAAATAATCCAAAGTCCAAGTAACATTCTTTTAAATGCTCTTCCAAAATCCAAGGCCTTAAAGCTTGTTTCTAGGTGAACGAGTACTTCCTCATTTAGATACTAAACCGAATGAGCTTTAGACAATTTTCTTATCATATGTCTCCAGACCGACACGTCTTTCCCATCTAAGGACCCACCAACCACTGAAAGGGTGAGAGGGTGTTTCTTACAACATTTTACCATCTACATACAAGGGGTAGAAGCCGATTAGTCAAAATCTTAAGAGACACTGTATGACAATAAGTAAAAGAGTTTGATATATGTTTAAACAGAACAAATGTTACCTGATTCACAAGATTCTCGTTAATAGTAGGTTTTGAAGAACGACGAAAGAGAGTCTTGGCATCTTCATCACTCAATGAGTCAAATTGAAAAATACTGTATCTTCTTATGAGCATCCTAGAAGTGACTACAACTTGGTAACTTTGGATATCAAATTCAAAGTTTTTAATAAACGATTCAGACCAAACATCGTCCAATACTAGAAGTATAGGACCTAATACGTTTTCACGGAAAAAGCTCTCCAACTTATTCTGTGCATCTTCACTGCTTTGAAATGGAACTTGCTGACTGAAGGAATTTGGATTAAAGAGATTATCCACCATCACCATGAAGTTGGGTGTTTCTGATAAAGTTACAAAGAAAACATTTGTCCCAAATTTTTCTGTCCAAGAGTAAGAGAATTTAGTATCGAACCTTATAAGATGAAGACCTGATCTTGAATTAACGAATAATTATATTTAAAATGGAAAGCCTTCTAAGCAATTATTGTTTTTCGTTCAAAAATCGTAAGTGAGGTTTGCTAAAAATCCCTAAAATACATTTTCTAACCAAAGGGAGTTGAAAATGATGGCCTCAATCATATTTATGGGGACAAACAACAGTTACAAAAAGGACAAAGCTTATTCAAGTACTGAAATATAACATGTGTTAAAATGCTCCATCAGATCATTTTACACAAGAGTAAAATTAGCGGAACGATGCCATTTTGCCAATACATAATATGAAATCTAATCAGTGCGTCATGCGTGGGATTGCAACTTTGGCTAGCAAGAAACAAAAAACCTTCCAATCATGTCGAAAGTTCAAAAGCAGGTAATCCAATCAAAATGACTTTATTCAATGGCAGCAAAGGCAATAATATTAGGGACACAGAGCATTTATAAATAAGTTCCATACAATATATTATGAGCAAGTTCAACATAATCCTCATTTCTAATCAAAGCTAAATTCAATATAGGCAGTTCCTAACTTGCTATTATGCTAAAAGAAACTATTATATCCAAACAATACGATTGATAATGATTGTCATGAATTACCTTGAATATCAGTGTGGACGTATGGTCCGGACTGGACCCTACATGGGCCAGGCCCGGCAGACAGCGGCCCACTCTACGCCTAAACCCTAATCCATGCCTTATAAATATAGGGCTGGGGTTCCATTCACAACAGAATAGAACATAACAGGTTATCCTAAACCTAATTCTCATATATGCTCCGCGCATCAATACTAACTTGACCGTCGGAGGTGGATCCCGGGGCTACGGCCTCGGGTCCACTCCTAACGGGTTTTCGTTGTTGACAGGTTTAATAGGGCTCGAGAAGACGACTAACGGCCCAAGGAGAGTCGTTGAATCAGTCCGCGCCAGATTATGCATCAACAAGTGGCGCCATCCGTGGGACACACACGACAAGTTTTGTGCTCTCACATCACCGGAAAGCAACCATCGAGTTCAAAAGCCGGTAACTTAAGATACGTTATCTTTTAAATAACATGCATACATGCTTTTACTGAATGGTCATTCACAAAAAGGGGTACTGTGTCTCTGCGCACTCCCAAAACAACAACAACAAAAGATGTTTGTTCGGCCAATTAAAAGCCAAAGAGGATTGACTTTTTTGGCTCATTTTTTATATGTTATACGTAGTATATTGTTATGCACGATTTACTTTAGTCTAATACTGTGGCTACCACATGGTGTGAATCAACAAGATTTACTTTTGCCTCAATCCACGATGTGGTACAATGACAAGATATTTTATTTTTGCTATATCTTTTAATATTTATCAAGTAAATCTGGCATATCTTTTTAAATATTGATAAGATTTTACATAAATCTTTTAAACTTGGTAAACACGATTTTACCTAAGTCGCATTAAGTCCGCACGATCGGACCTATTTTATCTTTTAGCCGCGAAACAGCGCAGTCACGATAAATCTACCCGCGTTAGGCCATGCGTTCGGAAATCTTCGCAGATTGGCGCCATGCGCGCACTGTCATGTACAGGCACCACGATGCTAGTCAATCGCCATGAGCGCACTGTCACTGTCACGTACAGGCACTGGACGAAAGCCGTGGTCAACTGCGATTATCCACAAAACGTTAAGAGTCTATGCGAACACGATAAATCTATCTGCGTCTGTGCGTGCAACAGAAACTATTAGTCGCGGTCATGGTACGTCCATCCGCGCCATTGTTTTTATTATAATACAAAATAAAAAGATCAATTAAGCGCCATGCGCGTACTATTTTTATTATTAGCTACATGCTACTTCTTTTATGTAAAACCTCACGATAGGTGTAATTCGCACTACTACTTCTTTTATCTGTTAATTATATATGCTATGTGCTATATTTTTGCTACGCGCTAACCTTTTACTTCATTAGGTTTTATATGTTGCGATTCGCGACATATACTTCTAATATTTGCATTAAGTGTTTTTCAGGATTTGAATATATAAGTTTAATGCTCCTACAAGAGTAGCACCATCAAACTTGGGGGGCTACCAGCGTATATACTACCACTGTTTCTATACGCGACACGCAGGTATATTTGGAAGCAGATCGTATGTAAGAGGTACTGCAGGCCCAGTACAAAGACGGATTTAAATATTCGCACCATCTTGCCGCATGGGAGACGTCCTCTGTCGGTTGTAAAGACGAATGTAATGTTCGCACACAACGCGCACAACGCGCATCTCTGTCGCGCATAGCGCGCGCCTCAGTCGTGCACAGCGCGCATCATTGCCGCGCACAACGCACACTTTTGTCGCGGACAACGCGCACTTCTGCCACAGAAGCACGTCTTCTGTCGCACTATGTTGCATCGCTACTGGTACAAAAGGTACGTCCTTATCTAGGATGCAGCATAGGGATCCACCTATCCACCTTCACAATTATGAGACAATCACAATCGCAATCCCAGTGCGCACCGTCGCATGTGGGCTGCGCAGTATGGTTTGTTCCATGCGCACACATGGGCCATGCCGTCATGGTTGATTGGGCCTACGCGGCCATGAACAGAACTTAAGTTTAGCATAACATAGCACGCACTATGTCATACTAAACTTGGGGGGCTTGTGGACATATGGTCCGGACTGGACCCTACATGGGCCAGGCCCGGCAGACAGCGGCCCACTCTACGCCTAAACCCTAATCCATGCCTTATAAATATAGGGCTGGGGTTCATTCACAACAGAATAGAACATAACAGGTTACCCTAAACCTAATTCTCATGTGCTACCACGCATCAATACTAACTTGACCGTCGGAGGTGGATCCCGGGGCTACGGCCTCGGGTCCACTCCTAACGGGTTTTCGTTGTTGACAGGTTTAATAGGGCTCGAGAAGACGACTAACGGCCCAAGGAGAGTCGTTGAATCAGTCCGCGCCAGATTATGCATCAACAATCAGAATCATGACATAGCATTTTCACCAGAGTAGTCTTCCCACATCCACCAGCAGCCAAAACAATGACAACCTTACTAACATCAAAAGTATCACCTACTTCCATTTTACTTCCAACCACATCATTATCAATATTAGGAAGAACCTTAGCCTTAAGCTTCTCTAGTGGCTCCTTAAATACAACGATACCTCTAGGAAGCTATGTAACCGACCAACCCAATCTTTCTCGTTCAAAACCCGTATCTCCCTGTTTCGTAGACACAAACATCGAACCACTACTAGACATCTGTTCAAATTTCTTCCCATCCTTCTTAATGTGAGATAATAATTTTCCTCACGTTAATTTTAATTCCTATACATGGCTTATTTACAGCAAAAAAGCACTGACTATGACTTCTTTCTTTATTCAACACCAGATAAGAAATTTTGTACAAAAAAACATTTGTTCTCTCGTACAGTTTTGAGCCAAAAAGCCACAACTTTTACTGTAACAAAAAAAAGACACAAAAAAATCTCTAAAAACTCATATCTACAAATAAGATGTAGAAATATATGAAAAAAAAAAAAAAAAAAAAAAAAAAAAAAAAAAAAAAACTTGATTAATAGTCATACATCTATTAAATAACTAAAAAAAAATACCTCAAAACTTTGATAAACCTTTAGGACAGAGAGGCATTTGTCTCGGTGGTCTTCTCGGTTTTGGTAAGGGCCGGTTGTGGTGAGATCCGATGATGGAGGGTCCGATGGTGGCGGGAGTTTTGGTGGTGGTGATGGAGATGATGGAAGATGAGAATGTTTTGTGATATGAGAATGTTTTAGTGTGTGTGTGTGTTTTGTTATATATTGGATGCAGTGAGGTTGATTTTGAAGTGTTTAATTTTCATTAATCACTTGTTTAAAAAGTTAATTATAACTTAGCTTAAAATTGTTAGTTAACTATTGTACTAGTAAATATTTAATTAAGATTTAAAATACACAAAAAGACAAAAAAAAAAATTGCCCAATACATGTCGCCCGATTAGTACAAGTTGCCTTCTGCAAAAATACCTTACACATACATTCTAGAATCCGTACTATATTAATAAAATAATGGACACGTGTCGAGCATATATATGAGGTTGCTCAGTCGCCAAGTTGCCCTGATCCGTTGGAGGAAAATGATTTAAAAACATCTATTCAAGGAATGTGCTCTTGGCGACTGATCCATTTTGGTAATTATCCCTTTGATATATTGTCTTTGCATGCTAAAATATCACCAAAACCAAAATAAACTTGATATATTGTCTTTGCAAGCTAAAATATCACCAAAATAAACTTAGTAATCTTTGCATGCTAAAATCAGGGGAGGGGCACAAGGGGCATGTGCTCCTCCTGCGAAAAAATTTGTAATGTAAAATTTTGAAAATATTGGACTTTTTTTAAAATTTGCCTCCCTTAAAAACCAATTTGTAGTGTAGTTTCTAAAAATTATTAAAGTGTGTCCCCTCGAACAAAAATTTCTGGCTCCGCCCCTGGCTAAAATACCACCAAAATAAATCGTGTATTTAATTAATTTCAATCAATTAGAAGCAAACACAAATACTTACCTTGTTTCGAATATATTTCTTGTTATTGAGTTTGATTCAAGAAAGCCACAATAGTAAATAAAAGATGGATGAATGAAGTGAAAACATCCATACATAAATCTGTAAGGAAAGATCTTATTCATAAACTTGCAAGTTACAACCAAAAAATCAATTATAAACAAAAAAATATATTGATAGAAGTGTCCCATTGAAGATCGTATTTGTTTACCTTTGAAACAAAAAAAGAAGAAATTTATTCACCTGCAATTCCTTTGTGTCAATAAAATCCGGATTAATCGAAACTGAAAATATTGATTCTTATTAAAAGTACGTGAGACATAATAATATATGAAAAGTTTTACACTGAAGCGACAGGCAAGCGGGCAACAAGCTGCGCCGCTAGCCCTTTTTGAATAGCGAAACTTAATCTTTTAAAAACTACATTCAAAGACCTTGGGGTCGTAACATTGTCATGCATAACCCGTTGGGCTCTTTTGAGCAGCTCCACAGCCTCCGATGCAAGGAAACCAAAAGTATCAAATGCAAAAGGTATAAATGCGTGTTGGTTATCAAGGCACGCTTTCTCGTGTTTGGTTACTTTGCATGAAGCGGCTTTCAAAGCAGCCTGACCTGCTGTAAAAGCATGATTCCCTAATCCCACAAGTGGATAAACCCCCGTTAGATCTACACAAGCATGTTTCCCCCTTATCCATCCAAAAACCAAAATGTCAGCTGGTCTAAGTGTCAATCTTCCTTCCATCGGGTCGGTCAAGAAATTCACAGGTGCTTCTTTCTTAACTGAGATCCCAGCACGCCTGAATATGTCAAGAAGAACATCCCTAACCAAATCGTGACGATATTTGAACCCCGGAAGCTCTCTACAATGAACTGCATGCTCTCCGAATGAGTCCAAACAAGCTTTGTGACAAACCGGGCAAATTTCATCAACCGGAAAAATTGGGATCATGAGGCGATATTTAAGGATAGTGCGATACTCAATCGGCGACATATGTTGACCGAGACCGTCTATAGGGATGGCAAGAAGAAATTCTTGAGCATGTGGTGCACGCAGACACTCAAAAACCGCTTTTTGTCTAACGGTCATCTCAAAGTAAACTTCCATGTCCTGGACAATCTTGCTAAAAAGAGCACTCGCCAATGTGTGTTGGGCTTTAGTGGGGACGGTGTCCTTTTTAGCGAAACCGCCACAGTCAAAGTTTGGAATCATATCACGAAGACAAGTCAAAACACAATCATAATCATAATCCATATCGCATACGCCACTGTTGCGTAAGATGTGGTCCTGAAGCGCCCAAGATTGGGCCCTCGAGGCCACAAAGGCATAAGATGAAGCCTCTACCGCCGAATATAGCCCCAACCCACCAAACCTAATAGGTAAAGAAGCAAGTAGCCCCAACCCACAAAGGCATAAGATGAAGCCTCTACCGCCGAATATTGTGTTTTTATGATGATGATGATGATGTTTATTTGAAAAGCCCCATCAGGATTGGTGAAAGTTAACCGAAATTAAGAGGCTTTCTTCACAAGCTTTGACTTTTAATGCATATTTTCGTTAATTAATAGTATAATTTAAATTAGGGATAATTACTAAAATGGCCCGCTGTCCTGCGGTCTAGGAATTTTTAGCCCGATTTTGAAATATTCTTGATTTAGCCCGGGTTGCCTTGGGCAACAACTGTATAGCCAACCGCATGATAACACGTGTCCTCCAGTTGCCTAAAACTTACAAAAGTTGCCTAAAAAACACAAAAGTTGCCCCAAAAACTGACACTTGTCATCATGTGGGTGGCTATACGATTAGTGCCCAGGGCAACCCGGGCTAAGACGGAAATATTTCAAAATCAGACTAAATATGCCTAAACCTAGAGCAACCGGGCTATTTTGCTATTTATCCCTTTAAATTAGTGGTAAAATGATGTAGACATTCTAAAATTTTAGCATTTACTTTTTAAAGGGGCATTTAACGTCTTTTTGAAGTGTTGTATATGTAAGTATAGATAGATATAGATATTGATTCCGATTAATTGATTTTTTATCTTGATCTTTATTCAAATCTGTTATATTCAGTACGGGAAGTATGTATTAATGTGAAAATATACAAGTGGATTAAGGGCTCGCGAATTTCCAAGTTGGTTATTTTGATACATGAGCTTGATTTAGTTTCAATCAATTTAAAATATTTGACAAGAATACTGGTTAGCTTGTAAGTTGTTGTTTTTATTTATTTTTTTTTATTGGGTAAAATACATCGTTTGTCCTTAAACTTTTCACGAAATATCGTCATGCACCTTAACTTTTGAAAAACGTCTTTGTTCGTCCCTCCTCAAGTTTTTTGAGGCCGATTGCGTTCTTTGACCCATTTTCTGTCAGTCAACGCCGTTTTCTGCCGTTACATTTTGTTAGCACAAGGGCAATACCGTCATTATGTAAAACCGTGTGCTAAGTCACACGCAATATCTGCAGATGCAACAGTAATTATATGATAATAAAAGTTAAACGTATTCACCATTCATCCCTAAACTCTCCTCTCTCTGATCAAATCTTATCCTAAAGTATTTCCGATCAAATCTTAAAAATGGCGCGATGCGGATGTGGCAGGTGGGCGGTCCTAAGGACCTGTTGGAACAATGTCAACGCCGGAAGGCGTTATTATGATTGTCCGGTGGAGGTGCGTTCATGGTTGGGTTGCTTTAAGTTAAAATGTCATGTTTAGTTTAATCAATGTTTTAGTCTAATGGTTGTTTTTGATTACATGTTTATGTTCAAGTTACGAGTTTAAGCGTCAAAGTCGTGATTTTAGATTATTAATTTATAGGGATCTACGTGTCCCTTCAATGGATGGTACGATCCACCAATGCCACCAAGAGCAAAAGAAGTGATCCTCTACTTGAGGAGGCACATTCACCGTAATGAGGCGGCATTACAAGAATGCCAAGCACGCCTCATGGATGAGATATTGGAGGTTGTCAACGCCCGAGACAATGCAATCAAGCTAGAGGCTGGTCACCAAGCAGCTGTAGCTGAGCTCCAGCTGGAGAAGGAGAAAATTTGCCGTTTGAGGAACTTGTGTGTTATATCGTAGATACTCATCATTTTAGTTTGCATATGGTGTATGTAGTGTCTTTAGAAAGACATTTTTTTGTGTTTTGCAAAGCTTCCTAGAATGTAGGATGCACGTACAGTAGTTTGGTTAGTGTTTTATGGAAGCGTTATTGTAGGTGTAGGTTGTTTAGTGTTATATGGAAGCTTCATTGTAGGTTGACAAGTAGAAAGCTTTGACTTCATCAAATTTTGGTAATTGGCTATGACTAATACAAAGCTTTGACTTATTTGCTCTGTATCAAAATACAAAAAATATCAGCCAAGTAAAAACTCAAGCATGATATGATTTCTTACATAATGCAAAATGGATATATTTCCAAATGCATAAAATTTAGTAGTCTACATAGTTCAGAAACACACATTCTTAAAACATAGTTCAGAAACGCACATTCTTAAAACATAGAAAATGTTGTCTAGGAATTACATATTGGATGAAAACCATTGTCTTAGGAATTACATACTCTAGCAGCATTCACTTGACTTCCAGTAACAGACTAGTCGACACTTGCTTGTTCAGTTACTTCAAAGTTGTTACCTTTACCCTTTCTCTTCTTCTGTGATGAAACTTTTGGCTGGGATGAACCTGTTTTTTGAGATTGTTGTGAACTGGCTTGACTTGAAGTAACACCTCCTTGCCCAAGACATGTTTTCTTGTTCTGTCCAGCATTGCCACAAATTCCATAAACTACACTCCTACTAGATTGTGACAACTTACTTTCTTTATTAGTATCATTATTTTCTGTAAAAGCTCTAGTTCTCTTCTTTCGTGGCCTACCCAATGGTTTATGATGCTTAGGTGGAAGAATGGTTGTAGGCACATTTGACTTTTTCCAATGTTGATATCCCCTGATGGGCTAGATGTGGTGTTTGTATGTTTTCATCCATGTCTTAAGCAAGTAACATAGATGAACCCATGATTCTACAGATCCTACTTTGATTCCATTGAACCTCATATACCGGTTGGCTACAATAGTGAAACGCCCACTCTATTTTTTTTTACTGATTTAGCATAACGCCACACTTATATTAACACCCAAAAACTGTACATAACATATATCATTCGCCTTGACCCATACATGATCAAAATGGGTCAATATGGGCAAGAATGGCACTGTACCAAACACCCTTGAACTATAAAGAACTACTTAACTACTTGATCATTACATAACCATGAGTTTATATGTTCGTACACAAAAGTATACATCCTAGGGCGTTTCTTGGTAAGAGAGCGTGTAGGGAAAAAGGCTCCATACCCAAGTATTTCACTGGGTCTAGTTCTCGGTCTTCGTACCCTTGATTGCACTACCACTAGCTTCACCTATAATAAACATAACGAAGCAACATAAGCAATAGCTTAGTGAGATAACATATAAAAGATACTAATCATAACATGGCATAATACTATGGTTGCTTCGTATTGTTATTATATACTAGTCGCCCACTAAGGACGTTGTGAACCCATATTGGTTCAATATGACTGAAAATGTTCTAGTCGTCCACTTAGGACGTCTAAGTCATATATTCCATGACTTTGAGCCGCTTATACACACTGATCACCCACAAAGGATGTCTAAGTCCCATTTAACGAGATGAGACACTAATAAAGGCTCGGTCATCCACTAAGGATGTCTAGGCTCCATTTCGGAGCATGTTATGACATAATAACATGTGTCGTCCACTTAGGACGCTATACAAGTAGTATCGTGGAAACAGAGTTAAAATCACATAACTAAACCTAAACGGGTCATTTGGGGCTGTTTTGACCCGTCTAGCATAATTCACATATAAACATACTACAAGTAACTCATTTAGGCACATAACATATAATTGTAACACCATGGACTTGTAACTCAAATATAATACATGAACCTTACCATGAATACCACAATTAAAGTGGTACACTAACGGGTTACCAAGGACCCGTTTCTATGCTTAAATATGTTACTCACCTTGTAAACGCTTGAATAGAACATGAGCTCCCTTAAACACGTCCCTGGCTAACTCTTATAATCTAGGAACACATAAATGACATGGAACTTATTTAGAACATAACTAAGCTTATCATAATAAGCACTAAAAGGATAGATAAGCCATAAGGGGGTGTTTGGTTTGTGGCTTATATAACCACACCAACATAATTTCTGAAAATTAACACCACAAAATGGTGTTATAGCACCTTAATAAGGTACCCATCACTTTTCTAACCAATTCTACATGATTAATAGTGTACTTGGTCATTTCTCAAAAATCATAACTTCACATAATCATGTGAAATTCTACAATAACCCCATAAATGGCATAAAGAGATGAACTTTAGGCTTTACCCAAAACTAGGAAGCCATAACATACTAACATCAAATTAAGACATGTTCCTTACCTTGAATTGAGTTGTGGAAACCTTTATTTGTGCATTTCTAGACTTAGGTAAGGTATTATCTTGCTTCAAACTTGCTTTAAATCAACTTGGAATCAAAACCCTAGATCACAAGAGGGAGATGTGTATGAGTTGTGAGGTAGAGAAGGAGGGAGAGTATTTTGGAATTTCGTTTTCCTGGGAATGAAGTATGATAGCATATTAATATTTTTTAAGTTTCACACTTTGGCAACTTTAGTCCATGTACAAGAAAATTGTTACAAAGTTAGTACCTTAAAAGATTAGGATGTTACAACTCTCCCCCACTTATTCGGTTTGGGTCCTCACAAACCATTCCTAATAAAAAGCGGGGTAGTATTTGATGAGATCCTCTTCGGGCTCCCATGTGCACTCCGACCCCTTTCTATGCTTCCATCTTACCTTAAGAAGGAGGACCTCTCTTTTTCTGAGTTTCTTGACCATGGTGTCAAGAATCTCTACTGGCTCTTCAACGTAGCCAAGTTTCTCATCAACTGTTATATCCGCTAGAGGGATATACTGTGCCTCATCTGCAAGACATTTTCGTAACTGAGACACGTGGAAAGTATTTTGAATACTTTTCAACTCTTCTGGTAGCTCAAGTCTGTATGCTACTTTTCCAACTCTATTGATTATTCTAAATGGACGAATGTAACGTGGTCCTAGCTTTCCACGCTTCTTGAATCAGATAACACCTTTCCAGGGAGAAACTTTCAGCATGACACGATCACCAACTTGAAATTCTATAGGTCGTCTCCTCTTGTCTGCATAAGACTTCTGTCGATCCTGGGCCATCTTAAGCCTTTCTATGATTTGATCAATCTTATCATTCGTTTGTTGAACAACATCTGAACTAGCTAATTCTCTTTGTCCGATTTCACCCCAACATATAGGACTTCGGCACTTCCTTCCATACAACATCTCATATGGAGGCATCTTAATGCTGGAATGATAACTGTTATTATAAGATTAGGATGTTACACCATCTAAAGTGATTTTACTAGTAGAGAATCATGCCTTGTCGATTATTCTGAATGGACCAATGTAACGTGGTCCTAGCTTTCCACGCTTCCTGAATCGGATAACACCTTTCCAGGGAGAAACTTTCAGCATGACACGATCACCAACTTGAAATTCTATAGGTCGTCTCCTCTTGTCTGCATAAGACTTCTGTCGATCCTGGGCCATCTTAAGCCTTTCTATGATTTGATCAATCTCATCATTCGTTTGTTGAACAACATCTGAACTAGCTAATTCTCTTTGTCCGATTTCACCCCAACATATAGGAGTTCGGCACTTCCTTCCATACAACATCTCATATGAAGGCATCTTAATGTTGGAATGATAACTGTTATTATAAGTTCGGCACGTCCTTTCACTCTGACCATCTGTCTGCGGATGATAAGCCGTACTAAAATGGACACGAGTACCTAGATTCTCTTGGAATTTCCGCCAGAATCTAGAGGTAAATCTGATATCTCTATCCGATACTATAGAGACTGGTACTCCATGTCTAGCTACTACTTCGCAAAGATACAACTCCGCAAGAGCTTCTGAGGACATCGATTCCTTAATAGGAAGGAAAATCGCACTCTTTGTTAAACGATCTACAATTACCCATATTGCATCATACTGATGCGGTGTCTTGGGTAATTTCGTGATAAGATCCATAGTGATCCTTTCCCATTTCGAGACAGGAATCTCGAGAGGTTGTAGCTTACCATAAGGTTGCTGACGTTCTGTCTTAACTTGAAGGCAAGTAAGACACTACTCGACATATTTTACAATATCTCTTTCCATACCTGGCCACCAATAATCTGGTTTAAGATCATAATACATCTCGGTGGCACCTGGGTGAATGGAATATTTCGACTTATGAGCCTCGTCGAGCAACAACTTTTTGAGCTCTTTATTATTCGGTATCCATATTCTACCGAAGCGTGTTCTGAGTCCTCGTGAGTCCACAACTAAGTTGCGCACCTGACCCACGAGTCGTTCTGAGTTTACATCACCGTTCTCCCATGCTTCTAACCGAACTGTTTTGATGTGCTCATAGAAGTCTGGAGTAATCACCATCTAAAATGATTTTACTAGTAGAGAATCATGCCTTGTCTTTCGACTTAAGGCATCTGCCACAAAGTTGGCCTTACCTGGGTGGTAAAGAATTTCACAATCATAATCTTTGACTAGATCCAACCAACGTCTTTGCCTCATATTGAGGTCACGCTGATCAAAGAAGTATTTGAGACTTTTATGGTTGGTAAAGATCTTGATCTTTACTCCATAAAGATAATGCCTCCACAATTTTAAGGCAAAAACTACTGATGCTAGCTCTAAATCATGAGTGGGGTAATCTTCCTCATGTTTTTTGAGCTGCCTGGAAGCATAAACTATGACTCGGCCTCTCTGCATGAGAACACAGCCGAGGCCATTGGCTGATGCATCACAATAAACTTCCAGGTCATCATTGCCTTCTGGCAATACTAAGACTAGAGTCTGACTTAACTTCTGTTTAAGAGTTTGAAAAGCGAGTTCCTGATCCTCATCCCACTCTAATTTCACATTCTTGCGGGTGAGCTCAGTGAGCGAAGAAGCAATCTTTGCAAAATCTTGGATAAAACAGCGGTAGTAACCCGCGAGTCCAAGAAAAGATCTAATTTATGTGGGAGTTTTTGGTCGCTCCCAATTCATGATGGCACTAATTTTAGCTGGGTCTACTTTAATGCCTTCTCCGTTTACAACATGCCCGAGAAATTGAACTTCTCGGAGCCAGAACTCACACTTCGAGAACTTAGCATAAAGCTTTTCTCGTCTTAACATACTAAGGACTTGGCGCAAGTGGGTTTCATGATCACTAGCTGATTTGGAATAAAACAGGATATCGTCAATGAAAACAATAACTGACCGATCTAACATCGGACGACAGCCTCGATTCATCAGGTCCATAAATGCTGCTGGGGCATTCGTCAAGCCAAATGGCATAACTGTAAACTCGTGATGCCCGTACCTGGTCCGGAAAGCTATTTTCGGGATGTCCTCTTCCCGAACCTTTAACTGGTGATATCCTGATCTAAGATCTATTTTTGAAAAGAAGCTTGCGCCCTGGAGCTGATCAAATAAATCATCAATCCTAGGAAGAGGATAACGATTTTTGATGGTAACTTTATTGAGCTCTCGGTAGTCGATGCACATTCGCATACTACCGTCTTTCTTTTTGACAAAAAGAACTGGTGCCCCCCACGGGGAACTACTAGGGTGAATGAAGCCCTTGTTTAGCAGTTCTTGTAACCGCTTCATAAGTTCCTGCATTTCTGATGGAGCAAGTCTGTAGGGAGTTTTAGCAATAGGGGTACTCCCTGGAATAAGATCAATGCGGAACTCTACTTGTCTATCAGGTGGTAGACCTGGGAGTTCCTCTGGAAAGACATCAGGAAATTCCTGAACAACTAGAATTTTATTAAGGTCCGGAATGGGTTTCTGAATATCAACAACATGAGCTAAATAGGCTTGACAGCCACGTGCCAAGTATTTCTTGGTTCTAGCATAAGTACAAATAGCAAGGTTAGCCTTTTTATGCTCACCATAGATAACTGTTTCTCCCCCACTTGGGGTTCTGAGTCGGACTAGCTTATGATGATGATTCCTCCCAAACTACCTAACTTTATTCCCCAACCACTTGTGAATGGTTGGTACTAAAAGCCAGCCAGCCCGGGAGTTGAAACAATTTTAATCCGTGGGAGTTAAGTACAGAAAAAGTACGTGAGTACAGAAAAGTACATCCCCGGGTCGTTATGTCCCAGCGAGGTGTGAAATCTGTAATATAACAAATCTGTGATCTGTTGAAGTTAAAATATAAAAACAGGAATCTGACTGACTAACACTAGGAATGTGAATAGTAAATAGCTCTCGTCACAGCTATTTCAGTAAAAACGTGCAATCAGAAACCCTAAAATGTAAAAGATTTACAAACGTACGTTTAGGTTTAAATAAACGTAAACGTACAAAACGAAACAACAAATATAATTACAGTATGTATTTGCATGCCTTAGGGGCTTAAATGCAAATTAAATAACTTAAAATATTTACTTTATAATTACAAACATATTTAAAAATTAAGAAAACCTAAAAACCTAAAACGCGTACGTTCACGTTTAAATAAACGTCTACGTATTAAAAATAAAACTGAAAACTGATCAATACAAATCCCACAAATGTGAAATTTATATTTTTATGATCCTAATAATAAAAGAAAACTATTTATGAATTAAAATAATTTTTACAAGTATTTATGTAATTACTATTAAATAAAAACTATTATTTACTATTTAATAATTACCTAAAAATAAGAAAAATATAAAAAATTCTTAGAAAAATAAAATTAAAATTTAGAAAAGTTTAAAATACTATAAAATAATTTTTGAAACTAAAAATATATTTATTACACAATTATTCTATTTATTATTAATTATTTACTATTACTAATATTATTATTGATTTGTTATAAATACTAAATAAGCAAACAAAATTTTGAAACTTTTTACATAATTCTAAACTAAATATAAGAAGCTAAGAAAAATATAAAAACTATATATTATTAATAAAAATAAGAAAACTTAATTAAAAACTATTTAAACTTAATTAAACTTAATTAAATTAAATTAATTATTATACATACTAAACTAATTTATAAAATTATAAAACTTTTTTTACAACTATCTTAAAGTAATACAAACTTTATAAAAATATAAAATTTCCTAAAAACTAATTAATAAGTTAATTTAATAATTAAATACTAATTATTATTAATTACCTAATTTAACTACTTTTAATTATAATAAATACTAACCTATTTTCTAAAAATCTGAAAATTTTTATACAACTAATAAACACTGACAGAAAAGTATAAAAAATTTAAAAAGTGCTAATTGTATTATAAATAAGCAGTTAAATAAGCTAAAACATGAAAATAAGCAAACTGAACTAAATCCTATATAAATATACATGGGATACCCCTTCCAACGGAACTGGTGCCCCAGAGCAGTTGGAAGGGGTGTGGGAATAATGCATGTTACTATCGAGAGGTCCCAGGTTTGACTCCCACACCCAACAATTTTTTTGAAACTTTTTTATTTTTTTTATTTTCCTTTACAAAACTATTTATTAACTATATACAAACAACTTTAATGAAGAAAAACTTTTTACAAAATCTTAATAAGCTCTGTACAAGCTTAACAGATGGCTAAAAAGCTAATAAGCAATAAAGCTTCTAAATATAAGCTATCACTTAGCTTAAAAGTGGTTCTTTTTGTATTTTCTGTTTATAAAACTTAATATATACTGATTATGGACAAGTTTAATGAAAACAAAAACTTTATAACACAAAAATAAGCCAACTGTGAGCTTATAGGATGAAACAGTTAAGCTATAAGCTTAACAGTTTCATCAAAGCTTGAATAAGCTCAAAAATAAGCTCACAGTGGAAAATGAAGTATAAGTATGATGTAACTATGTATTTTAGACAAGTATGAGAAAAAATGAACTTTACAATACAAGAAAATAAGCAGTTTAGAGGCTTGTGGATCATTCAGTTAAGCCTTTGGGCTCACAGTGAATCCATAAGCTCTAAACAAGCTTGAAAAGGTAAATAAAGGAAAAAGGGAAATGTGTACAAGTTTAATAGACAATATATACAAGCTGGTGTATTGACAATCACTAATAAGCTCAAGATGAGCAAATAAGCACTTTCACTACACTGCAGATCCAAACAGCCCTGCATACTATTTGAATGGCAAAATAAGCTCAGTGAATAAGCTGCAAAAGCCAAATTAAAAGTTGGAGTAGCAAGGCAATCTAGTTGGCTTTCCAAAAAGCCCAAGCCTCAGCTGTGGGGTCCACAACTGAGCTTTTGAGAGGCTTATTAAAATGCCTCCATGTGACTGCATATACTAGATAAACCAGTATATGCTTGTGAGTGGGACACATAAAGAAGCTCATTGCAGCCCTTATAAATAAGCTGTAACATGGAATTTAAGAATTGGGCTTAAAAGATGGGTAGGTTAGCTTTATAAAAAACTAATTTACACAAGCTAAGTCCTCATGATAAGCTTCTTGTGGGCTTATGAAGTTGGCTTGTGAACACTGATGAGTCAGTGTTCACAATGAGATGGACCAAGGTTTAAGCTTAATGCAAGCTTATAAAATAAGCTTGAATATGGATATTTAGCCTTAAAACCTTGATACTGGTTGCTTGGCTCTATAAAAGACCAAAGCTCACAAGCTTAAGCTTAGTGATGAGCTTTTGCTAAGCTTGTGAAGGTTACTCACCTACTCTGATTGCTCAGTGTATTAAGCCAAATGGGACAAGGTTAAAGCTGTATGCAGCCCTATTAAATAAGCCTGTAAATGGAATATAAGCTTTGAACCAGTGAGAATGACACCTGAGCTTCCTAGAAAGCTAAAGGTTACAAGCTCTTGTCCACAAATAAGCTTTTGGTGAGCTTATGAAGAATGTCAAAGTACACTGATTGCTCAGTGTACTTGGTTAAGTTTTGATAATTTGATTTAGCAAATTTATTAAGCAGATAAGCATGTAATAAGCAAATAAGCATTCAAATATCAAAATGGCAAGTAGGGCTTCTAATAACAACAATTTGCACAGCCACAAGCTCAATATTCAACAAGCTACAAGCTTGTGAAATTGGGCTTGTGACTGTGAGACAGGGCAAAAACATGTATAAATAAGCACATAAATAAGCTATCAAACATTAGTAATAAAAATTAACAAAAATATATTTAACAAGCTAAGCAGTAGATTAATAAAGCCCTACAAGCATTTAACATAAAAGTAAATAATAAACTCACAAGAAAAATAAGCTTTTTATTCAAAAACCTGAAAAACCAAAATTTGACTTTTTAAGTTAATGATCAAAGTTGACTAAAGTGAACTTTGATCTGAATTTATTGAACAAATAAGTTATATTAAACAATAAGAACATGAATTTAAGCAATATAAACAACTTATACACTAAAATGGTGAATTTGGTATTGTAAATTCTATCAGTGATCAAATTAAGTGATCATAGTTATGAATTTTGACTTTTGAATGAATACTCAATAGACTAATGGCTTATCAGGCCATTAGGAACTTTAAGTATCAAATAGCAACCAATATTAACAACATGAGCTCAATTTATTCCCCTTGAATCAGCAATACCAAACACTCCTTAAACATAATGAATTTTGAATTTTCAAAGCATAACAAAGATTAAGACCAAAAAATTGAATTCAAACTTCATATTAACATATAACAAGATTAATTGAGCACAAAACATCCATCACACCAGTATCTAACACAGATTTGTCATATATGTATTATATGACTGTGAGATTTTAGATTTTAGCACAAGTGATCAAATTGAACAAACAAGCAATATTAAACTTAAATGACATTTAAAAATAACAAATAAACATAATCAAACAAAAAAAAAAAAACAAGATTTAAAACAACAAGGCATAAGAATCACTCAAACATGATTTTCACAGTTCAAATGAAATTTTAAACAACTTTGAATTTTAAAACATAAGCATACAATTTTTAACTTTAAAAACATTAAACAATAACATATAAACAATAAAACACAAGAATTAAGGCAGATAATAAACTAGAAAAGAAAAATGCAAAAATTGGTAAAAAGGGCTTACCAAGTGGAATTCAGCTGAGATCATGGAACCATGGATTAATTTTACTACCTAAGGCTCCCAAATGAGCTTCTAAGTCAATAACATCCAAATAATACCCTGCTCCAAGCCTTCTTCCTTATTAACCTGGAATTTTTGATTTTTTCATTGATTTTCTTATTTTTTTTTTTATTTTGATTTATAATGATCAAAGTTGATGTTACCTGGTTCAATTGGCTTGCATAAGCTTGTTTAAGCTTGTGTAGTGTCTATTTGGAAACAAGTAACACTTTGAACATTTAACAATAATTTAAAATTTTGAAATTTAAATGACAATAAGTAAAAGCTTGAATTGTAAAGATAACTTGCATTAAAACTGTAAATAAGTATTTGTTATACATGATTAGTGTGTAACAACACTTGAAAACAATAAATTACAATAATTTAAATGAAAGCAATAAAAGCTACACTATGGTGACAATGGCCGTGGCCAAGGTAATTAATCCTTCTCCCTCTTGCTCCTTTTATAGCATCTTTGAGTTCCTCTTGACTTCCTGGTCAAATCCCAACTGAAATCTCATCCATTGATTCACTAAATTTCATCCTAGCCGTTTGATTGAATTTTGGCGCCAAAACTGCTCCACGTGGCTAGGGGCAGTTATAGAGCAATTAATGCTCTCTGTTGTGTTATGGAGAGTTGGGGGGGGGGGGTCACAATGAAGTGTATAGGTGGTTTATGGGTGGTGGTGTAAGTAGTTGCAGGCGTAGGAGTGATGGTGGATGTAGGTTTGCTAGGTGGCACCTCCTAGGGTAAACCTAGGAGGTGGGTTTGGTTGAGGAGGTGACAGAGGATGTATGAGGTGGAGGGTGAAGGCAAGTGGTGATGAAGGTGGAGGTGGAGTGGTGGTTGCAGGGGTGTGAGGTAGGGGACGGGTCAACCAAAGTCAAACCCCCAGGTTTTTATTTAAAAAGGTGGGAGTGGGCTGGGTAAGTGTTGGGCCAAGCAAAGGGAATGGGCCATTGTTTTATTATTTTTGGATTATAGGGATTATGGATCCGGTTTGTTTTGTAACTTTTAAGCCAAGGACTAAAGTTGTAAATTGTTGAAACTTTAGGGACTGAACTTGCCATCTTTTCCAAAGTATCACAAGGGCCATTCCTGCCAAATATCATTAGTACAAGGACATAATTATATAATTTCAAATTTTAAAACCTTTAGGGATCATTTATGTAATTTCACCAAACTTGAGGGGGTGAAATTGTAATTTTTCACAAGTTATCAAATTGTTCCAATTTTGTCATTCATGCATAGTACAAGGGTATTTTGTATTAAATTTCCATTTTATAATACCCAGGGACCTATTTTGCCAATTTTGTAACTTGAGGGGTAAAAGTTGTCATTTTGTGTAAACTTTTATCCAGGGGTCATAAGTAAACATTTTTGACTTCCCAAGGACTAAAGTTGACTTTTTATTTCAAAATAAACTTCCAGGGACTAAAACTGTCATTTATGAAACTTGGGGGACCTGTTTTGCCATTTGTGCAATTTTGAACTTCAAGGGTAAAATTTGTCATTTCATGATTCCTGGGGGACTATTGTTGACTTTTCTTCAAAATGATTTTCCCAGGGACCATTTCTGACATTTCTTGAAAGTTCAGGGACTGATTTTGCCAAGTGTGCAAACTTTGCACGTTTTCCTTTGTTTTCAGTCCTTTTGCACCTGAAACATATAAAAACACAATTCAAAGATATTTATAGTATTATATAGTATTTCTGTGTGTTTTTAACTGTTTTCGTATTCTAAATGGAACAGAAATGATGAGTTTTTAGGAACTCATCAATACCCCACACTAAAACATTGCTAGTCCCTAGCAATCTATAATCTAATAACAACCTGTTTTGAAAATTTAATGGATTTTGATATCTCTTTACCAGACAGCCATTACTTCTGGAGTAGCCAGGTGTGAGAACTGTGGTACACCTGATAACCGTGTGATTTTGAGCAAACCACCAGCTGTCAACGGATTTGATTAGTCTTTACCAAAAGCCGTTTGCTTCTGGACTAGCCAACTCTTGATGGACAAAGTCAACATCTTGGTGAGCTGATTACCAATTATGGTTTTTCACTGCCTTTACCACAAGTCATAATCTTGCGGGCTAGCCAACTCATTTGCTTTATGGGATATGGGGAGTTGAGGAACCATACAATTTTTGGCAAATTGCAAGCCATAAACGGATTTGAGATATCTTTACCAAGAGCCGTTTGCTCCTGGATTAGCCAATCCTTATGTGGTTTAGACATGGTGGATTGATTACCATTTGTTGTGTTTAGTGCTCAGCACTTCCACTAAGTGAAAATTTTTAAAATTTGGCCTATTTTTGGGGAAAAAGGGCATACAAAGGTATATAATTGATCAAATTCGCCAGAATTTCCCCTCCACACTTAGAAATGAATATTGTCCTCAATATTCAAAGTCCCGGCTATTATGCCGAATCCTTGAACGTAAAAAGATAATATTTAAAGCTAAGTAGGGTAACACAACAATTATTTATTTTTCTGTATTTACAATTTTTTATTTCATTTTCAAAATATACAACATGTGGGTATTCTACCCCACACTAATTTTTGATTACCGAGTCGCTAGCTTGACTCGACCCCGAATTAATTGGTTCTTGAGGAAATGGAGTGGATGAGAAATTGGAGTGAGGTCCACTCACAGAATTATGAATAATAAGGTAGGGAGAATCTTTTTGGGTTTTTGATATAATATAAACAGAAACGAAAAATGTTTTTGTATTTTTAAGTTTTTATATATATACCAAGAAAAAGAAAATCCTAACAACCGCCCCTCGAAAGGGAATCTGGGTTTGACAGGGCTCAGCAACTGTGGTTAAACAGCCAACAACTAAATGTTGTAACTGAGGGACTAATCAAACTGCGCAAGTTGTGTGCAAAGGAAAAATGTTTTTGTATTTTATATTGTTTATGAAATGAAATATGATATAGTATATGTAATCACTACCTCCCAGGCTTGTGTCAGGTTTACCACGCTAGCTAATCACTTGTGAATGATTAACTGTAATAAATATGTCCTGACAGCTAGGGAGTTGAATGATAAAGTATCTATAATATACATACAAGGATAGATATTTCAACAAAATACAAATTCGTTATACGCAGCACAGCCTCCCCGGCAGCGGCGCCAAATTTTGATTCCTCCCAAACTACCTAACTTTATTCCCCAACCACTTGTGAATGGTTGGTACTAAAAGCCAGGCAGCCCGGGAGTTGAAACAATTTTAATCCGTGGGAGTTAAGTACAGAAAAAGTACGTGAGTACAGAAAAGTACATCCCCGGGTCGTTATGTCCCAGCGAAGTGTGAAATCTGTAATATAACGAATCTGTGATCTGTTGAAGTTAAAATATAAAAACAGGAATCTGACTGACTAACACTAGGAATGTGAATAGTAAATAGCTCTCGTCACAGCTATTTCAGTAAAAACGTGCAATCAGAAACCCTAAAATGTAAAAGATTTACAAACGTACGTTTAGGTTTAAATAAACGTAAACGTACAAAACGAAACAACAAATATAATTACAGTATGTATTTGCATGCCTTAGGGGCTTAAATGCAAATTAAATAACTTAAAATATTTACTTTATAATTACAAACATATTTAAAAATTAAGAAAACCTAAAAACCTAAAACGCGTATGTTCACGTTTAAATAAACGTCTACGTATTAAAAATAAAACTGAAAACTGATCAATACAAATCCCACAAATGTGAAATTTATATTTTTATGATCCTAATAATAAAAGAAAACTATTTATGAATTAAAATAATTTTTACAAGTATTTATGTAATTACTATTAAATAAAAACTATTATTTACTATTTAATAATTACCTAAAAATAAGAAAAATATAAAAAATGCTTAGAAAAATAAAATTAAAATTTAGAAAAGTTTAAAATACTATAAAATAATTTTTGAAACTAAAAATATATTTATTACACAATTATTCTATTTAACCTAAAACGCGTACGTTCACGTTTAAATAAACGTCTACGTATTAAAAATAAAACTGAAAACTGATCAATACAAATCCCACAAATGTGAAATTTATATTTTTATGATCCTAATAATAAAAGAAAACTATTTATGAATTAAAATAATTTTTACAAGTATTTATGTAATTACTATTAAATAAAAACTATTATTTACTATTTAATAATTACCTAAAAATAAGAAAAATATAAAAAATGCTTAGAAAAATAAAATTAAAATTTAGAAAAGTTTAAAATACTATAAAATAATTTTTGAAACTAAAAATATATTTATTACACAATTATTCTATTTATTATTAATTATTTACTATTACTAATATTATTATTGATTTATTATAAATACTAAATAAGCAAACAAAATTTTGAAACTTTTTACATAATTCTAAACTAAATATAAGAAGCTAAGAAAAATATAAAAACTATATATTATTAATAAAAATAAGAAAACTTAATTAAAAACTATTTAAACTTAATTAAACTTAATTAAATTAAATTAATTATTATACATACTAAACTAATTTATAAAATTATAAAACTTTTTTTACAACTATCTTAAAGTAATACAAACTTTATAAAAATATAAAATTTCCTAAAAACTAATTAATAAGTTAATTTAATAATTAAATACTAATTATTATTAATTACCTAATTTAACTACTTTTAATTATAATAAATACTAACCTATTTTCTAAAAATCTGAAAAATTTTATACAACTAATAAACACTGACAGAAAAGTATAAAAAATTTAAAAAGTGCTAATTGTATTATAAATAAGCAGTTAAATAAGCTAAAACATGAAAATAAGCAAACTGAACTAAATCCTATATAAATATACATGGGATACCCCTTCCAACGGAACTGGTGCCCCAGAGCAGTTGGAAGGGGTGTGGGAATAATGCATGTTACTATCGAGAGGTCCCAGGTTCGACTCCCACACCCAACAATTTTTTTGAAACTTTTTTATTTTTTTATTTTTCTTTACAAAACTATTTATTAACTATATACAAACAACTTTAATGAAGAAAAACTTTTTACAAAAGCTTAATAAGCTCTGTACAAGCTTAACAGATGGCTAAAAAGCTAATAAGCAATAAAGCTTCTAAATATAAGCTATCACTTAGCTTAAAAGTGGTTCTTTTTGTATTTTCTGTTTATAAAACTTAATATATACTGATTATGGACAAGTTTAATGAAAACAAAAACTTTATAACACAAAAATAAGCCAATTGTGAGCTTATAGGATGAAACAGTTAAGCTATAAGCTTAACAGTTTCATCAAAGCTTGAATAAGCTCAAAAATAAGCTCACAGTGGAAAATGAAGTATAAGTATGATGTAACTATGTATTTTAGACAAGTATGAGAAAAAATGAACTTTACAATACAAGAAAATAAGCAGTTTAGAGGCTTGTGGATCATTCAGTTAAGCCTTTGGGCTCACAGTGAATCCATAAGCTCTAAACAAGCTTGAAAAGGTAAATAAAGGAAAAAGGGAAATGTGTACAAGTTTAATAGACAATATACACAAGCTGGTGTATTGACAATCACTAATAAGCTCAAGATGAGCAAATAAGCACTTTCACTACACTGCAGATCCAAACAGCCCTGCATACTATTTGAATGGCAAAATAAGCTCAGTGAATAAGCTGCAAAAGCCAAATTAAAAGTTGGAGTAGCAAGGCAATCTAGTTGGCTTTCCAAAAAGCCCAAGCCTCAGCTGTGGGGTCCACAACTGAGCTTTTGAGAGGCTTATTAAAATGCCTCCATGTGACTGCATATACTAGATAAACCAGTATATGCTTGTGAGTGGGACACATAAAGAAGCTCATTGCAGCCCTTATAAATAAGCTGTAACATGGAATTTAAGAATTGGGCTTAAAAGATGGGTAGGTTAGCTTTATAAAAAACTAATTTACACAAGCTAAGTCCTCATGATAAGCTTCTTGTGGGCTTATGAAGTTGGCTTGTGAACACTGATGAGTCAGTGTTCACAATGAGATGGACCAAGGTTTAAGCTTAATGCAAGCTTATAAAATAAGCTTGAATATGGATATTTAGCCTTAAAACCTTGATACTGGTTGCTTGGCTCTATAAAAGACCAAAGCTCACAAGCTTAAGCTTAGTGATGAGCTTTTGCTAAGCTTGTGAAGGTTACTCACCTACTCTGATTGCTCAGTGTATTAAGCCAAATGGGACAAGGTTAAAGCTGTATGCAGCCCTATTAAATAAGCCTGTAAATGGAATATAAGCTTTGAACCAGTGAGAATGACACCTGAGCTTCCTAGAAAGCTAAAGGTTACAAGCTCTTGTCCACAAATAAGCTTTTGGTGAGCTTATGAAGAATGTCAAAGTACACTGATTGCTCAGTGTACTTGGTTAAGTTTTGATAATTTGATTTAGCAAATTTATTAAGCAGATAAGCATGTAATAAGCAAATAAGCATTCAAATATCAAAATGGCAAGTAGGGCTTCTAATAACAACAATTTGCACAGCCACAAGCTCAATATTCAACAAGCTACAAGCTTGTGAAATTGGGCTTGTGACTGTGAGACAGGGCAAAAACATGTATAAATAAGCACATAAATAAGCTATCAAACATTAGTAATAAAAATTAACAAAAATATATTTAACAAGCTAAGCAGTAGATTAATAAAGCCCTACAAGCATTTAACATAAAAGTAAATAATAAACTCACAAGAAAAATAAGCTTTTTATTCAAAAACCTGAAAAACCAAAATTTGACTTTTTAAGTTAATGATCGAAGTTGACTAAAGTGAACTTTGATCTGAATTTATTGAACAAATAAGTTATATTAAACAATAAGAACATGAATTTAAGCAATATAAACAACTTATACACTAAAATGGTGAATTTGGTATTGTAAATTCTATCAGTGATCAAATTAAGTGATCATAGTTATGAATTTTGACTTTTGAATGAATACTCAATAGACTAATGGCTTATCAGGCCATTAGGAACTTTAAGTATCAAATAGCAACCAATATTAACAACATGAGCTCAATTTATTCCCCTTGAATCAGCAATACCAAACACTCCTTAAACATAATGAATTTTGAATTTTCAAAGCATAACAAAGATTAAGACCAAAAAATTGAATTCAAACTTCATATTAACATATAACAAGATTAATTGAGCACAAAACATCCATCACACCAGTATCTAACACAGATTTGTCATATATGTATTATATGACTGTGAGATTTTAGATTTTAGCACAAGTGATCAAATTGAACAAACAAGCAATATTAAACTTAAATGACATTTAAAAATAACAAATAAACATAATCAAACAAAAAAAAACAAGATTTAAAACAACAAGGCATAAGAATCACTCAAACATGATTTTAACAGTTCAAATGAAATTTTAAACAACTTTGAATTTTAAAACATAAACATACAATTTTTAACTTTAAAAACATTAAACAATAACATATAAACAATAAAACACAAGAATTAAGGCAGATAATAAACTAGAAAAGAAAAATGCAAAAATTGGTAAAAAGGGCTTACCAAGTGGAATTCAGCTGAGATCATGGAACCATGGATTAATTTTACTACCTAAGGCTCCCAAATGAGCTTCTAAGTCAATAACATCCAAATAATACCCTGCTCCAAGCCTTCTTCCTTATTAACCTGGAATTTTTGATTTTTTCATTGATTTTCTTATTATTTTTTTTTATTTTGATTTATAATGATCAAAGTTGATGTTACCTGGTTCAATTGGCTTGCATAAGCTTGTTTAAGCTTGTGTAGTGTCTATTTGGAAACAAGTAACACTTTGAACATTTAACAATAATTTAAAATTTTGAAATTTAAATGACAATAAGTAAAAGCTTGAATTGTAAAGATAACTTGCATTAAAACTGTAAATAAGTATTTGTTATACATGATTAGTGTGTAACAACACTTGAAAATAATAAATTACAATAATTTAAATGAAAGCAATAAAAGCTACACTATGGTGACAATGGCCGTGGCCAAGGTAATTAATCCTTCTCCCTCTTGCTCCTTTTATAGCATCTTTGAGTTCCTCTTGACTTCCTGGTCAAATCCCAACTGAAATCTCATCCATTGATTCACTAAATTTCATCCTAGCCGTTTGATTGAATTTTGGCGCCAAAACTGCTCCACGTGGCTAGGGGCAGTTATAGAGCAATTAATGCTCTCTGTTGTGTTATGGAGAGTTGGGGGGGGGGGGTGGTCACAATGAAGTGTATAGGTGGTTTATGGGTGGTGGTGTAAGTAGTTGCAGGCGTAGGAGTGATGGTGGATGT
Source organism: Artemisia argyi (assembly GCA_030686995.1). Lineage (NCBI taxonomy): Eukaryota > Viridiplantae > Streptophyta > Magnoliopsida > Asterales > Asteraceae > Artemisia > Artemisia argyi. The sequence continues at coordinate 290,053,859 of CM060709.1, forward strand.
AGGTTTGCTAGGTGGCACCTCCTAGGGTAAACCTAGGAGGTGGGTTTGGTTGAGGAGGTGACAGAGGATGTATGAGGTGGAGGGTGAAGGCAAGTGGTGATGAAGGTGGAGGTGGAGTGGTGGTTGCAGGGGTGTGAGGTAGGGGACGGGTCAACCAAAGTCAAACCCCCAGGTTTTTATTTAAAAAGGTGGGAGTGGGCTGGGTAAGTGTTGGGCCAAGCAAAGGGAATGGGCCATTGTTTTATTATTTTTGGATTATAGGGATTATGGATCCGGTTTGTTTTGTAACTTTTAAGCCAAGGACTAAAGTTGTAAATTGTTGAAACTTTAGGGACTGAACTTGCCATCTTTTCCAAAGTATCACAAGGGCCATTCCTGCCAAATATCATTAGTACAAGGACATAATTATATAATTTCAAATTTTAAAACCTTTAGGGATCATTTATGTAATTTCACCAAACTTGAGGGGGTGAAATTGTAATTTTTCACAAGTTATCAAATTGTTCCAATTTTGTCATTCATGCATAGTACAAGGGTATTTTGTATTAAATTTCCATTTTATAATACCCAGGGACCTATTTTGCCAATTTTGTAACTTGAGGGGTAAAAGTTGTCATTTTGTGTAAACTTTTATCCAGGGGTCATAAGTAAACATTTTTGACTTCCCAAGGACTAAAGTTGACTTTTTATTTCAAAATAAACTTCCAGGGACTAAAACTGTCATTTATGAAACTTGGGGGACCTGTTTTGCCATTTGTGCAATTTTGAACTTCAAGGGTAAAATTTGTCATTTCATGATTCCTGGGGGACTATTGTTGACTTTTCTTCAAAATGATTTTCCCAGGGACCATTTCTGACATTTCTTGAAAGTTCAGGGACTGATTTTGCCAAGTGTGCAAACTTTGCACGTTTTCCTTTGTTTTCAGTCCTTTTGCACCTGAAACATATAAAAACACAATTCAAAGATATTTATAGTATTATATAGTATTTCTGTGTGTTTTTAACTGTTTTCGTATTCTAAATGGAACAGAAATGATGAGTTTTTAGGAACTCATCAGATGATACAAAATGATGGCTTCATTTGTGCCGAGCCAGTCCATACCAATAACTACATCAAGCTCTCCCATAGGGATAGGAATTAGGTCGATCGGATACTTTTCATTATCAATTTCTATTTCACAGTTATGAAAGACATCAACTACACGTATCACTTTGTTATTAGCCACTTCCACATCTAGTGGTGGCTTAAGCTGGCTAATTGGAGCAGAAAATCTCCGACTGAACCTTTCGGATACAAAAGATCTATCTGCACCAGAATCAAATAACACACGAGCAGGTAATAGATTCACAAAGAAGGTACCTGTCACAACGTCTTATGTTTCCTTAGCTTCATCCACAGTCATCTGATGAACACGAGCTGGGGGTCTATGTGGTCTTTGGGTAGTAGGAAAGCCAGGGGCTCCTGAAGGTCTAGAAGTAGATGGCACCCCTCGCCTGTCTGTATTCCTCCTAGGTTCTTGTTGACGTGGAGGAGGAGGTCTGACATTTGGACAAGACTCAGTCATGTGATTCGGATCATATCATTTCCTACAAACCTATGCTGGTTTTGGACAATATTTACTGATGTGACCAGGCTCACCGCAACTGTAGCAGGTCCGGCTACCTGCACGGCATTCCCCCGGGTGATACCTTTTATAATTCGCACACAGTGGAAAACTCCTACCCCCCGTGCTAGGATAAGCCTCATTTGGCTTAACTTTCTTTCGAGACGAACTAGCCTGCTCCATCTTTCTCTTAGGAGGAATCTCTTCCTCTTTCTTTGTTTCATGTTCTCGCTCTAAAGCTGCATTCATGAGCTGATCCATGTTTTTCCAATCCCTGGCTGAAATAAACTGACGGATATCTTTTCGAAGCATATCCACATAATTTTTCATAAGCAACCTTTCATCATTAGCATATTCAGGCAGAAAATGTGCTCTGTCCAGGAATGTCATGGAGAAATCATGTACTGACTCCGTGGTCTGGTGAGTACCCAAGAAGTCTCGGCGAATCTTATTAAGTTCTGCCTCTGGAGCAAAGTTCTGAAAGAGTAATTCCTTGAACTGCTTCCAAGTCATACTCCTAGCAATTTCTGGTGTTTTTGATGAAAGGGTCCAATTCCACCATGATTTAGCCCGATCGCGAAGGAGATTAATAACAAAATTAACCCAACGATCCTCAGGGACCTTGCTGGTGGAAACGCCCCTTCAACATCCTGGATCCATCTTTGGCATTTAAAAGGATCCTGTTCTCCCTAGTAAGTCGGGGGCTTACAAGCTGAAAAGTCAGTATAGGTAACTTCCTTAGTTAGACCGACTCGTGCAGCCAGCTTCTGATCAAGTTCTGTTGTGATAGCCTGAGCTATGATCTTACTGAGACGTTCTGTATAATATGGTATAGCTGCTTCCTGTGCCTTGGCTACTTCTTAAGATATCATATCTATGATCTGTCTAGCCATAGCATCAGAAATAGGAGCATTATCATGCTCATCTATTTCTGGTGGATCGGGGGTTGGCTCCCGATCATCCTGTTCTGGTATGTCTGCGTGAGTCGGCCACTTAGAGCTTTCAGGAGGTCTTTCAGCCATATCTACGCTAAAAGTTAAACATATTGCACGATAAGGGAATAATAAGACTCACTGTAAGATTCATAATTCATTCCTTTAGTGTAACATAACACCAGTAAGTTCCCATTATGTGATGCGATTATTACCACGTTGGCCAGACGTCGTAATAATTCCATCAAATAACCAAGTTCTTACCGTTACCATATTACACTAATAATGCGGAAACATATCCTAATACTAATACTGATGCTACATAATAATGCGGAAACGTGTCTAATACTATAGGTCCCATAGAGCCTAGGTTTAAGTCTAAGTACCCATCTACAGTAGATACCTAAATCCCTTAAACCACAGCTCTGATGCCAACTTGAAACGCCCACTCTATTTGTTTTTTTTACTGATTTAGCATAACGCCACACTTATATTAACACCTAAAAACTGTACATAACATATATCATTCGCCTTGACCCGTACATGATCAAAATGGGTCAATATGGGCAAGAATGACACTGTGCCAAACACCCTTGAACTATAAAGAACTACTTAACTACTTGATCATTACATAACCATGAGTTTATATGTTCGTACACAAAAGTATACAACCTAGGGCGTTTCTTGGTAAGAGAGCGTGTAGGGAAAAAGGCTCCATACCCAAGTATTTCACCGGGTCTAGTTCTCGGTCTTCGTACCCTTGATTGCACTACCACTAGCTTCACCTATAATAAACATAATGAAGCAACATAAGCAATAGCTTAGTGAGATAACATATAAAAGATACTAATCATAACATGGCATAATACTATGGTTGCTTCGTATTGTTATTATATACTAGTCGCCCACCAAGGACGTTGTGAACCCATATTGGTTCAATATGACTGAAAATGTTCTAGTCGTCCACTTAGGACGTCTAAGTCATATATTCCATGACTTTGAGCCGCTTATACACACTGATCACCCACAAAGGATGTCTAAGTCCCATTTAACGAGATGAGACACTAATAAAGGCTCGGTTATCCACTAAGGATGTCTAGGCTCCATTAATTTATGCCTAGCAGCATTAACTTATGCCTAGCAACATTAATTTTGAATGTGTTGCACATATTTTGAATTTTCATTACACTTAAATATCACATTTTGCTATAAATAATAGCCACATAAATATCACAATGTGACTATTTTGAATGTATTGCACATATGATACCCTTATAATGTGGCAATAAACATAATTTAGATACACATTTGTGATATGGTGTGACTATTGTAAAGCCTATAGTCACATGATCATGCTACAATTAAATGTGACTATACACATTAGGTTGTGGCAAGCAAACACACACTAAAATTTAGACACACATATTTACTTACGTGACCATATGTATCGAATTTTCGTTACACTTAATCATGTTTCTATGGTTTCGTGTGACCATATATGACATTTGGTCACACTCTTCAAGTGTGTGACATATATATTTGTCACTATTAAATGCATATCGTGACTAACGCTTCAAACTTACTTTTTAGTTGTCACACATTTCAAACGCTATGTGGCTAAATATTCAGCAAAGAATAGCAGTCACGTTTAAATAATGTGTGACAAACTTGACTATATAATTTAGTCACATACACAATTACTTCATGTGACCATATATCTCTTTTGGCCACACTATTCAATTGTGTGACATATATTTGTCATATATGTATATCTGTAGTGTGACTAATGCTTAAAGCTGATTTGTATCGGCCACACGTCCCAAATTAAACGTGACTAAATGATCGAAAAATATTTACCAGCTACCCTCTAGTCACATAAATACACAAATGTGTGACATATATCTTCCGAAATGGTCACACAAGTCGGATCGAGTGTGGCTGTTTATTTTATTTTCATACATTTAGTCACGTAAATATGTTACAGTGTGACCGTTTGAAATCGACCATGTGTGACGAAAGGCCATTTTTGTACCAGTGAAAATATATCTTACATCTTACAAAGATCCATTAACAAAACATTGGATGATGCAAGGCATGATGTAAATATAATGTATATATTTCTATTTTAAGAAATAAACATGTAAACATGTAAGTGTATATATGTATGTCCTATGTATATGAAAGTAACTTGTAAGTTACTAGAAACTGTATTAACTTGTTATATGATATTTAGTAAGTTACTAAAAACGTTTGATGTACTTATGTTGTTATGAGACACATTTTTATAGATTGTAAACTTACTAATATTATCTAGACACCTAATGTGGCACTTATTCTATTTAACACCTAAAGTGTATTTTGACACATAAAATACATAAGGACTCTAAAAGTATTTTAACATTCTAAATGGTTGGTCAAGGGGTTTGATCATAATGCCACATAACAAACATGTACGAACCTGTGTTGTAGCATACGAGGACTCAAGACGTCGAGAGGTGTTGAATGTATGTTGAGATAAAATATGATTACAAGTAACTTGTACATTTTACGTTATGTATCAAGTTATATGTTTGTCATCATCAAAACAAACGAGACCGTATAGATTAAATATCATAATATTTGCATTAACACAATGGATGGATTTAAAATGGATGATGAAATTCATGATAAAATGTGTTGAAAACTTAGAGACAACATATTTATTCTAATCCTCTTCTACACCGGTTGACATTAAGGCAAAACTTAGTACTAATGTAGGAAATCCTTATTCTGATATAATGCACTATCGAAGTCTTGCGGGGGCTTTACAATATCTTATATTTACACGCCCCGACATCTCTTATTCTGTCACACACTCAAAATGTAGCAGGGGAAAGGTAATCGGGGGCGTAACTTCATGGCACAAAGTCACAAGATATAAAGAACGACCTCTCTATGAGTCGTTTGAAAGTACACGTTTGATTAAAGAAATAGTGTCTTAAAAACATAGCTTAATAGTTTCACAAGATAAAATGATGTTTGTATTTTATAATTGAACATTAAGTAATGCAACAGAGCTTTGTTAATATGAAATCCCAAAATGTGACTCTATGCCATGCTCCATGCAAACTAAGCTAATGAAATCAAGAAGCTATGCTAAATGTCAACATAAAGTTGGTGAGTTCATAGGTTTAAGTAATTGTAAAAAGGACCACAAGATTTAATGTTTATTTGACAAGTACATTTAGTCATGTATGTATAACTGCGCTAAGCTCATGACACCAAAGCCTTAATGTATGTATGTTTAACCAGTACAGTCGGTCTTGTTGCCCCTATAGGTTCTTTGCCAAACACCTAGAGTTCCTCGAATGAAATGCGTCTGTTTGACTAGTACAGTCGGTTAAGTGAGAGCTATTAACACCCGGACGGGGGATTCAACCCAATAGATTTATTCACAACACTCGCGCTTACTACGTAATCAAAAGTTCATGACAATGGAGACTTCATGGCAAATGTAATAACATAGGCGATTTGTAAAAGTTTTTAGTACTTATGTCGATAAGTAAAAGTAAGCAATGTATTCTCGCCCCAATATATTTCAAAATGAGTATAAACAAGTAAAACTGAGGCCATGAAACTTGCCTCAATCACTAGGTGAATACGGGAAATGTAATGTAAGTTCAACGAGAAATAACTCTTAACCGCGGCCTAAATAAAGAAGCCGTATTAGAAATGATACGACATGTACTATATGCTTATGAGTTTTATAAAGTTTTATCACCCTTACCCTTATATACTTTTAGAAGTTTTAAAAAGTTTCATAAGTCAAAACGTTTAAGGAAAACAAACATAACGCTTTTTTACTTCTAAACATTTAAAAAGAAAGTTGCTGATTTTAGGTAAATCTTGATTTTAAATAGGCTTAAGTTCTTCGTTTCTAGCCCGATTTTGGTCATTCAAGTATCTAAACATAGGTAAATATGCTTTTAAAAAATTAAGGCCTCGGTTTGTGAAAACATGATTTAGGTGTCAATTTATACACAATTGCATGTTGATGTGCTGTTACAGTTTGTTTCTGAAAACTTTTACTCAACTTCGTTAGGCCGTAACTCATTCATTTTATACTGAAATGTTCATTCAAAGGCCTAAGTTGAAGCTTTTTAAGTTTGTCTTTCCAAAAATGTAAACCATTTGTTCGAGTTATAAGCCAATTGTTATAGAAATCCAAAAGACTACATGGATGTCAAAGCTGAAAATTTTCAGAAAACATAACTCAACTTTGCGAAGCCATAACTCTTTCATTACTTAACCTCTAGAGTGGATTCAAGTAGCTAATTAAAGTTTAAGTTAAATTCTTATCTACAAAAAGTTCAAAAGTCTCAACTACACAAACTAATCCTAAGCTGCTCATTTATACGAAGTAAAATTCGAACTTAGAAAGTTAACTACTATTTTGATATCTGGTTTCTTGTAAAATATTTAAAATACTTTGAAAGTTCCAAAAATTATAATATTTGGCTAGAAACTATTTAAGACATATATAACTGTGGTATAAAGGATTTTGGCCAAAGATCATTCTAAAGTGTCTAAATGGTGCACTAAAGCTGGAAATTCTGCCAGATTTTAAGGTTTGTTAAACTATCTTTTAAACAACTTTCAACACAATAAACATATAAGGGTGATACAAAATCAAACATGGAATGTTAAATAAGTATGTAAATGGGTATGAAATGAGTTCATGAAGTGGTTACAAGTGTTGGGGCTGAATGGTGATCAAAAGTGTACAAAAACCTAAGAAAACACTAACTTATCAACTCCAAACCCTAGTTTAATATCACCAACACTTAACCAATTATCCCAAACTCTTGAATACCCCTTGTTTACACCTTGTGGCTTCCGAATTTAGGTAGAGAGGAAAGGGAGAGTTGTGTTTTATTTCGTGTGTGAAAAATGACTAGCGGACCTTGTTTATATAGAGATAATTTAGGTATGGTTGTAAGAGAGGTCACAACTTCACATGGTTTGGTCCTAACCCAAAAGATCAATTCTTGGAGGCTTATGGTGGTCCATGGGTGGCATTACCATGTAAGAATGGTGGGGGGAGGGAGGCTTACTGAATCACTTTCGTCCTAGTTAGTTGACTTGCAAAATGAGGCAAGATAGGATTTTGTCTAGCTTAGATGGGGGTTGTTTGCATTACCCTTCATGTGGCCGGTTTTTGGTGGAGTGAGGGGGGGGGGGGGGGGGAAGAATTTTCAAATTTTAAATAGTTAGAAGTGTGTATATAAGTGTATAATGCAAATGTGGTGAATTTGTTAAGTATTTCACGCATGCATGAGATGTAATGCAAGACGTAGAAATTTTACGTAAAACTTATATGATCAAGTGCATAGACTTATAAAACATGCTTGTAAGAGTCATATACTAGTCTAGTGTCGGTATATGTTTAAAGTTGTTTTTCATTTTACGTGATTTAGCCTTACGGTTATACATAAAGGCATAAATTTGATCAAGTATTCAAAATAAAATATTTAATGTTTGAGTAGACTGTGCCAAATTACGATTACCATTAAAACCTAGGTGCGAAATAAGTTCCTGTTGAGATTTAATCAGCACGAGCATTTGAGCTTGTGTGAGATTGTGCGAGGTTTGAATTGAAACCCAACGCGACCACTACTGCTGCTAGAGTTCGACGACTAGAAGGACGGGTTCTGGGGTTGTGGTTCTGCAATCATGGAGCCATCATCATGAACAAACTTAAAAGTATTACAAAATCGACGATATCCCTTAGCAAAATTAAAGCACAATTTTGACAACTTAACATCACGAACAACATTAGAAAGCCTAGAATTCTAACCTGGATCTTCAAATAAAATCATAGGAGAAGAGGAAGAAGAATCAACTGGTGTAGCTTGTGATTTCGACTTCAATCTCATCTCTTTGATAGTGAGCATCGAACTAAAAGGCCAAAAATCAGGAAAGGGCTCCCGATGTACAATGATACTAACAACATTCTCATACATATCGTTCAACCCTTCAAGATCAAAGTTAACGATGTCATCATTACAAATTGGAGACCTAAGACTTGTTAAGATATATATATATATAGTGTCTATGGACTCGATCTTATGAAAGTAAGCATCGATGCTCAAGTCTACAAGTTTCAAAGACCATAATTTCGCCTTCAAGGCAATTATACGAGTTCTTTTATTGTCATGAAAGATTGTAGCAATATGGTCCCATGTAGGGGTGTCATAAATCCCGACCCGACCCGGACCCGAACCCGAATAAGGATACTCGGGTCGGGTTACTCGGGTCCAAAATCTTAGTCGGGTCAATCGGGTCAACCCGACTAACCCGATTACGAACTCGGGTCGGGTATCGGGTTTCAAAAACTTGCCTATTCGGGTTCGGGTCAACCCGACTAACCCGAGTTTTTTTTTTCTTTTTTTTTTTTTTTTTTTTTTTATTTTTTTTTTTTTTTTTTTTGTGTCTTTGTTCAATTGATAAGCCCAAGTTAAATTAAGTGATCCATGTAGTAAACTTGGCCCATTTTCTATATAATTTTTTTTTTGCCTCGACATAGTGTTTGAACGTAGAAATTACTTCCTCGAGAAAAAGGTGGTGGGTGTGAGAATTTATAGTGTTTGAACTTTGAAGGTATGACATGCCCCTTTTCATATGCAACGTGGATACCTCACACTTGAAACATGAACATGGCTCTACTACATGCATATCTTCTCTTTTTATTTCGTATAAATGAAATCTTTGGTATCTTAGTATATACATAGTTTTTCATGTTAAAGGTACAAACTACAAAGTGAATTTGGTTTTTCATAATTGTCATTCGCAAAAAAAAAAAATAAAAAAAAAATAAAAAAAATTATGTGATTTTGTAAATTGGACAAACCCGAACCCGACTTGACCCGACCCGACTTGACCCGACCCGATTTGACCCGAACCCGACTAACCCGAGTTCAAATAGGGTCGGGTTCGGGTATATTATTTTTACCCTCGACCCGACTTGGACCCGACCCGTTTGACCCGAACCCGACCAACCCGACCCGAATAGCACCCCTAGTCCCATGCCTCTTTAGCGGTTTATGGATATTCCACTACGAGACGTTCTAGAAGGGTTTCGGATAATGTCATGAATATCTATGATAACACAATGGAATCAAGTTTTGGCCACTCCAAAGCAGGAGGGAAAGTTTTACTCGTCGTTACTTCATCAGACGAACCAAGAATGTATGTTAGAACTTCAAAACCTTTACAAGGGTTTTTTAAAAAATTTACCCAAGACAAGTAATTTAGTTTATCAAGGGAATGTTGAAAACTCTATATTATCAGATTCACTAAGACAAGTAATTTAGTTTATCAACATCGATAATGATTATGGCCATGCAGAAGACGCAGTTTGTAGATTTAGTTCTTGAGCAAATATAGGATGAACTATGAAGGTGAAGGTGATGATGCTAAATACGATGTAGCATTAAAGACGGATGCTAATTAATATGCGGAATTGATTGATAAGCCATAATGATTAATTAAAGCAAAAAAGAATTACAAAAGTTCTAATGGCATCCTAAAAATAAGGTTGAAGATGCAGTTAAATCAAATTTGCATTTGACCATACCCATTAGATGCATGAATACGTGACAACTTATTATGGTGTCCTACATTTTTTACAGTATGAAGTTGTTTTACCCAATGGCCGGCTATTGGGGAGTGCGAGTGTGCGACAGGTGCATTGGCATAGGGCCGCAACGAAAGAAGGCCCACCAAATATTGGAAACGTATATCGTTTATATTTTATCATTATCTCAGTAGAATTACACTTGATATAAAATTATCTCACTACAGTTACACTTGATATAAAATTGAGTAGGCAAATATGGGGTAAGGCCCATTATTATTATTATAGGATATATACAAAAGAAATGTGTCCCATCAGATAATGAATAAAAAACTGCTCAAACAGTTTATGGCTAAAAGAGTTTTTGCGTCTTGCGACGATATATTTTTAATATCTTTATAGATTCAACTTTTACCATATAATTCATCAAGCAATTTTATGCACTATTTTTTTTTAGCAAAATAGAAAAAATAAACTTCCACCCTTTTTTAAAACTTAAATATCTCGCAAATCGTAAATCGTCAAGCTACAAAAAAAATACTATCGCGACGAGAATTAAATTATCTTTCTTTAGACATGCATTGTTTTATACTTTCGATGAATTTTTTTTTTTTTTATAATTTTTTTTTTCAAATTTTCCGCCCAGAAAAATCATATATGATTTGTAAAAAATCATATATGATTTATAAAAATCATATATGATTCGTTAAAATTAAATCATATATGATTCTTGCGAATCATATATGATTTTTCTGGGTGGAAATTTTTTTAAAAAAAAAGTTCGTCAAAAAAAAAGTTCATCGAAAATATATAACAATGCATATCTATAGAAAGATGATTTAATTCTCGTCGCGATGTTATTTTTTTGTAAATTAACGATTTCCCGTTTGCTAGATATTTTGTTTTAAAAAAAAAGTGGAAAATAAAAATGAGTGACTATAATTGTTTTATTGGTTCTATGACGAATATAAGATCTATATTGATCTCATCTCATCATCCTACCATAATTTCTACAGCAATAGTTTTGCCATCAATCCATCAGGTAATGTTTTAAACATATTATTTTGACATTTTATTAAGATTTTTTGCTTTGTAAACTATACCTTTTATATGTTCCAAGCTTTAATTGTTGACTGTGTAGCAACTTATTAATTAATTAGATTAGTTATATACATTCTTTATCAAACACAAAGTATGTAATATTACATATTATGTTTTGGTGTTATATACTTCGTAATATAAGGTAGCACCGTAGTACTAATTAGATATTTGTTGTTATTGTTTTGATGTGTTCTAAAAATCATGCCACCTAAATTGTAACTCGGTTAGCATCATTGTATTAATGTTTTTGGAATTTTAGTAATACTTTTTACGTATTATCAAATATCAATGGATATTTTTATTTATACACTTATTTTGGTATTTATTGGGGCTCCGTGTAGTTATGTCACAGGGCCACCAAAATTCATGAGACGGTGAACTCCTCTCAAATAAGACAATAAGTTAACTAGTCGTAATACTTTAAGTATTTAAAGGAGAAAATAAATTATAGGGACTGTTTGTTATATGTGGTTGTCTTTTAATATGTGACAAAGTTAACAGGGTTTGACTGGTATTACAACACAGTTCTATTTAAACAAACAAAACACTCTAGTCGCCTCAATTTAAGTGCGTAACATAAAAGCATAAAAAAAGGTTCGAAGAACATATATTACTCCTTAACTCTCATCCATAATACACAAATTACAACCATACTAAACTATACAAACATTCTATCATAGTTTTCAGGTGTTTCAAGATGTCCAAAACAATTGGTAGAACTGCAGTTGGTATTGATCTTGGAACAACATATTCTTGTGTAGCTGCATGGTTTGATAAACATAACCGCGTGGAGATAATTCCTAATGAACAAGGTAACAAGATTACACCATCATGTGTTGCTTGGGATGGTACACAAATTTTGGTTGGTGAGGCTGCAAAAAATCAAATAAACAGGAACCCTAAAAACACTGTTTTTGGTGAGTTCTTTTTTATTTATATTCCACAAGCAAGTAAAAAAAGTATATACTAGGTTTAACCGTTTATCCTTCTGCTTGTTTCGAATCTTGTAATTTAATTATATTCATAATCTTTGATTCTTTTTGTCAATTTCTCGTAGATGTTAAACATTTAATGGGAAGCGGATTCAACGACAGTAAAGTGCATGAGGACATCAAGTCATGGCCTTTTAAGGTAATTGAAGGGTCTGAGGGGAAGCCATTGATTGTGTTTAAACACGAGTCACAAGAAAAGAAATTTTCACCACAATACATATCTGCCTTGATTCTAAAAAATTTGAAAAAAAACTGCTGAATCATACCTTGGGACAAAAGTTACGGATGCAGTGATAACTGTCCCTGCATATTTCAATAACGAGCAACGACAGGCAACCAAGGCTGCCGGACAACTAGCTGGCCTTAATGTCATGCGTTTGATTAATGAGCCAACATCAGCAGCAATTGCGTATGGCCTTGATAATAGTGCTGACATAAACAGTCCTAATGAGAAAAATGTTTGCATCTTTGATATGGGTGGAGGAACGTTTGATGTGTCTCTTCTTAATATCAGCAAGGATTGCACCATTACTGTTAAAGCAGTCGGTGGTGACACTCATTTGGGTGGCGAGGATTTTGACAAGACGATGGTAAATTATTGTGTCCAAGAATTTAGGATGAAAGAAAACAAGGATGTGAGAAAAAATGCAAGAGCAATGATGAGGTTAAAAGTGGAATGTGAGAAAGCAAAGAGGGATTTGTCATCGACAATAATAACATCTATTGAAATTGACTCGTTGTATGAGGGATATGATTTTTCTATGAAAATAACAAGGGCAAACTTTGAGGAGCTAAACTCATATTTCTTTAATAAGTGCATTGAGCATGTGGAGAGTTGTTTGAGAGATGGAGGTATGAGCAAGAAAGATGTTAATGATGTTGTTGTTGTTGGTGGATCTACATGGATTCCAAGGGTACAACAAATGCTGACAGAATTCTTTGACGGGAAACCACTTTGTAAGAGCCTTAATGCAGATGAAGCTGTAGCTTATGGCGCAGCAGCGTTGGCATCAAAGTTGTGTGGTAATGGTAATAAAAAGGTGAAGGATTTGATTCTATTAGATGTGACTCCTCTGTCTCTTGGCATCCGACTTGGTTTTGATACAATGAGTGTCGTGAATCGTGATCCCGAGGAACACACCCATACCAAGCATGAAGGAGCGTGTTTATAATACATATTTTGACAACCAAGTATCTGCAGAATTCAAAGTATATCAGGGAGAGAGCAACAACATTAGAGAAAACATCTTACTTGGCTCATTTGTTCTCTATGACATTCCAGCAGCCCCTGTAGGTGAGCAGAAGTTAAAGGTTTGCTTTAACATAGATTCCAATGGTATTTTTAATCTCTCGGCAGAGGTGATATCAAAATGTATAAAAATTGAAGAGAAAAATAGTACAAGAACTGAGTATAAGGGAGATAACTCGATAAATAATCTCATCCATTTCTTAGGGTGGTTGGTGTGGTCACATCAAAGTTGTTTGTATATATCAAGTGAGAATTGAATTTAAAGAGCTTTTGCATTTTAGTGATGATAGTCCTAAACATTTTACCACTCAACAACCTCTGACGCTACAAAGTTTTACACTTTTGGCGACAAACAAATTCGTCGCCAAAAGTCCCCACTAAAAGTTTTAGTGACGACATGTCGTCGCAAAAAATGTCGCCCAGGGGTCATCGCTAAAACTTAGGCGACCAAGGTCAAAAGACCTTTAGCGACGAATAGTAAGGCCCACAAACATTCTCATTCAACGACCGAGTAGGGTCTACATGCTTTTAATGACGACATGCGTAGGTAATTTCAAAATCAAATAAAAAGACAATTATTTGTATTATTAATTAATTATATAAATATAAAACTATAAATTATTAAAATAATAAAAGTTTATTGTTGGAGTCTACATTTTTAGCGATGACACGCGTCGTCGCATATTCTGGACTGAGAAATGAATACTCACTCTCAGTGATGGGCACGTATCACCAACAAAAGTAGACTAACAATTATTTATATTAAAATAATATTGGCGACTACATGTTACACAGTTATTGCATGACTTTTAAAAGTATAGTTTCTACGCATAACTCGATAACGAGTACTGAGACATAAAGGTTTACGTGTTCAAATTTATGTGAAATAACTATGGCGATTTGTAAATTTATCTATGTGAAACTTGTACATGCATACTTGAGTAAGGACGAACTTAATAGGTGTTAATCGTTGTAACATTATACGATATATTGAACGTATATTTTTACAAATTATACAAAGCTACAAATTTTCATACTTCAAACATAAAATTATATAAACTTTTTATATAAATGTTGACCTAAATTATTATGGAGTACTATAAAATTTAATCTTTTGTTTTTCAAATTCAATAAAACTTTAATCCGTAATTTTTTAGGTTTTTAGCTTACGGTTCGAACAAAGTAAGATCAAGTCGGATTAAGATCTTAGGCTAGGCACAATAAGAGGGTCTACCACTCGGTCGATGAGGGTCGGCGTCGATCGTCCTTGTTGTGGGATGTCAGTCGGTCTCGGTTGGCGAAGGGTATTTGGACAAACGGGTTGGTCTCTCGACCCTCAAAAAACTACACAAAGAAACAAATTTGATGTTATTTGAGTTCTTACCGGGGTAAGAAACCCTTTTACCCAAAAAAAAAATAAAATATAATCAAAAGATGGAAGAAAAAATATTGCGGGTTTATATATATTTGTGAAGAGTTGCGTGGATATGAATCTATGATCTATATAAAAGATGACTACAAGATTATTATGATTTGGGTTGTGTGATAAAGTGAAAGAAGGATAAATAAGTTTTGTGTTAGAAGAACCAAGAACATTAGGATGATGGGTGATGACGTATAGCCTATAGTTGGGCCACGAGCCCAAATTATAGACATTACTAAGCCCAAACCCACCACGAGTGGGTTATCATGACAAATGACTTGGGCCTTTATTACCAACGGCATGGGCTTACGAAGCCCAAAGCCTAACCGGTACGCATAATTAAGGGATAAGGATCCTCTATTCACGAATAGATATCCTTACCTAAGATAAGCACCACGAGTGCGAAGAGTAAGGAGCAAGAAACCTACACGGTTTCTGCGCCCTATATATAGAATGATATATTCTCATTCAAAGGTACGATTTACACAATCCCTAACTCTTCTACAAACCCTAAAACCGATTACTTACTCTCACGCCGGAGTCTAATCGTGGGAGACAATCCCACGATAAGCCTAACGGTGTTGTTTGCTTTCTTAGTGCGCAGGTTTCACAAGCACTAAAGTTCTAATTGGTACGAGAGCAGGAGTTCAAACAAGGTAAGCCCAACTTTTGTATCAACAAGTGGCGCCATCCGTGGGACCACACTAAGAACTCAAAACCAGAATGCCGAAAAACAAGAACTCAGGCCAGCGGACTCCGCAGCTGGAGAAAATACGTGACGATTCACATAGGAAGAAGAATCAAGATTCGACTCCTAAACCAACCTCTGGAACAACCAGTGCGCCTGGTCATCGTGAGTCAAACGTGACCCCAATCTCGACCGCGGTAGAATTGCCTTCGGGAACAACCCGAACTGCTACCGTAGTCTCAAGCGCTGAGGACATTCAGCGCACCCTCTTCACCACTCCCCACCAGATGGCATCCATAGTGGACAACACTGTGCCACCGGGAGCAGCTAATAGAGGGAGGGAACCCCATGCGGAGACGGGCATCCTCACAGTAGAAGAGGATGTACCTGAAGTAGCATTAAACTATTTTGTGTCCCAACATTATGAGACTTTGACTCGTCTCATGCAAGAGGAGGCAAGGAAAAGGTCAAGCCGCAACCCGCAAAATCGGCTAAACTTTAACCAAGAAAAATCTCCACCGCACCACCCTGAGCGCAGAAACAGTGAGAGGCGCACCAGCGTCCATGATAGACTTGGTACCGCATCTAACTCACAATACTCGGAGGATTACGAAGACAACGCGAGGCGCACCAGTGTCCATGCTAGGCTTGGTAGCCGCAGGATACAAGATAGGCTTGGACGACAACATTCACCAAGCGTAAGAACCTCAAGGTCAGGAAGCAGAAGAATCCAAGATAGGTTGGGAAAACACTACTCCCCAAGTACAAGTCCTTCAAATTCGGGCTCCGAGGACAAACGGCGCAAGCGCCATAGGAGAAACAACTCCCCTTCAAGCAGCTCCTCGGACAACGAGGACAGAGAGACGGGACATTGGAAATCTAAGAACCGACGCCGGTACAACGAGGATGAGGATATTTCCCTTCCTTGGCGTCGCCAAAAGATTGATGCGTTTACACAACGCATAAGTGACTTCTCAGATGACAAAAGAAGGCGTATGCCCACCAATGTTAAAACATACGATGGCACGGGCGATCCTGATGATCATCTAAAAATTTTCGAGTCAGCAGCCGCTATCGAAAACTGGCCACAACCTGTGTGGTGCCATATGTTCAACTCTACCTTGGTAGGGAATGCGCGAACATGGTTCAGCAAGCTTCCACGACGAAGCATAAATGGGTTCGAAGAGCTGCGGAAGGCATTCCGCCCAAAATTTCACACAACGAAAGAAGTGCGCAAAGAACCCTGTGGAACTTGCCAGAGTGAAACAGCGCCAAGGGGAATCCACGAGCGCCTACATGGAGCGCTTCAAGGATGAATGCATGCAAGTCAAGGCATGCCCCGAGGTACTAAAAATCTCAGGGTTCATGAACGGGATCAATAATCCAGAGCTGATACGAAAGCTAAATGACAAAGTACCCCAAAGCTTTGATGAGCTAACAAAGCGCACCAGATCCTTCGTTCAAGGGGAAGCGGCAGCGGCAGACAGCAAAAAAGGTTATTCAACCTTTAAACCACAAGAACAGTCAAGGAAACAATCCAATAACCAAAGTGGCAACCGCAACAGGAATTACCGCAACCAAAACAGTGGAAGGGACAACGACAAGTATGTCCCACTTACAAAAACCCCTAAAGAAATATTCGCGACGGAGGGAGCAAATTTTCCAAAACCTCCACCCATGCTAACACCAGAAGAAAAGCGCATCGGAGGAGGTTACTGCGAATATCATGGACAGAAGGGTCATACTACTAACGACTGCGTCTAACTACGTCAGCTAATTGATAAATTAGTGAGAGAAGGAAAAATGGACCACCTCGTTAAAAACATCAAAGAAGGGAAAGATAGACAAAGGAATGGGGCAAAAAAGGAGATACCAAAAAATAAAGCTGATACCATATACATGATACAATCATGGCAGTGGCATACGAAGCAAAAAGTCAGCCAAAGGTTTTCCAAGGGAAACCATATCTCTTTCCCCACCCTCACTGCGGACAACGCGGTGATCGAACCACTCACTATCTAGATACAAGCGGGAGGTCACGAGATCCACCGCATGTATATGGATGGAGGAGCATCTGCGGACATCATGTATGAACACTGCTTCAGAAGGCTAAAACCCGAGATACAAAACCAGTTAATCCTAGCCACGACGTCGCTGACTGGATTCACAGGTGAAAAAATTTGGCCTATGGGGCAGCTACGCATACTTGTAGCCATTGGTAACGAATACCATTCTACAACGGCTTGGATGAACTTCATGGTGATCAGGTCCCCCTCATCATACAATGGCATTATTGGGAGACCAGGGATATCCGCTATGCGCAGTCCCATCCACCGCACATGGGATGCTTAAATTTCCAGTAGAAGGAGGGATCGTCACCCTCTACAACACTACCACATCTCCAAGAGAATGCAACATAGTGGCAGATGAAGTTCCGCGCGCTCCAGAACAGCACACGAACAAGGTGACAAACCTGAAAGTTGCAATTAACCCAGATTATCCTGACCAAGAGATATCAATTGGGGGATCACTGTCCGACAAGGGCAAAGCAGCTGTGTGCGCACTATTGCAAAGGAACCTAAACATCTTCGCATGGGAACCCAAACATATGACTGGAGTGCCAAGATCCATTACTGAACACAAGCTCGAAATCCGACAAGGATATCCTCCAATACGCCAGAAGAAACGTGGCCAAGCTCCAGAACGCGCAAAAGCTATCCTAGAGGAAGTACACAAGCTTGTGAACGCAGGGATCATGCGAGAGGTTTACTACCACGATTGGCTTTCCAACCCAGTGATGGTAAAGAAAAGCGATGGTAGTTGGAGAATGTGCGTGGACTTCACCGATCTCAACAAAGCATGTCCACAAGACTGCTACCCACTACCAGGAATCGATTGGAAAGTAGAATCCCTGTGCGGGTATCCCTTTAAATGCTTCCTAGACGCGTACAAAGGATACCACCAAATTCAAATGGCCAAGGAGGATGAAGAAAAAACAGCTTTTCACACGAGTCAAGGGGTGTATTGCTACACAAAAATGCCTTTTGGTTTAAAGAATGCAGGGGCCACATACCAACGGTTAGTGGACAATGCATTTGAGAAGCAAGTAGGCCGCAATTTGGAGGTCTATGTTGATGACCTAGTCATAAAAAGCCATACCGAAGAGGAATTGGTGCGTGACATAGAGGAGACGTTTAAAACATTGGGAAGAATAAACATGAAGTTGAACCCTAAGAAGTGCACTTTTGGAGCAACAGAAGGAATGTTTCTTGGTTACCTAATAGAACCCGATGGTATTAAACCTTGTCCAGAAAAAACAAAGGCGGTCATCGAACTACCTTCACCGCGCACACTAAAAGAAGTCCAGTCACTAAACGGCAAGCTGGCCTGGTTGAACCGATTCTTGTCCAAATCAGGGGACAAATCACTTCCTCTCTTTAAGACACTCACGAAGTGCACAAAGAAGGGAGATTTTCGGTGGACTCCAGAAGCGGAAGACGCCTTCCAACAGCTGAAACAAAACCTAGCAGAGCTACCAAAGCTTGTCGCACCCCGACAAGGGGAAGAATTGATCATGTATCTCTCAGCGACCCATGGAGCAGTCAGCGCGGTACTACTGACAGACAGAAACTCTGTTCAAACACCTATATACTTCGTAAGCAAAGCCCTCAAGAAGACATAGACTAACTACACCGCTATGGAGAAACTGGTCCTAGCTCTAGTATTCGCAGCTAAAAGGCTGCGCAGGTACTTCCAAGCGCATCCGATAGCTGTAATCACGGACCAACCCATCAAGCAGGTTATCTCTAAACCTGACGCATCAGGGCGACCTCAAAAGTGGAGTGTGTTATTGAGCGAACATAATATCTCCTATAGGCCGCGCACTGCGATCAAAGGACAGATACTGGCTGATTTCATTATCGAGAAGCCAGATGATGATACTCCATCACCAAAGATTGAAGTACCATTACAAGAACCATGGGTTCTATTTACAGATGGATCCTCATGCGCAGAAGGATCAGGTGTAACACCCCGTAATTTACCGAGTCATTTATTAATGCCAAATACCAAGTAATCAATTTGAGAGCTTAATTAACCCCCCTTTTTTTTTACGAATCAATTTTTTTTATTTATTTCAACATTACATCAACGAGTTATACTCGTCAACAACTATGTGACGTATCTCATTCCTCAATTCGAACAGGCACACACGCGTACCGACACCGTATTAGTAATGGCTTAAATTCTATAACTATTTCTCGGAGTCAATAACTTTGTCCTTATATTATATTTTTTTATATATATAAAAACGTTTCCAGAAATGTATTTCTCGCATCTTTGTTAAACCAAGGTACCGAGCTCAACGGTACACAGAATACACGAAGTAAAAATTTAATTATTCTTTTCCCCTTTGACTTCGGTTTTCACACCAACATTCACGTGATAACTTAAAACTTTGAACCTCGGATAATGACACTTCAAGTGTTTTGACTCTTAACTCCTTTTGGCAAACTTACTTTAAACAACTGCACCTAAAGCTTAGTCAAAGCATACTCATTTGTGCATGCATCTCAAAGCTACTAGCCCCTTTTTCCTGAGCCCTTCAATCCCACGCCTAGTACTCACATGCTTTCCTTGAACTTTGCTTTTGAAAGGGACCCCACTAGTAAATTGTTATTTAACCAAATAAGAATACACACTCAAAAGCATGCATGAAAGCAAACCAAAAGCAACCCTCTTTTGCTCCTATAATCGGCTGAAACCAAAGTGTGAAACACACATAGCTTCTTCACGTGATGGCCTAAGTACATGAACCCAATAGCTACTTTAGCCTAAAACATGGTATCACAAGTTTTCAACTCCAAAAGCAATGTCAACACTTTGCTCTTTTGTTCCTTTTAATTACTGACGTGAACCAAAGGACCAAGCACACACAATTCCTCTTCAATTTCCAGTCACATTGTCACTATTGGTATCTTGGATTCAAGGCTAAATTGGTTTGGGTTGTGCTTGAAGTTAGGATTACTTTCTTGGGTATTATTCTTTGGGTTCTTGATCCTCTTGCACTCGACACAAACACACCCACTGTAAGAATCTTAATCTTTAAATTATTATGTTTTGGTTAGTATATATTATCAAACTAGATTTCATTTGATTGTTCATGTAAATGGATTAATTTTTAAAAGCTAAAACCTTGTTTTAATTTATGCATGGTCGATCTATATGTAAATGTGGTAAAAGTCTTGTGTTGTTGTAATTGTGTGGTAACCTTGAAACCAAGAAACACTAATGAGAACATATAAATAAGCAATTGCTTATTACAAGAACTTTTCAACATACACTAAATTTAGGGGAGCTTATTAGGTGTTTTTGGACTTAAAAAAAAAATATGGCTCGAAGTCTTGGAAGTTGCTTATTTTGGTTTTAACCTATATTGTTTTTCTTTACTAGCTAAATTTAGCTTACAAGTTTAATTGAATCAAAGCCATTGGACTCTAAATTAAATTGGTGTAGCATTCTTTTGGGTTTTGACGTGGAAACAAAGGGGTCAAAAGCCAACAGTAGGGGTGTTGGTCATTGCTCAAATTGAATCAACAATTTATAACTTATTACTAACTTAATGCATCATGGGTTAAATTGTGTTTTTGTGGTGTTGTCTCCTTGCCGAGAACCGAATAGTGAGTGTTGCTGTTGGTTTTACTACTTTTGCCCTCAAAGTTGGCCACTTCAAACTAATTAAATAAATGGTTTTGGTGTATTTTGGATTTGGATTTGGATTGTGTGTTGGTTGTTTGCTTAATCGACCAATAGAGGGTGCGTTTGCTTATTCTTGGTCAACAAAGGTCAAAGCGCTTATTTTCGAAACCGACTTGCTCATTTGAGTCAATTTCGACCCGTTTGAAAACTTACAAAATTTCGGCTCATCTTCTAATATTGTCCTCCTTATTTTAATATAAAAGAAAAAATCCAATCCGCGGCCTCTTTGGCTTATTTTAGAACTTATCGATTTAACTTATTTAAATTTTATGAGTTTTGACTTATTACTTTTCGTCTCATTTTTAGACTTATTGGTTTGGCATATTTTGGACTAATTAAAATGGTTTAAGTGGGAGAATTTCAATATTTGAGGATTTTTGAGAAACGAATATATACGAACGGGTCATGCTCGATTTTTGTCAAAATATACACTTAACTTATTTTTCTATCAAACCGACTAATAGACGAAAAATGAAACATAACTCACACTTCTAAAAATATTTTCACTAACTATTTTAATCTTTTAAACTTAAATTTATACATATATATATGTATATACTAATACCTAACGACATTTAATTTATAACTTTCGACCACCATTCTCGATACTTGATTGCCTTTGTACCTTGTCTTTCGGATATTTGTGAAACGAATACTATTTTGTCATGTGTACTTTATACTTATATATATATATATACTTACGTACTTCCAAGAGCCAATACTTATAAACACTTAGAAACTATTCAAACTTAAATGCTGCCACACAAGCAACAATAACGCATACATTTTTAAAACTTTTAAACTTTTAAACTTATCGAGTCTTAAACCGAAAACTGTAAGCTAAACTTGCCACACTAATCTAGGTCGCGTGTCGGTGCCGCTCACTATCACTACTTGATTCTTTTCACTATCAGACTGCTTATTGCTAAGGTGAGTCATAGCCCCTCTTTTATCTATTTTGAACTTTTTGGGGGAGATACATGCTCGTTTTACTTAAAGCTTTTGCTCGTTTATCTTAAACGTTTTACTCGATTTATGAAACACTCTATTTGTTTATTGCAACATATTAAATGCTACGAACCTGAACACAAGTATGTTTCTGTATGCTATCCTGATTGATATTGCCTAAGTTACCGCTGTTGCCAAAAGTCCCTCATCTCATGACCCATTAATCACTTGCAAGTGAACGCGAATATAGTGAATAGATCTATTGGCAGTTGACGCCCCATTTGAAGTTAGCCTGGAATGGTAACCGAATGCACTATATTTGAATATCATAGGAATCTGGCAACCTCCTAGTATCCGAGGGCACTATTACCTGCATCATATTTTTATGTGTAGGCTTCCCATAAGATTTTTTTATATAACTCTTATGGCTGCAGAACAGTGTTAAGGTTTGCGTGTCATGAGGCTTAGTGCAATATCCTATGTTACGATGCTATTGCTTCACTACTACTTGACTTGTGTTCAGATGTTTTACACAACTACTATGGGTGCAACAACGAGGCCCAATGTTTCTTTATGGGTGCAACAACGTGGCCCAAATCTTGAGACTTGTGTTCAACTGATTTATAAACCAACTATGAGCGTATAACAACGTAGCCCACGATTCATTTTGTTGCAATTATCAAAGGAATTCGAAACTCTTTCAATCAACTGTTTTACTTATAAACTCTATGAACTCACCAACCTTTGTGTTGACACTTTTTAGTATGTATTTCAGGTTTCCTGAGGTGATAACTTACTCTTGGAGGCTCTTGGCGAATGGCATGGCCTGGTCATAGATGACTCTGATAATCATTTGGGACCGTTTAAATACTCTTATGGGCCTATATTTCCGCACTATTTTTGAAAGATGTAAACAAAGTACTTTTCACAATGAAATTTCTTCTAATCGATTGAGGTAAAAACCATTCTTTATACTTTGTGTTATGATATCAATTGAGTAGCACCCCAGTAACATATGCTTCCGCTGGACCCGATTTTGGGGGTGTTACATCAGGCGCAGGTCTTATCCTTACCAGCCCAGATGGAACAGAGCATACTTATGCCCTACGCTTTGAATTCATAGCCACAAACAATGAGGCAGAGTATGAAGCATTACTGGCTGGACTACGCATAGCAAATCAAATGGGTGTACGCAACCTAGAAGCTAATGTGGATTCACGACTAGTAACAAACCACGTGTTAGGCGAGTATGTGGCTCAAGAAGAACACATGATCCAATACCTCGATAAAGCCAAATCCTTGATCAAGAATTTTGACAAATTTTCCATCAAACAAATCCCACGAGGAGAAAACAAAAAAGCAGATGCGCTTAGTAAAATCGCATCAACAAGCTTTGCACACCTGTCAAAACAGGTATTGGTGGAAACATTGAAAAACAAATCCATCTCTGAGATGGAAGTATCCATGGTGATAGAGGAAGAAAATCCCACATGGATGACACCTATCATGGATTTTATCAGTAAGGGAACACTCCCCCAGGAACAAAAGGACGCTCGACGAATACGGCACACAGCGCAGAGGTTCGAACTTCGAGATGGTATCCTATATCGGCGTTCATTCCTACAACCATGGCTCAGGTGCGTCGGACCTCTTCAGGCAGATTACGTACTCCGGGAAATCCACGCTGGATCTTGCAGCATGCACTCAGGACCACGGTCTGTTGTAGCGCGCGCCTTGCGATCCGGATACTATTGGCCTACCATGCACCGCGACGCGCGAGACATGATTAGAAGATGCAACGACTGCCAAGTCCATAGACCCATTCCGCGTCGGCCACAACATGAGCTAACACCCATCACCTCACCATGGCCATTCCACAAGTGGGGAATTGACATTGCTGGACCCTTTCCAGTCGCGGCAGGAGGCCTCAAGTTCCTCATTGTCGCCATCGATTACTTCACCAAATGGATCGAGGCAAAAGCAGTGGCAAGTATCACAGGTAACCAGGTCAAACGATTCGTTTGGGATAACATTGTATGCCGCTTTGGCCTACCTGGAGAAATTATTTCGGACAACGGAAAACAATTCTGTGATAACCCATTAATTCAAAGATTGGTGCGCGCAGTTAAACATCACACAGCACTTCGCGTCAGTTAAACATCCACAAATAAATGGATTAGTAGAACGCGCGAATCGTAGCCTGGGTGAAGGAATTAAGGCGCGCTTGGACAGACATAAAGGAAGATGGGTAGACGAATTATCGCATGTTTTGTGGGCTCACCGCACAG
This sequence comes from Artemisia argyi, assembly GCA_030686995.1. Taxonomy (NCBI): domain Eukaryota; kingdom Viridiplantae; phylum Streptophyta; class Magnoliopsida; order Asterales; family Asteraceae; genus Artemisia; species Artemisia argyi. The sequence continues at coordinate 290,078,456 of CM060709.1, forward strand.
AAATCAAAGTCAGCAATGGCGATACACCTTTTTCTCTTGTCTACGGGACGGAAGCTGTTATACCAGCAAAAATTGGAATGCCAACAATCCGTACATCGGAAGTTAACGTCGCAACAAACGATGATGAACGGCTTATTGACTTAGATCTGTTGGAAGAACGACGCGAAAGGGCGGCTATTCGCGAAGCAAAAGCTAAATCAAAGATGAAGAAGTATTATGATACAAGAGTCAGAAACACTTCTTTCAAACCAGGGGACTTTGTATACCGCGCCAACGATGCCAGCCACGCAGAAGACACGGGCAAGCTCGGACCCAAGTGGGAAGGGCCTTACGAGGTCACAAAGGCATTAGGCGATGGTGCGTACAGAGTGCGCGACATGAAAGGCCACGAGCTACCGCGCACCTGGAACATTTGCAATCTCAAAAGATGCTACCTTTAGGCCACGAGCCACACACTGACACATCCGCACTTTAGTAAGAGCTCAATAAATGTTGGTGTATTTATTTATTTATTTTTTCTTAGGAAATTGTCATTTTTGCACTTGCAACAATCAATAAAACGTTGTGGTTTCTAGCTAACTCCACAACACAGTTTAACATTATTGTTTACATTCTTCATTTATGTTTCAATTCTGTTTATATTATTGCCTACATGGCGTGCATGCACATATTAAGACCACACGAGGGCAGACAGGATGAGTAAACCTACTAAAGTACTCGTTGAGTAAGAGGGTTGCAAACCCATCAACATCGGATCACGTATCCCTGTTAAACACCTTACTATCAAGACGTTGGAGTAAGTTAATAAGTACACCCCACGATGGATGCACTTTATCGCACACGGTGCGCGTTTAACAAAACATGGACTCAAAACAATTGACTCCTATATAGTGGAACTTGTAGTACGCTGCATTCCACCACACGAATTCAAAACAATTGACTCCTAAATTCGTACACTAACTTCATACAAGCTTATGAATTTAGTACGCATCTCATAATGAATGCGCAACAACAAGTTGAAAACGAACTAATAAACCAAGACACTTGGTTACCAAAATGACAAACGTAGTACGCTACACACTTACTTGCACGTTTGCTAAGGTTATGGACCGCAAACGTTTCATACGTCACGGACTTAATGCACAAATTCTGGGCTCAAATACAAGCTATTATTTGCACGTTTGCTACTTTAGATAAGTCTTTCACGACAAGGAAAAAATCTAAGTACAAAAAGCAACACATGTGCACAAAAGAGCTCAATAAATTTATTTACTAAAAACTACAAGTTTTTACAAAAGCTATAACTATGAGTTATATACATCTATACACTATGGACACGCTCTGTGGAAGGCTCTGGCACAGCTGAGCTTCCCGCCTCCTGCATCTTCCTCAATAATAACGCATCTCTCTGCGACACGGTCGCCACACTGACGGCAACACCATCCGACCTAGGAAGGTGTGCAGCACCCACACCGCAGAGGGTGGCCTTCCCTTTAAGACCTCTCTTCTTGGCTGCCCTCTCTTCGTGGCGCTCCAAAACTTCCTTCAGTGGCACCTCCGTCTCAAGTGCGAAGGGGTTCAGGATATCACGCGGGCGCACGAACACCGGAACCTGCAGTTGGGACTCATCAGGCTTTAAGAAGAAATCAGCCTCGGCCTCCGCATTCTCGGCTATATGCCTCCCAAGTGTTAATCCCTGCATGATCACTCGGATGGGATAATCTTGGTCGCGCTCCAGCTGCGCAATGTGGGGAAGCTCAAAGAGCCTCATCTTTTCCATCGCCTGCACAAGCTCGTCGTAGGCATCAGCATTATACTCAGGAACCTCAGAAGGAGATACCTTGAGCAGTTGCGCCTCAGCCAACTCTTCAATGGCCTGCGTCTTGCCACGAGCAATGGCGCACTCCACCACCCTCCCAAAGGCGTTCACAACCTCTGAGGACTCCAAAGTCCCCACGGCAGCCAAGCGCAAGCCATGACTGATCAACCACCTGCGAAAACAACGACAAAGGCATTAGAAAAGAAACACAAAATACATAAAGAAATTAAGGTACAACAAGTACCTGCGCTCTGCAATAGTCGACATCAAATGGGGATACAGCTCCTCATCATACTCTATGCTGAGACGGCGCAGCTTCTCTTCCTGCGCCTCCACAGAGTCCTCAACCTTCTTGCCAAACTTAGCAAGCTCACCGCAGAGCTCATTCTTCCTCTCCTCTAAGTATTTTACCCCCCAGGCAAGGTCAGCTTTATATTGCTGCGACTCCCCACGTTCGCGCTGTAGCTCAGCCAAAACTACCAGCTTCTCCTCAGCCGCCTTCTTGGCGCGCTCATCAGCAGCTAACACCTCTGCCTGAGCCTCCGCCAATTGCGCTTTCAACTGCACAATCTGCTCATCCCTCAGAGCAAGGCTGCCTCCCTCAACGACGGCCCGCGCCTTTAGCTGAGTGACCAACTCAGCCTGGCGGGTAGCAACACCAGCAAGTTCCTCAACCAACTCCTGCGCAGACATCTGCGCCGTAGCCTTCAAAGGCTCCTCTACATCAGCACCCTTGGGCGACGCGGCACGATCAACAAACACCGTATCAGCCTCTGCGGCATGATCCCTATGAGATAAAGAAGATGAGGTTAGTACACGGATATATATTAAACAAGAGAAAATAAGTTACATTCGAAAATGCTTACACAAGTGGTGGAGAGTCGGCCCGATTCTTCTGTGCGCTAGTAGCAGACATCTCGTCTGGCGCGTCCGACTCATCTTCACCGATCAAACGACGTCTCCTATTGGATGTACCAACTACATAACCACCAGAAGATGCTTCCTTGTGATTCTTCTTGCGGACCTCCGTGGACTCCAAAATCTCCACGCTGTTAGACGCCTCAACATGCGTCTCTTCCTCCACGGGAGACCTCTCCTCAGTAGGAGGAACAACCTGCACTGACTCGACAAGCATAGCTGCAGGAGGAGAGTCTTGCTGCGCAACAGCCGCAAAAGTAGTCAGGTGCCCCGCCGTGGCCTGTAATATGGGTTGCTCACCCTCCCTCAGGGGGCGCACCCCTATCGTTACACGCTTCGGTTCCTTCAGCTTTACAACAGAGAATAAATCCATCTCTGCGACACACAAAAGACAAGCAACAAAAGAACAAAGTTAGTTATTCAAAGGATTGATAGCAAAACACTTACGTTATAGATGCAGTAAAAGGATGAGCACCCACCCTGGCTGTCCTCATCAAGAAAGGTTGGAACCTCGTTCGCACCATCAAAATAATTTTGGCTCAGCCCCATATGCACCAAGAACTCCTCAGGATATGAGTTAATGGGAATGCGGTTGGCATCAATTATGTTCGCATCCGCAGCACTGTAAGAACCAGGGATAGGACATTTATCCCTCGGTAGCGACCTTTGAGTATAGAACTCAAAGCGCGATGGAAATACCACATCATCTACCCAAAAGAAGTACTCTCTCCAATGCCGCAGAGAATCTACCTTCTCCTCATAACATTGGAGGCGCCCAGCGCGTTTGGCAAACGAAACCCATCCGTGCGACCACGTTGTGTGGTAAAACGCACAAAAAAGGTCAACCGTCGGATTGATAGCCAATAACCGACAGTTAATCTCAAAGTTTGATACCTTAGCCGCACCTATACAGTGCAGCTGTGAGATATGGAGTTGGTAATGATTGAGCACGTTGCTCAAAAAGACAGAAATGGGCACACGATGATTCGCGTAATTAAAAAAGCGTGTAAACAAGCCAATTTTCCCATCGGGGAAATCAGCAATGCACGCATCCACGTCTGGTGCTTCAGGGTGGACGTCGAGAGGAATGAAGAAGTCAGAGGAAAACTGACGTACATCATCCTCATCCAGCCTAGAGCGAAAGTCGTGTAATTGAGCAACCATTTTATAAATAAGTTTTGGTAAATTATCGCGCACGCGCAGTTACCTAACGTATACAGAGGATCGAGGAGAAACAAAGCTTTCAAAAAATTTGCAAATGGTGAAAAAACGTTTTAACTGTGTGAAACACAGTGAAATGGGGGCGGTGCTTTATATAATAGACTAAGAAACCCTAAATAGGATGCCACGTGGAATCCACTCACGAACGTGTGGCTGGGAGGCGAAGAGTACAAGCACTTTTCCCCTTTTCCCGAGATACACGTGGATAGCTCCCCCATTTCTCGAGGCACACTTTGTGATATTTGGGACTAGGTCCATTGTTCCTATCATTTGGGCGGGAAATATTTAATTTCTTCCCGCCACGCTTACCGCTCGTTCCTTTAGTCTAGTATCCGCGACTACGTGCCGCGCACACTAGACTGGGGGGACATGATGACGTATAGCCTATAGTTGGGCCACGAGCCCAAATTATAGACATTACTAAGCCCAAACCCACCACGAGTGGGTTATCATGACAAATGACTTGGGCCTTTAATACCAACGGCATGGGCTTACGAAGCCCAAAGCCCAACCGGTACGCATAATTAAGGGATAAGGATCCTCTATTCACGGATAGATATCCTTACCTAAGATAAGCACCACGAGTGCGAAGAGTAAGGAGCAAGAAACCTACACGGTTTCTGCGCCCTATATATAGAATGATGTATTCTCATTCAAAGGTACGATTTACACAATCCCTAACTCTTCTACAAACCCTAAAACCGATTACTTACTCTCACGCCGGAGTCTAATCGTGGGAGACAATCCCACGATAAGCCTAACGGTGTTGTTTGCTTTCTTAGTGCGCAGGTTTCACAAGCACTAAAGTTCTAATTGGTACGAGAGCAGGAGTTCAAACAAGGTAAGCCCAACTTTTGTATCAACAATGGGTAATCCAAATAACATCAAATTTGGTTGGTGTATATGTCTTTTTATCTCTACCGAGTTGAAAAACAGGTATAACCCGTGGATTTGGTTAAAACCTAGTTTAGTCATTATTTAGTTTTATTTGTAATGTTTTTAAATATATTTGAATTATTATGTAATTGCTTTTTTTATTATTAAATAATTTTGTTGTTAAAAAAAGTTGAAAAAAAAAATGTTGGTCGCCTTATTGTACTTAAAATGTCAACTTCATGTCGCAGGAGAGAAAAAGCCGATGTGGCAGGAAAATTGAAAGTCGCTGAGGATCACTGATGAGGGTAGTCTTATGGATCCTATGATAAGGATTGGGATCTTATTGAAATCTTACATTTGCAAAGATCCTGCATACATCAAATCATTTTTGTTTTATAATATCGTAAAATTGTAAGATCAAGTTCGGATATTAATATCCATAGTTTGTGATATTATTGAGGTCGTTAAACCGATTTTTGGTACACGTAAGTAAAAGACAAAAGTGTTAACTATACTAGTTACGGGCTGAAAATAAAAAATCTAACAAAATTCCCTATCAAGTTAAAATAAGATTAGTTTGTGTTTACGACTTTACATCAGATGTCGACAAAGCCGGACTGTAATTTATTTATAAAGCACGAGCATAGAAAGAAATGCATATGAAATTAGCCAAAATTGTTACGAATGTACGTGTAACAACTTTTATTTGCAAACGACCCACAGCTAGAAAATACATCTAAGTATTTCCTGCCCAGGAAAACACATAAAATGCATCTAAAGTTGAAAAACCAAATAAGTTCTAGTCTTCGAACCCCAATTTCTTCCTCCAGTTTTGAGCCATGTCAAAGACTTTTGCAGAGTCGGGAAGAGTTTTAGACACGCACTCCTTGTTCTCAATGCACCTTTTAGCCCAAGCAATTAACTTTGGGAACTCATTTTCGAAATCAAACTTCCCATACGTTTCGTAGACTTTAAACCAAGGATAAAATGTAATCAAAGATATATCAAGGTAGCCGAAACTTTCACCTCCGAAGTAAGGTTTGTCTCCAAGTTCTCCTTCAAGCAATTTAAAGATATCTACGAACTCTATCCTTGCTGCTTCATGTTCTTCCCCTTTTGTTGTGAACAAAGGTCTCGCAGTTTGGTATAACTATACTCCATAAGAAAGTTAGACAAAATATACCATCAACATTTTCCTCATCAGCCAAGAAGCAAAAATTATTACAAATTTAACTATCTAAATCTAAAATTTTCTTCCTTGGGCATATGAAATGGTTTTTTTTTTTTTTTTTTTTTTTTTTTTTTTTTTTTTTAAACACGGATATCGACTGTTCATTTTTTAAAGATTTATTAACATTTTGGTCCCGAATTTGAGAATTCTTAACATTTTTGTCCAATAGATGCGATAAAATTTTATTAGGACCATTAACTTTTCGCATGTGCATGTTACGTATGTGATTTCACTTTAGCCGTATATGCTACAATCTCATCCACGTATTCACACAAGCATACATAAAAAACTTCTGATTCATTTTAGGCCACACAAATAAATTCCGATTCTTGTTTTCACATCAAATCATCAATGTCGAATTCGTGTGTTTATCAGTTTATGTGGTTAACTTCTTAATATATGTTGGAAAAATGATTTACAAAATGAGTTTTTGTAAAACTTTGAACATAATTTAATATATGTATATGTTATATATATTTATGTTTCTTGGGGGCGTTTTGTTCTCCTCCAAGAGAGCTTCGTAACAAGCTTAAGTATGTCCAAAATAGAGCTAAGATGAATGAGATATCGTGTCTCAAAGTGAGGCACATAAAACACAATATAAGGAAAAAGTGTTGCATCCCACATCGCCCAAAACAAGAAGTGAAAGCTAGTTTATAAGGTAATCTTAGTATTAGCTTTCAAATTCTTTTAAGTGAGCTATGCTCCCACTCCTACGCGCGCGCAGGGGGTGCAGATTGTGGGATTTCTGGGCCAAAATGAGTTCGAAGCTTCTGAACTCATGCGAGCCCGCGCGACCTGCGGACACGAATGCAGCTCCGAAGCCTCGCATATGTGCGTATCTTTTTGAGTGTCCGATTTCCAGATAATTTTGGAATGGATTGAAAATAAGTTATCAGAATATTATTGTGTTAATAAAAGATTTGGAAATCTGTTTTGTAAATAACAGATTTTGTTATTTTCGGCCAAACTTTTATCTTGAAGAACAAGTCTGTTTATAAATAACAGATTGTGTCATTTTCGGCTATCTTGAAGAATAAGTCGAGTCTTCAATATAAATACAGCCTACCTCATTCAGTTTTGTAGACAGAAAAAACGCAATCTGTTATTTATAACGCAGCTCTTACAGCCGAATTTCCAGCAGTCTTTTCGATCAGAAGCACACAAGGTTTTCGTGATCTTTCAGGCAAGTAAGTCAAGTCCGGCTGTGCAACAGCTTTGAACGTTGTACCCTGGGAAACAGACGGCGAATCTGTTTTAAGGGAATCGTGTTTACACGAGCCTCGTTTTATTACCTTTACTGCTTTCTTTTATTTACGTTATATAGTGTCTGTCTTCTGCTTCTACTCCATTCTGTCTGTATTTACTTTTCTGTTATTTAATTTCTGTTATTTATTTATTATAATCTGATTTTATAAATAAAGTGTACACCGTTTCCCACAATATATACACTTCATATTTATGTGTGTGTTTTGTCTCGATATTTTGCTTTAATTTAGAGCCGTTTTCATCAATGGATCTAGAAATCTGACAAATGGTTCGCACATTTTCTAGAGACAGCAAGGTGAATGTTGTTGAACTCTAAAAAACTCTTTAAGAAGAATACTTTCTACACTACTTTTGTTGATCAAAGGATATATACGTGAAAATCATCTGCCCCATGTCTCCCCTGGTTTTCATATATGAAAACGATTTATTAGACGTAAGATTTATTATTGGAATCAGTTTTGATAACTAAGAAATTTTATTAATCTGGTTATTGAAATGACTTCTATTAAGTTTAGGAGCGGATTAAATTACTAATGAATGCATGGGTGATGGTGGACTAATTGACAATGAAGAGGTCGAGGATAAAATGAAATAAAGTAAATGACCAAAATGTACTCATTTGAGGCACATGGGTTATTTAATACTTTAGACATTGGATACCCGGTCCTCTCGTACCAAGGAAAGGTCCTCTCAATGCTCTAACGCCCACACCGGATATGGACCAACTAACTCACGACATTCTGAACCCAGCTCACGTGCCGCTTTAATAACTTGTTTAAGAGACGGAGCAAAGTGTACGCTAAGAAACCTCAATATAGGGACACATTGTTCACTTATTGAGTGGTAAAACTGATATCCGTAATCTTATAAATCAAGCGATTTATCATGTACAATCTACTCTAAAAAATAACAATAATACTGACCTTTTTTACCCAATCTTTCTGTTTATTTATTTTATGAGCAAATGGATAGATCTAACTTGATAATTAGGGCATCCACTATAGTGGGTTTATGAAAAGGTTTATGTTTGTTTCTATCATAGTGGACACTCATTTCATGTCTATGTGGCATGAAGAGGTACTAATTCTTGAACCTCTTTAGAAATTCAATACATTTAATGCATCTGTTAAAAAAGATATTTTATGAACTTGTAAAGGTTTATACTATAGTGAATGTAGGTTTATAAAATAATAAGGTCTAAAATTTATTGATGTATTAATGTATAAACCTTTGTAAAAAGTTTATCATAGTGGATGCTCTTAGTCATACCACACTCTTAATTAATTAGTTGATTTGTGACATCCAAAGGCAAATTAAAAGTCGTGTAACAAACTTGGAGGGTGAATCAAATTATAAAGTAAGTTAACTAATTCGGAGGGTTGTAATCAAGCCAAACACAGCTCGAGCTTGACAAGGCTTGAGCTCGGCTTGAAAGTTATAAGGTAGGCTTAAGCTTGGCTCGATAGCTCGACAAGCTTTAATAATCCAAGCTTAAGCTTGGCTTGAAAGTCATAAGTCAAGATTGAGCTTGGCTCGATAACTCGACGAGCTTTAATAATCCAAGCTTGAGCTCGGCTCGATTAATATTCGAATAAGGCTCAAGCTTGGCTCGAAAAACTCAAATTTATACATAAACATCATATTCAATAGTTAAAGTCATCAATAAAGTTAAGAAAATACGCGATAAACTCAACATCAAAGAACTTATACAAAATACTGAAGCTTTATAGTTTAAAAAGTCCTTCCACGATAAATATTTAACTATTATACCAATATCCACATTAGCATTTAGTTTATTTATATAAATATGTATAATAAAAATATTATGTACATCAAGGCTAGAAAAGCTTGATAAAAGTTCGAGCTCGAGCTATTGGAAGTTCGAGCTTGGCTCATTATGTGTTTCAAGCTAGCTTGTTAGGTTCGGACTCAGGCTCGAGCTCGATAAAAGCTCAATTCGATCGAGTCAAGGCTAATTAAGGTCGAACACGAGTTGCTTGATAAAAGTTTGATTTGTTTGCGGCCCTAATCCGGCATGTATTTAGCAGTTTAGAACCCTAATATCCTCAAAGTATATTACAAATAGTTAGGCGTGTACATCAGTAAATATGAATGAAAAACACTCTACTTCCCAAATAAACTAAATCGCTGCCCGTTTACCCTAAATACTAGAATATATAAATGTTAAATCGATATTACTCCACATGCAATCAAGGAAAGTAAAATTTAGTTACCTTCTTGTCGATAAAGTCAACCCAAAACCTAGCACGTGCTTTGGCATAGGCATCAACAGGAAAAAATGGAGCTCTATCATTCCAAACATCATCTATATATTGAACAATGATACTAGACTCACATATCGGTTTGCCGTTGTGAATAAGAACCGGGATTTTCTTGTGAACCGGGTTCATTTCCAAAAGAAGCTGGCTTTTGTTCTGTAAATCCTCTTCTTTGTATTCAAACGGAATACCCTTTTCAGCAAGAGCTACTCTGACCCTCATACCAAACATGCTCATCCATAAATCAAGTAGAATCACTTCATCTTGTCCTACCATTTTTTTTTGGTGATATTCACTACTTGCTTTTGTGTGTGGGAAGGAGCTAGAATATTTATATTTAGGTGAGTTCATAAATCATAAGTCTAGACTCTCCTGATTTTTACACAACATATGTCAGCACGTGATAGTGGTATTTTGTTTTGGCAAACGGGTGGTCCAATCTCTTAAATCAAAAATGTAAAACTTTAAAGGCTTATATTTTCACATAAGTCAGTGTTAATGTCAATTGTATAGAAGATTGATACGGAAATTTAAATAAGGTTGTTTGTTACGTGTATTTAAAGGAATGGTTGACATGATTAATTGTGTCACTACCAGTGACATATTAGCTTAGCTAGGCATGTGTGTGAACTGTAAATTATTCTGCCAACATCACCTCCCTTTACAGCATCACCACATATTATTTTTGCAGCTTGGTTCACATATATTGGATTGGTACCACTCGGAGATATGCCGTACGTATCTTGAAGATCGAGTGGTTGTAACAAAATCATTTCTTTAACTTCTAATGAATCGTGAAATAGCCTTCTTGGAACTTGTCCCGGACTGGACTATTAGATGATAAATAAGGCTCAAGCTCGGTATTTGGGATTGGTTCCATTAAGATTTCATTATGTATTACCTCTATATATATCATATCAACAAAACGTATCACCCAAAAGGAATTATGTAGTCTAACATGGACGAGTCAAGTCATTCATTCAAATCCATTCTCAGTAAATTTAATTAGTAGGTGTATGTTGGATGCCTCAAATCCTCAATGGTAAGAGATGGAACGTACCTATCTAATTTTGACGTACCTTTGGTGCGTTTTTGTTGCAACACAATTTAGCTAAAGGACATAAAACCAATATCTCCGGAACTAGAGAAGTCTGGAGCTATAAGTTACGAGGAAGAAGTCCAGAACTAGCGTTGAAGGTTGGCAAAATCAAAACAACATCCATCGATTCTTAGTAAGGACGCCTAAAGCCAATTTGCATAGCAAGGACGCCTAAAAAGTGTGACGAAACTTGCATTGAAGGTTGGCAAAATCAAAACAACATCTAGCGATTCTCCATGCCTATCAAACTTTAATTATGAAAAAGGCCTCGAACAAATCGCTACATCTTCTATACTATGCATGGTCTTAGATTGTTCAATGTTAAACTTACCAGGTTCTATTACAATCAATTGTTGTAATAAAATTTAGTTCTTGTAATTTCTAAAGTTATTTCTCAATTTTAAAAGTTCACTTCCGTCTATTAGACATGTCAGCAGACCTCAACTATGCACACTTGCACCAATTAAAAATATGAGTCATCTTTCCACAATTTGATATATTGTCTTAGCATGCTAAAATATCACCAAAATAAACTTGATATTGTCTTTGCAAGCTAATTTTTTATTATTGAAATTTGAATGAAAAATCATATGTGATACTAGTTATAATGCCCGCGCACACGCGGGTTTTTTTTAATTTTTTAAACCATATATTTTTATTTATTAAAAAACAAATAATTTAATCTTTGTTTTATTTGATTTATTATGTTTAATTATAGTTTTTTATTATTAAAGTTGATTATTTAAAAATTTTAATCATATTATTAATTGCATCTTATCTATATTTTTTGTATTTATCTTCTACTTGTTTTATGGATAAATATAAAATATTACCTAATAAGAAAATAATTTTTTTTTTAAATTAAAATGTTACTAAATAAGGTATGAATGCATTTTTTTGAAATGAAAAATTTTTATTTTATTATATAAAAGATTAGTGTTAAATCACATATGATATATAATATCACATGTGATATATGATATATAATATCGCCAAAATAAACTTAATAATCTTTGCATGCTAAAATACCACCAAAATAAATCGTGTATTTAATTAATTTCAATCAATTAGAAGAAAACACAAATACTTACCTTGTTTCGAATATATCTTAACTATATATAATGTAAAAATGGTTAACCTTGAAAGCGAACTATTGAAACTTTGGTCAACATTATTGAAAGTGAAATCTTGAAATCTTATTAAAAGAAATTATGAAATGTAATTAATACTCTTATTAAAACACCTCATTACTTAAAGTACAATGATTTATTTTCATTGTACAAGCAATTAAAAACATATCTAACAAATTAAATACAACCAATTAAAACAATTAATACAAATCACAAACTGGGTTGACCCGGTACGCTTCAAACCCGACGGGTTGAACCGGTTTAATTTGACCCGTTTTCGACCCAACCTAGCAAGTTGACCCGGTTTAAATCGACCAATTTTTCGACCGGAACGGTTCAACCGGTTGAACCACCATGGTCGAACCGGGTTTCAAAACATTATGTTTAATTCCCAAATCTTCAAACTTTTACTATTATTTTTCATTTATAACCTAATAAACTTTTTTTATCAATAAACTATCTGTCACTATAAAATTCCGTTGCTATGCACAGGTACTCGTCTAGTTTCTTGTTATTGAGTTTGATTCAAGAAAGCCACAATAGTAAATGAAAGATGGATGAATGAAGTGAAAACATCCATACACAAATCTGTAAAGAAAGATCTTATTCATAAACTTGCAAGTTACAACCAAAAAATCAATTATAAACAAAAAAAATATATATATATTGATAGAAGTGTCCCATTGAAGATCGTATTTGTTTACCTTTGAAATAAAAAAAATAATAATAAAATAAAAAATAAAAATAAATAAATAAGTTTATTCACCTGCAATTCCTTTGTGTCAATAAAATCCGGATTAATCGAAACTGAAAATATTGTGTTTTTCTGATGATGATGAAGATGATGATGATGTTTATTCGAAAGCCCGGTTAGGATTGGTGAAAGTTAACCGAAAATTAAGAGGCTTTCCTCACAAGCTTTGACTTTTAATGTATATTTTCGACTTTTCGTTAATTACTGGTATAATTTAAATTAGGGATAATTACCAAAATGGTCCGCTGCCCTTAGGGCTGTAAACGAATCGGACGAACACGAACGAAGCCTTATTCATGTTCGTTCATTTAATTTAACCGGACAAATAAACGGACATGAACGCTTTAATGGACGAATTTTCTTGTTCATGTTCGTTTATTAAAAAATGAGTTGTTCATGTTCGTTTATTAAGACATTAAACGAACACTAAACGAACTCAAATGATCGAACATAAATGAACATAGACTAACAAACATAAACTCTATTAAATTATGCACAATATATTGTTTATAAGTGTTGTTTTGTTTAAATAAATCAATTTTAAAATTATACAAATAAAAGATATGATATACGAACATAAATAAATAAATGAACATAAACAAAAGTTAACAAACGCATAATCGGACGTTTACGAACATAAATGAACGGACATGACTTTTGTTCATGTTCGTTCATTTAACTAAACGAACGTAAAATATTGTTCATGTTCGTTCATTTAATAAATAAACGAACATAAACGAACTTTTTACCGAATGGTTCATGAAATGTTCACTAAACGTTCAGTTCGTTTACAGCCCTAGCTGCCCTGCGGTCTAGGCATTTTTAGCCCGATTTTGAAATATTTTTTATTTAGCCCGAGTTGCCTTGGGCAACAACCGTATAGCCAACCGCATGATGACACGTGTCCTCCAGTTGCCCAAAAATTACAAAATTTGCCCAAAAAACACAAAAGCTGCCCCAAAAAATGACAATTGTCACCATGCGGGAGGCTATACGATTATTGCCAAGGGCAACCGGGCTAAAACGAGAATATTTAAAAATCGGGTTAAATATGCCTAAACTCATGGCAACCAGACTATTTTGTTATTTATCCCTTTAAATTAGTGGTAAAATGACTATTGTAGACACTCGAAAATTTTAGTATTTACTTTTTAAAGGGGCATTTAACGTCTTTTTGAAGTGTTGTATATTAGTAAGTATAGATATAGATATTGATTTTTTTTTTTTAAACGGCTGATATTATTAAAACTAGCAAAAACTAGCAAGGAGCTAGACAAACAAAAGTTACATGGTTACAAGATAAGGATGTTTAAGCCAATCTATCCAATTGAAATTGAATCTACCCCAATGTTTACACCACTGAAAGGAGCGAGCCACAATTTGATTGAATTTTTATCTTGATCTTTATTCAAATATGTTATTCAGTACGGGAAGTATGTATTAATGTGAAAATATACAAGTAGATTAAGGGCTCGCGATTTTCCAAGTTGGTTATTTTGATACATGAGCTTGATTTAGTTTCAATCAAGAGTTGAGATCCATGAAGAACTCATATATGCCATATAACCTATCAACCAATCATAGCCACCCATTTATATTTTTCACATTTTTTTTTTCAAAACAACATATCTTGCAAACGGTAAATCTTCAAGCTACAAAAAAAAAATACCATCGCGACGAGAATTAAATGATCTTTCTATAGATATGCATTGTTATATACTTTTGACGAACTTTTTTTTTTTATTTCCGTTCAGAAAGAATCATATATGATTCGTAAAAATCATATATGATTCGTAAAAATCATATATGATTCGTAAAATATTATATATGATTCGATTCTTACGAATCATATATGATTCTAACGAATCATATATGATTTCTTAAGAATCATATATGATTTGTAAGAATCATATATGATTTGTTAAAATCGAATCATATATGATTTTTCTGGGCGAAAAAAAAAAGTTTATCGAAAAGAAAGTTTTGTCGAAAGTATATAACAATGCATGTCTATAGAAAGATAATTTAATTCTCATCGCAATGGTATTTTTTTGTAACTTAACGATTTACGGTTTGCAAAATATTTAAGTTTTAAAAAAATGGTGGAAGTTTGTTTTTTTATTTTGATAAAAAAAATGAGTGGTTAAGATTGCTTGATGGGTTCTATGGTAAAAGTTGGATCTATAAAGAACTTTTGGCTTTCAATCAATTTTAAATATTTGACAAGAATACTGGTTAACTTGTAAGTTGTTGTTTTTATTTATTCATTTTTTATAGAGTAAAATATATCGTTGGTTCTTAATCTTTTCACGAAACATCGCCATGCACCTTAACTTTTGAAAAACGTCTCCGTGCATCCCTCCTCAAGTTTTTTGAGGTCGATTGCGTTTTTTGACCCATTTTTCGTCGGTCAACGCCGTTTTCTGCCGTTACATTTTGTTTTTAGCACAAGGGTAATACCGTCATTATGTAAAACCGTGTGATAAAGTCACATGCAGTATCTGCAGACGCTACAGTAATATATGATAATAAAAGCTAAACGTATTCACCACTCACCCCTAAACTCTCCTCTCTCTCATCAAATCTTATCCTAAAGTATTTCCGATCAAATTTTAAGAATAGCGCGATGCGGATGTGGCAGGTAGGCAGTCCTAAGGACCTGTTGGAACAATGTCAGCGCCGAAAGGCGTTATTATGATTGTCCGGTGAAGGTGCGTTCATGGTTGGGTTGCTTTAAGTTAAAATGTCACGTTTAGTTTAATCAATGTTTTAGTCTAATGGTTGTTTTTGATTACATGTTTATGTTCAAGTTACGAGTTTAAGCATCAAAGTCTTGATTTTAGATTATTAATTTTTAGGGATCCACATGGCCCTTCAATGGATGGTACGATCCACCAATGCTACCAAGAGCAAAGGAGGTGATCCTCTACTTGAGGAGGCACATTCACCGTAATGAGGTGGCATTACAAGAATGCCAAGCACGCCTCATGGCTGAGATATTGGAGGTCGTCAACGTCTGAGACAATGCAATCGAGCTAGAGGCTGGTCACCAAGCAGCTGTAGCTGAGCTCCAGCTGGAGAAGGAGAAAGTTTGCCGTTTGAGGAACTTGTGTGTTATATCGTAGATACTCATCGTTTTAGTTTGCATTTGGTGTATGTAGTGTCTTTAGAAAGACATGTTTTTTTGTGTTTTGTAAAGCTTCCTAAAATGTAGGATGCATGTACAATAGTTTGGTTAGTGTTTTATGGAAGCGTTATTGTAGGTGTAGGTTGTTTGGTGTTATATGGAAGCGTCATTGTAGGTTGACTAGTAGAAAGCTTTGACTTCATCAAATTTTGGTAATTGGCTATGACTAATACAAAGCTTTGACTTATTTGCTCTCTGTCAAAATACAAAAAACATCAGCCAAGTAAAACTCAAGCATGATATGATTTCTTACATAATGCAAAATGGATATATTTCCAAATGCATAAAATTTAGTAGTCTACATAGTTCAGAAACACACATTCTTAAAACATAGAAAATATTGTCTAGGAATTACATATTGGATGAAAACCATTGTCTTAGGAATTACATACTCAAGCAGCATTCACTTGACTTCAAGTAACAGACTGGTCGACACTTGCTTGTTCAGTTGCTTCGAAGTTGTTACCTTTACCCTTTCTCTTCTTCTGTGATGAAACTTTTGGCTGGGATGAACCTGTTTTTTTAGATTGTTGTGAACTGGCTTGACTTGCAGTAACACCTCCTTGCCTAAAACATGTTTTCTTGTTTTGTCCAGAATTGCCACAAATTCCATAAACTACACTTCTACTAGACTGTGACAACTTACTTTCTTTATTAGTATAATTATTTTCTGTAAAAGCTCTAGTTCTCTTCTTTCGTGGCCTACCCAATGGTTTATGATGCTTAGGTGGAAGAATGGTTGTAGGCACATTTGACTTTTTCCAATGTTGATATCCCCTGATGGGCTGGATGTTGTGTTTGTATGTTTCTGCCCATGTCTTAAGCAAGTAACATGGATGAACCCATGATTCTACAGATCATACTTCGATTCCATTGAACCTCATATACCGGTTGGCTACAATAGCATGTTTGCATGGCATACCTGTAAGCTCCCATCTTCTACAACTACAAGACCTGGCTTTAACATTTACCAACCGCTTTTCGCCCCATCCACTAACCTGATAGTTATCTCCTTCAATCCCTAAAACGGAGTATTTATAAGCCTCTTTCTTATTGAAGTCTAACATGCGCGTTGCCTTTGGTGTAAACGGTCCCGGACAATTGTCAAATTTTATGCATAACATTCACTATTCTCTGCGTACAATATGCTCTAACGTATTCTAAAGTAGTGATGATGGGTTGGTGCCTACCTCCCACAAGTTTCCCATTAAACACTTCACACATGTTATTAAGTAACACATCAGAATGAGCTTTCCCTACATATGTATAGTACATGTTTTAGTAATACATAAAAAAATGTTGAACATTGTTGATAAATAGAAGTGTTTACTACCTGAATAATGTGACCTTTACCAATGGGCTGGTGGTATCTTACTTAACCAAGCATGTGCAGGTTTGCTAAAACTCTTGAATGCAAGCATTGCTGCCTCAAATTGTTTGACGGTTGTTGCTGCAGCACATCTCCACAAATGTGACTTGTATTATGCAGAATTCCACTGCAATTTCATATTCTTATGGATGTGCCTCAAACAGAATCTGTGTTCCGCACTAGGAAATACTGTTGCTAAAGCTGGAATTATACGCTACAGAAAGGAACATCAATCCATTACTAATAAACCAATCATTTTTTAATTATATAACTGAATATAATAAATTATAAATTAACGTCACCTTTTGTCTGTCGCTGATAAAAGTGTAGTGTGAATTTGGTTGCAAGTCAAGATCATCTGCTAGACAATCAAGAAACCAAATCCATGAATCTTTGTTTTCAGCCTCAACAACAGCATAAGCTAAAGGGTATATTCCATTGTTGCTATCAATACCAACAGCTGTAAGAAGCTAACCAGGAAATGGACCCCTCATAAAAGCAACATCTAAACCCAACAACTCTCTTTGACAAGCTTTGTATCCTTCCTTCAAAGCACCTAAGGAAACGTACATCCTCTTGAAAACTCTCGTTGGACTTGATGGATCTAACGCAGTTTGCACACTTATCCTAACTGTTGTATTAGGATTTGTTTTCTACAACTCTTCAACATAGTCCGCAAAATGGTATATTGCTGCTTATGATCACCCATGATCTCAATTTCTGTCTTGTTTTTTTGCCCTTAATGCCTTTTGCATAGACACTTAGACTGCAAACTGTTTACTGAGTTGATCTTGAACAACCCTGATTGGAATATCTGGATTCACTTGAACTTGGTCAAGTATTTACTTTGAGAGAAACTTGTAGTCACAAGCTTTGATCTCTCTTGATTGCAAACATTTGTGTACATCCTTGAAAGTTTTAACACTCCATACATTTTTATATGTATCTTTTGCTACTTACAACAACCATGGGCAATGTGTTGGTACCTCCTTTTCTGATCGCAAATATACATCCCTTCTGCGACCTCTAGTTAACGCACCAGTTTTCCTCTTTTGTACTGTTCCAAGTCCAATACCTCCACTTGTACCACACACTGGTATTGTTCCGATATACCTAGCCCTAATTCTTTGTTTATCATTCTTAATGAGTTGCAATTTCCTCCGAGTTTGAATTGAATGCAAGTTAATCTTATCTTTCACTTCTTTTGCAGTTATAAAGGTTTGACCACAGAAAAAAAATACTTCTTCGTCTTCTTGTTGTGCCTCAATTAACTTTTGTTTCTTGTATACCCTCATCTTTTTTTTCCGAATTACATACTTAACCTCATTCTCAGAACCACTTGCAAAGTCAGTATCAGTCAAGAGTTCTTGTATCTCATTTTTCTTAAAAAAATCATCTGGTATCTGGCTAGAACTACCTATACTGGGTATAGGTACCTTGTCAATCAATTTGAACATTTCAAACTCAACATCAGGCTCATCAAAAATATTCTCTTCATCAACAATAATGTTTCCATCTTGTTTGTTCTCAATATCATCGACATCAGTCTCACAATTATCTGTTTCACTCACATTTTCATCACCTAACTCTTCATCAGTCTCACATAAGTTTATAGATTTACCTTTTTGCATACGATCGACAGGTGTATGTATTTCCTCATCTAGATGACCAAACTGTTGTTCAGTTTCACATACCTCTACAGGACTACCTTTTTGGCTATGGTCAACCGTAACCGGACTATCTTTTTGGCTATGGTCAACACTAACAAGACTATCTTTTTGGCTATGGTCAACCGAAACAGGACTATCTTTTTTGCTATGGTCAACCCTAACTGGACTATCTTTTAGGCTATGGTCAACACTAACCCGACTATCTTTTTGGCTATGATCAGCAGAAACAGGACTCCCTTTGTGGCTATGGTTAACACTAATCGGACTATCTGTTTGGCTATGCTCAACACTAATAGGACTATCTGTTTGCATATGATCAACATGTGTATCTATGATCAACAAGGGTTCAATTTCTAGCACCTCACTAGATTCTACCAAAGTATTGACTTCCAAAGGTGGTTGTCTGACTTCACTTAAACCCTCTACCACAGGCTTTTTAACTATGCTTTCTAAGAACAATTTTTTTGAGCAATATGGCACAATAGCAAGGGCTGCATTCTTCTTTAATGCATCCACCTGAGAAATAACTGTCCTAATTGACTTTGGTGATATATCATCAACATCCAAACTTGTCTTACCATTTTCAACATAAATGTAACACCCCGCCTTATAGACCACAATATTGTCCGCTTTGCCCGAAGGCTCACGGCTTTGCTTTTGTGGCCCTCATGTGAAGACTTCCCGGCAGGTCACCCAAGCCAGTACTACTCTCACATGAGCACGCTTAACCGTATGGCCGATTAACCGTTCCACCACAAAACGCGTTGTGTCATATAAGGCGAATGTTAACATATATGTCCCAGCATCACTCCAAGTCACAGCCAATGTGGGATTTGCCTGGGGTATTACAATAAACTTCTATCATCTTATGTTCTTCAACAACATCTTTCAATATTTCTAAATTCGCAGCCTCACATAAGCTATACAATCCATCGTCTAAATTACTACCAGGCTTAACAAAGTAATGGTAATTTTTTTGACCTAGGTCGTAACCCAATTCATACATAAGAACATCCAACTCTTCAACTGACACACTATCAACGTTAACCAAATCAACTAAACTTTCCATACCTCCATTGTATATTCTACCAAGCCAGTATTTAAAAATACCACTGTGATGAACCCTCATGCTAAACATATTAGATCTACCACCTGAAACATATCAACAGACCAAAGGACATTATCAAACCTTAATAACAAATTGAAATATACCCCAATTAGAAATTTCAACGATTATAGCAACAAAACGTATCGTATTTTTTCTTCGCTGAGTCGCACAGAACGGTATCAACAACTCGATAACCTGGATCTCTTCTTACTTTTCATAGAGTAAAATCCATGTTTTGAAATTACCAAAAATTTCACAATAACATGCAATGAGGGTTTGTGAATTGTGATAATTATTGTAACGAAAGTTTTAGGACGAATAAAAGAGGCCGTCTATGTGTTTATGGGGCGGGAAGAGGGATATGATATGTGAAAGTAATACGGAGTTGCTATACTGTAATTACATAATGACATTATTGCCTTTGTGCTAAAAACAAAATGTAACGGCAGAAAACGGCGTTGACCAACGGAAAACGGGTCAGAGGACGCAATCGGCCTAAAAAAACTTGAGGAGGGACGCACGGAGACGTTTTTCAAAAGTTAAAGTGCATGGCGATCTTCTGTAGAAAGTTTAGGACCAACGATGTATTTTAGTCTTTTTTATTTTAGCTTTTTTTTTTCAAAGAAAAATTAACAAAAAAAACCATACAACTGATCATTCAGGAAGTTACTTTGGACAGATCCCAAAATTCAAAATACATTACAAAAGTGATAATACAATAACCAAAATTACACCAACAAACATGCACTGCAAACTCTACATACTAACAAAGAAAGTTTTTTCAATTAGCAACAATCCACATCAGCAACCAAAGCAGCTCCCAGCCTCCCATACATCATTATTTTTGAAAATATGACACCAAATGCGCTAACTTAACCAGAAAACCTGTCTCATTAAAAACATTTCTAAGAAAAATCTTATTAAAAAAAAAAAGTTGGACAAAGGAAAAAGAGTATAGAGCATAATTGGCTAACCAAATCACAAGCATTTGCCATTAGTGGTGCACAATACAACAATTTTCTTAATCTTGACACTCATTCAGGACTTGATGAACGGATGATGTCATATAGAATGTTCACCAAGTTGTCTCGTCTTGACAAAAACTAAACTCATTTTCACTTTTCATGCTTAAATTTAAGAGAATTTTTTTTTAAACGGCTCACAATCACTGCCTATTTACGAAATTAAACGTCGCATAAGTTATATATATATATATATATATATATATATATATATATATATATATATATATATATATATATATATATATATATATATAGTGTAGTGTTCAATGCAGAACCAGTTTTATGTACAGAACTTTACAGAACCTGTTTAGACCAATCTTGGCCTTTAATTTTTTTGATCAATGGTTGTAACTGGTGGTGGCATTTGTGTAATTATTTAAAAACAAATACAGGTTTTCATAAAAGGTAGAGGGGCACTAATGGAATTCCGCATCTACTTCTCAATCAACTGATCCTAATTCAATTCCTTATTATTAGGTCACATATTAAAAAATGCAGATCTCTCTATCTCTCACGTGCGCCTCTTTCATTTTCATAACTTCTCTTCTTTGATTTTAGTAACCGATCCTCAAACCCCTGTTAATCCACGAACTAACAGAAACGCACAAAATTAAAAACCGCAAGAACCTTGTTAATCTCAGTTTTGGCTTCAAGATATTCTATGAAGGTCTCAGGTAGGTTTACTTATTTGTTTAAGTGTTTGTTTCGAAAGGTCTGTGATGATTTCTTTTATACCTTTCTTGTTGAGAACAAATTTGTGGGTATTAGAAGATAAAACTGATATCTTGTTTGTTTTTTCTTTTATGTTCAAGTAGTGTTTTTGTTTTGTGATAGGATTTGTATTTTGGAGATGGAATGAGATTTGTATTCAGACAAATAATCGTGCCTATTGTTCCATTTGAATTCTTTCGGTATGTTGAGTTGTTTTTGCAGATCTAACTAGACCTTTAAGCCTTTGCAAAAAATGAAATTCTTGATTTTTTCTGAAGAGATTGCTTATTACAATATATATTTGATCTTAGTTCTTAATCTCAATATAATGTGGCTTAATGATTTTTAATATATAAAGATTGGGTTTTGAATAATAAACATACAAATGTTGATCATATCTCATGATATGATTAAGGAATTCGAGAATATTGTTCAATCAAGTCCATTTTTATTACTTTTTTTAATACACCGTTTTTTATATTAATTTGGTTTGCTGACATTTTTTTTGTTTGTTTCGTGGTTGATCTAAACCACTTTATTTGAATCACTAGTCAACATTGGACTCTTGTTGTTAAGGTTAACTGAATCATTCTTTTGGTTTCTTTCTTGGATCATTTGATGTTTGGATTTGTGGACTGTTATTGAGGCCCACATTATAAGTGGGTAGTATGTTTAAAATAGATTTATTGTATAAGATAAAATTAATGTTCTGAGTCTACAATGTTTGTTGCAGCAAGACTATTTTGTACGGTTTGAGTGCACCAAACACATTGCAATGTGAGTATACCATTAAAAATGTGAAGCGTGCACATATGTTTTTGAAAGGCGTGCACATATGTTTTTTGAAGGCGTGCACATATGTTCAAATGAATTTGATGAGAAAACGCAGCGTACACATATGTTCTAGAAGGGTACTCGTATGTTCTAATGAATTTGATGAGAAAGTGAAGCGTGCACGTATGTTATTGGAAGAGTGCACACATGTTTTTGATGACGTGCATATCTATATTTAACAAGATACATTTGTATTTGAATTGTTTTTCATTTTGTATCAAATTTTGTGTATACTATTAATTTTTTTGGTTTGTTATAAATTTAGAGGTTACATGTATATGTTTGTCTTTTGGTTATAAATTTGAAAGATTAAAGAATGTATACCAGAAACATATGTGCAATTATCATTTTAAGCAAAATATTGATGTATAAACAAGTGTACGCAAAAAACATATGAAAAGTTACAATATTAAAAACAGAGAACATATATGCACCATTTTTTTTCCCGAAAACATGCATGCAGAAAAATATACAAAAAAAAAAAAAAAAAAAAAAAATTGATTTTTAAATTTTGAAAATTTAAAGTCTTAAAAAAACGTTTTTTATTAAAAAAATTAAAATAGAAAAAAGAAAATGTGTTTTACTATTATGCCATTTTGAATTACATAAAAAGATTTAATAATACTAAATTTTTATTGGTCCAAAGTGGTTCTGTAAAGTTCTGTACAAAAATATGGTTCTGCATTGAACATGACCCATGAACTTTTGTTTCTCATCCGTTAGATTTGTTTGAAGAAAAATTTTCCACCATAGACGTGTCCTTCGCGTCATTCTACGCGACCAAATTTTTTAAAGATTTCTTAAAAAATACGACACATTTAAACTAGAAAAATTTAAACGCGACCAAAATTTAAACGACCGAAATTTAAACGCGGCAAAGTAAAAATGCGACCGAAATTTATTTAACAAAGTAAAACGCGACCCATAATTGATTTTTGTTGATAAAACGCGACTATCAATTTGATAAAACGCGACCCACCACTTTTACCAAAGAAAAAAAACAAAAGCTATTAAAAGAGGCGTGAAGCATCTTGGTTATAGGGGCCAAAGGAAAAATACAAGCCAAACTTATGAGATAGACACGTGTTCAACGTATCCGTTTTCAAACCCCTTTCCAATGCCTTACTTGTGCCTATTCTAAATAAACACGGGTGCGTTTGGTTTGGTGTTATGAATTACAATAGGTATGCATGTTGGTATAAGGTGGAATAGTAATAGAGGGTATGATGAAACTAACCACACATAAAATATGAAAAAACCTTCACATTTGAGTATCATCAATCCATTGTGGTGGACCTCATAACCAAATAAACAACACTAATAACTTTTAAAGTTATAGATTCATACCCATACATTTTAACCAAACGGGCCTTTTAAATGTTATAAATTGGATGCATTAAAGTGAGTCGCGTTTAAATTGGGACGAATGCAATTGGATGTGACAAGTTTAGTTCAATTTTATAAAACGTTGAAAAAAAGTTGATATTGGTAAAATTAGTATCATCAATATTTATTTATCAACATGGATTATTTAGGTAATTTGTTGTAAACAAGGAATGCAATGCCCGCCGAGTTGCGGCGGGGCTTTTATTTGCAAATTTTTTTACAAATAATATATATATATATATATATATATATATATATATATATATATATATATATATATATATATATATATATATATATATATATATATATATATTTTCGCGCTTAGGTATACAAGCCTTTTGCTTATTGGGTTGCCTGTAACTCTGGCTTCCATATGTGTACGTTGGGACTAACGAATTCACAGCTGTCAATTATAGAGAAAAATTGTGGTAATGTAAATACTGAAACGGGACGTTAACGTTGTTATTTTAGTTAATGGATACAAAAGTATATAACTATAAAGAACCAACAAATTAAATGAAACTATGCTAATTGTAACAGTGTTGTAAACTAACTAATACATATTGGCTAAGTTTATACATTCCCAAACAAAATGAATGCCGTGTTACGAAAACAATGGCTATCCCGTTGCAACGCGGTGGTTACATTAAACTCGTTAGCTTACAAAAGTGTCTTGGTGTATCTATTATATGCTGTATGAATATTACTTTTGTGTGGTAACTAAAAATGTATAAACGAATGGTCAAGTTTATTTATTTTTTAGTGCATGTCATTGAAAAGTAATTTCGTCATTGGGGCTGAATTTGTAGTTACGCAATCGGCTAGTTTAGTTTCTTTGTTGAAATATGTGTTTTGATAAGGATGATTATTATATTTTGGTTTGTCGTGTATCTATTTGTTATTCGTAATGTAAAGTGAAGACCTGTATGGTTGTATGCAATGGTCATTATATCTTACAGAGAATACTAGTTATAATGCCCGCGCACGCGCGAGTTTTTTTTAAAATTTTTGAACCATATATTTTTATTTATTGAAAAAAAAAATTTAATCTTTGTTTTGTTTTATTTATGATGTTTAATTATAATTTTTTATTATTAAAGATAATTTTTTAAAAATTTTAATCCTATTATTAATTGCATCTTATCTATATTTTTTGTATTTATCTTCTACTTGTGTTAGGGATAAATATAAAATGTTACCTAATAAGAAAATATTTTTTTTAAATAAAATTATTACTAAATAAAGTATGTATGCATTTTTTTGAAATGAAAAATTCCCAATAGAGGTTTTGTTGTATTATATAAAAGATTGGTCTGTCATATTCTAGAAAAAAAAAAAAAAAAAAAAAAAAAAAAAAAAAAAAAAAAACGGGCCAGGCCAACCGTGAAGCATCAAATAAAAAGCAGCCCAGTACAAAGCCCAAAAAAATTGGTTCTATATTCTCAACCATCAACGCTTTTAGTACATATAAAGAATTTAACTATATAGTTTGATACTCCTTAGACTATGTTTATTGGTGACCTAAAGTCACAACCGGTCACAAGAGATTGCCAATTTGTGGTCACTTGGTGACCTAAAGTCACAACCGATTGCCACATGTCAATTTGTGATTGGTTGAAAGGGGAGAATCGGTCGTGACCCCAACCCACAACCCACACCAAAGGTCACCAATAAACATAGTCTTACAAACATTCTACCAACTCAAATTTCATATTTGGGCTTTTACAAAACCTTGCAAATTTAGGCCCATTTACATCTTTAGGGTTAGGGTTATGAATGCTATATATTCTTCAGTACCCTATATCATTTCTTGCTATCATCTTCTTCAACTTTAGATCCAGTTCTCTATTTTTTGTGTCTAGTATTTTACACTCATATGTTTATTTTGTATTTTATGCCTTATTGTTATTATAGTTATATATATACAAATAAAAAAGCCAATTTGCAGAGCAAGGACGCCTAAAAAATGTGACGAAACTTGCATTGAAGGTTGGCAAAATCAAAACAACATCCAGCGATTCTCCGTGCCTATCAAACTTCAATTTTGAATAAGGCCTCGAACAAATCGCTACATCTTTTTTACTATGGAGGATCTTATATTTTTCAATGTTATTTTTTGCTAATTTTTCATAGCTGTTTTTGCTTGTTAGTTTAACAACTCGCAAAGTAACATTGATGAGTTTTAGTAAATTTTAGTATAATAATTTAGTTTGAGTTATATATTACTCTCTAAATGAGATTTTATAAGCCAATTTGCAGAGCAAAGACGTTTTATGAAATGTGACGAAATTTGCATTGAAGGTTGGCAAAATCAAAAAAACATCTAGCGATTCTCCGTGCCTCTCAGATACTTGATACTGAATACGGCCTCGAACAAATCGCAACATTTATTTAATGGTGATAAGTTGGATGCCACTTTCGGTGCCAGACGTGACTTACTACTTGTTGATGTTACAACATTTCATAGGTTATTATGTCTGTCATTTAAAACTACGGGTGATCAAACGGACCGGATTGACCGGACTGACCGACAAAAGCAACCTGACTCAAACCGGACCGACCACATTCTTGTTTTCGTTTAGGATCTTTCATAATTTCGGTCTTTTAGTCCGGTTCGGTCTGCTCCGGTCTGGCTTAAAAATCGGACATTAAGCCTATTTAGACCGAGACCGAACTGGATTGAGATTGGACCGAACCGTACTGAGACCGGATTGACCACATTCGGTCCAGTCTTGGTCTAGGTTTTTTGGCAGATTCAGTCTCAGTCCGGTCTAGTTTTTCTATGTCCGGTCCAGTTTTCACCCGATGAGCAGCCTTATTTAAAACCGCATCCCACTTACCGCCATGAAAAAAACCCATAGACTGAATTTATGAGTTTGTTACTTTTGAAAAAAAATAATGGATGATCTGTTTGGACTTTTGGGATGCTATATTAGTCAACTCCGAACCTAGTACCTTGGTATCCGCGCGTTGTAGCGGAATTTTTTTGTAGCCGTTAGCTACTTAACGTGAAGTTTTAGGACTAACTTTGCAATTGATGTATAACATGAAAGACCATTTATGTAAATTATGTGAGGATTAAACTTGCAATGAACCGCTAAAGATGAATGACAAAGTGCGTACAATTTTTTTTTTTTAAATTCAAATAAAAAAATATTTTGTGTGTACTTTTTATGAATTTCTGAGTAAAAAGTACACACGGGCCTACTCTTAAAGGCACATGTTAGAAAAAGCCATGTATAATATCTTTACTGTGGTGTTTTAGCTTTGTGCTTGGTGGGGTTTTTAAACACATGGGATGTTGTTGACTAATGTTGGTGAGTGTATCTTAGGATATGTTGTAATGTGAAAAAGAGTCACAACACTTGTAACTTTTATGTAAACTGTAACATAATTACAACAATCCATATAGTAACATTGCTGAGTTGAAACCATTTCAAAATGGAATTTTTACATTATTTCAACTAAAATTAATTTTAGACTTTTGTTTGAAGAATGATTATATATTGCCTAGACTCAAAACAGTCCTGCTGAACTGTTCAGCAAGCAAATGGTTTGGGTTGTTTGATTATCCTGCTTGTTTGTGGTCTGTTGGATTGAAATTTTGAAAACATCTTATTGAAGGTTTGCGAAATCAGTATAACGTTTTGCAATTCTCGGTGCCTCTCAAATATATGACATTGATTAAGCCCTCCAAAATTTTGAAACATTCATTAATCTTTTTCTAAATGGAATGACCAAAAAGGAGTTTTGACGCTCACCAGACATGTTGTGACTAAGGCACCAAATTTGATTGTATAACTCATATGATTGTAACATTTGTGTTTTACAAATTATACTATTGTCAATTCATCACAATATATCACTAGTCATGTCTATCACCCAAGTCAAACATACAGTTGAGGAATATTATAACTCACCTGGCAACATTTTTGAATTTGATACTTCTTCAAATACATATACGCCGAATGAAGGTTAGCTTGAACTAAATTTATAAACTAAATCATGTCAAACGTTTAATTCGACTTGCATTGGAGTCTTCCACTTTTAGCAGATGAAAAGTTGCTTGTAATCACACTATAAACTAGGTTTGGTTAGGTGCTGTTAAAACCAAACATGGTACTAAATCACTTTTTGTAGATATTTTTGGTGCGGTTTTATTGAAACTGATTAGGACAAACTAAATTGGCACAAACAATATTCCAGCTAAATAATATAGGAGAAAAAATTACAATGAAATACTCACCCATATACAAGCCAACTAGGAACAAACTAGAAATGTAGAAAAAAACTATAAGAAGGGACACTACAAAAAACATGTGATACACATGAGAAACTACAAATTACTCTACATTAAACTTAAAAACAATTCAAACACCACCCCTAAAATAACCATGACATGCAAAATGACCACATAATTGACATTAGGGGTGTGCAAGAAACCAAAAAACCGAACCTAAACCGAAAAAGACCGAAGAACCGAAACCAAAAAAACCGAAACCGATTAAAAATCGACGGTTCGGTTTCTATATTTTGAAAAAACCGAAGTTTTTGGTTCGGTTTGGTTTTAGCATTAAAAACCGACCAATAGAAACCGAACCGACATTTAAAGTAAAAATGCATCTATGACCGACATTTAACTATATCATGTCGAGTAACTACTCTTTGTTTCATATGCTTCTTGAACATGTCATTTAGAACGGATAATAAGTTCTCTTCAAGGGTGTTTTATGTTTTTATTAGGTTTTTATTGTTATTATTGTGTTGCTCTATGACACATAAACAACTCTTTTTAGGATTTAATATGGTCATTTGTTTCTTATCGTCATTATTGTATTTTTTGTTTTTTTTAATGGTTGCTTGGATTGTTTCTTTAAAGCTGTGAGGGTATTATTTTATGATATATGTTAAATCTACTTTGAAAAAGCAAAGCTCGAAAGATTGTATAGAAACAGAAAAAATCGAAAAACCAAACCCAAAAAAACTGAAAACAGAAAAAACCAAACCGACACAAAACCGAAACCGAATGGTTTCTAAAAATCAAAAACCGAAATATTTCGGTTCGGTTTCGGTTTTATACAAAAACCGAGCCAAACCGAACCATGCTCACCCCTAATTGACATCAATTGGGAGGATGCAAGTACACGAGTATCAAACTGAGTAGTTCCCCTTTGTGCGGTTTTAATGCTAATAAGGTGGATGCGAGTTTGGTGATAGGCTTGACTTATGATCTGTTGATTTTACAACATTTGGTTAGCTCATGTCTATCTTCTAAGAGCATCCCCAATGCATACTAACAACAATAGCTTTTCACTATTCATAGCTTTTTGAAAAGCTTTTTACAATGACTTGCTATACTTCAAGTCATTCTTCAAAGTGGTATGTATTAAATGTGGTATGCATTTAATGCATTAAATGCAAAAAGTCATCCAAGCTTTTTTGCATTGCTCATGCTCTAAGGTCACGCACTATGATCACTAAACTCAATAATACTTTTACGTCAGTACTACATCACTATTCAAAACACTATCAAACCATCACTTTTTAGTTGCTATGGTCACTACCAAACAAAAAATATAAAAATAAGCCAGTTACACAATATATCCACACACAAACCCAAATAACAATAATAATAACACCCCAATTTCCTTCCCATTTACTTGGATTCCGTCGGTGGTGCAGATCACCAAATAGGGACGAAAATGCAACCACCGTGCGTGGTGGTGCACCCCCACTATGAGATTCGCGCTTGGTTGTGGTAGGTGGTAGTGGTTCGCACGTTACCATAATACCCGACCTAATGCCTTATTCAACTTATCAGCATATGAACCCAACAAATAATCGGATTGTGGGTTTTTAAACTACGAGTTGGAAGGGACTTTTGTTTATCAACGTGACAACGTCCCTTTAGGACAATTAGTAATTGCACTACGATACCTGAGTAGCAAAACTTATCATCTAACACGTTAGTGTCTATCATGTATTATAATATAATCACAAATGTCCTAGGTAAAACTCATCGAGAAAAGTTACCCGTAACTCCATTGAGGGCATGGTGCAATGGTAGCACCCCTTGTTATAGCTTTTTTGTTCTCTACAGCGGAGCCTTGTGCGTTATAGCTCCACCGGCTCTCCATCTTATAGCACCATTGTCATGTGCACACCATAAGTTACTAGTTTGTTTTTTTTTATTTTTATTTTATTTTATTTTTTTTTTTTTTTTAATAATAATGTAAAAGTGAAGCGAGTGAGTTTTTGGTTGAGTGTTATAGCTATGTTATTAAGAGAAATGTTTTTTCGGTTATGTGTTATAATAATATTATAGGATAAAATCTAACGTGACAGGTTGTATACACTTATAAGCCTCTAACATGTATTGCACCTAGTTGTCTTAGAGTGTAACGTGCAGTGGTTGCTTTATGGGTGTTATCCACTCCGCACACCCGCTTTTTACCTTATAACATTCATGCAAAATAAAACCAAAAAAACACCCTTAATAGTATAACAGTATAAGGCAAGCCATAACAAATTATAGGTACATGAGACTTACGACTTTTGTCTAATTAATACTCACACATTTACGATCGTAATCGTATTGGTGAAACATCTCGGAGGGGCGATGCAAGTGCAATTAGGGTGGAAATAAGTCGAACCGAGCTTGCTAGGGCTCGAGCTCCGCTCGTAGAATATAATGCATGCTTGGGCTCAACTCGTTTTAACGATGCACCAATAAAACTTAAAGTTTGGCTCATAGCATATTTATTTTGAGCTCGTTAATAAGCTTATTATTGTGCTCGTTAATAATCTCGCCTATAATACAAATGTAACATATTATATATGTTTAATATTTAAAATAACCTAGTGTTGTTTAGGCTCGTGAGCCTCATCTTTTGTATATAAAGCTCGGGGCTCGAGCTCGATTATTAAATGAGCCGCAACGTAGGCTCGAGTTCGAAATTGAGCTCGTGCGAGCTTTTTACCAATCAAAACCCGCCTTTTTTACGAGCAGCTCAGCTCATTTTCACTCCTAGGTGCAGCCGTGCAACCCTAAGGGGGCGGTAAGATGCATCTACGAAAGTAGATGCATCTCTACTTAAAATTCTCCTTCTTTTGAAATATGTGGCTATAAATCCTTCTCAATTTTTCAATTTTAGTTTTTTTTTTTTTTTTTTTTTTTCTCCTTGGATCCAAACTCTTTTGCATTATAATCGGTAGGATCAAATGAGAAATAAAATTAAAATGAGAAAGGTGAGAAGAAATCACAACTGCAATTAGAAATATTAATGCATCTCCCCTTAAATACCCCCCCCCCCCCCCCCCTCTCTATTTGAAATGTGTGAATGAAATTTCTTCTCATTTCAATTTTTTCTTTTCGCTAGATCTTTTCTCATAATCGGTACATTAAGTCTTTGCCTCTTCATTAGCGTAAATTGTTATATGACTAGTCATTTCATTGTGCATAACATATGAGAGAATCATGTCACTGAAAGTCAATTAATACTTCAATGAGTGCATCATGCCCAAACTTTCTTTCACGACATGCACAAAACTAATACTTGGATTATATATGTAACGCTGAAATGAATTACGACTCTTAATACATTTCCTCACTAAGAAACTCGCATAGCGAAGCTAAAAAGGACTAACAAGAATCTCGGTGCCATTGGGATGTTTATTAAGCAAAATCATAGGTTTTTCTTTGTTTTGTTATATCATATTTTTAAGGTATTGACTAGTATAAGATTAAACGCCTCGATAGGTAAAGCTAGAATGTTGAAGGACCCACTTGTTACTTTCATATTCCTAGTTTTTAACCTTATACAGTAGTTGATAACTTGATATATTTGATTTAGATAGTGCTCGTATGCTTATACATATTAAATCGTAAGAGCTACATTTTGCAGTAATACTACGTACTTATACCAGTACAAACTCATTGTCTAAGCTACATTTTCCTATCATCAACAATGGCAATAATTGCCATCACTTTTGAGTCTTATCATGCCATTATATGTCACTAGATGCAATTTTGGACTTTTTATGTGGCATAACAAAGAAACAAGTGATACAGGCTGATGGAAATGGACGGATAACCGGGGTTTTACTAAATAAGATGAATATGCGGCTAGTGGGAAATTTTGTGTTCGATTTTGCTGTAGCATATAATTTTGAAAAGCTAAAAGCTTAAAGCTCTATAGGAGTATAGGTCAAAGATAACCTTGAATGTGCACAAACACTATGATGATTAGCAAGTCAAGGAACCAATAATTTTGTATGATTCACAAGTCATGTTAATTTAAGGCTAACTTTTCTTGGAGCACCGGTTATGGTGGCTCATAGTTAACAGTTAAATGTGATACTGCACCAAATTTTATCCTCTCGGGCAGATGCGGAGCTAGTAGGAGGACTAGTGGGTGCTGAGCCAACCTTAAGTAACTCACTTCAATTTATTCATTAGTTATTCGGTAAAATAACTAGTTTTTTAATAACTTTTGCAATCAGCCCCCCTCAATCATATTAATATGCTGATTAAAGTTAAAAAACAGACAACTTGAACGATCAAATACAACACTAAAATGAATTTACTTATCAGACTATGCTTTCCAAAATTTAATTTATTCTTAGTCATTATGGTGTTAAGTTGTATCATGGTTTGAAGAAAAATCATAGATACATCATTGAGCGATATTTTCATTATAGTTTTTACGTTAAGTTCGGACCCCTTTAACTTATAATCATGGCTCCGCCCCTTTAGTCTCGGGCAAAGTTTTTAAGATCACAATCTACTTAGTATTGTTTTCGTTTTTGAAAGATCGAGAGCGTAATATAAGGTCAAGATCTTAAGAAAATACTATAATGTCATTTTCTTAACAAGTGTTGTAATATTATACAAGTCTATAAATTAATATATATGAAACACAAAATTACATAAATGGTTCATGAAATTGTAAGACTAAATTATAATTATGGAATAATTAGAAAATTAACAATTTGTTTTCCTAATTCTATAAAACTTACTCAAGTTTTTGAGCTTGTGAAGCAAATTAAGATTGAACCAGATCGTCATTTTATGATCTTATGGTCAAGATCGGATCCTATTAAGATCATAGCTTGCAAAGATTTTACGTATGATAGAATTGTGTTTTCTACTTGTAGCATCATAAAATCGTAAGATACTAACCTCAAAACCGGGATCTTAAGAACAATGGTTTTAGGTAATACGGGACTATAGGAGGAGCATAATTTTTTGTGCGGACATATTTGCATTACTCAAAAACAATCTTTTATATAACAATAGAAAATTATTTTGTGACAATCAATTCTTTTATTAACCAATAAAAAAACTTAATTTCAAAATCTAGCTCTCCGATTAGCTAATAAAAGTGAAAATTGGCTTCTATTTTGTATTACTTATCTAAATTTGGTCAAATAAAATAAATATGCATAAAAACACATGTTTCAATTTTGTAAATAAATAAATAATCTATAAAAAAGAGAATATAATTAATAAAACTTTAGTTGTTGAATATTAAATAAATTATATAAAGTTTAGTGTACACTTATTAATTTTCATGTTTTTTAATAATTTTATAAAATAAACAAATACACCCTTAGACTTTATCCACTCTAAACTTTATGTTCAAGAAAAACAACATTTATCAACTCAAATTTAATTACCATTCTTTTACAGTAATTTGAATTGATACATGTTATAACCCCATCCTCATAAATTTATAAAACTAAAAAGTATAACCCTTAAGCCTATTAACCTTCATATTTTACATCTCTTTCTTTAATGATATGATAGTTTAGGTTGATCTCTCTCTCTCTCTCCCCCCCCCCCCTTCTCTCCCTCTCTCTCCCTCTCTCTCTCTCTCTCTCTCTCTCTCTCTCTATAATAATTTGCACACTCCATTTAGTATTATAAAAAGTTGTGCAATTGTTGTATACTGCTTCGCCGGTTTGTACACTCGAGTGTGCAAATAAAAAATATAAGAATGTCAATCAACACTCAGTTGTTTAATCTTTAGCTTATTAGGGAAGGGATATAATAAAAAGAAAAACTAAAATGAGAAGAATAAGAAAGATTTTTAACTATACAATTCAAATAGGAGGAAGAATTTTAAGAAGAGATGCATCTACTTTTGTAGATGCATCTGAAATGTATGGTTGTGATTTCTTTTTATCTTTCTCATTTTAGTATTTCTTCTTATTTGATCCTAACTCTAGCTTATTAAACTTTATATTTTGGCTCACTGGTTTATATTTTAACTGCTTTAAATTCAGTAATACAACAAATTAACCCTAAACCCGTTAGACAATGTATTTAAAATCCCTAAACTCGAAACCTATATTTTTACTCTTTTACAACATTTTTCTTTTTAGCTTTGACACTGTATCAAAGAAATTTAATATTGTTACAACTTTATTTTTGACCTACAAAGTGAAAGTTTTTCTTCTATTGCAACAAGCAAGTAAAAATATTATGTTATTGCTATTTCTAGTTTCAATATTACATTTCTTATGGCATGTTACTATCTCTACTACATATAAATATAAAGTGATTTGATTTAATCTTGAAAATTTATAAGTCTTAGAAATGAGTAAAGTTGTTTCTCTAATATGACCTTATTAAAATACCCTTTAACTTCTAAAATTGCAATCTAAAATGGCAACGTTGATAACTAATGTAAACTCGATGACAACTTTTTAAGTTTTCACTTTTTATAAATAAACCATTTTATTTTGCTTGTAGTATATTGTAGTCCATTGTTTCATATTCGACGTAATACATATATAAAAGAGACCGGCAATCACGTAAACAATTTTAATAACACAACGACGTAATACATATATAGGAGAGACTAACAATGAGGCCCTCACAAAGAAAACTTAGATATTTTATATATAATTGTCATTGCTTGTTAAACAAGATATTATAACAAATAAGAAATTTGAGATGAAACATAGTATCAATATGCACTCGTAAATGTGCATCAAGGTTCACACCAGAACCATAAGTTCACAAGTATAAAAATGTTATGAATAAATTCAACGGAATGCAAATCATCTGGCAAATATGGTGTTTTGTTAAGTGGCTTTTATAGAAGCCGTTATATGTCTGTTGGGCCAATATTTGACCCAAATGTCTCCAACAAGGATTTGAACATAAAATATGCCACACACTCACTGACAGAATATCAGTGGTCATCTAACACACTGATGATCATTGAGAATGTCTCCCTGATATAAGGATAAAGCTCAAACAGCATACTTCAAAGAGTTAGAAAAAACCAACTGAAGGAGCGCCTACTCGCTGATGTAGTCTCAGTGAGTTAGGTACTTGAGCAAAACATCAGGGACACTGAGATCTAACAAATGTCTCTATATCCTTGATGCCATTTCTCTCTTTGTTAATGACCACTTCACTAACTATAATATAACTGCATGAAGGTATGGTGATCAACGTAACTTCATCATCAGGCTCAAGATTCAGAGACATCAGGAATCTAAGGCAAACTGATATAAAAGACAAACACACTGAAACAGCAAAACTTCAAGTCTTAGATATCGTCAAAGAGTTCACTTGTTTGAACAAGGAACTCTAGTACAGTCACTAGGGAGTCAAGGACAGGTATACCTTGATGATCTCTCAGCTCTCTGATCAAGACCAAGGTAGTTAGGTGAGTCAATAGAGTTTAAGCGAGAAAACTCTTGGGCAGATAAACTTTGCTCCTTTTCAAGACACAAAAGAAGCTCATGAGAAATCGTAGCTGTCAACTCCGGTAAACCAAAAAGACATCAAGGATAGATGTATAGGCACGTGCCTACCTACGAACAGTCAGAAAGTTCACTATTCCCACGTGCAGCAATAGTAACCACTCCGCTATATAAATCCGTTCAAACAAAGCAGAATGTGCGCATTCAACGAGAGTAAGAAGTGAGAATTCAATTAGCATAGTTAGAGTGTTAGAATTCTCAACACACTTAGAACCCAAGCCTAGCTTGCTTCTTCGTGTTCCTTAATTTGTCTCTTCACGGGGATAGCCGCTGCAATTAATATTATCCCCTTGAAAAGCCAACCAAGTTATTAGAGTGTCTAAGTGGGTTCTTGATTAACCTTGTAATTCCACCTTATCATGAATCATAAACTCGTTATAAGTTCCATGTCCAAAAGCCACATGTTTATATATATCTTGTCAATTCATGAGTTGCTCATGTCAAAACGAACCAACAGTGTCTTAACATCTAATATATCCATCAAGGCTCAAACCTTTCTAGAGCTCTTTTGACCATTTTCTGTTCGGCGTTGGACTTTTTTTTAAACAAAATTATGTTCGTTTCTTTTCTCTATAGTTTACTTTATATGATGTAGATTTCAATCGTATTTCACAAACAGTTGTAGCGAATTAGATTACCTTATCTCTATCCATTCCGTAACCTAACATGGAGCTACTATATACAAGCATTACAAATAGAAAAAAGTTGAAGTGACAAAATACAATAAAATCAAATTTGAAACCGAATATATGCTTTAACATTTCATTGCAATGCGCAAGTGAATATTTCCTTGTTAACAATATACAAGGTGGTCAAAGAATAGTAACCATTTTTTTAATTTTGTGTAAGGGGTCTAACTTCAAGTTTTACTCTTGTCAATTTTTACTTTTATTATTTTCTTGCTTAGTTAAAGCATTAGATCATATATAATTTTTCTCTTGGCGAAATGGTGAATTATATCAAAATTCAAACAATATGTACAATATTTGAAGTACATCCAAATTAGTACTATGACACATCCATAGTTACGAAATGGATGTAAGAAAACAAATTACAAAAATTCAATATTATATTTATACCATTCCAATCATTTACTATTTCACATTAAACAGAATAGTTTCACCAATTCACCATATAGCTACTTTCACTTTTACAATGAATATAGGCTGAAGACATGTTGTAGACTGCATCTTCATACACATGTTTTTAGAATATATCCAAAGAAAGTCTTCATCCCTCCTTACATACCAACCATCCTCCTGATGGCAATGCAACCACTAATAACTGCATCTCCTATCCCGATAAGACATATTAAACTATAGACTGCAATTATGATCTTCACATATCTAAAGTAATAGCAAAACAAGATAAGCATCATTATAAGTGGGGAGAAAACCACTCCTCCACTGAACATTCATAACTACCATTTACTAAATTTCCTCAACTAGAGTCAATTCCCTCATGACCAATGTTGCAGCTTACTTCTTCACAAAAATTGATGAGAAAATTAAGCACCAACAAGGCATCATCAATGATAGAATGAATCTAGTGGGAACCAGAAAACATACCATCTCCTAAATGCTCTTTAGAACAATATACAAATCCATCTACACTCCACTAAAATAGGAATTTGTTAGAGCAAAGTAGCTTCATCTTTCATAGCTCACTAGCCCCCATCCATCCATATTCACTTATCCAATTCTCACTTATGCAACCTGTAGTTTCATATCTTGCCTTTGTAACTGCCAACATTCAACAACTTGACAACAACTTTGGATTTCTTCACCCTGAGACCCATGATTTTGGCTTTTACATTATCTGTAATTACTTTTACCGATACCTCCTCACTCCTTTATTCTTTCCTAAATTGTTGTAATTCCTTTCCAACCAAATATAATATACAGTTGCTATAAGGACAAGTCTATCCACAATATTCTTTATGTTGTATTTAGATGGATGAGCAACCGACTTACTGATGACATTAAATAAGTACATTATATTGTCATCATTTGTCCTATATAATTGACTTGTTTTATTATATTTTATATGAGAATCGATGCTTAATTGTTTACTTTAGTAATTCTCAGGTAAAAACAAGCAATTGGTGAAAATTGGCGATTTTAGACGAAATATGGAGCAAAATAATCAAGATGGAAAAGTCTACTGAAATCCAGAAGATACGTTGCATCATTCTAGACAGATGCGTCGTACTATCATACTTAGATGAATTCGAAGACCATTGCCTGACTTTGAAGCATGCACCGCATCAGATTATATCATGCACCGCATATTAAACTTTGGTCAACGAAGAAGAACCAAATTGTTCGACTCCAGATACGCCGTATCTATATCAAGACTTCACCAAATATGATTCAAGATACTGAAGGACATGCGCCGCATAAAGATTTAAGTTACGCCGCATCTGAAGATGGTGTACGAATATTCCAAAATTTATTAATCTTGGACCCCACACAGAGTTAAGTAGATGCGTCGCATCTACTTATTCAATGTGCCGCATCGAACCCTCAGACAGAACCTATAAATACCCTAAGAGTCAAACGAATTTTAAGAGAGACAAAAACCCTAAGGAGACAAATTCAGACGACTTAGCAACACAAGACACACCCCATAAGAAGATCCTAGAGCAGTAAGAAGGTCCTGCATGTATTTAATTCATTAAGTAGTTTTGTTTTATCTGTAATAGTAAGCTTTAATTCATAAGGATCGATGGGCTTGTGGTTACCATACTGCTCCCCTTAAAATTGCTTTCCCATCAAGTAAAGTTTATATGTTGATATTTTTGGTGACTTGTATATGTACTTTGATAACCTTTGTGTCTAGCTGAGTTTTGGGCTGCCATACCCCCTCCTCGCCTACTTATCTAGCGTCTAGAAAATGGGATAGGCATAAGTGATCATTAAGAGTTTACTCGCCTATATTTATGATCCAACGAGACAGATTAGATTACGATACACAACATATAAAACTAGAAATAAAACAAATGATAAACTACTTAACAATCAGGACATGCCTTCTATCTATATCTATTATCTATTTGTGTACGTGTTTACTATTCGCTGATTCATTCTCATTAGTCTAATTTACTGTTTAACTACCAAATCGTGCTAGTCTCTCAGACTAAACCCCCTTGCGTTAGATTAGATTGTAAAACTAACTTAGAATATTAAAATACTGATAGACTAACTAGGAATTACGTTCCACTCTTAGTGATCGACACTCTGCTTACCACTATATACATATTGATCGGATACACTTTCCGTTAGTGTGTGCGTTATAGGATAAGTCGGCTAAATATAAATGTGAAACTTGAAATAGGCAAATCACCCTATATTATACCGTGACACGCTGCACACATCACTTACTCACAACATAAACTAGTTTTCCTTGGTGTCCACCAATCACCATCTTTCCTCTCGTTGTCCTCCACTGTAACACCCCAAAAATGTATGCTTAGTTTAAAAAAAATTCAGAAGACCGCCGATTTTGGTTATAAAACTGTCGGTTTTTAGGGCAGTTAGGAAAAAGGACTAATGGTGCAAAGATATTTAACGTCATATACTAAATATAGTTTCCCCTATGGCTTTATGACACATTTTATTCCAGAAATCTTCTCATAAACAAAAGTGTCATGTATCTGTGTTTCTTTTTGGAGGGAAACTTGGCTAAGAAAACGAAATGATGAAGTAATCGTCCTTAAGATGATTTCAAGGTGATTTTGAGGTGTATATGATATTCACATGATGAACTAAGCTTCCTTTAATAATACCCATCAAAGGTATCTGATGATTTCAATTTATTTTCATGATTCATGGCGGATATATGTGGGTTTTGATATGTTAACATGTTAGTTATGATCTTAAACAAGTTTATGAGTTTTTTGTATATGTTCAATGATCTAAGGCCATGCTAGCATGTTTTGTGGTTTATGATAGATTATATTACAAAGTTTAGTGGTTAGAAGTCTATAGATAAATCATGTTGAAAATGAGCTAGTTTGATAACGCTCAAATTGTGCATGTTTTTAGTGGCGTTATTCGTATGTTTTTCGGCTATTTTTATATGCTTTTGTCCCATAATCGTATCAAAGTGTGTTTGCAAGCATTTGTAGTTAAAAACAGGAAAAAGTGAAGAAAATGAAGGAAATGTCATTCTCATCTCGAGATTCAATTCATTCAAGTCTTTCACAAAGAAGAATCCAAGTTTTCATCATTCCAAAGAATGTTGACAAGGAATAATCAAGTTTGGACAAAGAACGAAGAGCCAAAGTAAAGATCAAGTTTGTTGCTGTCAGAACAAAAGCAACCGATCGGTATTCAATCTAACCGATCGGTCAGAGGAATTTGTCACATCTAACCGATCGGTTATAAGTCCAACCGACCGGTTAGTCGCAGAGGTCACAACCAACCGATCGGTCAGAGCCCGATACCGATCGGTTGGTCAGCTCGTTAAAGTTTTGCAAGATGTTTTCTATCTCATTCTACCCGATTCTAGGCCCTTCTCTCTGTCATTTTAGGTCCTTCTATTAACCTTGGAGACCAAGTTGTTGCATTGACGAGCCTAGGCTTGAAGAGTAGTATAAATAGTGGCTTTGCAATCTCATTTCAACACACAATTTCAACACAACTATTACAACTCAATACACCAACAACAAAGCAATCCTTTACTAGTCTTAAAAGTGTCAAATTCGTCCATAAAAGTTTAGGAAGCATTGGAAGTCCAAAAAGTCAACATCCGGAGGTCAAATTCTCAAGAAGTCAACACCAACACTTAGGAAATCATTTCCTATTCATTTGTAATCATATTCCAAACATTTGTAAGACTTAAATTATGATTTCTAATGTTCAATATTCTGAGTTTATGTTCATGTTTGCTATGAGTGGCTAGTAACCTTTTTGCATTTGCTTAGATGATGTTAATTACTAAATGATTAGTCTATGATTGTGATAACATGTTTTAATTCAATTTCAAGTCAATTCTAAAACCCAATTAGACTAAAGTTTCATAGTGACATTTGTTGAGTCAAGTTTAACTAGTTGCTTATAATATCATTGGCCAAAAGGGTTGTTATCATTCAACTAGTTATAATCTTTTGTCTATGAAAGATTGTTTTTCACCATAATTATTCTTGATTAAACAAAGGAACTAAGGTGTAATTGTAATGAGGATACTTTTTGTTAATCAAATCGGATTGGTTATAAATGCCTAATTGGACGAAATTTTTAGTAGTTTATAATCAATTGTAACCTAGTTGTCTATGATTCAGTTACCTTTTGTATTGATCATTTCTTAAGAGTATTTGATTAAACAAGAAACTATTTTTGTGTTTAAGGTTGTTAATTCAACTTTATGAACCTTGAATTGATTGGTCCAAACCTAATGCTTGTTTTTATAAACTAAAATCTTGTCAAAGATTTAACTTGTAGAAACGATAGATTAGAACACCAACTAATTCTAAATACCAACATGTTAAGGAAGTTATCACAATCATGTTTTTCTTATGAGTAGTTAACTAGTCTAAGCAAGTGTAGTTTTTAATCATTTGAATTATCTTATAATCATTATTGCTAGAATTAGAGATTTAATTTTAAACTTACGCTTAGATTCACTCACAAATCCTTACGAACGATCCCGACTTACCAACCCAATCTTGCTATAGCGGACGAGTTCACTTGCTCGTATGTGTTATTTCTAGATCCGGTAATCGTGTTTATAAATTTAAAACTTGTACACACATTTAGCACATCATAGTTCATGATTATGATCATAATGAAGATTAGATCAAACATAAAAAGGGGTGTTTGGCACAAGGCCAAAATAGTGCTTAAATTAGTGAAATTGCTTATAGACCTGTTGGAAAAGGATCTTGACATGTTTAATAAGTTGAAGTATGCGTATGAAAGTGATTAGAATTGGTTTATATCGATTTTGGTCATTTTGGTGATGTGTGAATCTAGGACAACAAGTTATGCAGAATTTTATGTCAACTTTGAAGGATTGTAGAGAATTAACCATTCGTTGGATTAAGCTGACGTCAAAACCAAACCTGTAGCTCTCTGAGTCAACTTTCCAACAAAATTGCTATTTCACATAAGTTAGCGAAATGATGTAGGTTAGCACATGAATGTTATAGCATGTTCTAATGACTATAAAATGATATATTTATGTTTTTAGGTGATTTCGGAAGTCCAGGAATGCCCGAGGAAAGCCTAAGTCAACCGAGGTAACTAACGGTTTAGCTTTAGTCCATGTTATGTGCTTATAGCTTGTTTTGGCACAAGCATAGCATGTATGTGTTTATTTGCAGAAGTAGTAGACTTAGCATGTATTATAATTCAATAGTCAAGGCTCAGTTTAGTTTTACACGTTGCGGAATAGTACAAGTGCAAAAAATAAACAAGCTGTACAAACCTGCAAGTACGACGGTTTTAGAAGTAAAACCGTCGGTTTTGGGACACCAGATGGGGTATAAAAAGTTATATTAGCATCCGTAGTCAGTATCAGTCACTCTCATAGTATGAATGTACGGATTTGAGCTTCATGATATTAGAACTAACATGATTTCAGAAAGTTCGTTAAGCTTCGTATATAGCTGAAGGTTTTTAGGTTCATAGACTAGGGAATAGCAGAGTATTACATATCATGTTATGATTCACATATAGCTGAAAAGAATCTAAGTAGAGGATTCTCATGATTACGTCTACTCACGATAAGCATAATGAGTCATGATATGGGTGTCCAAGAAATGCTCCATTAGTTACGTAGCGTGCCTAAGAAGTGCACGATGAGGAACTTCCACAGAAGCATCCAACTTGGATGAACCGTGCTTAACATAGTATTTATATCCTTCACGGATAACTCAAGCTTGGAAATAGCATATAAAGCTTACATGATTAAGCGTCCTTTGTGGATGACCCAAGTGTAGAAAAACACGATGACAAGCCAAAGCCCTAAGAAGAGTATTCGTTGACTAAGGAATTCCAACATTAGTAGAAAGTCAATATCGCATATTCTGAATCAGTCTGAGATACAAAATCAGATTTAGTTACAGACTCAGATTCATATATAGAATTAGATTCAGTTTCAGATTCAGATTCTATTTCAGTTGCAGAATTAAATTTAGTTCCAGACTCAAATTCAGTTATTAGTTTGATTAAATACACTTCAGTCATTAGTCAGAATCGATATAGTTTAGCCACCATGTCAGAATTATTATAGCTCACGTTACATATTTAGATTCAGATCCGTTTACTCACTAAGTCATCAGGACTTACGATGCTCAGTTTTCATGTTTTGTAGTTTAGGTTATACGGTCTTAGGGGCTTGTAGGAAGTGAGCAAAGGGAACATTAATGCTCGTGTTTATAGGTGACGAGCATCTCATCCACTTCTTTGTTATTCAACTTAACGCCCCAAATCATTTTAGTATTATGTCTTTCAAGTTCAACATTGTATTGTTGATAAGGCGAAATGTGTACCGCTTTTAGGGGGCCATTTAAGCCCGAATTCGTAATTATTTGATCAATTATTTCCCTAAATCGTTTCTTTTGTCATTTTAGGTACTTTTGAGAGGAAATTTACAAAAGGAAGCATTTTGGATGTTTTTGGAGCAATTTAGTGAAGAAAACGACAAAGTCTCAAAATCCTTGCTGGGAACAGTACTTGACGGCGTCAAGGCTATGCAAGTGACGGCGTCAAGCTTGGCAAAAGAGGTGGATGTGGAAAATACACATGACGGCCCAGAACAATTTCAAGGCAATTTGGCCTGACGGCGTCACCAAGGCCGTCAGGGTCAAAATACATGTGACGGCCCAGAGTAAAATTACACATGACGGCGTCAGAAGTGGATCTAGGTAATACGAATTTTATCTTGGCGGCGAGTTGACGGCGTCACAAGCTATAACGTGACGCCGTCAAGGTGTAAAATCTATATATAGTTTTCTAATTTTCATTCTTTAAGTGTAGAACTCTTGGAGAACTTCTTTGGGCAAACCCTAGACGAATTTTCTGTAATAATAAGGGTTTTAACCCTTTTCCATCCATGTTCAATTGAAGATAAGTTTCCGATAATCATTCAATATGTTTATGTGTTGTTTGATTCTATCTTATGCTTGTCTTCTTTTTAACATGCTAGGCTAGGTTTTTCTTGTGTTTGCTTAGATTTAATGAAACCTAGATGTTGATTATTGGTTGATGGTTTGTTTATAATTGTTGTGGATGATTGTATTCGATGTTAGGCTTAAGAAAACTGGCAGTCTTCCAATTGGTAACTTGCTTGAACATCTTAAGTAACATGATCGGAGGTGTACTACGATTTATTGGTTGTATTTAATGCATAAGCGAATTCTAGTGATCCCATGTTAGGAGCTTTTAGTCGGCTCGACATACGAGTGAAGTATGAGCTTATAGAGTTAGGGAATTTCGTACACGGCCCTACGATTGGTATTAAGGAATATAACCCGTCATCCATGCAATTGTAACAAGCTAATCAACCGGTAAAAGATATCTAGGGAGTAGTGAAATCTAAGTAAACATATTTTCTCTTATTATTGTTTACACCACACATTAGTTTTAGTTTATTTTATTTTATTTTGATTGCATCTTTAGTTAATTGGGTTAGTTGACTAGCAACTAATTCCACCCACTCCTTCAAAACCCGATATTTTACTTGCTTTTATAAAAATATAAAAATACAAAAAGAATCATCCCTCACCTTTAAACCTTGTTTAGTAGATTTTTTAATCCTAACGAACACTATTCCTGAGTTGAATGATCAATCCTCCGGTACTTGTCACTATACTATACTACAACGAACAGGTACACTACCTGGTGGGGATTGCAAGCTTCTCAACATCCTTTGAGAGGTAAAACCTTTTGCGAGGGTGCAATTTCACGCATCAAGTTTTTGGCGCCGCAGCCCGGGGAATAGTTATTGTCTAGGTTAGAATTTCTTTTTATTAGGTC
This sequence comes from Artemisia argyi, assembly GCA_030686995.1. Taxonomy (NCBI): domain Eukaryota; kingdom Viridiplantae; phylum Streptophyta; class Magnoliopsida; order Asterales; family Asteraceae; genus Artemisia; species Artemisia argyi. The sequence goes on from CM060709.1 coordinate 290,123,107, forward strand.
TACTTGCTAGATTCCTTTCTAGTAAGATTTTTATTTTATTTTTATAGGTTTCTTTAGTTTATCTTATTTCTTTGTTTCTTTGTTCGTAAGTTTTACCATCCGCCATAATGGAAGATGGTAATCTCTTTGATACCATCAACCCACCACAACAAAACCATCCAAAAAACCCACCACTACCAAACCAACCTCCTAGACACCGAACCTTATGAGAGTACTCCCGTCCTAGCCACCAAGGCTATCGAAACACCATTGAGCTCACTCATGGAGCCAATGTGTCTCCCTTGCGATCCGACACCATCCGGTTGGTGTAAAGCGGATGTACATTCGATGGACTTCGTTCCGAAGATCCTAATCAACATCTCAAGGATTTCCTTAAAATCGTTGACTCCATAGACCTTGATGTTGTAACTCGAGAGACGACCCGATTGCATCTCTTCCAATTCTCTCTACGTGACCAAGTTAGTCAATGGCTTGAGCGTATACCTGCGGGATCCATCACCTCTTGGGATGATCTCACAACTCGTTTCCTTGCTTAATTTTTCCCACTGGAGAGAACTACTAAGCTTAGAAATGATATCTTGATGTTCCAGCAACATCAAGGTGAAACTCTCTATATATGCAGCATGAACTCGTTTCAAGGACTTACTCCAAAAAGTCCCTCATCTTGGTATAGATCTCTGGCTCCAAATCCAAATTTTTTATGACCATGTCGACTTCCATACCAAACGTACCATTGATCAAGCCGCTGGCGGTAGATTGCGTGACAAGGGCGCCAAAGAGTCGTGGGAAATCATTGATGAACTTGCAGTCGATGATAATGAGTTATGGGAGGTTGCCAGTGTAGTAGACTCTGCCGTCAATGCAATCTCATCGTTAGGAGGGACCACTCAACTTTCCGAAGAGAACCTCTGCGAACTTGAGAGAAAAGTTGACTATCTTATGAAAAAAAGAAAAAAAATCTTTAAGTCCTAGACATGCAAGGGTCAACTCTATCTCAAACGTAAACCCAACACCGTTATCCGAATCACCCCTTAGAGAGAATGCCGAAACCTTTAAAAAATATTCTCGGCCCTATACCCCTCCTTAAAACCTCAGCCCAGAATTTGAAACTCGAATGAGAGAATATATGTCCACTCATTCTGAGCAGTTAGCAAAATTCGAGGAGGCAGTCTATAGACAAAAAGAGGAGATGCAAGAGAAAATGACAAAGATGATGAACTTATTAGCAGAATACTCAAACATAAAAACTCCAAAAAAGGTGTTGTTAAGAAAGGAATACATCACCCCCACTACCAAGTTTGTTAACTCTATATCCATTGTCCATGAGGGCAATGACGGAAAGGAGACCCCCACTGCACAAACCATTGAGGAACCCCCAAAATCTCAACCATTAGGGTACTATCTAAAGCATGAGATAAATGAGAAAACAATAACCAATTGGATAGAGGGCGACGGATGTAATCGATCTTCCAAAAAGGACTCTGAAGGAGAAGAAGTAGGAGAAGATGATTATGACACCGTGCCTGGGGGACCGGTATACGAAAAGTTACTTAAGCAAAAAGTGGCTACGAAGCCGATGGCTTATGGGAACTTTTAAATACCAGCTAGCGTTGGGAAACGGAAATATTTGGATGCTTTCGCCGATCAAGGATCAGAGGTGAACTTGATGCCTTTGACTATCTATGCCCAACTCACCAATGAAATGCCGGACACCACCCGCGTTAGGCTATCTTTCGCTAGTCACTCTTATGTGTATCCTTTAGGAATTGCAGAGGATGTGCTTGTCAATGTAGCAGGTTTCATGTATCCAGTCGATTTCATGATCATCGATGATAAAGGAGATAGGTGTATGCCAATAATTCTTGGAGCACCATTCCTTACCACAGTAAGAGCTGTCATTAGGTATGAAAAAGGGGAAATTGAACTTAAGTCAGGAAAAAGGAAGATTCACTTCCCTATGACCCCACGATATGTGCGAGAAGGCATAATGGAGAGGAGGCTCAAAAACAACGCCGGCACACCAAATAATCATGTTCAAGAAAAAAATCCTCGCATGGGAGACACGAATTAAAAGCTACAAAGAAACTAAGCCTGAAAAATACAAAAGTAGTGATAAAATTCATGTCGAGTTTGAATGCAGTCAACCGAAGGAGAATCATGCCCCATTTACAGAAGGAGACTTGGTACTCTTAAGGCATTCAGGGATAAACATACCTCCCGATGAACCAAGTCCCTGGTGGTATGGACCATTCACAATCAAAAGCCTACGCCAGGAAGGTGTAGTTACCTTGAGCAGTAAAAGAGGGGGGGGGGGGGGAGGTGATTGCGAGTGTCGAATGATTGAAACACCACCACCCTGATAACAAGGACTATACTTATATGGGATACGTCATATCACGTAACGAGGTCACGTAATAGCCCATGATCTTGAGTCTAGCTACAAGACTCGTAAATAAAGAAAATCGCTTCTTGGGAGGCAACCCATGTTTTATTTATTTTATTTGTTTTGTTTGTTTGATTTTATTTGTTTCCGTATACGTGTTTTATTTTTATTGTTTGTGGATCATGAGATTCAAAGTAAATTGTGAAAATGCTTTATTTTGTTTTTAACTTCGTCTTAATTACATATAAAGGTATTTTGCAAAAGATAAGTGTAAGGGAAACCCAAATTTGTTTATAAGAACGAAATTGAACATGAACCACAACAATATTAAATAAACATGTGTATTAGTAATTGTTTGAGTCAAATGCTTGTATCGAGTCATAATGATGTTTTGCAGGATTTTGCAAGAAGTAAGGCATAAGTTTTCCCAAAAATTTTCCAGAAACTTAACATGAGATTTTTGCAGGAACATTCTAACGGCGTCAGGAGTTATAACCTGACAGCGTCAGGTACAAAAATTCTGAAATTTTTTCCAGTTTTGTTTATACCGGAGTCTTAAAGTTTTTGTTGATTCTTTAGTTTTATAAACTCCAGGAAATCTGCAAACATTCATTCCACAAGCATTATCTCTTAATTTGTTTTCCATGATTTTTAGTATATATAGATTGCCGCCAATTTTACGCGAGGTTTTCCTTGATTGTTTTCTCAGGTTACATTGGACAAGAGGATGATTTATATTTCAGGAGGGAAGCTTTCAAAGTTCATTTTCTTGGAGGAAGATCTAACCTTGTTGACACACTATCCACACCAAACGAATCAGGGGAGTATTTGTTTTCATTCTTTTACCTTATTTTCTTTTACATCTTTTTATTGAACATTGGGGACGATGTTCAGCTTAAGTATAAGAGGAGGGTAAATGATGATACTTTTGAGAATACAATTACGCTTGAGTTTGTTTCTTCAATAGTAGGTGTGTAATAAAACTGAGAGAAATACTTGTTAGGGCAATTTTAGCGCAAAATTTAATTTTTTTTACAACATTTAGGAGTGAAGCTTTAGCCTTAATGAGCGTCTCATGGATAGAAGTTGTATGACTAGCACAAAAAACCGTACCACTCAGAAAAATTTTCCACCCAAATATGTGAGATTCGCCTTTAGATTTGTTAGGAAAAGCATTCATTATTAGTGCTTATGAGTGTACCGGTAGTACTTAGATTCTAGAACTTGTGTTAGTGATGCATCCCGAGACCGCTGGTGAGACTACATTCGTGTAGTAGGATTTACTACATGATAAGAGGCATTAGGATCACCCTTGTGTTAAACCCGTATCATAATTACTTAAACATTTAAGTCAATGACCTTGATTAACAAAGTCAATTAATTTTCTCACACCTTTGCGATGTACTCATTTTTAGTACACGATACCCCTAGTACACCCCTCTGAGCCTATCTTTTCGTTTCTAACTTTAAGCTTTTTACTTAAAGGAAGAATTTGTTTACAATCCACCCCAAATGTGCAACTAAATCGCCTTAGCCTTCCCTGTATGCACTTATTTTTAGTGCATTATTGTTATTTGTTTAAACCCTTAGTTAATTATTTAATTGATTACATGGTTGCTAAGTCGAGTCATATCTTGTACATATTGTTTTGGGACGATTGGGACTCATGGGGTAAAGTACTTGTGTTATGGAATAATGGGGAAGAACATCATATATTACCCCCATATGTGCGTTAATCTTAAAAAGTACTCCATGTGTTTTGATTATCTTGACTCGAGTCACTAGAATAGTTTATTGTAAAGTATGTAAAAGTTCAAGTGTAAGGGGAATGCAAATCTCCTATGATGTATTATTTTGGATGGTAGGGTAAGAGTGTATGCAAAATAAAAAAAAATAAAAAATCGAAAAAATCAAGAAAAAGAAAAAGACATACGAACTACCATCCCATTTTCTTTTATGTTTATTTTATGTTTTTATTAGTTTTTGATTAGCTTAAGTCGAGTCGAGTCTTGGCTTAGCAAGCCACATTGTACATGTAATTAACCAAGATGATTAACTCGCCACGAGTAAATATTGACTTTATCCAACAAAACCGTGTTTACCATATCCCTACACCTCACGTTATAACCCTTTAAAAGACCTCTTTGATAGTTTATCCTAGGTGCTTACGCCAAGTGGTGGAGGTTTGATCCTTTCCCAAGCCTATGGTAATCTATTTGCTATGACGGGTAGTGAGAGATGATTTCAATTTCCTTATTGTGATATATACTTTATTATACCCGAGAGATGTGAGTATCTAAACACTATTTGTGAGGTGCTAGTGTATAACCTCCGTGCTTGTTTTTGGTTTTAAGTGGAACGATTATTTGTTGTAATTACTTTTATATTAGTGTTAAATGACTCCTAACTTGTATTTTGATTTGAATAAAATCGCATTTGCTTGAGGACAAGCAAATCTCAAGTGTAAGGGTATTTGATAAGGTGAAAAGTGTACCGCTTTTAGGGGGTCATTTAAGCCCGAATTCGTAATTATTTGATCAATTATTGCCCTAAATCGTTCCTTTTGTCATTTTAGGTACTTTTGAGAGAAAATTTACAAAAGGAAGCATTTTGGACGTTTTTGGGGCAATTTAGTGAAGAAAACGACAAAGTCTCAAAATCCCTACTGGGAACAGTACCTGACGGCGTCAAGGCTATGCAAGTGACGACGTCAAGCTTGGCAAAAGAGGTGGATGTGAAAAATACACATGACGGCCCAGAACAATTTCAAGGCAATTTGGCCTGACGGCGTCACCAGAGTAAAATTACACATGACGGCGTCAGAAGTGGATCTAGGCAATACGAATTTTATCTTCGCGGCGAGTTGACGGCGTCACAAGCTATAACGTGACGCCGTTAAGGTGTAAAATATATATATAGTTTTCTAATTTTCATTCATTAAGTGTGGAACTTTTGGAGAACTTTTTTGGGCAAACCCTAGACGAATTTTCTGTAATAATAAGGGTTTTAACCCTTGTTCCATCCATGTTCAATTGAAGATAAGTTTTCCAATAATCGTTCAATATGTCTATGTGTTGTTTGATTCTATCTTATGCTTGTCTTCTTTTTAACATGCTAGGCTAGGTTTTTTTTGTATTTGCTTAGATGTAATGAAACCTAGATGTTGATTATTGGTTGATGGTTTGTTTATAATTGTTGTGGATGATTGTATTCGATGTTAGGCTTAAGAAAACTAGCAGACTTTCAATTGGTAACTTGCTTGAACGTCTTAAGTAACATGATCGGATTTGTACTACGATTTATTGGTTGTATTTAATGCATAAGCGAATTCTAGTGATCCCATGTTAGGAGCTTTTAGTCGGCTCGACATAGGAGTGAAGTAGGAGCTTATAGAGTTAGGAAATTTCGTACACGGCCCTACGACTGGTATTAAGGAATATAACCCGTCATCCATGCAATTGTAACAAGCTAATCAACCGGTAAAAGATATATAGGGAGTAGTGAAATCTAAGTAAAAACATTTTCTCTTATTATTGTTTACACCATACATTAGTTTTAGTTTAGTTTATTTTATTTTGATTGCATCTTTAGTTAATTGGGTTAGTTGAGTAGCAATTAATTCTGTCCACTCCTTCAAAACCCGAGATTTTACTTGCTTTTATAAAAATATAAAATACAAAAGAATTATCCCTCACCTTTAGACCTAGTTTAGTAGATTTTTTAATCCTAGCGAACACTATTTCTGAGTTGAACGTTCAATCACCCGGTACTTGTGACTATACTATACTACAATGAACAGGTACACTGCCTGGTGGGGATTGCAAGCTTCTCAAGATCCCTTGAAAGGTAAAACCTTTTGCGAGAGTGCAATTCCACGCATCAATTGTCAAGTTTTAGTATCCAAGTGTATATGTTTGAGAATGGGTCAAAACAGAAGTGTTTGGGTTAATACATGCACTCATAGATTTTACGCTTTTGCATGTTTGTTTTGTAAAGCTTATGTAGAGAAATGATCTATTATATGTGTGAGATATATTTTACAGGTTTTATGGGTCTTCGCCATGTTAACACATGATTTATGAAGTGTTCATAGTTAAAAATGTTTCCGGTCCAGAAAGTGCGTCGGTTTTGTTTTAATTGCGCCGGTTTTTTAGAGATAAAAGGGTGCCGATTTTAGAAACAACTACACCGGTTTTCTGGTAAAAAAGAAAAGGAAAAAAAATCAGGTCGGGCGTTTCATCCACACCTTCTTAGCAAAGTTACAACCTCTGTCTCAAAATTATTGTCACCTATTGACTTTTTCGGTCTTTACTTTTTAACTTTGACTTTAAGTATTTTTGTTTATATTACATAATATTTGATACAAAATATATGAATGAATTGAGTTTTAAATGTATTTTTATTTGGTATAATTTTTATCAAAAATTGTATAGCACAAACAAAAATATTTATAGTCAAAGTTAATAAAGAAAGACCGAAAAAGTAAATAGGGGACAATAAATTTAGGACGGATGGAGTATATTGGAAGAAAGGTGTTCATGAGAATCATGGTTAATAGGGGACAATATATTGGAGTATTTTTATTTGGTATAATTTTTATCAAAAATTGTATAGCACAAACAAAAGTTAATAAAAAAAATACCGAAAAAGTCAATAGGGGACAATAATTTTAGAACGGATGGAGTATATTGGAAGAAAGGTGTTCATGAGAATCATGGTCAGTTTTACATAATGAACATTGAAAATTTAAATTTGTATTCTGTTTTATGTTAGAAGTCTCCCCTTGACAGCTAACCATAATAAAAATGCTTGTCTTGAACTAAACGTGGAAACCAAAGTACCAAGCCACATGATACCATTGGACTAGATCATATATTTTTTATATAATAAAAGAATTACATCATTTCAGAGTATTTTTGCTTAACTCTTTTCATTGAAAAAGAAAAATATATACAAATAGTAGAGCTCGATTTTGCCACGTAGACACAATCAAGCAACATGATTATTAGTCAATAAAAAATCAAAATTAAATTAATTTTGGTCAACTTTTAATAAATTTGGTTAAGAAAAAAACACATAAAAATATTTGTGTCAAATTTGTGAAACAAAAACTTTAAAAAATATGAAGTAATTAATAAAACTTTAGTGGTTGAATTTTACAAAAATTATATAAAACTACGTGTAAAATTACAAGTTTTCATATTTTTTAATAACTTTAGAAAAATAACAAATAACCATTTATAGTTTATACCCCTATATTTTATAAGATGAACTTTGTTTAAAATTATATAAGTATTAGTATTATTTTCAGACTTTAATCTATTAAAATTATAAAATTTTGTAAATATACGAATTAGTTTTAATATATGTTATGTATTTTTTAAAACTAATATTTGTTTTAGACTTTCATACATTAAAATCTTTTTTTTTACTATATACGTTAAATAAGTACTCTTATTATTTTATTTGAAAAGTTTAATTTATGCGTACACAGACTTGAATATTAAATACGGCTAAACTATTGTTAACAGGAATATGAATATCAAATATAAGCACGGACTACCGTGATATGAAAATAAATATACGCTATTGTAATTATAACGACTCATGAAATTCTTATTTAAAATTTATATATGGATATCCAGAAAAACATTTCTAAAAAACTTTACGGAGCATATTTTAACGTCATCAAGAGGAATTCTCTCACTACGAAAGGTGTCACATGGATGGCATACTGATATATCTCCTATTCGTGCTGATTATGTGCTACTAAACTCGCACATTTTGTACAACACGATATGAATAATTAAAGTTAAACTACATCAACCGCAACCTCAACATCTATGTCAGTTAAACAAAGTTAAATCTTCAACCAACAAATTTTTTTACAAATTATTATTATAATAGATGTTAATACATGATAAAAAAAAATCCTGGACAAGGTATTAGTTATACTTATATCACAATTTTTATGGGTAAATTCTTATATATCTGCGGACGTATGGTCTGGACTAGATCCTACATGGGCCAGGCCCGGCAGACAGCGGCCCACTCTACGCCTAAACCTTAATTCCATGCCTATAAATATAGGGCTGAGATTCCATTCACAACATAACAGGTTACCCTAAACCTAACTATTATATGCTACCGCGCATCTATACTAACTTGACCGTCGGAGGTGGATCCCGGGGCTACGGCCTCGGGTCCACTCCTAACGGGTTCTCTTTGTTGACATGTCTACTTAGGGCTCGAGAAGACGACTAACGGCCCAAGGAGAGTCGTTGAATCAGTCCGCGCCAGATTATGTATCAACAAGTTGGCGCCATCCGTGGGACATGATTACGACAAGTTTCGTGTTCTCACATTATCGAAAAGCAACCATCAGGTGCAAAATCCGGTAACTTTAAAACTTTGTATCGTACAACGATACACAATTAAACCTAAAGCAATTTGTTTTTAGTCAACAATATACGGCTTGCTTACTGACAACACAAATCCACCATTGGCCCTTTGTTTTGTTTTCTTCCGTATGTTACAAATATAACAAAGACTTTGATCTTTGTTTATTTTGTCTAGATCCCTGTTGGAAAAAACAAGTTGCGCAGTATTCGAATTTGTCCATATGCGCACTTTCAATATTCATACGTACCAATATTTTCATATGTAGTTATATTGACTTTACTTTGATAAGCCATACGTACCAATATTTGATAAAATTAAAAAGATATCTCCATATTTTTTGTGCATGTCTTTTAGGATATGTTATCTTTTAAATATTAAGAAGAGTTTATGTAAATCTTTTAAACTTGGTAAACACGATTTTACCTATAACCGCACTAAATCCGCACGATCGGACCTACTTTATCTTTTACCCGCGAACAACGCAGTCACGATAAATCTACCCGCGTTAGGCCATGCGTCCGGAAATCTTCGCAGATTGGCGCCATGAGCGCACTGTCACGTACAGGCACCACGATGCTAGTCAATCGCCATGAGCGCACGACACAAAAAGCTGTGGTCATCTGCGATCATCCACAAACGTTAGAGTCTACGCGGTCACGATACATCCATCTGCGTCTGTACGTGCAATTGAAACTATTAGTTGCGGTCACAGTGTGTCCATCCGCGCCATTGTTTTTATTATAATAAAAAAAAGATCAATAAATCGCTATGAGCGCACTGCGTTCGCAGATTCGCTACGAGCTACTTCTCTTATATAGTTTATAAAACCTCACGATAGGCGTAATTCGCAATAATACTTCTCTTATATGCTATGTGCTATATATTGCTTCACGCCAATCTTTTACTTCATTAGGTTTTATATGTTGCGATTCGCGGCATATACTTTTAATATTTGCATTAAGTGTTTTTCAGGATTTGAATAACTAAGTTTAAATGCTCCTACACGAGTAGCACCATCAAACTTGGGGGGCTACCAGGGTATATAATACCACTGTTTCCGTACGCGTCACGCATGTATATTTGGAAGCAGATCGTACGTAAGAGGTATTGCAAGCTCGGTACAAAGACGGATTTAAATATTCGCACAATCTTGCCGTAGGGGAGACGTCCTCTGTCGGTTGTAAAGACGAATGTAATGTTCGCGCACAGCGCACGCACCTCTGTCGCGAACAACGCGCATCCTTGTCGCGCACAGCGCGCACTTCTGCCACAGAAGTACGTCTTCTGTCGCACCATGCTGCATCGCTACTGGTACAAAAGATACGCCCTTACCCAGGATGCAACATACGAGATCCACCTTCACCATTGTGAGACAATCACAATCGCAATCCCAGTGCGCACTGTCGCATGTAGGCTGCGCAGTATGGTCCGTCCCATGTTCACACAGGTTGCGTACACATGGGTCATGCCGTCATGGTTGATTGGGCCTACGCGGCCATGAACAGAACTTAAGTCTAGCATAACATAGCCACGCACTATGTCATACTAAACTTGGGGGGCTTGTGGACGTATGGTCCGGACTGGACCCTACATGGGTCAGGCTCGGCAGACAGCGGCCCACTCTACGCCTAAACCCTAATTCCATGCCTATAAATATAGGGCTGAGATTCCATTCACAACATAACAGGTTACGCTAAACCTAACTATTATATGTTACCGCGCATCTATACTAACTTGACCGTCGGAGGTGGATCCCGGGGCTACGGCCTCGGGTCCACTCCTAACGGGTTCTCTTTGTTGACAGGTCTACTCAGGGCTCGAGAAGACGACTAACGACCCAAGGAGAGTCGTTGAATCAGTCCGCGTCAGATTATGTATCAATAATATCCATATGCTAAATTAAAATTTTAAAATAATTTTGATTCATGTATTAACCCCGTGCGTGCACAGGACTTATAGCTACTATGTTTTTTTTGTTAAATACGTGTTTATGACAAATGTTTGTCCTTGTTTTAGAAATTTTCATTTTATTGTTTAAAACACGCCGTGAAACGTGAGCAACAATTTCTCATTAATACAATAATGTAAATCGAATACAGTAACTAAAAGCAAAATGCCCACCTATTCATCCAATAGTCCATCGAGATTCCAACTTCCACACTCTTGGATTCCATTTACTTTTAGTTCAATAGTTCATACTCCAAAAAGCCAATTAAAAAAAAAAAAAAAAAAAAAAAAAAAAAAAAAAAAAAACAAACTAAGTTTGCAAAAATCACAAATTGATAATCGGTTAGTCGATCTATTTGTAGCTTATAATCGGTTTAGGCGAGATTAATCAATGATTAATCGGATTGGTATATTTGACAAGTTTTTGGCATTTTCGACGAGTTTTAGGTATTCCCGACAAGATTTTTCTTAATGAAACAACTTGTAATAAATGTAACAACGATTATAAGTGATTAAAACAAGTTTACGACAAGTTTTAAGGTATTTCCGACAAGATTTTTAGGTTTTTGGCAAGTTGAGCACCATTAACACAGTTGACTGATTTACATAATAAAAAAGTTGATGGCCTATTAGCACCTTAACGACGATCAATCAGTGTTGTTGGTCATCTTTTGCAACAACGAAAAAATCTTGGCACATGATATCTAAAACATATTTTATATTTCTTTTCATAAGAACCCTTCTATAAAAAGTAATTAATATAATAATATAGGCTTTAGTAGAAAGATTATATACCACGTATCTGAGTTGTAAAGAAGCATCCAAAGGACCCAAGTTTTCTAAACATGACACACATAAAGTCTAACATACACATATATAGATTCCAACACATATTTCCACTACCAACAGTATAACCTCAAATCATCAAACCTATGACCCCAGTATTTTCAAAAACATATAAGGAATGAAGACCCAATTGTCCATATTGTCAGGCCCAGCAACAATGGCGGGAAGATTGTTATCTCAACTTTAAGTAATTCACTCAGCCGTCTAGTCTCTATCTACCCATCACTATGTTTTCACATGTTGTTTCAGTATAAAAGCAATTATATAAACCATGATCATTCTTGTTTTCAACCCACCAATAGCTAGCAATCACTGTCATGCACACTTTAATGTGTGAAAAATGGCACTCAAATTTATAGGAATTTAATGTGTCCATTTGTGTACATGTACACGTACATGTATATATATATGTATTTTTTTTTTTTTTTTTTTCTTCTCTTTCTATCTTATCAACTTTGATTTTATTGCTAGCCCATCTTTTCATTCATGTCACGGGATTAACCCTTTTTGTATGCACTTTTTGATGATTAAGATTATTGGAGTATAAGTTCTTTTATTTTTGTATGTGCTTATAATGATATTATCAACAAAAGCTTTGTAAAGGTTGGTTAGATACTAATCTTGTGATCACTTTTTGTAGTTGCATTTTGGCTACCCTTTTTCCACTATACTTTTCTTCATAAACTTGTTGTCTCTTTCGATCTTGAAGCGAACCATTTGTCGTTGTGGCACAGTGAATTCTTGATAGCTACATCTTTCACTTTTATCATAATGTTTTTCTCTTGTTAAAACCAGACCAAAGTTTCTTGGTATCCTTGCTTCTTTTAATAAACTCTTTCTTCTTTTCTCATTGAAAATGAAGAATCTTGATCTTGATAAGTATGTTCTGGCCTTGATGATATTGTTTATGTTATCGGTTTTTGGCCTTGTTAATTCGGTTAATGAAGAGGGTGGTGTGCTTTTGGAGTTCAAGCTTTCTTTGGCTGATCCGAGAAACAATCTTTATACATGGAATCAATCTAATTCGGATCCGTGTAACTGGATTGGTGTTGCTTGTAACAATGATTATAAGGTAACTTCCATAAACCTTCATGGCTTAAATTTATCTGGCTCTTTATCACCAACCATTTGTAAGCTTTCATTTCTAACCGAATTAAACGTGTCCCAAAACTTCATTTCTGGTGTCATTCCTAATGGTTTAGCATCATGTCAACATTTGGAGGTTTTAGACCTTTGCACAAATAGGTTCCGTGACAAATTCCCTTCCCAAATTTCCACAATTTTGTCCCTTAGAGTGCTTTCACTGTGTGAGAATTATTTTAGTGGTGTGATCCCGAAGGACATTGGGAAATTGACTTCATTAGAAGAGCTTGTCGTTTATAGTAATAATCTCACTGGGATGATTCCTAAGTCCATTGGCAAACTGAAACGACTTAAGATAATCAGGGCAGGTGTCAACTATTTATCGGGTCCAATTCCTAGTGAGGTTAGTGAATGTGAAAACTTGGAGGTTTTTGGGTTAGCACAAAATAATTTAGGTGGTCCATTTCCTAGAGAGCTTCAAAAGCTTAAGAATCTGACTAGTTTGGTCCTTTGGCAAAATCTTTTATCTGGTGAGATTCCTCCTGATATAGGCAACTTTAGTCGTTTGGAGTTGCTTGCACTTCATGCAAACACTTTCTCTGGAAGCATTCCGAAAGAAATTAGTAAGTTAACACAACTCAAGAGGTTGTATTTGTATACTAACCAGTTAAACGGTTCAATTCCACAAGAACTTGGCAATTGTGTAGAGTTAGTCGAAATAGATTTTTCTGAAAACCGTTTAACCGGGGTCATACCAAAAACGTTGGGTCAGATCCCAAACCTCCGTTTGCTTCATCTTTTTGAAAACCGTTTGGTAGGTGAGATTCCAATGGAGCTTGCAAATTTGAAAGTGCTTAGGAAACTAGACCTGTCGATAAATAACTTGACCGGTGAAATTCCTTTAGGATTTCAAAACATTTCGTTCTTGGAAAGTTTTCAGCTTTTTGATAATCATCTTGAGGGGAGTATCCCCCCATTGATAGGAGCTAGTAGTAACCTCTCGGTTCTCGATCTTTCCATGAATAATCTTGTTGGAGTCATACCTCCACATCTTTGCAAATCACAGAAACTAATGTTTCTAAGCTTGGGGTCTAATAAGTTATCAGGCAACATTCCACATGGTTTAAAGTCATGCAAATCTCTTATACAACTCATGTTAGGAGACAATTTGCTTACTGGTAGCCTCCCTCTTGAATTCTCCAATCTTTATAATCTTTCCGCTCTTGAACTCCACCAAAACCACTTCACGGGTCCTTTGCCCCAAGAAATAGGCCAACTAAAGAACTTGAAGAGGCTTCACTTGTCTCATAATTACTTTTTCGGTCACATTCCTCCAGAAATTGGGAACTTGGCACAGCTTGTTACATTTAATGTCTCTTCTAATCGTCTTTCTGGAGACATTCCTCATGAGCTAATGAACTGCTTAAATCTCCAAAGACTTGATCTTAGCAGAAACTGGTTTACAGGGCATGTTCCATTAGAAATCGGCAATTTGGTAAATCTTGAATTGTTAAAGCTGTCCGATAACCGAATTAATGGACCAATACCAAATTCATTAGGAAAGCTGGTCCGTCTTACGGAATTGCAAATGGGTGGTAATTCTTTCTCGGGTAATGTCCCCTTTGAGCTTGGCCAACTTTCGGCTCTCCAGATTTCACTTAATATCAGCCATAACGCTCTTTCAGGCACAATACCTCAGAATCTTGGAAACTTATTAATGTTGGAATCACTATATTTGAACGATAATCTACTTGTGGGTGAAATTCCGGCATCGATAGGCCAGCTAGTGAGCCTCTTGGTTTGTAACCTGTCTAACAACAACTTGTTTGGGACAGTTCCAAACACTCCCATTTTTAAAAGGATGGATTCCAGCAACTTTATAGGAAACAAAGGGCTTTGCATTTCAGATTCAAACCACTGTTTGCCACCTTCAATTACGCAATCCAGTCAACATTCTCATTGGTTCCATGATGGGTTCTCTAAGGATAAAGTAGTGAGCATCGTTTCTGGTACAGTCGGGTTCTTTTCTTTGATCTTTGCCATGGGTGTCTGTTGGGCTCTAAAGAACCGAAAACCAGTTTGTTCGTCACTTGAAGAAGAAGAAGAAGAAGAAGCACATGTTAAGCGTGATGTGTTGGATAATTACTACTTCCCAAAAGCAGGCTTTAAATATCACGATCTTGTTGTAGCTACTCATAATTTTTCAGAGGACGTTGTGATCGGTAAAGGAGCCTGTGGAGTGGTGTATAAGGCGGTCATGGCTGATGGTGATGTGGTGGCAGTGAAAAAGTTGAAGTCGAGTGGTGGAGGCACGATTGTTGACCGTAGCTTTCTTGCTGAAATATCAACACTTGGAAAAATCCGACACAAGAATATTGTAAAACTTTATGGTTTTTGCTACCACCAGGAATCGAATCTTTTGTTATACGAGTATATGGAAAATGGGAGTCTAGGGGAACTACTTCATGGGACGAATAATGCTCGTGTTCTTGAGTGGGATGACAGATATAAGATCGCTCGTGGAGCAGCTGAAGGTTTATGCTATCTTCATAACGACTGTAGACCTCACATTGTTCACCGGGATATAAAATCAAACAACATATTGTTAGACAAAATGCTTCAGCCTCATGTCGGTGATTTTGGCTTAGCAAAGCTAATGGACTTCCCTAATTCCAAATCAATGTCTGCTGTTGCTGGTTCATATGGCTACATTGCGCCAGGTACTAACAAGATGTTTGGGATTGCATATTTTAAGTACTTACGGGCTTCTGTTTTTTGAAAGAAAAATGCACTTCTAAATTGTTTGGATCGCTAATAAGTGCTTATATGCTTCTTGCTTTATATGGATGTAATAAGAACGTTTAATTAAGCACGTGGGTAAGTGACTAGGTGCTTTTAAATCATATGTGTAAGCTAAAACAATACAATTCAAACTGGCCTAAAAAGTAAAATTAAGTCATAAGTCTTTGAAAACTTGTAAATTATAAAAACTTAACAAAAATTCTGACATATTCATATTTCTTTGTTAATTTTCAGAATACGCGTATACAATGAAAGTAACAGAGAAGTGCGATATCTACAGTTTTGGAGTGGTTCTATTGGAGCTTGTAACTGGTAAGCCTCCGGTTCAACCCATTGATCAGGGAGGGGATCTTGTAACATGTGTCAAAAGATCGATTAATGGGATGATTCCAGTTTCTGATATATTTGACAGAAGGTTAGATTTGAGTTGTAAAAAGACGACACATGAGATGTCTCTTTTTTTAAGGATAGCATTGTTTTGCACGAATCCATCTCCACTGAATAGGCCTACAATGAGAGAAGTTGTAGCTATGATGATTGATGCTAGGACGGTCACAATCAGTTCACCAGCGTCTCCATCGTCAGAAACGCCTTTAGATGAGTCTAATTCTTGCAAAGGTCTGAATTTCTTTAACATTCTTATGTATAAGCACCATATTTATAGAGTTCATAAGTGTATATGCATTCAATGTTCACATAGCTATCATATATTTATTTGCAGATTATGTGGAGCCAGCAGAAATCGGAACTAGTCCATGGCACTCTGGATCCTTCTCTTCATTATCTCACTTGGAACATCCGAGTAAATAAATGGTGTATCTCATTCTTATTGTAAAAAAAAGAAAAAGAAATAAAAATTTAACATACATTCTAAGTATGGAATGAGAACTTTCTGAGGTTATACTCAAACAGTCATGCCCTTGTATGTCATAGCGTTAGATTAAGCTAGAAGCCATGTACAAATGACTCATGAATCTGAGCTCAAGTTTAGCATTTGTTCTATTGGTCCTAACTTGTTTACCAATTCTAATGATCAAGTTCCAACCCTAGTTTTGGATTTATATAAATGGTACTTAAATACTTGACTAAACTCAACAACCGGCATACTCTTATGTCATAGCGTTAGATTAAGCTAGAAGCCATGTACAAATGACTCGTGAATCTGAGCTCAAGTAGCATTTGTTCTATTGGTCTTAACTTGTTTACCAATGCTAATTATCAAGTTCCAACCTTAGTTTTGGATTTATCTAAATGGTACTTAAATACTTGACTAAACTCAACAACCGGCATACTCTTTATATGTCATAGTGTTAGACTGTTAGATTAAGCTAGAAGCCATGTACAAATGACTCATGAATCTGAGCTCAAGTTAAGTTTAGCATTTGTTCTATTGGTCTTTTAACTTGTATACCAATTCTAATGATCAAGTTCCAACCATAGTTATGGATTTATATAAATGGTACTTAAATACTTAACTAAACTCAACAACCGGTATACTCTTTATATGTCATAGCAATATATTTTAGCTTAGAATTCATGTAGAAATGAATCTCATGACTCTGAATTAAAGTTAGTATTTGTTCCATTTGTCTTTAACTTGTATACCAACACTAATGATCAAATTCCGACCTTTGTTTTAGATTTATATAGAATGTACTTCAAATTGTTTACTATTTAGTATGGTTGAATTAAATTAGAGATAGATGTTCAAATGGAGGTTGGACAGGTTGTATGCTAATTATTGAATATGGGTTATGCTCATTGACTTGTTTAGTTCTAGCTTTATAATTGAAGTTTACTTCTTTACTTGTATTTCTGTGAGAATCATAATATATAAAGGTGTACACTCCAATTATTAAGTCTACATCTTAATATAATTTAGAATATGTTAGGTGTAATTTGTTCAAGTATGGTTTATGGGTGAGTGTGATGATCAAATTGGTTGTTGTGATCAAGGAGGAATTATGTGGCAAAAGGACATGATAGGTACATAGTGAGTTGCACCTTGACAATTTTGACATTATGTTAGGTAAGAAAGTTGAGACTTTGGGCTCAATACGCTAGCTTTTTTATTGCAAACTTTGTTCTCTAGTCTTCTTGTTTCCTCATATCCAGGATCAGATGCTATCTAACACCACTTTGAACCACTGTCATTTAGGGTATAATACTAGGAAGAAGCTTCACATCGGGTGTTGCAGCACATGTGTTTGGTTTTGATCATCTCGAAGAGATTGTTGCCCATAAATAAATGCGGCACTACAAGATAGATATATATAGTGACACAAAAAAATGTCATCAACTGTAACTTTTTGATGACATTTTTTCAAAAAATGTGAGTAAATGCTTATAATTTTTATATTTAATGACATTTTTTATGTATAGAATGTGTTTTAAAAGGGGAAAAAATGTATCCTTATACTTTTATTGTGTCATTATAAATAGAATTTTACCTACTTGACTTCTACTTACACTTTTTAAGTGTAAGAGAAGCACATAAAAATTTTAGTGACACATTTTTTATACATTTTTTGACACTTTTTACTTTAGTGACACTTAAAGTGTCACCATAAGACAATATTTTTGTAGTGCAGTTTCTTAATATATGGACTCTGTAAATCATACATCATTTACGAAGTAAGACTGAAATGCGTATCGAACTCGTGTCTTGCCCTCTTACTAGTTGGTTGTCGACCTTTGTGTAATCTATCTAAAGTCCAATCATATGCATATAAACGCACTCATATAATACTCCTTAAGTTTTCTTAACACCAAACTCACACGCCCAGTATATATAGATTCCACACACTTATTTCATTTGGGTCTTGAACCTGGCCAAAACTCTTATGGATGCGCTAGGCTAAAAAGCCACTGATCACACCCATACACTTCTAATAGCTTAGAAAATTGGAATGGGTGTCCATGCCCCTGCATACTTATATCCTCCAACAAAAAACATACTCCGTACCTTTAAAGTTTAAACTGTTGTCCCAAAACTAGATCGATAATATGAGTTGCAAAGTAAATATTGAATAAGTAAATTTTGTCTAATTGTCTAACCATTCAATCGATGTATGTTTACATATATATATGTTTGTGAATCGGTATGATTCAACCATTTATCCTTTCAAAAAAGTCAACTAACATAACTAACTTTCTGTAACCGCTTTTAACTAACTTTCGGTTACAAACTTCCTAACTAACATCTTTAGTCCTTCGAGTTCATAAGTAGCAATGGAGCGAGATTACTTGGTTCACATAAACTACATATTATTACTTGCTCATCATGCCGTATACATTGAGATATATGCTTGGTGTACCATAGTGTTTGATGACGTATAATCCGCACTCGAGTCACGAATCCGACCAATGGACACTACTAATGCTCAAGCCCATCACGCGTGGGCTATCATAATAATGATTTGGGTTATCATACTAACGGTTTGGGCTCACGAAAACCCAAACCCAACTATTTTATTTATGGTCTTGATAATGATCTTCTATTTATAGGATAAAGATCAATAGACCGGATAAGGCGAGATAAGCCGAAGAGTAAGGAGCACGAAACCTACAAGGATTTCGTGCCTATATAAAGAATATCACGGCTCTCATTGAGGGACGATCTAAAACCCTAACTCTTCACTATAACTCTAAAACCGATTACTTACTCTCACGCCGGAGGATAATCGTGGGAAACAATCCTACGATAAGCCTAACGGTGTTGTTTGCTTTCTTAGTGCGCAGGTCTCAAGCATTAAAATTTAATTGATACGAGAACAGAAACCCAAACAAGAAACACCTAACTTTTGTATCCACGGTGTTAGGTGACCATATAGCCATGTGGTCCAAGAAACCTTAGCACTCAGACCAATAAGTGCAAAGTAAATACCCTAACTCTAGTATGGTAGAAAATAATTTGTTAACCACAACAGCTCAAAAGTGCTCTTCTTTCACAATGCAATGTCCTATCATTAAACTGACCCATAAAATTGCAAGAACAACATTGTAGTTTTATTACTCCGTATTATTACCAAATTCACTGGTGTTCAACCTTTCCTTTAATGTGCATCTGCTAACTTCAGATCTGACATCCTTAATCAATTTAATACTTTTTTTTTTTTTTTTTTTTTTTTTAGAAAGGCAATAATATATAAAGACCACGCAAAAACAATACAAACAAATGGCATTCCAAACTCTCCAAACAAGATGATTAAAGAGAAAGGAACCCGAAAGAAGGAAACACGAAACAAAAGACAAAAGTACACGGCGAGACATAAAAAAAACCACACGAGCATTCCTAAAACTAAACAACAAACAGGAAGCAAGAAGAGGCCACAAAGAAAGGCAACCAAAGGAAAATAAGTCCACATCCCACCTGATACAATGTGACAAAATCAAAATGAAGTATGGACCCCAATAGAAGATGTCACACAGTAGGCCATCTTAAGTGCAAATATGGAACTGCAGCAAATAAACTAACTTAACTGAGTAGATCACACAGGTACTTTTGTCACATTGGAACTTCTTACTTCAACAGAAACAAACGAAACTGACCAAGAAACTGGTTTCCCACTGGAATTTCTGTCTTCAAACCTTGAACCAAAACGAACTGAGCACAGAACTGGATTACTGAAGCTGAATTTTTATAGGATCAAACAACCATTGCTGCCAATCTATCACTTTGTATTTATTCGACCTTCTCACTATCCACTCGTAGCTTTTTAATTGTATATCTTGAGCAATTTTATTAGTGCTTGATACTTTCTTTCCGAACACACGGGCGTTTCTTTCTTTCCAAATGTAGTACCCAGCTGTCCACCTTACCACTTGCCAAAAACGAGATGAAATACCAGGAACATTAACATTTCCATTAGATGAAAATAATTCATCAATTGAAAATGCGTTAACATTCCCGACCTTCCACCAACAAAAAATCTTTTCCCAAACGCTCATAGCTAAATCACAAAGAACCAGACTATGGGCACACGATTCCACAGCACTATCACAACACGGACAAAGAACCGAATCAAGATCAACTCCTCTTTTATCAAGCTCCTCACGAACCGGTAATCTCCCTTTTAACGCCCTCCACACGAAGATGTTAACCTTTTTAGGCACCAACTTGTTCCATATTGTTTCTTGACCTCCACTCCCCACGTGTAGCATCTTCTCCTCAATCAACATTGCCAAGTCTTTAACTTTAAAACTTCCGTCATCCTTTAGCGTCCATCTCCATTTATCCCTACACTTATTAGAAATAACAATATTTTGCAAAATAACTAGTAAGTCTTCAAACTCCTTAGACACCCTACCTCTAATGACCCTCACCCAATCCCACTCCCAACACCACATGTTGTCTACCCACGCTCCTTTTTCCGCCACACTACCCTCCTTCCTTCTATCTAAGTGATATAGTCTAGGAAATCTATCGCACAATTTTGAATTATCAACCCACCGGTCCACCCAAAACCTTATATCCCTACCATTTCCTACCACACATTCAAAAGACGATGAAAATTCTATTCCTAACCCATCAATCTCCTCTCCTATTTTTACAATATCGCTCCACACCCCTCCCCCCATTGATTCCCGCCCTACCCCTCTAACCTCCCCTAAACCTCCTCCTTCGCCATGAATGCTTTTTATCACCCTAACCCACAAACACCCCCCCTCCCTCCTAAACCTCCACCACCATTTACCTAGTAGTGCCAAATTTTTTGCTCTTAAAGAACCAATATTCAAACCCCCCTCCCCAAATGAGGCTAGTAACGTATCCCATTTAACCCATGATAATTTTTTCCTTTCACCCTCCCCCCCGCCCCAAAAGAAATTTTTTCTAAGTCTCTCTAGTTGTTTTATCACACTCAAAGGCACGCGGAAAATCGAAAAATAATACAATGGCAAGCTACCAAGAACCGAATTAACCAATGTTAGACGACCCCCGAACGACATCGTTCTAGCTTTCCACTCCGCCAACCTAGATTTGAATTTCTCTACCACGGGCATCCACGCATTAGTCCGCCTCATGTTCTCCCCGATCGGTAACCCCAAGTATGTAAATGGAAACTCCCCAATACTACACCCCATCCACCTCGCCATAACCCCTAATTCTGACTCGTTAACCCCTATACCATACAACTTGCTTTTATTATAGTTTACTCGTAAACCAGAAACTTCCTCAAAGCATTTAAGAATTCCCATAAGACATTTTGCATTCTCTTTGTTCCATTCCCCAAAAAATATGGTGTCATCCGCATATTGAAGATGAGATACCTCCACCCTACTCGACCCTACTTTAACTCCTCTAAATATCCCTTTTTCCACCGCTTCCTTGACGATTGCATTTAATCCTTCCGCCGCCAAAATAAACAAAAAAGGAGAAAGTGGATCTCCTTGCCTAACTCCCCTCTCTAACCCAAATTCCTCCGTTGGAGACCCATTTACAAGAATAGATATCGAAGTGGATCTTAGGCATGTATCCACCCACTTACACCATTTCTCTCCAAAACCCATCCTTCTCATTATACTTATTAAAAACTTCCAATTAATACTGTCATATGCTTTCTCGAAGATTTAATACTTTTTTTTATTAAAACTTGAATGACTCACCTATCCATTTCATACTTTAACTTGTCACACAATACTTGAAAACAAAAACAAATACTAGTAATAGATCATAACTTTTTCATAGCAAACATAAAACCATGTATCAAATTCACTTACTATTTAAAAAAAGGGAAAAAAAAATAATACTTGAGAAAATAATGGGATATAATTTCTTTCTACATTATCACTCTGATAATATTTAGGAAGAAAAAAACTAAAGGGGTTAACAAAACCTCCATATACAAAAATAAGTAAAATCACGACAAAAGTTATACTCCGTATATTCAACCTCTAAAACTATAATCCTATCTAATTTAAAGTTTAAAACTTTAAACAACATTTTTCTTATAACAATAATAATTCTGATTAGAATTTAAATTTCTCTTAGACACTTTACTTTTCATCAATATCCAACTAAGCCCCTTCCAAATCCAACGCCGTTTCTTTGGCATCACAGTCACCAGACCATCACGTGCTTTACCACTTTTTTTAACCGATAACCCGCGGAGCTCCGGCGGATTATACGTTCGAATTAACGGCCACTTAATGCCGTCAAAAAACAGGTGCCGTTTAATATCGGTTGCACCTCTCGCACACCCCAGTCTTTTGCTCTTGTCTTTTACCAATAGTTGTTCTATCAAATCCTTAACATGTGCCATACTAGGATTTTCACATTTTGGTTCGTCTTCGAAGGTGACATTTCTGCTTGATGCAATATTGCGCAAAGTGGATTCTTTACTATTTCCTCGAAACGGTGTCGATCCGTATACTAGCTCGTATACTAATATACCGAATGCCCACCAATCAACTCCGTTACCGTGACCATTACCGTTAACCAACTCGGGTGCTAAATATTCGTGTGTTCCTACGCATGATTTCGAAAAAGCTGTTGTCGGTTCGGCTACAAACTCTGTGACGATTTCTTCTTCCTTATATTTCCTGTTGCGGCCGTTGCAACAAGTGTAACGGCCGTAGCGAGTTCTGTGTTGTTTTTTGGATTTGATTGTTTCAACTCTGTGGTCGAGGATTGGCTCGACCTCAGAGTTGAAACATAAGTCGAAATCTGACAACATAATGTGACCATCGTCACGGATCAATATGTTCTCGGGTTTTAGGTCACGGTATACGATACCGATGGAATGAAGATACTCGAGAGCTACCAATACTTCGGACGCGTAAAACCGAACCGCGTCGATTGGTAACCGGTAATTCGGTTGCTTGCGTAGCAAGCTATGTAAATCTCCGTTAGAACAATAATCTATCAAGAAACACGAGTAATGAGAAGCTTCCAAATGAGCATATAATGTAGGTAAAAACGGGTGATCTAGTGATGACAAAATACGTCCTTCAGTATTAACATGCGACAACTTTTTCGCTGTTAATAAGTTCTTATCAACAACTTTAATAGCAAAGTTCGCGTGTTCATAGTCACGTAAGCGACACAAGAACACGCGACCTAGGTTACCTGATCCGACAAGTCGGATCAGTTTAAGATGCCTTAGGTGCAAAGCACCATCCGAAGATAAATTGGCCGCAGTATTAATTGCGGCCCAGTTCGGATCAGATTTCCGATGCGGACGAGGATGTAAATTAGGTATGTTAGAAGATTGCGGGGTGGAAGCTGAAGAAATACGAGTTGATTCATTGAAACTCAGACATAAGCTCGATCGAGCCAGACTCGATCGAGCTGAAGACGAGGAGATTGTAGTGTTTGTACAGCTTGTAAAGCTTAGGTCAAGATCTGAGTCTTGACGATATATCAAAGTATGATTATCTTCTTCCATTTTTTTTTTGTGTATGTGTTTTGGTTCTTATGTGTGTAAAGGTGGTGAGGGTGTGTTTATAAGGGGGATGAGTGGGTAGTGTGTAATTTAATGAGGTTAACATGTCTGGTTGACCAAATGTTGCAAGCGAGAGTGGTAGGTTTTGGTTGACCATTTTTTCATAAGATAGAAGGTAAAAGAAAAGAAAAAAAGAATGGATGAGAGTTGAAGATATAAGTTTTCCAACTTCTTTTCACATTGGGAACTAGAATCGAGGGGATCATATAGGACTTCAAAATTTGACTAGTGGATAAAAAAATTATTGGGTTATTATAAGTAGAGGTTTTTTATGGTAAGTTTAGAAAACAATGAAAATGATAGATTAATGTTACAAAAAATGATAAACTATCTTTTCCACTATTCCAATGTTATTAACAGAAGCTTATGATTGACATCGTCCTATACCAGAAAGAAGAATTAAAAAAAGATAGCCTCAAATCTTGTAGTTTATAGTTCTTAGCTAAGAGTGACTATCTGATGTACGGTAAATTTTGGACCTTAGGCTACCCGCAGTAATCATAGGCGATCGACATAATCGATCGATCATCAGTCGATCGTCTTATTGTAGAGAATCGATCGTCAGCAATTTTCTTAAAAAAAAAAACAAAACAAAACTAGTCGTTGAATTCAAAAGAAAAAAAAAAATCTTTCAAACCAACTTATAAATACACAACATAACACACTTCAATCCACAAATCTCACACTTCTCTCAATTCAAAATAGCTTGTAAACTCCTCCACACCGTCGAACAACTGCAAAAGTATGTCAAAAAACAAGCCGACAAAGACAACACGGATCGACAAGAGGCTATTGTCGAAGTTATTAAGAAGTTTGAGCTCGCAAAGGCACTCAAACAACGATTGCGTCAACAATACACAGAGTGCAAAGACATCCCTAAAGAATGAAAAGTTGTGATTGATCAGTTTTTATACGATGAATATCGTAAGACGCTGCCGTTAGTGAGACGTTGTGGTCTTATGTAAATAAGATACAAGCCTAAATCTCCAACAAGATCCGTTGGAGTTTTGAGAAAAATGTGGCAGCTGGTTCATCTGATGCACGAAGAGTGCAAGGTGCATCAACTTCATCTGATGCACCAAGAGGTGTTGAGCAACAACAACAATAACCTCATCTGGATCACTTTCGGTTAGGTTATGAAGAAGATGAGGGCTGAAATGAAAGTAAGGAGCGAGAGCTTAGCAGGTTGGAAGCATAGTTAGTAGCAGAGAACTTTGCGAACTACTCTCCGTACGATAACGGTTACCGATCCGACAACTCTCAAATCTGGGATCACCCGGATTACAATTGAATATTTATGTAATGTTTATGTTATGTTTTATGTAATATTTTTAATCTATGTACTATTTTAATTATTAATGAAATTAAGTTTGTGTTAAAAATGTTTAAAAATAATAATTATCATGGTTGCCTTTAATGGGATACTCAATCGCCTGAAAATCGCTGAAGAGAGAAAGCTAACATGACAGTTAAATTTGGAAGGATTATCTCTCTTTACTACATGTGGCCTTAAAGCTATTTTACAACTTGTTACTTGTCCATCAAAGAAATGAATATGTGCTCAAATTTTTCATAAAAACAAGGTGCCTTCCAAGTTTTGGAAAGTAAATCATGTCGGTATCCAAATATACTGCTATGATATATAGTTATATTTTCTAGTTTGTCACTAAAGAAAAAAAAAATGAATATTTTAATGTTATAACTTTGTCATGGTAGAACGAATTATACATGTGACTTATTTTTTATAATAAAAACTTTTTATAAAAGTTCATGTTTTGTAATGAAAATTTCTTAAAAGCATGGCTGTCTATAATTGACAATGAATTAAATGTTACTGGAGTACGTTTATGCTTAATTAACAAACTTTGCTATTATAAAGTGGCCGGTGTGTATTAAAGTTACGCTAGCACAAATCACATTATCACTTGTATAATTTGATTTACGGTACTAATGGTACGTAAATGCACTTCTATAGTTTTATGTATAAATTAGGTTTATGGAATGTTGATGGTGAGAGCTTGATTAAAGAGCTAAAATAATGTGATGGAAACTTCAATCCTTCAATGAATGACACTGACTATGAATAGCACAATAAACCACCATTACAATATCGAGTTAGGCTAGCTACGATTATGATTGTGAACATATTACTATACCTGATTGTTAATCTGATATTGATAAGCAACTTGATGTTGCCAAAACCTAATTGTGAACATATATTAGTTATACGTAGTTATAAAAACCAATACCAAAAGTCTTGTGTCCCAATGGTACTATCTCATGTTGTGTGAGAAACTCCTCAATTAAATGGTTGCAGGTTCAACTCCTACTTAGAACATGTGAGATATATTTGTTATATAAATGTTATGAGATAGTTAAAAAATTATGGTTCTAAAGAAAAAGAAAAAAATTTATAACAACCTATCAAGCTTTTTATTGTCTTGTTATAGATATCAAATTTTGTTTAGCATCAATGCTATTGATGATGATACCTTTATAATCTTTGATAATTCATGCTAAACGATGACGATACCTTTATAATATTTGATAATTCATGCTAAACGTTCTTTAAACAACTGTCAAGTGACGTTCTTCCTTCTAGAGAACAAGCAGCTCATTCACAATAAATGGAACTTGGCTTGGGGAGGGGATATAGCTCAGTTACTAGAGCTCCGCACGGGCTGGATGTCTAATTGTTCAGGCGGTAATGATAGTATCTTGTACCTAAACCGATGGCTCACTTTAATGCTTAAAGAAGGGCATGTCTTTTTTCTCTCTCGTACCCTTCTTTGATAAATTAGGTATTTTCTTGTCGTAATACTGCTCTAGGCATGAAGCTTGAAACAAGTTAGTGGTCTAACTCGACATGTTATCAAGCCTGAAACATGTTAATTCAAACTTAAAAAGACTTCAAGGTTATATTTACGTAAGGTACGGTCAGTAAGACTGGATAAAGTAGTCATCCATTTAAGACTACATTTAAGCATATAAAACAGTATTCAACATGTGAAAAAAGTGGAGGGCACAGATATATAAATGCAAAAGCAGAGGGATGAAAAAGTGAATAGTTTTTATCAGGATTCAATTAATGAATGGGTAATAATAGAACCTGGTATCTATATCTATAGGCTTATTAATTTCAACAAAAGTAAGCAGAGGCTACACTGTGATCTATATCTGCTTACAAATAGGAAGATGTAACAACCACTATCTGTACGCTAAATATATAGTAAATGCATCTTATTCAATAAGTGCTCTTTGGTGAAAAGTGAAAACAATAAATATGAATCTAATGTTCATCAGGACAAAGCTGAAAAAACTTGAAACATAAAAATATGGAATGAACACCATATATCGCAATGCAAGTGAGTATATACTAAACAAGAAGTCCATGGTAACAACTATTAATA
The DNA here is from genome assembly GCA_030686995.1 of Artemisia argyi. NCBI lineage: Eukaryota > Viridiplantae > Streptophyta > Magnoliopsida > Asterales > Asteraceae > Artemisia > Artemisia argyi. The sequence goes on from CM060709.1 coordinate 290,150,424, forward strand.
ATGTGATTGATATAGTAAATAGTATATGTTAAATCAAACTGTCAAGTTGTTGAAATGCACTCTTAGCTAAATAAAGTGGTGAAAATATGAAATCCTATTAACTTAGAACTTATTTACTCCGTAAAACATTTTGATTTTGAGTAGCCATGGAAAAAAAACTTGATCTAATGTAACCATGGCAAAGATTAAGGAAAACAAAAACGGAAACCAGAAAAAACTTTTGTGCCCATGTCAGAAATTTGGTATTGAATGTAGCATTCATTTCATATCATCCATAACATGGAATATCTTTTCACTGGTTGAAAGATGATCAAAATGTGCATATAATAGAGGAAACTCATTTTCTTTCATTAAATGACTTAAGACATTTTTAATTTTAAGGAATACAAGTTAATATGCAATATGTACAAATGATTAATGCAATGTATAATACATTTAAACAATAATTCTGTTATGCATAATTATTTAAGACATTCATTAATGTAAGTTCAATGACAAATTTTTGTTTAATTATGGACATTTAAATATTATGAAAATTGCATATTCGAAAAATATTTATCAACTATGTATGTATTTTAGTACAATCCTAATTATTTTGCTAATAAAGTCGATTCAAAATAATTAGACATGCCAAAGTACGAAGATTTTCAGGTGATTTATAAATTATGAAAATGTGTAAACATATAAAGTACGAAGATTTTCTATGTTTACACGTTATATATCATTGACACGAATATTACACAACATCTACTGATTAGCAAGTATATTTCACCGTCAATCATCACAACCTCGTAATACTACTGACTACCGTTTTCATACCGCCATTGCTTCGTGATGCACATGTACTTGAGTTTTTAATATGAAATAATGCACGATAAATTTACTCCTTAAATATTACTCGCCAAAATTTTTCGACGAAAGCCATGTGATCGAAAGATATTACTCGCCAAAATTTTTTATTACAGGGTACTCACCGTCGCAACGGGCGAGTGCCCAAAGATCAATGCAGAACACTTAGTAGCTAAAGATCAAACCAAGCAATCTGAGCCGTTGATTTTGTATCATCCAACGGTTGGATGTGTCAAAGGGATTAATATACTTTTCACAAAGGGGGTAAGTTTGTCTTTTAATTCACGGTTAATATAACTCTCATCCAAATTAATTACACTCTCTTATTTTCTCTCTCTCTCACATCTCTCACAAACACACGTGCTCTCACCCCTCACCAAAATAAAACCGATAATCCCCAAATTGAAAACCCTAACCCCAAAATAACGATTGATGCTTTTCTAATGGATCTATTGGATATACGAGTTGAGATTCAACAATCTCAAGGTAGGCCGTTGCTGGATTCGTCTTCATCTGCACTCGGTGATCAAAATAAGTCTCGAAATGACGATATTGGTATAAATTTTGACTTTTTTTTATTTAAAATTTAATTTGTTGATTCATGTAGTTATGTTTTAGTTATTTTGTGTTTTTATAGTTAATAACGAGTTTTGATATCCATGGATTTTTACTTGTTTTTGTTTTAGTAATGATGATTTGTTTAGTTGAGTGATTTTGTTGAGTAGGTATTTTTTTCCCTGTATTATGATTTTTTTTTGTAGATTTATGTAGTTTTATTAATGAAAATGGAGATTATGAATGACATGTTACCTATTTTTGGTATTTGTATGTGATTCTGTATGTGATTCTGTATTTGGTATTTTGATCAAAATGCAGTTTTTATATGTTTTTTCTTTTTTGTTTGCTTTATAATTTAAGTGTTTTTTTGTTAGGTTCTGCTGATATACAGCCGATTACTGAAGTTGCTCAATCCGGTTCTCCTTTTTGGAGGACTCAGAAAAATGTCCGAGTAGTTGTTGATGCTTCCCATGTATCTCAGTTTAATCCGAATGCTGCAAGTATCCCTATGGCTCTTCCGGTGTCTTATGTGCTTCCTAAGGCTGGTGATATTGTGAAGGATAAGGCTAAGTTGAAGGCTGGTGATTTTGTGAAGGATAAGGCGACTGATGTGCCGAAGGATAAGGCTAAGTCTAAGGCGACTGATGTTGTGAATGATAAGGCGGCTGATGTGTTGAAAGATAAGGCTTGTGATGTTGTGAAGGATAAGGCGGTTGATGTGCCGAAGGATAAGGCTAAGTCTAAGGCGACTGATGTTGTGAAGGATAAGGCGGCTCATGTGCCGAAACCTAAGTCAGTGTCAAATGTTTTTAAGCGTAATCCCAAGTCTGTTGTGGCCAATGAGAAGGCTAATTCTAAGGTTGGTGATGTAGAGAAGGATAAGGTTAAGGCTAAGGCTAATTCTAAGGTTGGTGATGTAGAAAAGGCTAAGGTTGGTGATGTTATTTCGGCCAAGGCTAAGGCTGTTGGTGAGAATGATAAGGCGATTGGTGAGAGAGTTAAGAATAAGGCGACTGGTAATGTTGCAGATGTGAAGAAGTCTAAGGCTGAAGATGTGTTGAAGGCAGAAGTGTTGAAGGCAATGCCAAATGTCCAATTGCCCAAACGTGATGCCGAGAAGTCTTTGGTCTTGAATTCTAAGGAAAAGGCAACTGATCTATTAAGGCTAAAATAGAAGCCAAATGCGAAGGTTGATGCTTCTAAACGAAAAAGGAAGTTGTCGGATAAAGAGGGTAGTGATGAAGTTAATTCGGATTCTGATGATGAAGGTAGTATTGTTGTTAAGAAGCATAAGAGAAAGAAGGTTTCTGATGAAGGTAATAGCAAGTCAGGTTTGTCTAAGCTTAAGAAACTTTTGATGAGTAATGATGACGATATGGAGTCTTTTAAGCGTATGTTTAATAAGTTGAAGGGTTATATGAAGGATGTTTCTGATTCTGAAGATGAAGCTATTATGCGAAAGCCAAAAAGGGAGGTTAAGAAACAAAAGGTTAATGTGAAGGGTTATATGAAGGATGTTTCTGATTCTGAAGATGAAGCTATTGTGCGAAAGCCGAAAAGGGAGGTTAAGAAACAAAGAAAGGTTAAGATTAAAAGAGAGGGTAGTGGTGAAGATGAAGCAAGTGTTAAAAATCCTAAAAGATTTGGAAAGAAAACAATGTTGATGTCACAGGATGATATAGATCAGTTAAAGTATCTTGAAGAATTTCCAATTCTTAGGGTAAGGAGTGCTCCTACTTCATTATTTGGTTCTATCCGACAATCAAAAGTTGACATGGGACGGTTTCTGGCTGAAATAGGGTTTAAATCATTTCATAGAATTTTCATTGATCAACTTCCTTTCAGGTTGGGTAGGTTTGTGGCTTCAAGATTTATGCCAGAAACTTATAAGTTGAATTTGTTTAACGGTCTATCGATACTTGTCACATCACAAAAAATTCATGACATGTTAGGGATACCAATTGGTGGTACTTCATTGTTTTCTTTCGAGGAAAGGCCTGTTAATCATCCTTTTGTGAAATCTTGGGTTGATCAGTTTTATCCGAAGTCCTTGAAAGATATTCATGCACCGGATATTGGTAGAAAGTTTGTTAATGCAAATTAAATTGACGATTTATTCAAACTTAACTTCCTTATGTTGTTTTCCAACACGATGGGAAGGTGTGAGACTATGGGTGGGAAAGTTTGTTTAGATGTTGTTAGACGTATTCTGGAACATTTTCCAATATCTGAGATTGATTGGTGCGGTTACATACACCACTGCGTTCAATATAGTAACAACCCAAAAGGAGAGTGCCGTTACACTGGTCCATTAGCCCTCCTCATGGTAAGGTTATAGATTCAATTCAGATTAAAAATGGTTCATGTTTTCTTTTTGTTTTCCTGCTTTTGATTTGTAACTTTTATCCTTTTCGTTTTGTTTTCAGCTTGTGTATCTAGATTCTACAAAGTTTGAAAAGTTTCATCATGTTCGTTTGCGTCCGGCTATCTTAAACTGGTCGACAACCTTAATTAGACAACGACAGGATCTAGAACTTTCAGAAAAGAAGTTGGGGGAACTAGAGCTTAATCCTGAGTGGACTGAGGCAGAAGCTAAAGAGACAAAAGGTTTTATTAATGCTGGTTTGTCTGAATCTTTGATGAGGCGAAAAGTGTACCGCTTTTAAGGGGTCATTTAAGCCCGAATTCGAGATTATTTGATCAATTATTGCCCTAAATCGTTCCTTTTGTCATTTTAGGTGCTTTTGAAGAGAAATATGGAAAAGGAAGCGTTTTGGACGTTTTTGGAGCATAAAAGTGAAGAAAACGGCAAAGTCTCAAAATTCCTTGTTGGAACAGTACCTGACGACGTCAAGATACAACACGTGACAGCCCAAGAGTGGCAAAAGAGGTGGAAGTGGAAAATACACGTGACGATCCAGAAAGTTTTTAGGCTTATTGGCCTGACGGCGTCACCTAGGACGTCAGGGTCCAATTACACGTGACGGCCCAAAGCTCATTCCTACATGACGGCGTCAGAAATGGATCTAGGCAATACGAATTTCATCATGGCGGCGAGTTGACGGCGTCAGAGGTTAACACATGACGCCGTCAGGATGCATAGTCTATATATATTTTTCCAATTTTTCATTGTAAAGTGTAAAACTTTATGTGGGATATTAGGGCATAAAACCTTAGACGAATTTTACAACTTTTTCAAGGGTTTCAACCCCTTGATTCTTCCATGTTCAATTGAAGATAAGTACTCATTCAAATCATTCAATATGTCTATGTGTTGTGTGATTATATCTTACGCTTGTCTTCTCCTTAACATGCTAGGCTAGGTTTTTATTGTGTTTGCTTAGATGTAGTGAAACCTAGATGTTGATTATGGGTTGATTGTTTGTTTATAATTGTTACGGATGATTGTATTCGATGTTAGGCTTAAGAAAACTGGCAGACTTCCATTGGTAACTTGCTTGAACGTCTTAAGAAACATGATCGGAGGTGTACTACGATTTTTGGTTGTATTTAATGCGTAAGAGAATTCTAATGATCCCATGTTAGGAGCTTCTAACGGCTCGACATAGGAGTGAAGTAGGATCTTATAGAGTTAGGGAATATTGTACACGACCCTACGACTGGTATTAAGGAATATAACCCGTCATCTATGCAATTGTAACAAGCTAATCAACCTGTAAAAGATATCTAGGGAGTAATGAAATCTAAGTAAACACAACTTTTCTCATTATTGTTTCCACCACATTAGTATAATAGTTTAATTTTCATTTCTTTTATTTTATTTTGATTGCAGTGGTAGTTAATTGGGTTAGTTGGCTAGCAACTAATTCCGCCCACTCCTTCAAAACCCGAGATTTTACTTGCTTTACATAAAATATAAAAATACAAAAAGAATCATCCCTCACCTTTAGACCTAGTTTAGTAGGCTTTCTAATCCTAGCGACACTATTCCCGAGCTGAACGATCAATCCCCCGGTACTTGTCACTATACTATACTACAACGATCAGGAACAGTGCCTGGTGGGGGTTGTAAGCTTCTCAAGATCCCTTGAGAGGTAAAACCTGTTGCGAGGGTGCAATTCTCACGTATCAAGTTTTTGGCGCCGTTTTCAGGGAATAGTTATTGTCTAGGTTAGAATTTCTTTTTATTAGGTCTACTTGCTAGATTCTTTCTAGTAAGGTTTTATTTTTATTTTTAGGTTTTCTTTAGTCTATCTCATTTCTTCGTTTCTTTGTTCGTAACCTTTACCATCCGACATCATGGAAGGTGGTAACATCTTTGATCCCATCAACCCACCACAACAAAACCACCCACAAAACCCACCACTAGCAAACCAACCTCCTAGGCTCCGAACTTTAGGAGAGTATTCCCATCCTAGCTACCAAGGCTATCGAAACACCATTGAGCTCACCCAAGGAGCCAATGTGTCCCCCTCGCGATCCGACACCATCCGGTTGGTGCAAAGCAGATGTGCATTCCATGGACTTCGTTCCGAAGATCCTAATCAACATCTCAAGGATTTCCTTAAAATCGTAGATTCCATAGACCTTGATGTTGCAACTAGAGAGTCGACCCGATTACGTCTATTCCAATTCTCTCTACGTGATCAAGCTAGTCAATGGCTTGAACGTTTACCCGTGGGATCCATCACCTCATGGGATGATCTCACTTCTCGTTTCCTTGCTCAATTTTTCCCACCGGGGAGAACTATGATGCTTAGAAATGATATCTTGATGTTCCAACAACGTCAAGGTGAAACCTTCTATGAAGCATGGACTCGTTTCAAGGACTTACTCCAATAAATCCCTCATCATGGCATAGAACCGTGGCTCCAAATTCAAATCTTTTACGATAAAGTTAATTATCAAACGAAAAGGGCCATAGATTACGCTGCACAATACGAAGAAGAAGGATGGTAGGATCCGATGTTTTCAAAAGGAGGGAATCTAGATTACGTAAACGCTACCCAAGAACAATTATTGGAAAATATTGAAAAGTATGTTAAGGAACTGATGAGGGCTGAAATGCCTGCAGCTGAAGCCGTAATGAGTCCTGATAGACAGGTGAGTGCAATTCGCAAATACACTTTTCCTGAACGTTCACGACAAGAGGAGTTTGAAGGGATAACGATAACCTTCATCAATAATCAGGAGAAACAGATTCAGCGCTTAGAAACTCGCATGGAAAGCACTAGGAATGCTTTTATGGACTTGTGATGAGTGCTCAAACACTCATCATTTTTGTCATATTTTAACTGCCAAAACATACAAAAATAATCAAAAAGTTATCAAAATACTTAAATTATCCCAGGGATTGTGTTTTATGTGTTTTAAATGCAAATTGAGCAAAAACAAATGAAAAACGATCAAAGTTTGCAATATTGGCAGTTTCAGTCCCCCAAGTTTCAAAACTTGTCAAAAAAAGTCCCTATGCATTTATTTTGAAAGGAAAAGTCAACCCAAGGTTTTAAAAGTCAAAAATTACAAAATATTATACTTGGGTCAAAAGTTTTCCAAAATTACACATTTGGTCCCTGAGATTTCAAATTTGGCAAAATAGGTCCTTGGGAATTTTGAAAAGTGGAAAAATGCAAAAATGGTTCTTGGACTTTGGAATTGTGGCATGTTTGGTCCTTGGTAACAACTTGGGAAAATTACAAATTCAGTCCTCAAATTTTGCAAAATTACAAAATTGGTCCTTGTGCTATACTTAACCAAACCGGACCCTTTTCATTATATAAACCAAAACCAAACCAAACCCAATCCCCAAAGCCCAAACCTTGCCAAGCCCACTCCACTCTCAGCCCACTTCCCATTTTAAATAAAAATCCCACCCCGGTCAAACAGTCAACACGGGTCAAACACCCCAGTCAACTCCTTCCCTCCCAACCGTATCCCACAAAACCAGGGCTCCATGTCCCCCCCTCATCCTCACCTTTTTCACCCATAGCCCCCCACAATAAATATACTTCACCAACCAAACCAACCCCCACCACCACAATTAATACCCCCAACCATAACACTCAGTATTGCCTCATTTGTTTTTGGCGGGAAAACAACAATCAAAGGCTAGGATGGCTTAAATTATAATTGGATGGTGAGGATTTGGTCAAGGGTCAAAGAGAAAGCTAGTGGGACACTCAGATAGCAAAAAGAAGCCATGTGGGAAGGATAGTAGCTTAATTTGTATTTCGTTATATATATGAGCTCATATGAGCCTTAGAAAAGTGTGTAGTATTGTAATTTTAGCTTGAGTAATGTTTTAGTTTCCTTTTGTACTCAGTTTTAAATTAATAAAAGCAAGGTTTTAAGTTTCTTATCTGTTTCACATTTCAAGTTCCATCAAAATATTTCAATTGTGAATTTAAGGTTCAAATGTGTATATAAGCTACTTACAAGTTCATGTAAACTCAGAAAACAAAGTTTTAGAAGCTTTACAAGCTTGTGCAAATCTCCTAAACTCAGTTTCAATAAATACTCAAAAAAAATAAGAAAAATCAAAATAAAATAAAAAAAATATGGACAAAGGTTGAAGAAGCTTGGAGTTTGGCTGATTTTGGATTGCAGAGGGTAATAGGGGCTTGTGGAAGCCATTAGGTTGGGATATTTGGTTTCTAGTTCATAAGAAGTTAGCAGGAAGCACATTGCGAGTTTCTTGGTTCATTCTACTTTTTATTACTTAACTACTCTTTGTAGCTTAAATATGTGGTAAGTGTGCTTATTTAGTTTAAATTAGAATAATTTAGGTCTTAAATCAGTTGGTTAATTGTTGGAATCAATTGTTCTCTAATTTTCCTATTTGACTGTCAAACATTGAATCTTAGTCATCTTGGTTAATTTTTGTTTTTGTTGTTGTTTGTTTGTGTAATTTAGCATAATATGTTGATATATGTTCCTGTGATTCAGTAGTTTAGTATTAGTTAGAGTTTTGGTTTGTTAATCTTTTTTGCAAATCTGTTAAAGGGGTGTTTGGTTTTAGCTTGTCTGTGGTGTCATTGTTGATTTTTAGTATAACTCTGGGTTTCATTGAGTTACTTGGGTTGATATAAGCTCAGGGTAACCACTTTCTTATAGATTTATAATATAACTCTGGGTTTCATTTAGTGTATCTTTTCAGAAAAACAAAAAATGGCATGAATTTTATAGATTTTTGTATTGGGTCTCAGGCTTTGAAACTTGTTGAGGTTATAGTCTACCAGTAGAACTAGAGATTCATACACTTGTTTGAATTTTGTGAATTTTTCTATTGGACCTTTTTGCCCTCCAAACACACCTGCAGGGCAAGGCCTTGCCCTGTGCATCAGCAGACCCAGCCACACCACCAACTTTGGTGGCTCATTGTGGCCACTACAGTGGGTCCCACTGACCCAATCTTGGTTCATTCAACCCCCCTCCTAGTAGACTTCATGTTTTGACCAATGGTTTGACCTTAGACTCAGTGGACCCCACCTGAAACCTTTCCAAAAGGTTGTCCCATTTTCTGTCTCAGGAACCAAATAAGCAAGTGCTTATTGTGGTCTCTTGGCTTATTCAGTTGTCTTAATTAATTGAAACTTGCTCAAAATTGTTCATATAACTCAAGTGAATCAGATTTAACCATTGTGGACCCCACACTAGGCCATTTGTGCTTATTTCTCTTCTCAGTCAAAGAAAGTCAACTGCCAATGCAATAAGCACTTGAAGTGCTTATTCACTTGGTCTCAGCCAAACTTCCTTCACAAAAGTTGTTTAAAATTAGTTGATACTCAGTTGTGAAAAAGAAAATTCCAAAAAAGTCCAACTTATTAGAAGTGATAGCTTCTATTTAAGCCAATTGGCTTATTCCTCAGCTTATTAATAAGTAATTTTCATTTTTATATTGTTCCTAGGCTTCTGGTATATAAAAATAATTTCTGTAATTTTTTCATATTTTTCTTGCATCATTTAGTATTTTTCTTAATTTAAACTAGTTTTTAACAAATATTAAATAGTTAATAATTAATAATAATTAATTAGAAAATCAAAAAAATATAAATTAAATTTTAAAATGAGTTTTTAGTTATTTTTTATTTTTCCAAATTTTATTTTCAACTTTCTAGTGTAATTTAATAATTAATTAGAATTTAGGATAATTTAAATAATTAAAAAGTAATTAATAATTAGTAATAATTAATTAAAAAGTCTTAAAAATATATTTTCATTTCTAAAATTAGTTTTATAGTATTTTAGATTTTTCTAAGTTTGATTTTTATTTTTCCAAGTTAATTTCACATTTATTTGTAATTTAGGTTAATTTAGTTAATTAAAAATATTTAGGAAATTAGTATTTAATTAATAATAAATATAAAATTAGTGTAAAAATTAATTTTAAATTTCCAAAAATTTTCTTTAAACATTAGGTTTGTAAAAATACCATTTTCATACTAGTAGCCTTTTCAGATCACCTCATTCACTTTTATTTCACGTACGTTTGAGCACGTTTTCAGCAAACGTACGATTTTTAGGTTTTAGGTAATTTCTTCTCAATCTAAGTTCCAGTAATTAATCATATAGCTTTCCTAAGCTATTTCTGTTAATCATTTCCAAATAATTCTCATAACAATCTTTTTCTGTGAATAATCACCCGATCACAAAGCACGCTCAGTTACAATTCACACCTTGTCGGGATTTAACGACCTGGTGATACCTTATATTGCCCGGAGCATTGGTCTAGGTAGTTTGACTTTCTTGACCATTTACTTGGTTAATTTAAGTTGACTGTTTAGCATCAATCAATTTTTGGCGCCGCTGCCGGGGAGGTGTGCGCGTTTCTGCAGCGTCTTTTGAGATTAGTGTTATCTCACTCATTCACTGTACAAATACCACCACTTGTGTAAATTTTCAAATCAAAACATAAAAAAGTCATTAACACTTTTCCTAAAGTGTTAAAACACCAAAAAAATTAAAAACAACAAAACAGATCGTAACGTTTTCTGATTCGGTTTTTTTTTAAGGTGATTCTTAAAGAGAAACGATTTTAGATTACGAGACGATACCAAAAATATTGTCCAAAAGTTTTTCACCCATACACAAAACACAAAAACATCCGTCTTTTCTTGTGAATAATAATCATACATAAAAACTAACCGTCGCAAACCAAGACAGAACACCTACCAACTTAGGGTGTGAACATAATAAGTTCCCAAACCTAAGATTTAAAACTTGCCTTTGTATCCCTGTGAGTGGTGTACCTTTCTTAAAGAAGCCACTTGCTTGTGATTATTGGTTTAAGTTCACTGTGGATTTGCCTCGATTTTGTTTTGATTGGTTTTTATCCCTAGTGCATGCGCACACGTTCTTCAAGGTCCACTAGCCCATTACGTGAGCTTGTCCGGAAACCTCGAAGACCTCGTAGATGTTCTGCACCAATAGTCGGATCTGAGATCTGTACTGTTGCCTCACCCACTGTCACCATGGCGGAAGACCGCCCCATGTGTGAGCTTCTCCAAGTACCTATCGAGGGTTACGGAGATGCCATTGTTGTTCCAGCCATCGTGGCTGATAATTTCGAGCTCAAAACCGGGTTACTCAATCTTGTAACTTCAAGTCAATTCTACGGTTTTGAGAGGGACGATCCTCATGCTCACATTCGATGGTTCACTAAAATCACATCAACCATCAAGTACAAGAATGTCCCTTGTGAAGCAATAAAACTTCTTCTCTTCCCATTCTCACTGGAGGGATGATTCCTCCCAAACCAGCCAACTTTATTTCTCAACCACTTGTGAATGGTCAGTACTAAAAGCCGGACAGCCCGGGAGGAAATGCAATTATGAACGAGGAGTATAGAATATTCCTAGGTCGTTAAGTCCCAACGAGGTGTGAAATCTGTAATACAACGAATGTGTGTTCTGGTGAAGTTAAATATAGAAACAGGAATTTGACTGACTAACACTAGGAATGTGAATAGTAATAGCTCTGTCACAGCTATATCGGTAAAAACGTACAATCAGAAACCTAGAAATGTAAAAGGATTTACAAACATACGTTTAGGTTCAAATAAACGTAAACGTACAAAAACAAAGGGGGAACTATAACAAAAGATGGATTTGCATGCCTTAGTGGCTTAAATGCAAATTAAACAAACTTTAAAATATTTTATTTATTAATTACAAACTTATTTAAAAGGTAACAAAACCTAAAAATGTGAAAAGTAATAAAAATGTACGTTTAAAATTAAATTAAACGTCTACGTACCAAAATAAAACTGAAAACTGATCAATACAAACCCCACAAATGTGAAATTTATATTTTTGTGATCCTAATAACATAAGAAAATTAATTATGAATTAAAATGATTTTTACAAGTATTTATGTAATTACTATTAATTAAAAACTATTTACTTATTAATTAACTAATTAAACTTATTTAAATTATTACACATACTAAAAAGACTTAGATAATTAAGAAGATTTTTATAAAGCTAATTAATTATCACAGAAATCCTAAAAAATTATAAAATTATTTTTACAACTATTTTTTAAGCTATTTCTTATTTATTTACTTAATTGTTAATTAAAAACTAAATATACTAATTTAAATCTAAAAATTATAAAATTAAAATTGAAAATTGCAAAAGTAATTTTTACATATGCTAAATAACTTATAAAAGTTTGAAAAAATATAAAAAGTTATCTAGGATAAAAATTAAATACTAGAACTAATTTATTTTTGATTTTTAAATTTAAACTAATTTAATTAAAATTAAATCTAAAAACTATCAAATGAAGAGTAACAAATATGAAAAAATTACAGAAAGTGTATTTACTGATAAGGAGGCTAGGAAAAATAAGTTGGGGTCATCAGCTTATATCAATAAGCTGGAATAAGCTAAACGGCTTATATAAGCTTATTACTCTAAAACTATGTTAAGTATATTAATTATGCATGTATATACAGAACTGGTGCCCTAAAGCAGTTGGAAGGGGTGTATGACTTATGCATGTTTACTATCCTAGAGGTCCCAGGTTCGAATCCACACACACCCATTTTTTGCATTTATTTTATTTTTTTATTTTTCTTTTTGCAAAACTATAAAATAAGCTAAAATATGAAATTTTAATAAAGGCATCTTTTTCAAAACTTAGAAATAAGCTGTGTAACAGCTTATTTCCAACACAGATGGCTTATAAGCCATAAGCTTCTAAATAGAAGCTATCACTTAGCTTTAAAGTTGTTTTTGGTTTTTTCTTTTTATGGAACTAGTATATATACAGATTTTATACATATTTGAAGAAAACAAAAGTTTATAAACAAAGAAATAAGCAGATTTGTGGGCTATGGCTTATTCAGTTAAGCTTATGGGCTCTTAGTCAAGTCAAAAGCTTGTATAAAGCTATACAGTGAAAACCAAGGGTAACAATATGTATGTACAAGTTTTATTAACAATTATGAACAAGCTAGTGCATTGGGATTCACTCATAAGCTTGTAATAAGCTAATAAGCATTTCCCATTACACTGCAGTACCAAACACCCCTGTAACTCTTTTTATAAGCAAAATAAGCTTAGGTAATAAGCTACAAAAGCCAAAATAAGCATTGGAGTAGCAAGTATATCTGGTTGGCTTTCCAAAAAGCCAAAGCTCACCTAGTGGGGTCCACTGGGGAGCTTATGAAGGGCTTATGAAAAGTGCCTTAATACACTGACTTCCAGTGTATATAGCAAAAATGGGACAAACAAAAAGCTGTATGCAAGCTTATAAAATAAGCTTGATAATGATGAACAACCATTGAAACTTAGAAACTGGTTGCTTGGCTTTGTGAAAAACCAAAATTCACGGCTTTAAGTTCAATGGTTAGCTTTTTGTGAGCTTGTGATAAAGCTATGAGTACACTGGATTCCCAGTGTACTATGAGAATGGACAAGATTAAAAGCTAATAGCAGCCTTATTATATAAGCTTTAAATTAAGATATGAGCTTTTAAACTTAAAGACTGGTTGATAGGCTTCACAAAAAGTCTAAAATCACAAGCTACAACCAACTAATGAGGTCTATAAAAGCTCATTAAATAAGCTCTTATATACTGATTAATCAGTGTATATTAAGATTTTGAACAAAAGGTTAAGCCATGGTTAGCTTATCATATAAGCTGTAAGGCCCTAGATAAGACTAAAACCAGTTAGTTTGACACATATGCTTCCTAAAAAGTATAGGGTTACAAACTTAAGTCCATTAATAAGATGTATACAAGCTTATGAAGTTGCTATAAGTACACTGGATTCCAGTGTACTTTGTTTGATTTTTGAGGTTTTGAATGAACAAATTAAGCACATAGATAAGCACTAAATAGGCATTTGAAAACATGCATAAGCAGATGGCATGGTGAAATAATCAAAACAACAAACAACACAAACTAACATGCATTTATAAACAATTTATGAGCTTATGAAAATTGTAACAAACCTGTGCACAGGGCACATTTTGGAAAAACTAGCTCAAAGATAAGCACTATTAAGCAGTTTAAAAGATAAACTAAAAATTAACAAAAATACTATAGAAAGATAAGCAGCAAAACTATAAAACCCTACATGCATATAAGCTAAAACTAAATAACAAGACCACAATAAAAATAACAATTTAATTCAAAAACTTGTTACAAAGAAAAATTGACTTTTTACATTAACATAAAAGTTGACTAATATGAGCTTGTAAGCTATTCTATGGACTAAACATGTAATAATAAGCTAAGAAAACATGAAAATAACAAAGATTAACAACTTAAACACTGATATGATGAATTTGAGCTTGTGAATTCCATCAGTGATCAATTAAGTGATCCAAGTTGGTGATTTTGACTTTCACATGAATAAACTATAGGCTATAAGGTTTGTCTGACCTTTAGGAACTCAATCCATCATATAGCAATCAAAAATTACAACTTAGTCTCAAATAAGCACCCTAAACTCAGCAATGCCAAACACACCTTAAACATAATGCAATTTGGATTTTTAAAGTATAAGAAAGATTAAGACCATGAAATCTATTCCAAACTTCATATTAACATATAATAACAACAATTAAACAGAAAAACAATATTTATAACAACAAAACATAAGAATCACTTAAATGTGATTTTCACAGTTAAAAAGACATTTTAAGCAACTATAAAATTCAAAACATAAACATACAATTTTAAACTTTAAAAACATTAAACAACAACAAGTAAACATAAAAACATTAAAATCTAAGCATATAATAAACTAAAACAATAAATTGCAAAATTGATAAAAAAAACTTACAAAATTGGAATTCAATGGAGGACTGAGAACCATGGACTAATAACCAACCTAAAAGCTTCCCACAAAGCTACTAAGCCAGGATCATCCACTTTTCATCATGCCCCATTGCTTATTCATTATGAACACATATTTTTTTTTTTTTTATTTTTTTCATTGTTTTTCTTGATTTTTTATTGATTTTTGATTTTTAATGATCAAGGCTGACTTAAAGGTTCTAAAAGCTTGCATAAGCTTTCAAAAGCTTATGTAGTGTTCACATAGAGTCCAATAACAACTTGAGATCATTCGACATGGAAATTTAAATGACATATAAGCATAAATGAAATATAAAAGAAAGGTACTGTAAATAGCATGTAATTAACTTTGTCAAGGTTTATTACAATACTAAAAGTATTTAAATGACATGATAAGCAGTAAATTACATTAATTTAAAGAAAGCAATAAGTTAATTAAGCTACGTGACTAAGGCTAATCCAAAGTATTGATTTCCTCTTCCTTCTTCCTCTTTTATACACCTTCTGAGTTCCCCACATGTCCCTGGTAAAATCCCACTTCTATTTGTGACCATTGATGTTGCAGATGTGATCCAAGCCTTTAAATTTGCTTTTGGCGCCAAAAGTCATACGAGTTGATTGAGGCGGTTCTGCTGCAATTAATGCACCTTGTTTACATTTAGAGGTGGAGGGGACAGGGTAGGAGTAGGTGGTGGTGATTTGGAGGTGAAAACTGTGGGTGTGGAGTGGTTTTGGTATTGCAGTGAAGGGTGAGGAAGGTGAACAGTGAAGGAGGGAAAAAGGTGTTTGACCGTGGTATTTGACCCCGGTATTATTTATTTATGGGATTAGGCCAAGTTTAGTGGGCTGGAAGGGTTTTGGGTTTAATTTGGATTTAAGGGTTTGGTTTGGTTTATGGGTTATATAAATAAAACTTAGGTCCGGTTTGGTTTTTAGGTTTAAGGGTCCAAGGACTAAAGTTGTAATTTCCTGAAACTTGAGGGACCTGATGTAACAAGCTTCCAAAGTATAACACAAGGACCATTCTTGCCAAATTGATAAACCAAAGGATCAAAGTTGTAAATTTCCATTTTTATAAACCCTAACGACCATTTATGTAATTTCACCAAAGATGAAAAGGTGAAATTGTAATTTCCCAAAAGTTATCAAAATAGTTCCAAATTGTATTTTAAGAATAGTACAAGGGTGTTATTTGTTAAATTTCCATTTTTGAACACCCAGGGACTAAGTTTGCCAATTTTGATACTTGAGGGGTAAAAGTTGCCATTTTGTGTAAACTTTCATCCAGGGACTATTTGTGAATAAGTTTGACTTCCCAAGGACTTCAGTTGACTTTTATTCTATTTGAAACCTTTAGGGACTAGTTTTGCCAAATTGTGAAACTCCAGGGACTGAAAATGACAATTTGTGTGAACTTGCATGCTTTTCACTTGTTTTCAATCTTTTTGTACCTGAATCACATAAAAACACATTTCAATGATATTTGTAACATTTGTATGGTCATTTGTGTGTTTTTTGTCGTTTTGTGGGTTTAAATAGTATAAAAGATATGTGTATTTTGACACATATCAAGGGACAAGCCCGGATTTGGCTTGAAAAATAACCTCCTAGATCTATTGAGACATGGGAAGATCTTGTGAAAAAAATTGTAAATGAATTCTTCCCACCTTCCAAGACCACGAGTCTCAAGAACGAAATCACCAAGTTCACTCAGAAATATGATGAATCTTTTGGTGAAGCGTGGGATCGTTTCAAAGAATTACTTCGCAAGTGTCCACATCATGGTTTCTCAGAGTTGATGCAACTCGATACTTTCTACAATGGCGTGAGCCAAGCTGATCAGGATTCTCTCAATGCATTCGCGGGAGGTAATTTCTTGAGTAGAACCACAAAAGAAGCTTTACAGATCATAGAAAACAAGTCCAAGGTCCACTTTACACGAAACAAACCGATTATTTCTCAAATCAATGCGGGTCCTTCTACTTCATCTTCTGTGGGTCAATCTAGCACGGATGCTAACATTGACAAGCTCACTGAAGCGATCCAAGCTTTGGTTCTCGCCCAAACAAAGAAAGTTTCATTTCCACAACATCCTCCCCCCGCTGAGGTTAAAAAAGTGGAAGTCTGTGTGACTTGTGGTGGGCCGCATGCCTACTACAATTGCACAGCTACTGATGGTACGCCATATGAAGCTCATGCTGTTGTCGGGTCCCAAAATCAAGGAGGCAATCAATACCGCCCTCCTATGGACCCGAACTATCGTCCTCACCATTATCCTGGACCTCCCGGTTTTAATCAAAACCAAAATGTCCAAAACCGTGGCCAAAATCAAAATAGAGTGAACCAAGGTTATCAAAACCAAGGTAACTTCAATCAGGGTCACGGTTTCCAAAATCAAAACCAAGGTTTCCAAAATCAAGGTTTCCAACACCAAAATCAAGGAAACTTTAACCGGAACCAAGGTCAGGGTAATTTCAATCCCGGGAACTTTCATGGAAACAATCACCAGAATCAAGGGAATTTCCATCATCAAAACCAAGGAAATTTCAACCAAGGTCCCAATCCGAACAATCAAGCTCAAAATCTTCCTAATCCGAATCAAGCCATTGTTCCAACCGGGCCTTCATCTGATGAGTTGTTAAAGCAATTCATGAAGTCCCAAGAAGAGTTGAACAAGTTGCTGGTCAGCCAGATTTCTGATATCAAGAAGTCTTTAAATGATCGACCCTCGGGCTCAGGTACTACTTTACCGAGCAACACGATCGCTAACCCGAGGGGCGATGCTAAGGCGATCACAACACGAAGTGGTGCTTCATATGATGAACCCGCGATTCCTACTACCTCTTCTCCTTCTCCTCCAAAGGTAGTGGAACTTGAACCTGAGGTAACAAAGGACAAGGTGCAAATTCCTAGCCCACAAAGTACAGCACACGTTCAACCTCAGGTTATTCCTGAAACCAGATGTAAGCCTGGAGTTGTCTTTGAACCACCAGAAACTCCAGTGGACAACCCAAAATCCAAAACTTCTATTCCTTATCCATCACGTCTCAATGAACAAAAGCTCCGCGAAAAGGCTAGTCACCAAATGGATAAATTTTTCCAACTCTTCCAAGATTTGCACTTTGACATTAGCTTCGCGGACGCTATTCTCTTGATGCCCAAGTTTGCATCAACAATCAAAATCTGTTGAGTAATAAAGAAAAACTCTTTGAGATGGCAAGAACTTCTCTGAATGAGCACTGCTTAGCAGTTCTCTTGAAAAAGCTTCCTGAAAAGCTTGGAGACCCCGGAAAATTTCTCATTCCTTGTACTTTCCCGGGTATGGTTGAATGCTTCGCCTTAGCCGATCTAGGTGCTAGCATTAACCTGATGCCATATTCTGTGTGGAAGAAACTATCTCTTCCCAAACTCACTCCCACATGCATGACTTTAGAGCTTGCCGATCGTTCGATTTCTCGTCCTCTTGGCATTGCCGAGGCCGTATTCGTTAAAGTGGGAAAGTTCCATTTTCCGGCAGATTTTGTGATTGTTGACTTTGATGCCGATTCTAGGGTTCCTCTCATTCTTGGAAGGGGATTCCTTAGAACTGGGCGCGCTCTTATCGATGTATTTTAGCATGAGATCACATTACGTGTTGGAACGGAAGCCATTACCTTCAACCTAAATCAAACTTCGAGATACTCCTCCAATTATGACTGTGAATCGGTGAACCAAACAAATGTCATCGATGTTGCTGCTGAGGAGTATGCTCAAGAGATTTTAGGTTTCATTGATGATTTTTCGAGTGAAAACCTCACTCAATCTTCTCATCTCATCATTGCCAATTCTTCTCCTTCTCTCACTCCGTTTGAGGGAAGTGACTTCATCTTAGAAGAAATTGAGGCCTTTCTCAAAAGTGATTCGATTCCCGATGGAATCGATAACCAAAAGATTGACCCCGAGAGGGATATTCTCCTGCTTGAGAAGTTATTAAACGAATATCCCTCTCCTCTTCCTATTCTACCACAAACACTTCATAAAGAGGAAGTCAAAAATGTTGAGAAAACTGATGACTTTCCCGAGGTTGAACTTAAGGACTTGCCGCCTCATCTTGAATATGCATTTTTGGAGGGTGATGATAAATTACCCGTCATAATTGCTAAAGACTTAAGTGTTGAGGAAAAGGCTGCTCTCATAAAGGTTTTGAAGTCTCATAAACAAGCAATTGCTTGGCGACTCTCCAACATCAAGGGCATTGACCCTGAATTTTGTACTCACAAGATTTTAATGGAGGACGACTTCAAACCTGCAGTCCAACAACAAAGAAGGGTGAATCCAAAAATTCATGAGGTAATCAAATAAGAAGTTTTAAAATTTCTTGATGCCGGATTGATTTACCCTATCTCGGACAGTCCTTGGGTTAGCCCAATTCATTGTGTTCCAAAAAAGGGTGGCATTACTGTTGTCACAAATGAGGAGAATAAGTTGATTCCAACTCGTTTGGTTACGGGTTGGCGCGTCTGCATTGACTATCGTAAGTTAAATGACGCCACCCGTAAAGATCATTTTCCTCTGCCCTTTATGGATCAGATGCTCGAGAGATTAGCAGGGAATGAGTACTATTGCTTCCTCGATGGTTTCTCGGGTTACTTTCAGATTCCCATTGATCCACAAGATCAGGAAAAGACCACTTTTACGTGCCCCTATGGAACTTTTGCGTATAAACGTATGCCATTTGGCTTATGTAATGCTCCGGGCACGTTTCAAAGATGTATGATGGCCATATTTTCCGACATGATCGGGAAAACTATGGAGGTCTTTATGGACGATTTTTCAGTCATTGGGGATTCGTTCCAATCATGTCTCTCCCATTTAGACAGCATGCTAAAATGTTGTGAAGACACAAAGTTATGTCTAAATTGGGAGAAGAGTCACTTTATGGTCAAAGAGGGCATTGTCCTCGGCCATAAAATTTCAAAGAACGGGATTGAGGTTGACAGAGCCAAAGTGGACGTCATTGCAAAATTGCCTCATCCCACAACCGTAAAAGGTGTTAGGAGCTTTTTGGGTCATGCCGGTTTCTATCGTAGGTTTATTCAAGATTTTTCTAAAATCGCCTGGCCTATGACCTATCTCCTCGAAAAGGATGCTCCTTTTATCTTCTCCCCCGAGTGCATCAAAGCCTTTGAAACATTAAAGAAAAGGCTTACCGAGGCACCGATTCTTGTTGCCCCCGATTGGGACTTGCCCTTCGAGCTCATGTGTGATGCTAGTGATTATGCGATAGGGGCAGTCTTGGGGCAACGAAAAACAAAACATTTTCAGCCTATACACTATGCCAGCAAAACTATGACCGAGGCTCAAAGTCATTACACCACCACTGAAAAAGAATTACTAGCTGTGGTGTATGCTTTCGAAAAATTTCGGCCATACTTGATACTGACCAAGAGCATAGTGTATACGGATCATTCGGCTTTGAAGTACCTCTTTGCAAAACAAGATGCAATGCCGAGACTACTCCGTTGGGTTCTCCTCCTACAGGAATTTGATATCATAATTCGTGATAAAAAAGGAGCTGAGAACCTAGCTGCTGATCATCTCTCCCGTCTTGAAAACCCTCACCAAGATGCTTTCGAGAAAAAGGAAATAAACGAAACATTTCCTCTCGAAACTCTCAATGCGGTTTCATTTCGTGGAGACTCGATTACCCCATGGTTTGCCGACTTTGCAAACGACCTTGCGGGTAACTTTGTTGTGAAAGGGATGTCGTCCCAACAAAAAAATAAATTCTTCAAAGATGTAAAACATTACTTCTGGGACGACCCCTACTTGTTCAAAATCTGTGCGGATCAAGTCATCCGGCGGTGTGTGTATGGTCAGGAAGCCACTGAAATTTTAAAGGCTTGCCATGCTGGTCCCACGGGGGGCCACCAAAATCCCAACTACACCGCCAAAAAGGTGTTTGACTCCGGCTTTTATTGGCCCACAATCTACAAGGATGCCCAAGAACTGGTCAAGTCCTGTGACGCTTGTCAACGTCACGGGAATATTTCACAAAAGAATGAAATGCCTCAAAATGCAATTCAAGTTTGTGAAATTTTTGACATTTGGGGCATCGACTTTATGGAGCCATTTCCATCTTCTCATGGTAACAAATACATACTCGTGGCAGTTGACTACTTGTCAAAATGGGTTGAAGCGAAAGCTTTACCCACAAATGATGCCCGAGTAGTTGTGAAATTCTTAAAAGCTCTTTTTGCCCGATTCGGAACTCCACGTGCTATTATTAGTGATCGTGGTACGCACTTCTGTAATGACAAATTCGACAAGGTCATGCAAAAGTACGGTGTAACTCACCATCTTTCTACTGCGTACCACCTTCAAACAAGTAGACAAGTCGAAGTCTCCAATCGGGGCATTAAAAGAATTTTAGAAAGAACCGTAGGTGAAAATCGTGCATCGTGGTCGGATAAATTAGATGATGCACTTTGGGCTTTCCGTACGGCTTACAAAACACCCATTGGGTGTACGCCTTACAAACTTGTGTACGGGAAAGCGTGCCATCTTCCGATCGAGCTTGAGCATAAAGCCTATTGGGCTCTTAAGCATGCCAATTTTGACCTCAAAACTGCGGGTGATCATAGAAAAGTTCAACTAAATGAATTAAACGAACTTCGTGATCAAGCTTACGAGAACTCTTTGATCTATAAAGAAAAGACAAAGAAGATTCATGACTCCAAAATCAAGAACCGCGTTTTCAACGTTGGTGATCGAGTCCTTCTTTTCAACTCTAGACTCAAGATCTTCTCGGGGAATCTCAAAACCCGATGGACTGGTCCATTCACTATCGCAAAAGTTTATCCTTATGGCACCGTCGAATTATCTCAAAATGACGGTCTAAATTTCAAAGTGAATGTACATCCTTTGAAACATTATTTTGGAGAGGACATGCCATCCATGGTTGTCCCGGATCTCCAAACTTTCCCCAAGGACAATTGAATTCGAGGATCGAGTCAAGCTAGCGACTCGATGAACAAAAACAATAGCACAATACGGGTTTTCACCCGTATCTCTGATTTCTTTCTACTTTCTACCACCTAGTGTGGGGGAATGGCCAACGCCCCCCCCCCCCCCCCCCCCCCCCCCGCTGTTTGAAAAATGTATATATGTATATAAGTTCAAAAAAAAAAAAAAAAAGAAAAAAACATGTGTGTATATATAGAAATAAAGTGAAATATGGTATTTTCACAGTTAGGTTCGAATATTAGCTTCTTCCATTCAAAGAGTCGGCATAATAGCCGGGACTTTGAATATTGAGGACAATATTCATTTCTAAGTGTGGGGGGGGGGGGGGAATTCTAGCGAATTTTATCAAAATATATCTTCTAGTACCCCCGCTTTTGGCCAAAATTTTCAAAATTTTTTCACTTTATTTCAAAATTTTTGTGGTAATCAGTCCGCCATGTCTAACCGACAAAGGGATTGGCTAATCCAGGAGCAAACGGCTCTTGGTAAAGATAACTCAAATCCGTTGACGGCTTGCAATTTGCCCAAAATTGTATGGTAAATCAACTCGCCATATCCTATAAAGTGAATGAGTTGGCTAGCCCACAAGATTATGGCTTGTGGTAAAGGCAATGGAAAAACCATAATTGGTAATCAGCTCACCAAGATGTGGACTAGGTCCATCAAGAGTTGGCTAGTCCAGGAGCAAACGGCTCTTGGTAAAGACTAATCAAAACCCTTGAAAGCTGGTGGTTTGCTAAAAATCACATGGTTATCAAGTGGACCATAGTTCTTAATTGAATCGAAACATTTGGCTACTCCAGAAGTGATGGATTTTGGTAAAGACTTTTTCAAATCCATCAAGTTTTCTAAAAAGATTGCTAGGGACTAGCAATAGTTTAGTGTGGGGGATTGATGAGTGCTCAAACACTCATCATTTTTCTCATATTTTAACTGCCAAAATATACAAAAACAATCAAAAAGTTATCAAAATACTTAAATTATCCCAGGGATTGTGTTTTATGTGTTTTAAATGCAAATTGAGCAAAAACAAATGAAAAGTTTTTATACTTGGGTCAAAAGTTTTCCAAAATTACACATTTGGTCCCTGAGATTTCAAATTTGGCAAAATAGGTCCCTGGGAATTTTGAAAAGTGGAAAAATGCAAAAATGGTTCTTGGACTTTGGAATTGTGGCATGTTTGGTCCTTGGTAACAACTTGGGAAAATTACAAATTCAGTCCTCAAGTTTTGCAAAATTACAAAATTGGTCCTTGTGTTATACTTAACCAAACCGGACCCTTTTCATTATATAAACCAAAACCAAACCAAATCCAATCCCCAAAGCCCAAACCTTGCCAAGCCCACTCCACTCCCAGCCCACTTCCCATTTTAAATAAAAATCCCACCCCGGTCAAACAGTCAACACGGGTCAAACACCCCAGTCAACTCCTTCCCTCCCAACCGTATCCCACAAAACCAGGGCTCCATGCCCCCCCCCCCCTCATCCTCACCTTTTCACCCATAGCCCCCCACAATAAATATACTTCACCAACCAAACCAACCCCCACCACCACAATTAATACCCCCCAACCATAACACTCAGTATTGCCCCATTTATTTTTGGCGGGAAAACAGCAATCAAAGGCTAGGATGGCTTAAATTATAATTGGATGGTGAGGATTTGGTCAAGGGTCAAAGATAAAGCTAGTGGGACACTCGGATAGCAAAAAGAAGCCATGTGGGAAGGATAGTAGCTTAATTTGTATTTCGTTATATATATGAGCTCATATGAGCCTTAGAAAAGTGTGTAGTATTGTAATTTTAGCTTAAGTAATGTTTTAGTTTCCTTTTGTACTCAGTTTTAAATTAATAAAAGCAAGGTTTTAAGTTTCTTATCTGTTTCACATTTCAAGTTCCATCAAAATATTTCAATTGTGAATTTAAGGTTCAAATATGTGTATAAGCTACTTACAAGTTCATGTAAACTTAGAAAACAAAGTTTTAGAAGCTTTACAAGCTTGTGCAAATCTCCTAAACTCAGTTTCAATAAATACTCAAAAAAAATAAGAAAAATCAAAATAAAATAAAAAAAATATGGACAAAGGTTGAAGAAGCTTGGAGTTTGGCTGATTTTGGATTGCAGAGGGTAATAGGGGCTTGTGGAAGCCATTAGGTTGGGATATTTGGTTTCTAGTTCATAAGAAGTTAGCAGGAAGCACATTGTGAGTTTCTTGGTTCATTCTCACTTTTTATTACTTAACTACTCTTTGTAGCTTAAATCTGTGGTAAGTGTGCTTATTTAGTTTAAATTAGAATAATTTAGGTCTTAAATCAGTTGGTTAATTGTTGGAATCAATTGTTCTCTAATTTTCCTATTTGACTGTCAAACATTGAATCTTAGTCATCTTGGTTAATTTTTGTTTTTGTTGTTGTTTGTTTGTGTAATTTAGCATAATATGTTGATATATGTTCCTGTGATTCAGTAGTTTAGGATTAGTTAGAGTTTTGGTTTGTTAATCTTTTTTGCAAATCTGTTAAAGGGGTGTTTGGTTTTAGCTTGTCTGTGGTGTCATTGTTGATTTATAGTATAAATCTGTGTTTCATTGAGTTACTTGGGTTGATATAAGCTCAGGGTAACCACTTTCTTAGTCACAAATATAGCAAAAGTCAAAATCACAAGAAATGTCACCCACACAGTTAACTGTGTGGGATTTTAAGTCCAAAACCTTTCACAACTTAGCATAAGGTGTTGTCTCAACCAAGATCAACCTTTTTCTAGCCTATTAACATGTTTTCAGATCAAATTCTATAAAATGTCAAAAGTGTTTCTTTTCAGAAAAACAAAAAATGGCATGAATTTTATAGATTTTTGTATTGGGTCTCAGGCTTTGAAACTTGTTGAGGTTATAGTCTACCAGTAGAACTAGAGATTCATACTCTTGTTTGAATTTTGTGAATTTTTCTATTGGACCTTTTTGCCCTCCAAACACACCTGCAGGGCAAGGCCTTGCCCTGTGCATCAGCAGACCCAGCCACACCACCAACTTTGGTGGCTCATTGTGGCCACCACAGTGGGTCCCACTGACCCAATCTTGGTTCATTCAACCCCCTCCTAGTAGACTTCATGTTTTGACCAATGGTTTGACCTTAGACTCAGTGGACCCCACCTGAAACCTTTCCAAAAGGTTGTCCCATTTTCTGTCTCAGGAATCAAATAAGCAAGTGCTTATTGTGGTCTCTTGGCTTATTCAGTTGTCTTAATTAAGTGAAACTTGCTCAAAATTGTTCATATAACTCAAGTGAATCAGATTTAACCATTGTGGACCCCACACTAGGCCATTTGTGCTTATTTCTCTTCTCAGTCAAAGAAAGTCAACTACCAAGGCAATAAGCACTTGAAATGCTTATTCACTTGGTCTCAGCCAAACTTCCTTCACAAAAGTTGTTTAAAATTAGTTGATACTCAGTTGTGAAAAAGAAAATTCCAAAAAAGTCCAACTTATTAGAAGTGATAGCTTCTATTTAAGCCAATTGGCTTATTCCTCAGCTTATTAATAAGTAATTTTCATTTTTATATTTTTCCTAGGCTTCTGGTATATAAAAATAATTTCAGTAATTTTTTCAGATTTTTCTTGCATCATTTAGTATTTTTCTTAATTTAAACTAGTTTTTAATAAATATTAAATAGTTAATAATTAATAATAATTAATTAGAAAATCAGAAAAATATAAATTAAATTTTAAAATGAGTTTTTAGTTATTTTTTATTTTTCCAAATTTTATTTTCAACTTTCTAGTGTAATTTAATAATTAATTAGAATTTAGGATAATTTAAATAATTAAAAAGTAATTAATAATTAGTAATAATTAATTAAAAAGTCTTAAAAATATATTTTCATTTCTAAAATTAGTTTTATAGTATTTTAGATTTTTCTAAGTTTGATTTTTATTTTTCCAAGTTAATTTCATATTTATTTGTAATTTAGGTTAATTTAGTTAATTAAAAATATTTAGGAAATTAGTATTTAATTAATAATAAATATAAAATTAGTGTAAAAATTAATTTTAAATTTCCAAAAATTTTCTTTAAACATTAGGTTTGTAAAAATACCATTTTCATACCAGTAGCCTTTTCAGATCACCTCATTCACTTTTATTTCACGTACGTTTGTGTACGTTTTCAGCAAACGTACGGTTTTTAGGTTTTAGGTAATTTCTTCTCAATCTAAGTTCCAGTAATTAATCATATAGCTTTCCTAATCTATTTCTGTTAATCATTTCCAAATAATTCTCATAACAACCCTTTTCTGTGAATAATCACCCGATCACAAAGCACACTCAGTTACAATTCACACCTTGTCGGGATTTAACGACCTGGTGATACCTTATATTACCCGGAGCATTGGTCTAGGTAGTTTGACTTTGTTGACCATTTACTTGGTTAATTTAAGTTGACTGTTTAGCATGAATCAACTTGGATGATGAATTTATATCAAGAATTAAGGAGAAGATTAGGGAAAAATCCACACCCAGGAAAATCGAAAAAATCTTTGAACTCCCAACCCCTATGGTGTGTGACGGAGAGGATAATAAAAAACCCTCTCCAAGTGCTTCTCCTTCAATTACCCCTTACTTCTATTAGCGTCCTCAAGAAGAAAAGAACTTGCAATTTCACAATATCTTCGTTGGAAGTTTGAAAGTCACGCTCCCTAATTTGCATAAGAAACGTTCCTTTGGTTTTAAACCTAGTGTGAAAAGGGTGCATGATGAGGCGAAAAATGAACCATTTTTAGGGGGTCATTTAAGCCGGAATTAGAATTTATTTGATCAAATATTGCCCTAAATCGTCCATTTTGTGATTTTAGGTACTTTGGGAGTGAATTCTGGAAAAAGAAGCATTTTCGACGTTTTTAGAGCATAAAAGTGAAGAAAACGACAAAGACTTAATTTTCCATGCTGGGAACAGTACCCGACGGCGTCAAGAAGGAAAATTTGACGGCGTCAGAAGTAAAATCCATGATGAACCAGAGAAAACCTGAAGGCGTCAGAAGAACGGCGTCAGCTCCAGATCTAGGCAGTCCGAGAACTTTATTGGCGGCGAGATGACGGCGTCAGAAATTTACTCTTGACGCCGTCACCTAACAAAATCTATATATACTTTTATATTTTTCATTCATTAGAAGAGGAACTTGTGTGGAGAATACTAGGGTCGAACCTAATAAACCCTAGGTCGTTTGTAACAGTATTTTCAAGGGTTTTCACCCCTTGAAACCCTTCATGTTCAATTAAGATAAGTCTTCTTTCAATTCATTCAATATGTCTATGTGTTGTTTGAATATATCTTATGCTTGTCTTGATTATAACATGCTAGGCTAGATCTTTTGTGTGTTTGCTTAGATGTAATGAAACCTAGATGTTGATTATAGGTTGATTTCTTGTTTATAGTTGTAATGGATGAATGATTTCAATGTTAGGCTTAAGAAAACTGGCAGATCTCCATTGTGTAACTTGCTTGAACGTCTTAAGAAACATGAACCGATGTGTACTAGGTTTTTATGATTGTATTTAATGCATGAGCGAATTCTAGTGATCCCATGTTAGGAGCTTCTTAGCCGGCTCGACATAGGAGTGAAGTAGGAGCTTATAGGATTGGGGAAATAAGTACGCTACCCCATGAATGGTATTAAGGAATACAATCCGTCATCCACGCAACTGTAACAAGTAATTAACTTGTAAAAGATATCTAGGGAGTAGTGAAATTTAAGTAAACACCATTTTCCCACATATTGCTCACACCACTAGTTTAAATTAGTTTATTTTCATTTCTATTATTTTATTTTGATTGCATCTTTAGTTATTGGGTTAGTTGACTAGCAACTAATTCCGCCCACTGTTCCAAAACCCGAGATTTTACTTGCTTTTATAAAAATATAAAAATACAAAAAGAATCATCTCTCACCTCTAGACCTAGTTTTTAGGCTTTCTAATCCTAGCGACACTATTCCTGAGTTGAACGATCAATCCCCCGGTACTTGTCACTATACTATGCTACAACGATCAGGTACACTGCCTGGTAGGGGTTGTAAGCTTCTCGAGATCCCTCGAGAGGTAAAGCCTGGTGCAATTCCCACGCATCAAGTTTTTGGCGCCGCAGCTCGGGGAATAGTTATTGTCTAGGTTAGGATTCCTTTTTATTAGGTCTACTTTCTAGATTCCTTTCTAGTAAGATTTTATTTTTATTTTCTAGGTTTTCTTTAGTCTATCTTATTTCATCGTGCTTTTGTTCGTAATCTTAACCATCCGACATCATGGAAGGTGGTAACATCTTTGAACCCATCAACCCACCACAACAAGACCACCCACAAAACCCACCACTAGCTAACCAACCTCTTAGGCCCCGAACCCTAGGAGAGTATTCCCGACCTAGCCACCAAGGCTATCGAAACACTATTGAGCTCACCAGAGCCAATGTGTATCCCTTGCGATCCGACACCATCCGGGTGGTGCAAAGCGGATGTGTATTCCATGGACTTCGTTCCGAAGATCCAAATCAACATCTCAAGGACTTCCTTAAAATCGTAGATTCTATAGACCTTGATGTTACAACTAGAGAGTCAACCCGATTACGCCTATTCCAATTCTCTCTACGTGATCAAGTTAGTCAATGGCTTGAACGTTTACCCGCGGGATCCATCACCTCATGGGATGATCTCACCACTCGTTTCCTTGCTCAATTTTCCCACCGAGGAGAACTACCAAGCTTAGAAATGATATCTTGATGTTCCAACAACGTCAAGGTGAAACTCTATATGAAGCATGGACTCGTTTCAAGGACTTACTCCAAAAAGTCCCTCATCATGGCATAGATCTTTGGCTCCAAGTCCAAATCTTCTATGATCATATCGATCTCTCCACAAGGCGAACCATTGACCAATCGGCCGGTGGCAAGCTACGTGATCTTAGTGCGGAAGAATCATGGGAACTCATAGAAGATCTTGCTCTCTATGACAACGAAAGTTGGAATGATCCCCGTGATTTGAACAAAACGGTCAAGGCAATATCTTTGCCTTCGAACAATTCTAGCACTCCCGACCGTAGGATCATGGAACTTGAGAACTAAGTCAAGTTTCTCATCAAATCTTACGAAGCTCCTAAGCCTACAAGTCAAGTGAACAAAATCACTTCTTCATGCGAATTATGTAGTGGTCCCCATGACACTCGTGATTGCGTGGAACTCCCCGGAATAGCTTTTGCGGACTACGCATCTTTGCGTACCGACGAAGCGGGAGATAAGTGGTACACTTTCAAGACCGAGCCAAACCCTTACGGTGATTCCTACAACCCCTCTTGGAAAAATCACACAAACCTTAGGTGGAAACAAAACTAAAACAATCCTTCTTATCCGCCTAATCATTACCAACCAAACGGTCCACCCTCCAACCGTACTTTCAACAACAATCCTTCTAACAACTATGGTAGTACCAACACTCTTGAAGGATTGATGTCCAAGTTTGTGGCATCTCAAGAAGCTCGCATATCCAAGTTTGAAGCTGATTTCAAACAAAAGCAAAGGGCGATGACCACCAAAATTGACACATTGTAGAAAGTTCTCAATTACCGAGAAATGGGAGCACTCCCAAGCGACACGATCAAGAACCCGAAACTAAACGTTAATTCCATATCATCTGTTTCGTCACCTACTTCTTGTCCGCAATACTACTCGGTTAAATCAACGAGCACGTGTTTCAAACAAAATCAAATTCTTCAAAAGGACCAATCAAACAAAACACCCGATATAAAATCGGTCAAAAGCATAGTTGAATGTTGCGTAGGGATTGCACCAGGCTTTACCTCTCAAGGGATCTTGAGAAGCTTACAACCCCCACCAGGCAGTGTACCTGATCGATGTAGTATAGTATAATGACAAGTACCGGGGGATTGATCGTTCAGCTAGGAATAGTGTCGCTAGGATTAGAAAACCTAAAGACTAGGTCTAGGGATGAGGGATGATTCTTTTTGTATTTTTTTATATTTTATGAAAGCAATTAAAAATCTCGGTTTTGAAGGAGTTGGGCGGAATTAGTTGCTAGTCAACTAACCCAATAACTAAGATGCAATCAAAATAAAATACTAAAAATGAAAATAAACGAAATTAAACTAGTGGTGTGAGCAATATATGGGAGAATTGTGTTTACTTAGATTTCACTACTCCCTAGATATCTTTTATAGGTTAATTACTTGTTACAGTTGCGTGGATGACGGATTGTATTCCTTAATACCATTCATGGGGTGGCGTACTTACTTCCCCAATCCTATAAGCGCCTACTTCACTCCTATGTCGAGCCGGCTAAGAAGCTCCTAACATGGGATCATTAGAATTTTCTCATGCATTAAATACAACCAATAAAACCTTGTACACATCGGTTCATGTTTCCTAAGACGTTCAAGCATGTTACACAATGGAGATCTGCCAGTTTTCTTAAGCCTAACATTGAAATCATTCATCCATTACAACTATAAACAAGTAATCAACATATAATTAACATCTAGGTTTCATTATATCTAAGCAAACACATGAAAGATCTAGCCTAGCATGTTGAAATCAAGACAAGCATAAGATATATTCAAACAACACATAGACATATTGATTGAATTGAAAGAGGACTTATCTCAATTGAACATGAAAGGTTTCAAGGGGTAAAAACCCTTGAAAATACTGTAAAAAACGACTTGGGTTTATTAGGTTCGACCCTCTTATTCTCCACACAAATTCCTCTTTTAATGAATGAAAAATAGAAAAGTATATATAAATTCTGTGGGGTGACGACGTCAAGAACAAATGTTTGATGCCGTCATCTCGCCACCAAATAATTTCTCGGACTGCCTAGATCTGGGTTTGACGCCGTCACGTGTACTCCTTATGCAGGCCGTCACAATATTAACTCTTGACGCCCTTCTCTTGACGCCTTCAGGTTTTCACTGGGTCGTCACGGATTTTACTCCTGACGCCGTCAGGATTTTCTTCTTGACGTCGTCAGGTACTGTTCTCAGCATGGAAAATTAAGTCTTTACCGTTTTCTTCACTTTTATGCTCCAAAAACGTCCAAAATGCTTCCTTTTCTAGAATTCACTCCCAAAGTACCTAAAATCACAAAAGGAATGATTTAGGGCAATATTTGATCAAATAAATTCAATTACGGGCTTAAATGACCCCCTAAAAACAGTTCATTTTTTCCCTCATCATATACCCTTACACTTGAGATTTGCTTGTCCTCAAGCAAATGCGCTTTTATTCTAGTCAAAATACAAGTTAGGGGTCACTTAATACTAATATAAAAGTAATTACAACAAATAATCGTTCCACTAAAGACCAAAGACAAGCACGGAGGTCATATACTAGCTCCTTACAAATAGTGTTTAGATACTCACATCTCTCGGGTGTAATAAAGTAATATCACAATATGGAAACGGAAAACATCTCTCACTACCTGTCATAGCAAAATAGATTACCATAGGCTTGGGAAAGGATCAAACCTCCACCACATGGCATAAGCACCTAGGATAAACTATCAAAGAGGTCTTTTTAAAGGGTTTTAACGTTAGGTGTAGGGATATGGAATACACGGTTTTGTTGGATAAATGCAATCTTTACTGGTGGCGAGTTAATAATCTTGGTTAATTACATGTACAATATGATGTTGCTAAGCCAAGACTCGACTTGACTTAAGCTAATAAATGAAAATAACGAAAACATAAAATAAACATAGAATGAAACGGGATGGTAGTCCGTATGTTTATTTCTTTTCTTTTTCTATTTTTTTTTCGATTTTTTTTTTTTTTTTTTTTTTTTTTTTTTTTTTTTTTTTTTGTGTGTTTTTGTTTTTTTTTGCATACACTCTTACCCTACCATCCAAAATAATACATCATAGGGAATGAACATTCCCCTTACACTTGAATTTTTTACATTCTTTACAATAAACTACTCTAATGACTCGAATTAAGATAATCAAAACACTTGGAGTACTTTTAAGATTAACGTACATATGGGGGTAATAAATGATGTTCTTCCCCATTACTCCATAACACAAGTACTTTACCCATGAGTCCCAATCGTCCCAAAACAATATGTACAAGGATATGACTCGACTTAGCAACCATGTAATCAATTAGATAATTAACTAAGGGTTTAAACATGTAACAATAATGCACTAAAGATGAGTGCATACACGGAAGGCTAAGGCGATTTGGGTGTACATTTAAGTGGGTTGTAACAAATTCTTCCTTTAAGTAAAATGCTTAAAGTTAGAAACGAAAAGATAGGCTCGGAGGGGTGTACTAGGGGTTTCGTGTACTAAAAATGAGTACAAGGCTAAGGGTGTGTGAAAAATTAGTTAACTTTACTAGCCAAGTAATATGACTTAAATGGTCAAGTAATTATGATACGGGTTTAACACAAGGGTGATCCTAATGCCTCTTATCATGTAGTAAATCCTACTACACGAATGTAGTCTCACTAGCGGTCTCGGGATGCATCACTAACGCAAGTTCTAGAATCTAAATGCTACCGGTACACTCATAAGCACTAATAGTAAGTGCTTTTCCTATCAAATCTAAAGGCGAACCTCACATATTTGGGTGGAAAATTTTTCTGAATGGTACGATTTCGTGCTAGTCATACGACTCCTATCCATGAGACGCTTGCTATGGCTAAAGTTTCACTCCTAAATGTTGTAAAAAAATTTAAATTTGGTGCTAAAATTACACTAACAAGTATTTCTCATAGTTTTATTACACATCTACCCTTAAACAAACAAACTCAAGCGAAAATGTATCTGTAAGGTATCATCATTTTACCCTCCCCTTACACTTAGGATGAGCATTGTCCCCAATGTTCAAGTAAAGAATGTAAAAGTGAAATAAGTAAAAAGAATGAAATCAAATACTCCCCTGATTCGCTCGGTATGGATAATAAGGTGGCCAGGTTAGATCTTTCTCTAAGAAAATGAACAATCAAAGCTTCCCTTCCAGAATATAAATCATCTTCTTGTCATACATAACCTGTAAAACCTGAGAAAACAGACAAGGCAACCTCGCATAAAATCGGTGGAAATCTATATATGCTAATAAATCCTAAAAAACAAAATAAGATATAATGCTTGTGGAATGATGTTTGCAGATTTCCTGGAGATTATAAAACTAATGATTCAACAAAAACTTTAAGACTCCGTTAGAAAAAAACAAAACTTGTAAAATTTCCAGAATTTTACACGTGACGCCGTCAAGAGGAAACTCGTGACGCCGTCAGAAGTGATCTGCAGAAATTCTTATGTTAAGTTTCCGGAAAATTTCTGGAAAAATTTCGTCCTACTTCCTGGAAAATCCTGCAAAACATCATTATGACTCGATACAAGCATTTGACTCTAACAAATACGAATATACATGTTCACTTAATATTGTGGAGAATCATGATCGAGTTTGTTTCTTAAAAACATATTTGGCGTTTCCCCTTACACTTATCTTTTGCGAAATACCATTGGATGTAGTTAAGACTAAGCTAAACAACAAAGTAAAGTATTTTCATCACTTTAGTTTTGAAACATGATCTACCAACAATAAAAAAATAAAGCATGCATACGGAAGCAAATAACAAACAAACAAAATAAAAATCACACAAAACATGGGTTGCCTCCCAAGAAGCGCTTTTCTTTATTTACGAGTCTTGTAGCTAGACTCAAGGTCATGGGTTACTACGTGACCTCATCGATGGTTTCACTCTCTAGGTCATCTCCTATACTGGTATCGCTTTCATAGTGCAGGTATTTTGGGTCTTCGAACTCAAAGACATTTTTTCAATACTTAGACCCAAGTTTACAAACATCCTTAAAGAACCCACATGATAAATCAGAAGTATTCTTACACCCTCTCTGAACATCTTCATCACATAAGATAAGTTGACAACTTAGCCTATCAAGCCCATCACAATCGATTTCCTTGAGATCTTTTCTCTTGTATGGCGTTTGGTATGAAACCCTCCTAATTCCATCAGCGAAGGTCATGATTCCGTTCCGGTCATCAACTATTAAATTAGTGATTTCGCAAAAGGGTGCTCCGAAAACAACTTGTGACAACCTCGGGTCGACATAGTCTTCGATGTTGTCCACGATCGTAAATTCCATAGTGAATGTCATATTTCCTACGAACACCTGGATTTCATGATCTCTACCAACCACTTTCTCTCCCTTATAAATCATTCCCCATCTACATATGTTGTTATAGTGGAATAGGGACATAAAATTCTTAGGTAGGAATACGTTAATGTAGACGTTATCGAAATACTTATGACCGATCATGCAGGGGATTTTAAGATTATTCGGATCACGCCTCCTTATCTTCCCCGATCCTCCATCCCTTGATCCATATAGATTCCCCTCAAGGGAAGGACGGTACTCGTACACCTCCTCATTACCCCTACGAAAAATTAACATCTTGACACCATTGGTGAACAATGCACTACCATCCTTCTCATCAAGGATTACTCCCGATTCAATGATAAATGGTTTCCCTAGAACAAGGTTGGTTAATGTTAGATTGGTGACAGGGTCTATGTCATCGACCACAGTGAGGTCAATGTTGTAGACAAGTTCTCCAATCATGATTGATAAATCTTTTATTACCCTTGCGTTATTGACTTTCCCATAGACCATGCGTTCAGGGAAGGCTTCGTGGTATAGAAAAAGGGGGATTATGTTGACGGGGAGGCTAGGATCTATATGACTATCGGTTAAGAGCCTTTTCCTAATAGTGCAGGAAATCTTGAAAACTCTAGAGTTGCTTTCCTCAGTCCTATCACTACTCCCACTAGTAATATCCTCCACTTTTCTCTCGGGTTCCTCTATAATAGATTTACCCAAAATGGCTGGATCTCTCGTATGCTTTTTCGATCTCGCTTTCACCTCATCCGATTTGCTAGATTCTTGCGTGGCAGAGTGCTCGAATGAGTTGGTAGGGCTTTTGGCCAATTCGTGGTCCAACCTTGAGGTTTCATCTTCAGCTGTATGACTCATATTTCCAGTTGGTTGCTGGTTCATGTTAGGTGTAGAAGCAGATATTGTGGTGATAGTATTTAAAAAATGGATCGGTCCTAGGGGGTTGACAGGGTCTTTCACTTTTGGTGATAGATGTTTAAATAGCTTACTAGGACTTTTTATCTTCACAGGAGAAGTTGGCTGATTCATGATGGTAACAGATTTGACCTCTTCAGCTTGAATCGGTTTATCAACAGCGTGCTCTTTGATAGCAGTTAACAGATTACAAATCTTGTTATTCATATCGGCTTGCTGTTGTCTAAATTTAGTCTCGAGCGTAGAGAGCTGTAATTCTTGAGATAGAATGAACTTTCGCAAGGCATCTTCACAGCTTTTCCTAGGAGTGCTCTGTGATGGAAAATGCTCGGACCATTTGAGTGGGGAGGAGTCATTGAAGGATACGCTCCGCATTTGGTACCCTCTGAAATTAGGTTTATCCTTCCATGCCTCATAGGCCTCGTCAGAGTTTCGAGGGCCTCGACCAACGTGTGAGGATGTGAATTCGTTATAGGCGCGTTTTGGAAGGTCCATGCAGTTATGAGTTTCGTGAGGGCCATTACACAATTTACATGAAGAAGCGATTTTGCTCACTTGGCTTGAAGGCTTTTGATCTTCGTAAGATTTCATGAGAGACTTGACTCGACCTTCAAGTTCCATGATCCTACGGTCGGGAGTGCTAGAGTTGTTCGAAGGCAAAGATATTGCCTTGACCGTTTTGTTCAAATCACAGGGATCATTCCAACTTTCGTTGTCATAGAGAGCAAGATCTTCTATGAGTTCCCATGATTCTTCCGCACTTAGATCACGTTGCTTACCACCGGCCAAATTGTCAATGGCTCGCCTTGTGGATAGATCGATATGGTCATAAAAAGTTTGGACTTGGACCCAAAGATCTATGCCATGATGAGGGACTTTTTAGAGTAAGTCCTTGAAACGAGTCCATGCTTCATATACAGTTTCATTTTGACGTTGTTGGAACATCAAGATGTCATTCCTAAGCTTGGTAGTTCTCCCCGGTGGGAAAAATTGAGCAAGGAAACGAGTAGTGAGATTATCCCATGAGGTGATGGATCCCGCGGGTAAACGCTCAAGCCATTGACTAGCTTGATCACGTAGAGAGAATTGAAATAGGCGCAATCGGGTTGACTCTCTAGTTGTAACATCAAGGTCTATAGAATCTATGATTTTAAGGAAGTCCTTGAGATGTTGATTTGGATCTTCGGAACAAAGTCCATGGAATGCACATCCGCTTTGCACCAACCGGATGGTGTCGGATCGCAAGGGAGACACATTGGCTCCTTGGGTGAGCTCAATGGTGTTTCGGTAGCCTTGGTGGCTAGGTCGGGAGTACTCTCCTAGGGTTCGAGACCTAAGAGGTTGGTTAGCTAGTGGTGCGTTTTGTGGGTGGTCTTGTTGTGGTGGGATGATGGGTTCAAAGATGTTACCATCGTCCATGATGTCGGATGGTGAAGAGTTACGAACAAAAACACAAAGAAACAAGATAGACTAAAGAGAACCTAAAAAAATAAAAATAAAATCTTACTAGAAAGGAATCTAGCAAGTAGACCAAATAAAAAGAAATCCTAACCTAGACAACAACTATTCCCCGGCAGCGGCGCCAGAAACTTGATGCGTAGGGATTGCACCAGGCTTTACCTCTCAAGGGATCTTGAGAAGCTTACAACCCCCACCAGGCAGTGTACCTGATCGATGTAGTATAGTATAATGACAAGTACAGGGGGATTGATCGTTCAGCTAGGAATAGTGTCGCTAGGATTAGAAAACCTAAAGACTAGGTCTAGAGATGAGGGATGATTCTTTTTGTATTTTTTTATATTTTATGAAAGCAATTAAAAATCTCGGTTTTGAAGGAGTTGGGCGGAATTAGTTGCTAGTCAACTAACCCAATAACTAAGATGCAATCAAAATAAAATACTAAAAATGAAAATAAACTAAATTAAAGTAGTGGTGTGAGCAATATATGGGAGAATTGTGTTTACTTAGATTTCACTACTCCCTAGATATCTTTTTACAGGTTAATTACTTGTTACAGTTGCGTGGATGACGGATTGTGTTCCTTAATACCATTCATGGGGTGGCGTACTTACTTCCCCAATCCTATAAGCGCCTACTTCACTCCTATGTCGAGCCGGCTAAAAAGCTCCTAACATGGGATCATTAGAATTTGCTCATGCATTAAATACAACCAATAAAATCTAGTACACATCGGTTCATGTTTCCTAAGACGTTCAAGCATGTTACACAATGGAGATCTGCCAGTTTTCTTAAGCCTAACATTGAAATCATTCATCCATTACAACTATAAACAAGTAATCAACATATAATTAACATCTAGGTTTCATTACATCTAAGCAAACACATGAAAGATCTAGCCTAGCATGTTGAAATCAAGATAAGCATAAGATATATTCAAACAACACATAGACATATTGATTGAATTGAAAGAGGACTTATCTCAATTGAACATGAAAGGTTTCAAGGGGTAAAAACCCTTGAAAATACTGTAAAAAATGACCTAGGGTTTATTAGGTTCGACCCTCTTATTCTCCACACAAGTTCCTCTTTTAATGAATGAAAAATAGAAAAGTATATATAGATTCTGTGGGGTGACGGCGTCAAGAACAAATGTTTGACACCGTCATCTCGCCACCAAATAATTTCTCGGACTGCCTAGATCTGGGTTTGACGCCGTCACGTGTAATCCTTATGCAGGCCGTCACAATATTAAATCTTGACGCCCTTCTCTTGACGCCTTCAGGTTTTCACTGGGTCGTCACGGATTTTACTCCTGACGCCGTCAGGATTTTCTTCTTGACGCCGTCAGGTACTGTTCTCAGCATGGAAAATTAAGTCTTTGCCGTTTTCTTCACTTTTATGCTCCAAAAATGTCCAAAATGCTTCCTTTTTAAGAATTCACTCCCAAAGTACCTAAAATCACAAAAGGAACGATTTAGGGCAATATTTGATCAAATAAATTCAATTCCGGGCTTAAATGACCCCCTAAAAACGGTTCATTTTTCGCCTCATCATTGAAACACCTCTTACGCAAGACCTTGACGATGAATTCAAGGAGCTTCACCTTGAACGCCCCGTCATTGATGTCTGAGCCCGTGCTCCTTACTATAGTACCCTCCTAGAAAAGTATGAGAAGTTTAAGCTAGGTAAAAATGGGACCGCCTTTGTTCAAAACAAGTTGCCTAACAAACTTGATGATCCGGGTATATTTGTTTTGCCTTGTAAGATAGGAAGATCCGAAGCTTTCGACACACTAGCCGATTTAGGATCAAACCTCAATTTGATTCCCTTGTCCCTTTTCACCACTCTCAAGCTAGGGAAGTTAGAGGAGACAGAGGTCTTAATTGGTCTAGCGGATGGGAGTATTGTCCACCCGGTTGGAATGATTAAGGATGTAGTTGTTCACGTAGGGAAGTTAACTATTTTAGCGGATTTTCACGTCCTAGATATGGTAAGTGATACTACATGCCCTTTATTAGTAGGAAGAGGATTTTTAGCAACCGCGAGCGCCATGATAAATTGTAAGGAGTCTAAGATAGCGGTAGGTGAGGGCGATACTTGGACGGTATATGATGTTAAGAAACATAGCTACGATTGTGAGGATGACGACACCACATTGGGTAGAAATGAATAGGAGACCATCTAGATATGGACCTTGGATAGAAAGGAACTTCATAGGACCTCAATGCCCATTCTATCTGGAAAAAAATTTCATCGATAAAACACATTCGGTGGAACAACTCATAGCTAGAGATGAAGAGTTAGACCCTTTTGAGGATCCCCTAGTCTTTAGGAAGATGAGTGAGTTCTTGAGCGTAGTGCCCATTAACATAGAGATGAACAAGTGGAAAATAGAGGGGGATAAGTGTAAATGGAGGTGGGACAAGCCACCTAAGGAAGGTGACGGATCATGGCATATGAAGATGATTTTTTATGATCCGGATGGAGAAAAGTTTGAAAGGTCAAACCATACTAAGAAAACCGATAGGAAGTTGAAACCTAAGTTTGATCCCAAAGATGTCCTCAATGAGGAACTCACCCATGTCACGTAGTAACCCATGACCTTGAGTCTAGCTACAAGACTCGTAAATAAAGAAAAGCGCTTCTTGGGAGGCAACCCATGTTTTGTGTGATTTTTATTTGTTTGATTGTTATTTGTTTCCGTATGCATGCTTTATTTTTATTGTTGGTAGATCATGTTTGATACTAAAATGGTGAAAATACTTTATTTTGTTGTTTGGCTTAGTCTTAACTTCATCCAAAGGTATTTGGCAAAAGATAAGTGTAAGGGGAAACCCCAAATATGTTTTTAAAGAAACAAACTCAATCATGATTCTCCACAATATTAAATGAACATGTCTATTCGTATTTGTTAGAGTCAAATGCTTGTATCGAGTCATAATGATGTTTTGCAGGATTTTCCAGGAAGTAGGACCAAGTTTTTCTAGAAATTTTCTGGAAACTTAACATAAAAATTTCTGCAGGTCACTTCTGACGGCGTCAGGAAGAAACTCCTGACGGTGTCACGTGTAAAATTCTGGAAATTTTGCCAGTTTTGTTTTTCTAATGAAGACTTAAAATTTTTGCTAATTCTTTAGTTTTATAATCTCCAGGAAATCTGCAAACATCATTCCACAAGCATTATATCTTACTTTGCTTTCTAGGACTTGCTAGCATATATAGATTGCCGCCGATTTTACGCGAGGTTGCCTTGATTGTTTTCTCAGGTTTAACAGGTTATATTTGACAAGAAGATGATTTATATTTTGGAAGGGAAGCTTTGATTGTTCATTTTCTTGGAGGAAGATCTAACCTTGCTACCTTATTATCCATACCGAGCGAATCAGGGGAGTATTTGATTTCATTCTTTTTACTTATTTCACTTTTACATTCTTTACTTGAACATTGGGGACAATGTTCATCCTAAGTTTAAGGGGAGGGTAAAATGATGATACCTCATAGGAAACACTTCCGCTTGAGTTTGTTTGTTTGATGGTAGATATGTAATAAAACTATGAGAAATACTTGTTAGTGTAATTTTAGCGCCAAATTTAATTTTTTTTACAACATTTAGGAGTGAAACTTTAGCCATAGCAAGCGTCTCATGGATAGGAGTTGTATAACTAGCACAAAACCATACTATTCAGAAAAAATTTCCACCCAAATATGTGAGGTTCGCCTTTAGATTTGATAGAAAAAGCATTAACTATTAGTGCTTATGAGTGTACCGGTAGCATTTAGATTCTAGAACTTGCGTTAGTGATGCATCCCGAGACCGCTAGTGAGACTACATTCGTGTAGTAGGATTTACTACATGATAAGAGGCATTAGGATCACCCTTGTGTTAAACCCGTATCATAATTACTTGACCATTCAAGTCATATTACTTGGCTAGTTAAGTCAATTAATTTTTCCCACACCTTAGCGTTGTACTATTTTTAGTACACGAAACCCCTAGTACACCCCTCCGAGCCTATCTTTTCGTTTCTAACTTTAAGCATCTTACTTAAAGGAAGAATTTGTTACACCCCACTTAAATGTACAACCAAATCGCCTTAGCCTTCCGTGTATGCACTCATCTTTAGTGCATTATTGTTATTTGTTTAAACCCTTAGTTAATTATCTAATTGATTACATGGTTGCTAAGTCGAGTCATATCCTTGTACATATTGTTTTGGGACGATTGGGACTCATGGGTAATGTACTTATTTTATGGAGTAATGGGGAAGAACATAATATTATTACCCCCATATGTGCGTTAATCTTAAAAGTACTCAAAGTGTTTTGATTATCTTAATTCGAGTCATTAGATTAGTTTATTGTAAAGTATGTAAAAATTCAAGTGTAAGGGGAATGTACATTCCCTATGATGTATTATTTTGGATAGTAGGGTAAGAGTGTATGCACAAAAAAAAATAAAAAATCAAAAATAAAAAATCAAAAAATTAAGAAAAAGAAAAAAAAAATAGAAAAAGAAAAGAGAAAAAAACCATACGGACTACCATCCCGTTTCATTCTATTTTTATTTTATGTTTTTTGTTATTTTCATTTATTAGCTTAAGTCGAGTCTAGTCTTGGCTTAGCAACGCCATATTGTACATGTAATTAACCAAGATGATTAACTTGCCACCAGTAAAGACTGCCTATATCCAACAAAACCGTGTATTCCATATCCCTACACCTAAAGTTACAACCCTTTAAAAGACCTCTTTGATAGTTTATCCTAGGTGCTCACGCCATGTGGTGGAGGTTTGATCCTTTCCCAAGCCTATGGTAATCTATTTTGCTATGACAGGTAGTGAGAGATGTTTTCCATTTCCATATTGTGATATATACTTTATTACACCCGAGAGATGTGAGTATCTAAACACTATTTGTGAGGTGCTAGTGTATGACCTCCGTGCTTGTCTTTGGTCTTTAGTGGAACGATTATTTGTTGTAATTACTTTTATATTAGTGTTAAATGACCCCTAACTTGTATTTTGATTAGAATAAAAGCGCATTTGCTTGAGGACAAGCAAATTTCAAATGTAAGGGTATATGATGAGGCAAAAAATGAACCGTTTTTAGGGGGTCATTTAAGCCGGAATTGGAATTTATTTGATCAAATATTGCCCTAAATCGATCCTTTTGTGATTTTAGGTACTTTGGGAGTGAATTCTGGAAAAGGAAGCATTTTGGACGTTTTTGGAGCATAAAAGTGAAGAAAACGGCAAAGATTTAATTTTCCATGCTAGGAACAGTACCTGACGGCGTCAGGAGTAAAATGCATGACGACCCAGAGAAAATGTGACGGCGTCAGAAGTAGGGCGTCAAGAGTTATTTTGGTGACGGCCTGAAGATGGATTACACATGACGGCGTCAGCTCCAGATCTAGGCAGTCCGAGAACTTTATTGGCGGCGAGATGACGGCGTCAGAAATTTACTCTTAACGCCGTCACCTCACAAAATCTATATATACTTTTCTATTTTTCATTCATTAGAAGAGGAACTTGTATGGAGAATACTAGGGTCGAACCTAATAAACCCTAGGTCGTTTGTAACAGTAT
Organism: Artemisia argyi; assembly: GCA_030686995.1. Lineage (NCBI taxonomy): Eukaryota > Viridiplantae > Streptophyta > Magnoliopsida > Asterales > Asteraceae > Artemisia > Artemisia argyi. The sequence goes on from CM060709.1 coordinate 290,192,258, forward strand.
TTTCAAGGGTTTTCACCCCTTGAAACCCTTCATGTTCAATTAAGATAAGTCTTCTTTCAATTCATTCAATATGTCTATGTGTTGTTTGAATATATCTTATGCTTGTCTTGATTATAACATGCTAGGCTAGATCTTTTGTGTGTTTGCTTGGATGTAATAAAACCTAGATGTTGATTATAGGTTGATTTATTGTTTATAGTTGTAATGGATGAATGATTTCAATGTTAGGCTTAAGAAAACTGGAAGATCTCCATTTTGTAACTTGCTTGAACGTCTTAAGAAACATGAACCGATGTGTACTAGGTTTTTATGATTGTATTTAATGCATGAACGAATTCTAGTGATCCCATGTTAGGAGCTTCTTATCCGGCTCGACATAGGAGTGAAGTAGGAGTTTATAGGATTGGGGAAGTAAGTACGCCACCCCATGAATGGTATTAAGGAATACAATCCGTCATCCACGCAACTGTAACAAGTAATTAACCTGTAAAAGATATCTAGGGAGTAATGAAATTTAAGTAAACACCATTTTCCCACGTATTGCTCACACCACTAGTTTAAATTAGTTTATTTTCATTTCTATTATTTTATTTTGATTGCATCTTTAGTTATTGAGTTAGTTGACTAGCAACTAATTCCGCCCACTCTTCCAAAACCCGAGATTTTATTTGCTTTTATAAAAATATAAAAATACAAAAAGAATCATCTCTCACCTCTAGACCTAGTTTTTAGGCTTTCTAATCCTAGCGACACTATTCCTGAGTTGAACGATCAATCCCCCGGTACTTGTCACTATACTATACTACAACGATCAGGTACACTGCCTGGTGGGGGTTGTAAGCTTCTCGAGATCCCTCGAGAGGTAAAGCCTGGTGCAATTCCCACGCATCAGTGCACCTCAAAAACACTTCAGCTTCAGAAACCTCTATGGAACAACTCCTTCCCTTACCCACTATTTACCAATATGAGGATTACACCCTAAGTGGGATTGTGACCAGCCCTATTCATAACCACACCTCACTTCGCGACAGTAACAAAATGTTTGACCCTGGTGGATTCCACTAACGGGAATGGCTATTCATAGTTTATATCCTTGATTAGGTATTAACAATAGTGCAGGGACTAAATTTTAAATTGTCACAAGGTATCCATAATCCGGGCATCTGACGGCGTCAGAATTTACTCTTGACGCCGTCACCTCGCATTCTCAGCAATATTAACCTCATATCCGTCACTTTCAACACATACCCCACAAACCATATCCAATTGATACTTCATCTCCGAGTCTTCAAGATCAAATCCAACATCTTTCATGACCGATCTCCACGTGGTAAGTAACTTTTCTTCATCTTTATTCGTTTAATTATCCTTAGGACCCACCAATTTTGAAAACCCCCATCATCCGAAACCCTAACATTGATTCATTCTTAGAACACGTAATGCCCTTCTATAGGTATTGTGTAACCATAACTAAGGCATTGGGTAGTAGTGATTGATAGGGTTCATGAGTCAATTGCGAAAAAAAATTTCATACCACGAATTTTTTGATCCCCCGCCTATGTTTTCTGTAAAAAGGGGTGTTTGGCTCATGGATTTAGAGTTTGAAAATTGATTTTTCCCTCGTAATTGTATGGCTCAATATCTACTGGGTCTGACGGCATCAGGCTTTGTGGTCTGACGGTGTCAGACGGGTCTGACAGCTTAACTCCATAGAACTCTTATTCTAATCACTTCCATTCCGTTCCATCTTTTTCCAGGAAAATGAGCAAGCGCACCCGACAACACCGAGGGAGTTCTTCAAGGTCCCAACGTGTGAACTTTGGTGACATGGTTCATAGTTGGGGTGTGTTTGAGGATAATGCCTCTACAACCAAATATGCTGAATTACTCTACCACCAGATCGACGGGGGGGGGGGGGGGGAATGATTGATTGGGACTTCTTGAGGGCCCAGGGCCTCGAAAATGCTTTTCTCGAAAGAATCCAAACTGATGCATTTACCTGTCCCTAATGGGAAAGGTTGTTTAGGATACGAGAAACTGTTTATAGTGAGTTGGTGCGAGAGTTCTTTACTACCTTTCATTTTGATTTGGCTGAGGCTAGGACTAATATGGGTGGTACTACCATTTCCTTTAGGCTGGGGGAGAGCTTAGGACTTGCTCAGTTACAGAGTTTGGGTGGAGATTGGGTTTGTATAGTCAGAATGAAGCTATTCAGGGTGGGTTTATGCAGAGACTGATGGGTGGAGAGACGATGAGGAATGAGTTGAGGTGTGCTATGTTCTGGCCGAATATTAGGAATGGGGTGTATACCTCGACTACTGGGGCTGCCTCCATTAGGGATCCTAGGGTCCGGTTAGCCCACAGATGCATCACCTACAGTTTGGCAGGATGCCATGGCTCCACTCACCGCGTCACTGCTTCTGACCTTTTCTACCTGTATACCATGTTTTCAGAGGATGTGTATTGTAACATCCCATTCTGGGTGGCGAGTTATCTGAAGACAAGTGTAGGGGAGAGGGATGGTGATAAGATCTATGGAGGGATGTTTGTGACCCGCTTGGCTCGTTCTTATGGGATCCTTGTGCCGGAGATCATGGGATGCTTGAGTGATTGTGGTGCATGCAGGGTGGTGAGGGCCAAGTCCCTCAAGCAGATGAGTATTGTGATGGAGTTGGGGGACGGATCTTTTGCTTGGTATGTTATAGGGGGAGCGGCTGATGCTGATGATGATGAGGATGATGATGAGGGTGCACCCCAGCAGTAGCAGTATGGGGATTATGAGGTTGGCTCTGCGGACTACTACCGGCACATGGCCTTGGATACTTTTTATTTATTATGCATGTAGGATATTTAATTTCATGGTTGCTTATCTTTCAGTTTTTATTTGTTTGATGTTATGTGTTTCCATATGTATGTCTTATTTTTATTGTTGGTAGATCATGTTTCAAATTAAATTGTGAAAATGCTTTATTTTGTTGTTTAACTTTGTTTTAACTTCATATAAAGGTATTTTGCAAAAGCTAAGTGTAAGGGAAACCCCAAATTTGTTTATAAGAACAAAAATGATCATAATTCGCCACAACATTAAATGAACATATATATTAGTAATTGTTAGAGTCAAATGCTTGTATCGAGTCATAATGATGTTTTGCAGGATTTTCCAGGAAGTAGGACATGAGTTTTTCCAGAAATTTTCCGGAAACTTAACATAAAGATTTCTGCAGGTCACTTCTGACGGCGTCAGGGTTTAACACCTGACGACGTCACATGTAAAATTCTGGAAATTTTGCGAGTTTTGTTTTTCTAACGGTCTCTTAAAAGTTTTTGTTGATTCTATAGTTTTATAAATTTCAGAAAATCTGCAAACATTCATTCTACAAGCATTATATCTTAAATTGCTTTCTAGGATTTGTTAGTATATATAGATTGCCGCCGATTTTACGCGAGGTTGCCTTGATCGTTTTCTCAGGTTTAACAGGTTATATATGACAAAAAGATGATTTATATTTCTGGAAGGGAAGCTTTGAACGTTCATTTTCTTGGAGGAAGATCTAACCTTGTTGACACACTATCCACAGCGAACGAATCAGGGGAGTATTTGTTTTCATTCTTTTACCTATTTTACTTTTACATCTTTTAATTGAACATTGGGGAAAATGTTCATCCTAAGTGTAAGTGGAGCGTAAATGATGATACCATATAGGATACAATTGCACTTGAGTTTGTTTGTTTAATAGTAGGTGTGTAATAAAACTAAGAGAAATACTTGTTAGTGTAATTTTAGCGCAAAATTTAAAATTTTTTACAACATTTAGGAGTGAAACTTTAGCCTTAACAAGCGTCTTATGGATAGGAATTGTATGACTAGCACAAAACCGTACCATTCAGAAAAATTTTCCACCCAAATATGTGAGGTTCGCCTTTAGATTTGATAGGAAAATCATTCATTATTAGTGCTTATGAGTGTACCGGTAGCATTTAGATTCTAGAACTTGCGTTAGTGATGCATCCCGAGACCGCTAGTGAGACTACATTCGTGTAGTAGGATTTACTACATGATAAGAGGCATTAGGATCACCCTTGTGTTTAAACCCGTATCATAATTACTTGACCATTTAAGTCATATCACTTGACTAGTAAAGTCAATTAATTTTTCCCACACCTTAGCGTTGTACTCATTTTTAGTACACGATACCCCTAGTACACCCCTCCGAGCCTATCCTTTCGTTTCTAACTTTAAGCATTTTACTTAAAGGAAGAATTTGTTACAACCCACCCAAATGTGCAACCAAATCGCCTTAACCTTCCTTGTATGCACTCATCTTTAGTGCATTATTGTTATTTGTTTAAACCCTCAGTTAATTATCTAATTGATTACATGGTTGCTAAATCGAGTTATATCTTGTACATATTGTTTTGGGACGATTGGGACTTATGGGTAAAGTACTTGTCTTTTAGAGTAATGGGGAAGAACATCAAATTATTACTCCCATATGTGCATTAATCTATAAAAGTACTACAAGTGTTTTGATTATCTTGATTCGAGTTATTAGAGTAGTTTATTGTAAATTATGTAAAAATTCAAGTGTAAGGGGAATGTACATTCCCTATGATGTATTATTTTGGATGGTAGGGCAAGAGTGTATGCAAAAAAAAAAAAAAAAAAAAAAAAAAAAAAAAAAAAAAAAAATCGAAAAAAGGGAAAAAAAAGAAGAACAAAAATAAAAAAGAAAAGAGAAAAATATACGGACTACCATCCCGTTTCATTCTATGTTTATTTTATGTTTTTGTTATTTTTATTAATTAGCTTAAGTCGAGTCGAGTCTTGGCTTAGCAACGCCATATTGTACATGTAATTAACTAAGATGATTAACTTGCCACCAGTAAATATTGCCTTTATCCAACAAAACCGTGTTTTCCATATCCCTACACCTAACGTTATAACCCTTTAAAAGACCTCTTTGATAGTTTATCCTAGGTGCTTACGCCAAGTGGTGGAGGTTTGATCCTTTCCCAAGCCTATGGTAATCTATTTGCTATGACTGGTAGTGAGAGATGTTTTCCATTTCCATATTGTGATATATACTTTATTACACCCGAGAGATGTGAGTATCTAAACACTATTTGTGAGGTGCAAGTGTATGACCTTGATACGTGGGGATTGCACCCTCGCAACAGGTTTTACCTCTCAAGGGATCTCGAGAAGCTTACAACCCCCACCAGGCAGTGTACCTGATCGTTGTAGTATAGTATAGTGACAAGTACCGGGGGATTGATCGTTCAACTCAGGAATAGTGTCGCTAGGATTAGAAAGCCTACTAAACTAGGTCTAGAGGTGAGGGATGATTCTTTTTGTATTTTTATATTTTATAGAAAGCAAGTAAAATCTCGGGTTTTGAAGGAGTGGGCGGAATTAGTTGCTAGCCAACTAACCAAATAAACTAAGATGCAATCAAAATAAAATAACAGAAATGAAAATTAAACTAATTATACTAGTGTGGTGGAAACAATAATGAGGAAAGTCGTGTTTACTTAGATTTCATTACTCCCTAGATATCTTTTACAGGTTAATTAATTTGTTACAATTGCATGGATGACGGGTCATATTCCTTAATACTAGTCGTAGGGCCGTGTACAATATTCCCTAACTCTATAGGATCCTACTTCACTCCTATGTCGAGCCGTTAGAAGCTCCTAACATGGGATCATTAGAATTCTCCTACGCATTAAATACAACCAAAAATCGTAGTACACCTCCGATCATGTTTCTTAAGACGTTCAAGCAAGTTACCAATGGAAATCTGCCAGTTTTCTTAAGCCTAACAACAAATACAATCATCCGTAACAACTATAAACAAACAATCAACCCATAATTAACATCTAGGTTTCACTACATCTAAGCAAATACAAGAGAAATCTAGCCTAGCATGTTAAATTGAAGAAAAGCGTAAGATATAATCACACAACACATAGACATATTGAATGATTTGAATGAGTATTTATCGTCAATTGAACATGGAAGAATCAAGGGGTTGGAACCTTTGAAAAACTGATAAAATTCAGACTAGGGTTTATTCCCTCAAAGTTGCTCACTAATGAATGAAATTGGAAAACTATATATAGGTTATACATCTTGACGGCGTCATGTGTTAGATCGTGACGCCGTCAACTCGCCGCCTTGATAAAATCGTATTGCCTAGATCTGTTTGTGACGTCGTCATGTGGAGAATTGCTCTGGGCCATCACGTGTAGTTGTACCCTGACGGCCTTAGTGACGCCATCAGGTCCTAAGCTTAAAAATACTCTGGATCGTTACGTGTATTTTCCACTTCCACCTCTTTTGTAACTCTTGACGCCGTCATGTACAAAGGCTTGACGCCGTCAGGTTCTGTTCCCAGCAAAGAAATTTGAGACTTTGCTGTTTTCTTCACTTTTATGCTCCAAAAACGTCCAAAATGCTTCCTTTTCTAGATTTCTCTCCAAAAGTACCTAAAATGACAAAAGGAACGATTTAGGACAATAATTGATCAAATAATCTCGAATTCGGGCTTAAATGACCCCTTAAAAGCATTACACTTTTCGCCTCATCAGATCTCCGTGCTTGTTTTTGGTTTTTAGTGGAACAATATTTTAGTTTTTAGTGGTCGAAAACCTTAATTAGACAACGACAGGATCTAGAACTTGCCGAAAAGAAGTTGGGGGAACTAGAGCTTAATCGTGAGTGGACTGAGGCAGAAGCTAAAGAGACAGAAGGTTTTATTGATGCTGGTTTGTCTGAATCTTTGATGAGGCGAAAAGTGTACCGCTTTTAAGGGCTCATTTAAGCCCGAATTCGAGATTATTTGATTAATTATTGCTCTAAATCGTTCCTTTTGTCATTTTAGGTGCTTTTGGAGAGAAATCTCGACTCGACTTAAGCTAATAAATCAAAAATAACAAAAACATAAAACAAACATAGAATGAAACGGGATGGTAGTCCGTATGTTTTTCTCTTTTCTTTTTTTTCTATTTTTTTTCTTTTTCTTGATTTTTTTTTTTATTATTTTTTGCATACACACTTGCCCTACCATCAAAAATAATACATCATAGGGAATGTACATTCTCCTTACACTTGAATTTTTACATACTTTAAAATAAACTAATATAATGACTCGAATCAATATAATCAAAACACTTGGAGTACTTTTTAAGATTAACGCACATATGGGGGTAATATATGATGTTCTTCCCCATTACTCCATAACACAAGTACTTTACCCATGAGTCCCAATCGTCCCAAAACAATATGTACAAGATATGATTCGACTTAGCAACCATGTAATCAATTAGATAATTAACTAAGGGTTTAATCATGTAACAATAATGCACTAAAGATGAGTGCGTACACGGAAGGCTAAGGCGATTTGGTTGCACATTAGGGTGGGTTGTAACAAATTCTTCCTTTAAGTAAAATACTTAAAGTTAGAAACAAAAAGATAGGCTCGGAGGGGTGTACTAGGGGTTTCGTGTACTAAAAATGAGTACAACGCTAAGGTGTGGGAAAATTAATTGACTTTACTAGTCAAGTAATATGACTTAAATGGTTAAGTAATTATGATACGGGTTTAACACAAGGGTGATCCTAATGCCTCTTATCATGTAGTAAATCCTACTACACGAATGTAGTCTCACTAGCAGTCTCGGGATGTATCACTAACGCAAGTTTTAGAATTTAAATGCTACCGGTACACTCATAAGCACTAATGATGAATGCTTTTCCTATCAAATCTAAAGGTGAACCTCACATATTTGGGTGGAAAATTTTTCTGAATGGTACAGTTTTGTGTTAGTCATACAATTCCTATCCATGAGACGCTTGTTAAGGCTAAAGTTTCACTCCTAAATGTTGTAAAAAATTTTAAATTTGGCGCTAAAATTACACTAACAAGTATTTCTCTTAGTTTTATTACACACCTACCATCAAACAAACAAACTCAAGTGCAATAGTATCCTATAAGGTATCATCATTTACCCTCCCCTTACACTTAGGATGAACATTGTTCCCAATGTTCAATTAAAGGATGTAAAAGTAAAATAGGCAAAAGAATGAAAGTAAATACTCCCCTGATTCGTTCGGTGTGGATAGTGTGTTAACAAGGTTAGATCTTCCTCCAAGAAAATAAAGATTCAAAGCTTCCCTTCCAGAAAAATAAATCATCTTCTTGTCATATATAACCTGTTAAACCTGAGAAAACGAACAAGGCAACCTCGCGTAAAATCGGCGGCAATCTATATATACTAACAAATCCTAGAAAGCAATTTAAGATATAATGCTTGTGGAATGAATGTTTGCAGATTTCCTGGAGTTTATAAAACTAAAGAATTAACAAAAACTTTAAGACTCCGTTAGAAAAACAAAACTCGCAAAATTTTCAGAATTTTACACGTGACGCCGTCAGAAGTGACCTGCAGAAATCTTTATGTTAAGTTTTCGGAAAATTTCTGGAAAAACTTATGTCCAACTTCCTGGAAAATCCTGCAAAACGTCATTATGACTCGATACAAGCATTTTACTCTAACAAATACTAATACATATGTTCATTTAATATTGTGGCGAATCATGATCAATTTCATTCTTTGAAACAAATTTGGGGTTTCCCCTTACATTTAGCTTTTACAAAATACCTTTATATGAAGTTAAGACGAAGTTAAACAACAAAATAAAGCATTTTCACAATTTAGTTTGAAACATGATCTACCAACAATAAAAATAAGGTATGCATACGGAAGCAAAAATCAAACAATTAAAAACACACAAAACATGGGTTGCCTCCCAAGAAGTGCTTTTCTTTATTTACGAGTCTTGTAGCTAGACTCAAGGTCATGGGTTATTACGTGACCTCGCCATTGGTCTCATTCTCTAGGTCATCTCTAATCTTAGTTTTTTATTCCGGACCTAGTTGCAAACATTCCTTATAGAAACCAAGTATCCTACTCATGACATAATCTACTCCTCTACGTCTATCCTCATCATTCCTATAGTAAACAGCTTGCTTGTGTTCCTTTTCTAGGTTTAATAGAAGACGGTATTGTTTAATCTTATAAGGCATTTGGTAAGCAATCTCATCGTTCTCTTCCTTGAATCTAATTATTCCTAGGGACGGGTCATAACTCATCTTAGAGGCCTCAACAAACGGTTTTCCGAACACTACTTGACTTAGGTATCCATCTATTACCGGACGAATATCCTCTACAATCACAAAGTCGGTAACATAAGTGAATTTTCCTACAAATACATGTAATCCTTTCACTCTTCCTACAAAGTTGCTCATTCGATTCGTGTTAGGCATCATCCTATATCCAAGTTGCTTCTTCATTACCCAATTATAATAGGTCCTAGTCATGATGTTATAGGAGACCTAAGATCGGTGTAAGCTTTCCACACATGCGTATGCCCAATGTTGCCTGGTATGTTGATGTTAGAAGGATCACCTACTTTAATAAGGGGTGAACCAAGAACGTAAGGTGTCTCGGGATTATCTAATAGATCCTTATGATATTCCCGTTCTTCCTTGGTGGGTAACCTATCAAAGTATTCTTCTACGTTTTCTACTTACTATAACTTTTCTCCCTTAATATCCTCAACTTCCTTAATCTCATCCTTAGTCCCGGTTTCTATTCTAACTTCATCATTGTCACTTTCTTCTATATTCTTATCTATTGGCTTAATGGTGACAACGTTGACAAAGTGGACGTGTTTGGATGATGAAGGGTCCTTAATTTGGATTCCGCTATTAGTGTCCCTAGTGTCCTTCCTAGGTGTAGTTAGCACTTGGTTGTTGAGGGCTTCTAACAAATTGTCAATCTTATTGGTCATCTCCGTTTGTTGTTGGTTGAATTCGGTTTCAAACTTAGCTATGCGAGCTTCTTGAGATGCCATAAACTTAGACATCAACCCTTCAAGATTATTGGTACTACCATAGTTATTGGAAGGATTGTTGTTGAAAGTACGGTTAGAGGGTGGACCGTTTGGTTGGTAACGATTAAGTGGGCTGGAAGAATTTTTTTGGGGCATGTTTTGGTTTTGTTTCCACCTAAGGTTCGGGTGATTTTTCCAAGAAGGGTTGTAGGAATCACAGTAAGGGTTTGGCTCGGGTTTGAAAGTGTACCACTTGTCTCCCGCTTCGTCGGTACGCGAGGATGCGTAATCCGCAAAAGCTTGTCCGGGGAGTTCCACGCAATCACGAGTGTCATGGGGACCACTACATAATTCGTATGAATAAGTGATTTTGTTCACTTGGCTTGAAGGCTTAGGAGCTTCGTAAGATTTCATGAGAAACTTGACTTGGTCCTCAAGTTCCATGATCCTACGGTCGGGAGTGCTAGAATTGTTCAAAGGCAAAGATATTGCCTTTACCGTTTTGTTCAAATCACGGGGGTCATTCCGACTTTCGTTGTCATAGAGAGCAAGATCTTCTATGAGTTCCCATGATTCTTCCGCACTTAGATCACGTAGCTTGCCATCGGCCGATTGTTCAATGGTTCGCCTTGTGGAGAGATCGATATGGTCATAGAAGATTTGGACTTGGAGCCAAAGATCTATGCCATGATGAGGGACTTTTTGGAGTAAGTCCTTGAAACGAGTCCATGCTTCATATAGAGTTTCACCTTGACGTTGTTGGATGTCACACCCCCAAAATCGGGTTCAGCGGAAGCATACGTGTAGCTGGGGTGTAACTCAATCGGTATTACAACACAAGTTCAAAAATGGTTTTCACTTTAATCATTTAGAATAAAATCGTTTAATCAAACATGTTGAATTTACATCGTTAAAAGTAGTGCGGAAGTAGGCCCTTAAAATAGTTTAAAACGGTCCCCATATAACTAATCAGAATCTTCTATGACCATGCCATGCCCTGCCAAAACCTCCTGTAGCGTGCCATAGGTTAAAACCTGAAAATACATGCTAAAGTGTCAACACGAGGTTGGTGAGTTCATAGAGTTTGTTTAACAAATAAAGTTTATAGAAAATGATCACACAGCAAAGGCATCGTAAATCCACTCAGTTACAAGTCCCGCCATAAGAGACTTGTAACCTGTGTGTTCACAACCCACTGCTAAAATAGTTTAGGTCTAGTAGTCAAGCACCCGTGGTCAATAATAAATCAAGGCCGCTCCGAACAAGGGATACTTTATAATGTTGCTCCGAACATGGGAGACTTGAAGTCACTCCGCCACCTAGGCAAATAATTATTAGTCACTCCGCCGACTTGGCGAAGAATTATTAGTCACTCCACCATGGCGAGAATTATTAAGGATGCTCTGAACAGGAGAGACTTTATAGCGTTGCTCCGAACATGGGAGACTTTATAGCGTTGCTCCGAACATGGGAGACTTTAAGTCATAGAACGTACAGTACAATAAGTCCAAAAGTTCAAGTCAAAAGGTTCAATAGTTCAAACAAGTTAATTTGAGTACGTTTTGCTTATGAGCATAAATAGTGAAGCAAGAGTCATTTAAGTTCAATTAAGAGTAAATAGTTTAAGCATGTATCTCCCCCAAAGAGTTTAAAACAAGTATTAAAGAGTAAAAGTGGGGCTATGACTCACCCGGTACGATAGTTACGAAGACAAAAGTGGTTATGATGGAAATGAGGCTCGGTCTCTAACCGCGACCTATAATGAACGAATGATACGATCTACTTAAATTATGAGGGGATGAAGAGAATATGCATGCACATGATACCTATACCACTCGTAACTTGGAAATACTAGTTATTGTCAAAGTAAAGTATTTTCCATACTTAGGAAAAATAAGTCCAAATATAGAAGTATATAACTTGTCGTAGTATATCGTATAAAAATGTTAGTGTTATTTTCCTTGTCTTGAAAACCTTAAGATATCGTCTAGTAGTCGCATAAATAAACCTTGGGTCGTACGTACTTCATTTGTTAAGAATATATTCCTTAGTAACATTTCTAGAAAATATACCATTTAGTACGTAAGTTATTATTTTTATTTGTGACCAAATATATATATATATAGTTTTGGTGATCTTAAAACATGTATAACTTGGTCGTTTTAAGCTCATTTTACTCGTTCTTTATATCCACGGATTCGTTTTAGTATATACTAATATATTTTCGATAGCTCGGTTCCTCTAGGTTACGTTTAACGCCTCTATTTGTCCGTCGAAAACTGTCAAACAGCATGCAGTTTTTCAGAAAATAGTTTTCATCGTTAAATTCGGAAAATCATATCTCCTTCGTTATTAACTCGTTTTAATCCGTTCTTTCGCCCACGGCTTCGTTTTTGAAAGTATTTTCTAAATCTTTGATCAAAAATTACCCATCATCCACTGATTTTCCCACGTTTCAAAAATAGGGACAGTAGGTCAATATGTAGTTTCAAAAATCATTTTCCTAGTTTCAAACTTGTTTCAACTTCAACCAAACCACTTTCAATCACCACAAATCTAGTCTAATCTTATCATACACCTTCTTAGGGTGTCATGGGTTCCTAAACATCATAAATCAAGTGGATCTAACAAGGATCTAACTATAATCCATTTCTAGGGATCAAAAGTTATATATATATATATATATATATATATATATATATATATATATATATATATATATATATATATATATATATATATATAAATGAGTGGTATAACTAACATATGCATGAATCTTGAATGGAAATCATATGATCACAAAGATAACATGAAGAAATTATGAACAAAAGTTTGACAACTTACATAGAAAGATTATAGAGCTTGGATGAGTAAAACCTAAGAAACCTTGAGTTTTTATTACAAAACCCAAACAAGAACAACTAAAGGAACAAGATAATAACTTGATCTTGGAAAAATGATGGATTCTTCTTGTTCTTCTCTTCTTGGCCGATCACCACACCAAAGGAAAAAAAGGGAGAAAGTTTACTAGTTGTTTTTGGATGAAATGAGAATGAGAATGAATATGAGAAGTATAAGTAAAAATCTATAAAGTGTGTAGGGAACAAGATCCACATTTTTGGGGCTAGGGAAGGCATTTGTCAAAGGGTGGATGGGATTGGATGATTTTTGTGTATTATTGTGTTGATATAGTTAGATATTATTAGTTTTAGGTGATACCGGGTACCGAGTTAACTAAAAATAAATATTAACGAGGTGAAATAAAATATAATGAAGTTGTAAAAATTGTAAAATAATATTCCTGATGTGAATCCGAAGTTAAAATAATGATCGGGTTGAAATATTGCAAACCGACGGAGTTATAAACTTCGACCGGAAAACGTAACAGTTGATTTGAAAACACCGGGTAATTTAATAATATAATTTTTATATTATTATTATGAGTATTAAAAAAAAGTGTTAGGACCATAGTTGGGATTGTCGGATCAATTATTCAAAATAATAGCTCATAAGATAACGTTTATTAGGTAGATAACCGTACGTATACAGAAATGACGCAACTCACGCATAAATGACAAATTTTCTCCGGAGGTGAATAGTGTTTTATGAATAGTAAAATTTTTTGAACGCTTCTCAGAATCACAAACTGACTCCGAAAAAGATGAATAGTAAAATGATGAATAGTGATCGATGAATAGTAACCGATGAATAGTAAATGTTGAAAGTTCGGGAAAAGACCAGAATTTACGAGTTGTGACAGTCTCTACCCCTTAAGGGACCTTCGTCCCGAAGTTCAGTTAACGTTGGTCTCCGAAGTGTTATAAAGGTGAAGATTCATGAGACGGAATGACCAGTTGACGTGCTTTCAGACGGCGGTTCACGAGGTGAGGAAAAGTATAAGCGTTCTGACAACGAGGGTATACACACACACACACACAAATGAAACATTTGGAAATTGAGTTGAGGATTCAATCCAGACAGAATTTTATTATAACCATTCTCAGTGTTGCAAAATTCATTTCTGAGTCGGATATAGGTAGTCAGCCTATGTCCCACTATCCCGGGTTGAATATAGGTGACTAGTCTATATTCCACCGAGGTTCCATGAATTTTGAAATACTCAGCTCAGTTATACTAATACCATGTCCTTCACAAATACCAAGACGTTCAGAAAGACTAAGGCAGGTGACCAAACTCAAGGTCAAATGATGAAACTATGCAAGGAGAAACATAACAGGGTGACATATATGATACGTGAACATGCTTATATGAAAGACAATGATAGAAATCAATTAGAATAAATGAACATAATATACCAGATAATGAGACACAAATCTCATCACCTAAGTCAGCAACATACCACAAGTGAGGCATCATCTTGGCAGGCAGGCACGTGACGGTCATAGGGTTAAGTTTTTCGTAAAAGTAGCTATATTCTAGGTTTTAAAAACACTTAGTTCGTTATAGCCAAAGCTCTGATACCAATCTGTCACACCCCCAAAATCGGGTTCAGCGGAAGCATACGTGTAGCTGGGGTGTAACTCAATCGGTATTACAACACAAGTTCAAAAATGGTTTTCACTTTAATCATTTAGAATAAAATCGTTTAATCAAACATGTTGAATTTACATCGTTAAAAGTAGTGCGGAAGTAGGCCCTTAAAATAGTTTAAAACGGTCCCCATATAACTAATCAGAGTCTTCTATGACCATGCCATGCCCTGCCAAAACCTCCTGTAGCGTGCCATAGGTTAAAACCTGAAAATACATGCAAAAGTGTCAACACGAGGTTGGTGAGTTCATAGAGTTTGTTTAACAAATAAAGTTTATAGAAAATGATCACACAGCAAAGGCATCGTAAATCCACTCAGTTACAAGTCCCGCCATAAGAGACTTGTAACCTGTGTGTTCACAACCCACTGCTAAAATAGTTTAGGTCTAGTAGTCAAGTACCCGTGGTCAATAATAAATCAACGCCGCTCCGAACAAGGGAGACTTTATAATGTTGCTCCGAACATAGGAGACTTGAAGTCACTCCGCCACCTAGGCAAAGAATTATTAGTCACTCCGCCGACTTGGCGAAGAATTATTAGTCACTCCACCATGGCGAGAATTATTAAGGATGCTCTGAACAGGAGAGACTTTATAGCGTTGCTCCGAACATGGGAGACTTTATAGCGTTGCTCCGAACATGGGAGACTTTAAGTCTTAGAACGTACAGTACAATAAGTCCAAAAGTTCAAGTCAAAAGGTTCAATAGTTCAAACAAGTTAATTTGAGTACGTTTTGCTTATGAGCATAAATAGTGAAGCAAGAGTCATTTAAGTTCAATTAAGAGTAAACAGTTTAAGCATGTATCTCCCCCAAAGAGTTTAAAACAAGTATTAAAGAGTAAAAGTGGGGCTATGACTCTCCTGGTACGATAGTTACGAAGACAAAAGTGGTTATGATGGAAATGAGGCTCGGTCTCTAACCGCGACCTATAATGAACGAATGATACGATCTACTTAAATTATGAGGGGATGAAGAGAATATGCATGCACATGATACCTATACCACTCGTAACTTGGAAATACTAGTTATTGTCAAAGTAAAGTATTTTCCATACTTAGGAAAAATAAGTCCAAATATAGAAGTATATAACTTGCCGTAGTATATCGTATAAAAATGTTAGTGTTATTTTCCTTGTCTTGAAATCCTTAAGATATCGTCTAGTAGTCGCATAAATAAACCTTGGGTCGTACGTACTTCATTTGTTAAGAATATATTCCTTAGTAACATTTCTAGAAAATATACCATTTAGTACGTAAGTTATTATTTTTATTTGTGACCAAATATATATATATATAGTTTTGGTGATCTTAAAACATGTATAACTTGGTCGTTTTAAGCTCATTTTACTCGTTCTTTATATCCACGGATTCGTTTTAGTATATACTAATATATTTTCGATAGCTCGGTTCCTCTAGGTTACGTTTAACGCCTCTATTTGTCCGTCGAAAACTGTCAAACAGCATGCAGTTTTTCAGAAAATAGTTTTCATCGTTAAATTCGGAAAATCATATCTCCTTCGTTATTAACTCGTTTTAATCCGTTCTTTCGCCCACGGCTTCGTTTTTGAAAGTATTTTCTAAATCTTTGATCAAAAATTACCCATCATCCACTGATTTTCCCACGTTTCAAAAATAGGGACAGTAGGTCAATATGTAGTTTCAAAAATCATTTTCCTAGTTTCAAACTTGTTTCAACTTCAACCAAACCACTTTCAATCACCACAAATCTAGTCTAATCTTACCATACACCTTCTTAGGGTGTCATGGGTTCCTAAACATCATAAATCAAGTGGATCTAACAAGGATCTAACTATAATCCATTTCTAGGGATCAAAAGTTATATATATATATATATATATATATATATATATATATATATATATATATATATATATATATATATATATATATATATATATATATATATATAAATGAGTGGTATAACTAACATATGCATGAATCTTGAATGGAAATCATATGATCACAAAGATAACATGAAGAAATTATGAACAAAAGTTTGACAACTTACATAGAAAGATTATAGAGCTTGGATGAGTAAAACCTAAGAAACCTTGAGTTTTTATTACAAAACCCAAACAAGAACAACTAAAGAAACAAGATAATAACTTGATCTTGGAAAAATGATGGATTCTTCTTGTTCTTCTCTTCTTGGCCGATCACCACACCAAAGGAAAAAAAGGGAGAAAGTTTACTAGTTGTTTTTGGATGAAATGAGAATGAGAATGAATATGAGAAGTATAAGTAAAAATCTATAAAGTGTGTAGGGAACAAGATCCACATTTTTGGGGCTAGGGAAGGCATTTGTCAAAGGGTGGATGGGATTGGATGATTTTTGTGTATTATTGTGTTGATATAGTTAGATATTATTAGTTTTAGGTGATACCGGGTACCGAGTTAACTAAAAATAAATATTAACGAGGTGAAATAAAATATAATGAAGTTGTAAAAATTGTAAAATAATATTCCTGATGTGAATCCGAAGTTAAAATAATGATCGGGTTGAAATATTGCAAACCGACGGAGTTATAAACTTCGACCGGAAAACGTAACAGTTGATTTGAAAACACCGGGTAATTTAATAATATAATTTTTATATTATTATTATGAGTATTAAAAAAAAGTGTTAGGACCATAGTTGGGATTGTCGGATCAATTATTCAAAATAATAGCTCATAAGATAACGTTTATTAGGTAGATAACCGTACGTATACAGAAATGACGCAACTCACGCATAAATGACAAATTTTCTCCGGAGGTGAATAGTGTTTTATGAATAGTAAAATTTTTTGAACGCTTCTCAGAATCACAAACTGACTCCGAAAAAGATGAATAGTAAAATGATGAATAGTGATCGATGAATAGTAACCGATGAATAGTAAATGTTGAAAGTTCGGGAAAAGACCAGAATTTACGAGTTGTGACAGTCTCTACCCCTTAAGGGACCTTCGTCCCGAAGTTCAGTTAACGTTGGTCTCCGAAGTGTTATAAAGGTGAAGATTCATGAGACGGAATGACCAGTTGACGTGCTTTCAGACGGCGGTTCACGAGGTGAGGAAAAGTATAAGCGTTCTGACAACGAGGGTATACACACACACACACACAAATGAAACATTTGGAAATTGAGTTGAGGATTCAATCCAGACAGAATTTTATTATAACCATTCTCAGTGTTGCAAAATTCATTTCTGAGTCGGATATAGGTAGTCAGCCTATGTCCCACTATCCCGGGTTGAATATAGGTGACTAGTCTATATTCCACCGAGGTTCCATGAATTTTGAAATACTCAGCTCAGTTATACTAATACCATGTCCTTCACAAATACCAAGACGTTCAGAAAGACTAAGGCAGGTGACCAAACTCAAGGTCAAATGATGAAACTATGCAAGGAGAAACATAACAGGGTGACATATATGATACGTGAACATGCTTATATGAAAGACAATGATAGAAATCAATTAGAATAAATGAACATAATATACCAGATAATGAGACACAAATCTCATCACCTAAGTCAGCAACATACCACAAGTGAGGCATCATCTTGGCAGGCAGGCACGTGACGGTCATAGGGTTAAGTTTTTCGTAAAAGTAGCTATATTCTAGGTTTTAAAAACACTTAGTTCGTTATAGCCAAAGCTCTGATACCAATCTGTCACACCCCCAAAATCGGGTTCAGCGGAAGCATACGTGTAGCTGGGGTGTAACTCAATCGGTATTACAACACAAGTTCAAAAATGGTTTTCACTTTAATCATTTAGAATAAAATCGTTTAATCAAACATATTGAATTTACATCGTTAAAAGTAGTGCGGAAGTAGGCCCTTAAAATAGTTTAAAACGGTCCCCATATAACTAATCAGAGTCTTCTATGACCATGCCATGCCCTGCCAAAACCTCCTGTAGCGTGCCATAGGTTAAAACCTGAAAATACATGCTAAAGTGTCAACACGAGATTGGTGAGTTCATAGAGTTTGTTTAACAAATAAAGTTTATAGAAAATGATCACACAGCAAAGGCATCGTAAATCCACTCAGTTACAAGTCCCGCCATAAGAGACTTGTAACCTGTGTGTTCACAACCCACTGCTAAAATAGTTTAGGTCTAGTAGTCAAGTACCCGTGGTCAATAATAAATCAAGGCCGCTCCGAACAAGGGAGACTTTATAATGTTGCTCCGAACATGGGAGACTTGAAGTCACTCCGCCACTTAGGCAAAGAATTATTAGTCACTCCGCCGACTTGGCGAAGAATTATTAGTCACTCCACCATGGCGAGAATTATTAAGGATGCTCTGAACAGGAGAGACTTTATAGCGTTGCTCCGAACATGGGAGACTTTATAGCGTTGCTCCGAACATGGGAGACTTTAAGTCTTAGAACGTACAGTACAATAAGTCCAAAAGTTCAAGTCAAAAGGTTCAATAGTTCAAACAAGTTAATTTGAGTACGTTTTGCTTATGAGCATAAATAGTGAAGCAAGAGTCATTTAAGTTCAATTAAGAGTAAACAGTTTAAGCATGTATCTCCCCCAAAGAGTTTAAAACAAGTATTAAAGAGTAAAAGTGGGGCTATGACTCACCTGGTACGATAGTTACGAAGACAAAAGTGGTTATGATGGAAATGAGGCTCGGTCTCTAACCGCGACCTATAATGAACGAATGATACGATCTACTTAAATTATGAGGGGATGAAGAGAATATGCATGCACATGATACCTAAACCACTCGTAACTTGGAAATACTAGTTATTGTCAAAGTAAAGTATTTTCCATACTTAGGAAAAATAAGTCCAAATATAGAAGTATATAACTTGCCGTAGTATATCGTATAAAAATGTTAGTGTTATTTTCCTTGTCTTGAAATCCTTAAGATATCGTCTAGTAGTCGCATAAATAAACCTTGGGTCGTACGTACTTCATTTGTTAAGAATATATTCCTTAGTAACATTTCTAGAAAATATACCATTTAGTACGTAAGTTATTATTTTTATTTGTGACCAAATATATATATATATATATATAGTTTTGGTGATCTTAAAACATGTATAACTTGGTCGTTTTAAGCTCATTTTCTCGTTCTTTATATCCACGGATTCGTTTTAGTATATACTAATATATTTTCGATAGCTCGGTTCCTCTAGGTTACGTTTAACGCCTCTATTTGTCCGTCGAAAACTGTCAAACAGCATGCAGTTTTTCAGAAAATAGTTTTCATCGTTAAATTCGGAAAATCATATCTCCTTCGTTATTAACTCGTTTTAATCCGTTCTTTCGCCCACGGCTTCGTTTTTGAAAGTATTTTCTAAATCTTTAATCAAAAATTACCCATCACCCACTGAGGCGAAAAGTGTACCGCTTTTAAGGGTCATTTAAGCCCGAATTCGAGATTATTTGATCAATTATTGCCCTAAATCGTTCCTTTTGTCATTTTAGGTGCTTTTGGAAAGATATCTGGAAAAGGAAGCATTTTGGACGTTTTTGGAGCATAAAAGTGAAGAAAACGTCAAAGTCTCAAAATTCCTTGCTGGAACAGTACGTGACGACGTCAAGATACAACACGTGACGGCGTCATGAGTGGCAAAAGAGGTGGAAGTGGAAAATACACGTGACAATCCAGAAAGTTTTTAGTTTTATTGGCCTGACGGCGTCACCTAGGACGTCAGGGTCGAATTACACGTGATGGCCCAGAGCTCATTCCTACATGACGGCGTCAGAAATGGATCTAGTCAATACGAATTCCATCATGGCAGTGAGTTGACGGCGTCAGAGGTTAACACATGACGCCGTCAGGATGCATAGTCTATATATATTTTTCCAATTTTTCATTGTAAAGTGTGGTACTTTGTGTGGGATATTAGGGTATAAAACCTTAGACGAATTTTATTAGTTTTTCAAGGGTTCCAACCCCTTGATTCTTCCATGTTCAATTGAAGATGAGTACTCATTCAAATCATTCAATATGTCTATGTGTTGTGTGATTATATCTTATGCTTTTCTTCTATTTAACATGCTAGGCTAGATTTCTCTTGTGTTTGCTTAGATGTAGTGAAACCTAGATGTTAATTATGCGTTGATTGTTTGTTTATAGTTGTTACGGATGATTGTATTCGATGTTAGGCTTAAGAAAACTGGCATACTTCCATTAGTAACTTGCTTGAACGTCTTAAGAAACATGATCGGAGGTGTACTACGATATTTGGTTGTATTTAATGCGTAGGAGAATTCTAATGATCCCATGTTAGGAGCTTCTAACGGCTCGAAATATGAGTGAAGTAGGATCCTATAGAGTTAGGGAATATTGTACACGGCCCTACAACTGGTATTAAGGAATATAACCCGTCATCCATGCAATTGTAACAAGCTAATCAACCTGTAAAAGATATCTAGGGAGTAATGAAATCTAAGTAAATACAACTTTTCTCATTATTGTTTCCACCACATTAGTATAATAGTTTAATATTTATTTCTTTTATTTTATTTTGATTGCATTGGTAGTTAATTGGGTTAGTTGGCTAGCAACAAATTCTGCCCACTCCTTCAAAACCCGAGATTTTACTTACTTTACATAAAATATAAAAATACAAAAAGAATCATCCCTCACCTCTAGACCTAGTTTAGTAGGCTTTCTAATCCTAGCGACATTATTCCTGAGTTGAACGATCAATCCCCCAGTACTTGTCACTATACTATACTACAACGATCAGGTACACTGACTGGTGAGGGTTGTAAGCTTCTCAAGATCCCTTGAGAGGTAAAACCTGTTGCGAGGGCGCAATTCCCACGTATCAATCTTCTGACAAAGAGGTATGTTTAATACGTTATAATTGTTCATTTGATGTGATTTTTTGGATAATCACATGTGATTCATGAGAATCAAATGTGATTTAGTGTATAATCACATGTGATTTGTTGTAGAATCACATGTGATTAACTTCAATTTTACATGTCATTGACATCATTAATAACTACAGGTTTTGATTAACAAAATTGATGAAAAGCTTTCCATGATATGTTCTGAAAGAAGTGCTCTTGAATCTGATCTGTTAGAAGCATATTCAATGTATGCTGATGACAAAAAGTTTGTTGAGTTATATGAGAGATATTCTGAACTTTTCAAGAAACCTGTTTCTTTGGGCAATAAGGAAGGTGACGATAATGATTTTTCAGGTCCTGATAATGATGGAGCAAGTAATTTCGAAGATATCGGTGATTTTAGAAAAATTAGTTTAGATGATTTTGGAAAAGATTCATCTCAGGGTGAGAAGGAAGTTAATTCTCAGGGTGAGAAGGGAGCCGATGTTCAAAAGGAAACGGATATACTTGCTTTTAATGAGAAGCCAGCTGAAAATGTAGTTGGTGTTGAGAATGAAGCTGGTATTGTTGAGCCAGCTGAAGATTATGAGTTGGAGATCAGCAGTACGCCCAAGACTTACACTCAGTGGCTATATAACAATGCCGATCTCGTAAATGAGGTGATTGATTGTATTGTAGACGAATACCTATACGTAATACTCTAACAGTAACATCTTTTATTCTTTTAAATATTGTTTCTTTTTAATTAAATTATATCTTTTTATTCTTTTAAATATTGTTTCTTTTTAATTAAATTATCTTGTCTTATTTCAGGGTGATACCTTTGATAAAGGGACGCGTGAGGAATTGGTTGTCACGAATGCAGGTCCGGGTACTCTTGAAAGAGTGGCTACTCGTGCTTCCAAAGGTAGTCATGAGATAATCCTTCCTGAAAAACGAGTTGTAAAACCATCTTCTTTCCTCTGCTCGCCCTACATGAATCAGAAGACAAAAGTTGTACCTCGAATGACAAGGGTGGAATTTTTGGTTGGAAACGGCTTGTTTTGTATGCAGGGTGACAAGATGTAGGTTCTATTTTATTTAAAGTTTTTTGAACTTTTGTTATTCTTTAGCTAATCACATGTGATTCACTCAAAATCACATGTGATTCACTCAAAATCACATGTTCACTCAAAATCACATGTGATTTTGAGTGAATCACATGTGATTCACTATTGAATTTCTATGATATTTTAGCTAATGACATTTGATTCTTTTGATCATGCAGTGAAACTGTTTTTGAAACTCATTCTGGCATCAAAGTTTCATCAATTCGTTTAAACATGGAAACGTTAGCACCTGGTTTGTGTCTTGATGCAAATGTCATCGACTGTTGGGGTGCCATTCTTAACCATGAAGAGAGTTTCAAAGATGCTGGATCTTTGTCAAGGCATTTCATGCCTACTGGTTGTATCGTAAGTGTTTTTGTCAATTTTTATGAATTTCATTGTATAATTATATATTATTTGATTTTTACATTTTATGTTTGTTATTTTATGCAGACAAAGCAAATGATTGATGGAAGTTTGGATTCAAAGGGTCAATGGAAAAGTTTTGATGCCCAAGTTTCTGCACATTTTCAAGATTTTGGTGGCATTGATCTAAAAGGCATTGATTTGGTAATGTTAATATTTTCTTTTTAGAATTATACTTGTTAAATTCATAGTTTCTGTTTTTATTAAGTTTTTTTTTTGTTAATTCAGGTGTTTTTTTCAATTCTCAATGAAGGGCATTTCTATGTTGTTGTCTTCAGCTTTTTAAAAACAACATCGATGACAATACTCGATAACATTGACAGTGGGGCAAAGTACAGTATATGAAGGAAAGTATAAAGTAGTATGTGATGTTCTTGTAAGTATTAGTTTTCTCTCTGATCACATGTGATTTTACCCAACTCACATGTGATTTACATACAAATCACATGTGTTTTTCCTTTGATCTCATGTATTTTTTTTTTTTTTTTTTTTTTTTCCAGAAAGATATGTTTGCCCGTCATCTAAAATTGCATCATCACAAAAGGTATGCTGGCATTAAGAAACTGATTCCAAGGAACCCAAGGCTTAAATTGAGTACAAGCTCAAATTACCGAGATTGTGGTGTTTTTGCCATGCTGCACATGGAAAGTTATATGGGTAAAGCTCCTTCAAAATGGGACTGTGGGCTTGTGGCTGAGTCTAAGGACCAGTTTGACATGTTGAGGAGGCTCAGATTCAACTTTGCTACCAAAATATTGTTGCATGAGCTTAATGTGCATCGGGAAAAGATGCTTGATGAGGCTAAGGAGTTTGACAAATTAGATTCTGAATTGAAGATGCAGATTATTGTTCAAGCAAGAATGAACAGGAAACAACGTGAAGAAAAAGATGAAAAAGAACTTGAAGCCAACTGACCGTCCAAGCTAGGAGAATCAGTCTTTTGTGAAGTCCAGGGAACAGTATTTTTAGTTTAATTATCGTCTGCTTTTTTATGTTAAGTATCTGAAGTCAAACAATTTCCATTGTAGTTTAATTATGGAATGCTAGTCAGAATATCCATGGTAGATTAGAATGCTTTATCAAGCAAGATTTATGTTTTTTATGTTTTGGGAAAGTCAATCCTGGTAATTAAATCCTGTCTTTTGTTATAACTGATTAAAAAATGTACTGCTTCTTTTTAGTTTATTAAGAAAATGTTGGTTTTAGATGTTATTTTCACTTAAGAGGCTATAATCCAATGTAATTTATGTGTAAATCACACATGATTTGTATGTAAATCACATGTGATTTATATGCAAATCACACAAATCACACATGCTTTGTTCAAATCACATGTGTTTTCTGTCTAAATCACATGTGATTTTGAACACAAATTATATTTTTTTTTTAATCAAAATACAAAGTAAACAATGATTCAATGTATTCAAGCAATGTTTGGCAAATATGCCACAAGTATATAAGAGTTCCATAAGAAAACATTAAATAAGAGTTGTTTCATATGTAAACAATAAACAAGAGTTCCATAAGTAAACATTCTAAAGAATACTTCAATGTATTAATTCAATGTATTAAAAGTGCTCAAGCATCAACTGTTGGTTGTTTTTGCTTTGCCTTTGGGTTCTTAGGACAAGTTGTTTTCGTATGCGTGTTTGTCTTCTCTCCACAATGGCCACAATGTTTCATTTGCTTCTTTTTAACTCCAAGTGCTTTCTCTCTCTCACTCTTTCGCCTTTTATTGCGTTCTGCTTCTGTAATATTTCCTTTGGTTGGTACCTTTGTTGGATTGTTAACTATCTGTTTATCAGGTTTTGTAATAGCAAAATGTTCACTAATCACATCTCTCGTTTTTCCCGAAGGAGGAATTGGCACCTCAGCATCCACTTCTGTCTTCAATGTCTTCAACTTTTCTACAAAAGCACCCATCTTCTCTACATTATTGCTCAACCTAAATAAACAATCATCCACCACAGCATTTGCTTCATTTGTAAGCCTTTTAACTTCTACATTTTTTCCCCATATCTGTTTCTTTTTCTTCTCAAGTTAGGTGGAATTATATCCCTTGTCCACCGCCTCAAAATATATTGATTTGGAATGACTTCAATATCACGATTCTTGAAGACACAAAACACGTGTCGGCATAGGAAACCGTATCGAGCAAAATGTCTGCAGGAGCATACGACCGACCCATCTTCTATATTACGAAGTACCTTTTCAAAACAAAATAATAAAAGAATTATATTCTGTGAATGTGATTTACATACAAATCACATGTGATTACATGTCAAATCACATGTGATTCTAAAGGTGTCACATGTGATTACTGTCTAAATCATATGTGATTCTAAAGAGATCACATGTCATTTCAGGAATCACATGTAATTCTTGTAAAGAAACTAACAAATATTTTTAATAAATCATATACCTTATAGTCTATAACTCTTTGTGCTGCTGTTTCGCTTTCATCTGCAATTTCCTTGTTAAGTGTTCTATAAGGCGTTGCATTTCTGTCTCTAACTACGACAATCTCACAACCTTCTTCCAATTTTAAATCATGTATTGAACAAGTCCAACATGCTTCATTTATTTCTGTTTGAACAAGCAAAAATATTGTCCTAGTATAAACTCTTGCTGCATGACGTTCAATTTTTAACATTGTTTTACACTTTGGTGCCGACTCTAGTGTTTTGAAGTCCAAATGTTCTTGCCTATAACGTTGCCTTTCCATTGTTGATTCATAGGACATCATGAAGCTAACTAGTGTTGATCCTGGGCTTGTGAAACTTTTGAAGAACGAGTTTTCACTCTCAGACCTTGATGTGGTTCTCATCAATCCAAATAATGGAGAGTCTATAAAGTAAGCCCGGAATCCACATTTCTCTAAGATTAAACATCTTTGTCATCCATTTGTGTTTTTGCAAACCAAAATCTTCAATCAACTTGGCCCATCTCTCTTCAAATTGCAAGGGTTCAATGAACATATTCCAAATGAGCTTCTTAAAATGCTTCTTGAAATCAGTTTCTTTGTATATTGTCTTACAAATCTGTTTTTATTGAAAAATAGAGTTTTAGTGGCTTATTTTTCAGTATAAAGCACATGATATATACATAGGAATCACATGTGAATCATATAATTTTAAAGTTGAATCACCTGTGAATCACTTGTGAATATTATGTTAATCACATGTGATTTACAAATGAATCACATGATATTACATGTAAGTCATAGGTGATTAAGATATGAATCACATGTGATTCATTTATATTATAGTCAATGTTGCAAAAATTGTAAATCGGTATTGAGGCGGTCCATGGCCGATTAGCAATTTTTAACCGATTAATCGGCCGATTTTCTTGACTCGGCCGATTACCTTGTAAATCTCTCCAAGGTCCATGGCCGATTAGCGACTAATCGCCGATTAATCGGCCGATTCGGCCGATTTTTGCAACACTGATTATAGTTGAATCACATGTGAATCACACATAAGTCAATTAAAACAGATTAGTTAATTGAATATTCTTACCTTTGCTGGAATCTTTTGGTCAATATGCCACATGCAAGTCTGTGTTTTGAGTGAGTGAAAACGGCTTCAATAGCTCTCTTCATTGCTCCATCTTGATCTGTTACCACCATGGTTGATTCTTTCTTGAAGGCAGTCATAAATGCGTTTAGTAGCCACGTGTATGATTCGGTATCTTCATGTAAAAGCATTCCCGAACCAAATGTGACACACCTTCTGTGATTATCGACGCCAGTGAATGGTACAAACACCATGTTGTACCTAGGAACATATATACAGTAATATACTGTGATGCAAATGTAAATCACATGTGATTGATAGTATAATCACATGTGATTTATAATATAATCACACGTGATTGTTGAAATCAATCATATGTGATTTTGTGTTTAAATGGAAATCATATTAAAATATATATATATATATATATATATATATATATATATATATATATATATATATATATATATATATATATATATATATATATATATATATATATATATAAATACTTACTTGTTACACCTGAATGTTGGATCAAAGGATACTATGTCTCCAAACTCTTTGTAGTTGCATTTCGCAACTTCATAAGCCCAAAACATTGCCTCTAACTCACTGTTTTTTACCTTATATTGAAATGTAAAGTCCGGCACATAATCCTTTCTATTTTCCATTTTGTTTATAAGCATTTGTGTGTCACTCTCCCCTAAGAAAGCATTAATATCCCTTTGATGATTCTTAAAATCATCAGATGTCCCATAAACATACTCATATCTACCTTTCATATTGGTTAACAAGTTATGAGCCCGTGTTGCACCAATCTTGTTTGTTGCTGCTTTTACAATAAACATTTTGTGTGCTTGAGTCATTTTTCTTTGTTTTTTTGTAAAATGTATGTACTCTTTTGGTATTAGCACATGGTTGTGTTTATCAATAAACTGAACTAACTTGTATTTTCCAGAAACTGTATGCAATTCTAACCTTATACGAGCTTTACAACCTGTTACATGAACAGTTGTATTTCTTTTTTGTTTGTCACTGTTTTGAGGATCCAAAGTGTCAATATTAATACCTCTTGGAAGTCCTTCTTTGTTACACATGATGTATTTGTGTTGTACCTTACCAGATTTTGTTAATCGTTGCCCTGACTTTTTTATTTGAAAACCTCCTGCTTCTGCGTAAGTACTATACATCTCTATAACTTCCTCTAAAGTATCATAGAATCTTCCCTCAACATGTATAGGAATGCCTTCATCTACATGAGGCACCCAATGTATCGATCCACCCAGTGTCTCAGAATGCTCATATAAAGTTGGTCTGGGTGATCTCATAGAATCTGCATATTAAAAACAGATCACTCATGATTCGTGGGAAAAACACATGTGATTCTTTAATAAATCACATGTGATTTAACTTTATAACAGATTCAAACAATAAAACAGCATAGTCACAGAATTACATGTGATTTAAGTTAACTAATAATCTGAATCACATGTAATTCATACTAAAAATATTCAAACAATAAAACAACATAATCACAGAATTACATGTGATTTAAGATAACTAATAATCTGAATCACATGTGATTCAGATTAAAAAGATTGTGAGTCACAGTTTAATAACATTTTGTGAATCACATGTGATTTAAAACGAAATCACATGTGATTTACAAATTATTCAAATCTTTTTTACTCCTTTCTATGTTTTAAAATAACCTAGTTCAAATCACATGTGATTTAACATTCCAAAAGATCAAAACACTAAAACAGATGACAAAGAAACTGTATAATATTCCAAAAGATCAAATCACATGTGATTTACCTTCAATTTTCTTTTCAACATCAACTTCATCTACAACATCTACTAGAACATCTACAATATCAACTTCTGGTAAAACTTCTTCTAGATCTTGTAAATCATCTACAACATCTATTGTAACTTCGATCAGCTTATTCTCATCTATAACATCAATTAAATTCCGATTTTCATCCATTTTTAGACGACGGCGGTGATTTTTCCGGCGATTTTTATGGTGATAATGATAAAAGAGAATGTAGATCTGATAATAACGGCGGTTTTTATGGTGTGAATGACGGTGATTGAGTGAAATGACGACGGCGGTGTGTGATTTTCCGGCGATATTAACTTTTCCGGCGGTGTGTTTAATTTTTTCGGCGATGTTAATAAGTAGGTGCCGGTGTGTGTGTTTTTATGAGAGAGAAAGTAGGGTTTTGAATGAGATGATGGAAGATATTTTTTCCTTTTATTGGTTAGAGGTGGAATTACTTATTTGCCCTTGTTTTGTATTTTCTGATTTGATCTCATCCGTAGGATTAAAAGAGGATGGATGGTTGGGATTGCTTGGTTTGTTCTTTAGAAAAGGGTGGATTGTCATGGATCTCACCTCCTACTAGTATAGTTTATATTTAATATCTTCTCTATAAGTTGAGTGTGCATATAAATACAGTACATTTATCTAATGCATAGTTTAGTATGTCACAATCAAAAAATTAAGTGTGAAAATCATTTCCCTCTCTATAAATCTTATAGATAAACTAATAATGGACCATAATCAAAGTGGTCTAGTGGTTGGCAGTTTGGCACTTTGACGTTTTCATAAGAGATATCATTTTCAAACCTTACCAAGTGCACATCTTGTGATGGCCAAAGAAGGGATCGGAGACGGTTATAAAGATTTCCTGAGTAGACCGTGCATGTATATCTAAGTTAAAATTTTGTTCTCCTTGAGTAGTAACCTGAACAAGGAAAAATCTAATCCGTTTATCCGTTTATATACTAACAAATATACGATAAATGCTATGGTGCTGTAATTTTCATTTCCTAAATGATGTATTAGGCTTAACTTGATTCGGAGAGGTGTTGCTTTGGAGACGGCTTCTTGCCCGATATGTCTCGCGGGGGAGGAAGATGTTTCACATGTCTTCTTTCGATGTCCTTTGGCTCAGGCGGTCTTACAGCAAATATGCCGATGGTGGGAGGTTGTTTGGCAGCAGTGGGGCTTCGTTTTCGGAGTGGCTAGTATGGTTCTCAAACATTCGGCTAAACTCCAAAGTTAAAAGCTTACTTGAGGGAGTCTTCATGGTTGCTTGGTGGGCTATATGGGGTTTTCGGAATCGTTCTATTTTCGAAACCTCTCCTCCTAATCGTTCGTTGATTTTCGATGACATCGTGTCGCATTCTTTTCTTTGGTGTTATAATAGATGTAATAGGTCTTTTTCTTGGGATTCGTGGCTTAAAAACCCTTATTTGATTTCTTTGTAATGTTTGTTCTAGCGTCTTGCTAGTAATAAAATTTTGCCGTTCAAAAAATAAAAAATAAAAAATGATGTATTAGGCCAACCAGGTCAAAAGGATGCATACATGATCATGGTTATATGAAGTTAAAACATATACTAGTTTCATCAAAATATATTGTATCTATCTTATCCCAAAATATACAAGAATACAATAAAATAGACTTATAATGAGAGAGGTTTTGGTGACACAAAAAAATGTTACTAAATCTAACTTTTTTGATGATATTTTTAAAAAACTGTGGGTAAACACTTAAAATTTTGAAATTTAATGACACTTTTTATGTACAAAATGTGTCTTATAAGTAAAAAAAATGTTTTCTCACACATTTTTTGTCACTATAATTATATTTTTACCTCTTGTACTTCTACCTACACTTTTTAAGTGTAAGAAAGCAAATAAAAATTTAATAACACTTATTTTATACTTTAACACTTTTTTACTTTTGGTGACGTTTTTTCAAGTGTCAATAAAAGACAATACTTTTGTAGTAACATTACGTCTACTGAAAACCAATATAAAAATCGTTGGATCTATTCTAGAGTAGTAGTAAACTTTATATCTTAGATGATAGAAACACATGTATTTATTTATTCATTAACATTTTTAAAGATAAACCAATAGAGTCCTGAGTTCATGATATATATTTTCATTTTTTAAATGCGTTTACAATGTATTGTCACGTTAAATAATTAAGTGATAGTACAAGTGTTAATATTATTCTTGTTTCTTAAACAAAGGTATAATTGAACTTATTGCATTGGTTGAACTAAAGACTAAATAAAATTTTAAAGAAAGGCATAAATGAACTTATTGCATTGGTGCAACTAAAACAATCTCATGCAACCCATTATTTAAAACTAGCCGGTTATCATCACGTTGCAACAATGGGTATCCGTATAACCAAAAAATTTGACGAGCAGGTATTATTTAACAACGCATTTTTCATCACAATAATTTTATCAATATTGTTACTAAAAAGGGTACATTTTTTTTTTTATCAAAGCAATAACAGAAAATCTGATGATTGTTACAAATATACCATGCTAGGTGACCGCCATATGAAGGTAACATCACTCGTAATTGATACAATGCAATTGGTTGTTGTAGAACGATTCCGGGTTACCACATCGACTCCAACATGATCATTTCTTACAAATTTATCAATATATGTATTCATCATCACCAAATGTTTTAATCACTTTCTAAATGATTATTTTTGTACTTATAGATTTCAAGCTATAATTTAGTAATTATTGAGTTTACAAATTGAACCCGAAATTTAATTATGATTGTAAAACATCAATCTTTTATTAATTGTAGTAAATAATAATAATGTAGCTATTTAATTTTTTTAACCTTTATTCTTTTTAGTCTATATTACATAAGTTCTCATTGTTACTATATACATAAGTGATATTTTCAACAACATTCGTTTGGTTTCTTTTTATTTGCTCATCAGTAGTAGGGGTCATATGTGGTGTAATTAGATAGAATGGCTAAAAAATCCCCTGCTTCTTTCGAGTTCCTGATGTGCTTTGCTGGGAATTTCGAGCTTCGCGAGTTTGTCTGATTTTTTGTGTCGTTGTCTTTTTGTTTTCTTTTCCCCGGGGCTTGTTTGGATCAACATAAAAAACACTTCGGAGTGAAAACCTGTGGCTCGGCCTCCGTGTGCGGGAATTTTTCTCGTCTTGATTTTACTGTAATTGGCAAGAGTTTTTTCATCTCTTTTATAGTCCTCGTAATTAAAATTTCGGGTATATTCTAGTTTTTGTAGCTTATGTTTCTTTCTAGTCTGTATATGTACTTTTTGCTCCTAGTTTTTTAATAGTAGTTTCAGCCATTCAAAAAAACTATATACATATCTTTATTAGTATTATTGTGACACTCCATGTGTGGCTTAAGTTATTTGTATTACTCTTTCCGTTTTAAAATTATTGTCAGAAAACAAAAAAAAAAAAAAAAAAAAAATTTAAAAAGTGAAACCATTATAATTTTCAACAACACAAATAGCATATTCTTTTATTAAATTGTCTTTTTATTATTTTAAAATGAATGGACAATTATTTTAACACATATCGAAAAAGAAATATGAATTATAATTTTGAGACGGATGGAATACTAATATTAAAGTTTGTATTTCTTAAAATTTAGTATAAATTCATACACTCTTTATATATGAGAAAGTTTACTTAATCAGAAATGAAATTAATAAAGGTAACCTAATAGCTATGTTTAAAGTATTCCGACACGTATTAATTGTTTATACATTCAGTAATAGCGGTCCACCCCTAAATTTAACTCTCTCAACCAACTCTATATACAACAAGTTATGCACTTTTTTTTTAAACGTAACCCTTAGTGCTATATATAGAAAAAACCCAATCTAAAACACAAGTAACAAAAACCCAAAGACGTAGTTTAGTAGTGAAGCTTTAGATGTCTTGCTTTTAAATGCGTATATCTTGGGTTGGTATCGGATGAAAGGGTTTCGCTAAAACATGATCACACTCCCTAAGCAAGGCCGAGAAAACTGGTAAATGAGCCTAAACATTATTTCTGATGAAGCGAAACATGTGATCCGATCTCTTGCAAAACAAGTAAACAAAAACCAAGAGAAATTGATGCCAAAAATGACTGGAGCCGTAGTTACCGCTGGTACACCACTTCTTAAAGAGTAGTATCAGATTAGTAGAACATAGAAACTTATCCAATAATTAATGAAATGCTTAAATAATACTGTACAGTACTCCGTAATTATTAATTAATTAAGTTAATAACTAAATAGTAACGGTCCCATGTGATGGGCCCTGATTAGCCCCAATTAGTTATGTGGGATCCCCTCATGAAACTGTCTGCCACGTGGTAAACATTGGCCCCACAATCCGCATTTTTAAGCTAATCACATAGTGACAAGAAAACATATAAAATATTTTTATTCTTTTCGTCTGATATTAAAATATTTAGGGCCCGTTTGATTGGAGTGATTAGACACTATGAGGATGGGGATTGCATTAAAATAGATGTTTGGTTGTTTTCGGGTGTGGCATCAGTCCCAAAAATTTTCTGGGTGTAAATCCTTACTAGCTAACCAGGATTTGACGTTGGATTTACTTTTCTTATCTTGAAATTTGGACACTTTAATTTCAACCACATAATAATTTGATTCTTTATTTATTTTATTACTTTTTTATTTATAACAACACAATAAATATTATTTTTTCTCTCTCCTCATTTAATTTAAACCCAAATTCAAATTCTAATCTATAACTTTTCCATTAACCCCAAATCCTAATCTAAACCCATCTACAAACCAAACGGGCCCTTAATTATTTTTTAGCGTCAAACTGTCATAGAACATATATATCTTTTTGCATTCTGTAAGCGATTCTATGTTTAGTAAATACTACCTCCGTCTCATATTAAATGTCCACTTTGAATTTTCAAAGTCTTGATTTATCAACTTTGACCATAAATATTTTTATATATGATATATAATACGTGATGCAAAATATATGAATGAATTGGGTTTTAAATGTACTTTTCATTGACATAATTTTTATCAAGTATCATATGATATAAACAAAAATATTTAAGGTCAAATTAAAGAAAAAAAACTCGAAAAGTCAAAACTGGACATTTTATAAGAGACGGAGGAAGTATAATTACTCCATCAGATGTTTTAAATGAGCTGACATACGATATATTTGATTGCAAGTGTCAAATGTATAATGTATTAAGACTTAAGAGTATGCATAATGCAAGTATTTTTCTTTCCTTGCTATGTTGACTTTTAAAGTACACTATCAGTTGATTTAACTCGTTTAAGTATATGAATTTACGATTTTATGACTATTTAAAGTTGTAGATATCACGATTAAGTAAACATGTATCGTACAATACGTATAGAATTCATCTATGAGAAATTCTAGCGTGTGCCATCGTGGTAAAGGTTAAGAGGCATTAAATGAACTCACATTACCATGTTCTCATGTTCGTTGATATTAATAATTTTCTAAATTTATGATGTCTACCAAAATTATCAGTGTTTTATATGGAAATTAAGTTATTTAAAGAAATATTTGTCTTCATTAAACACTTCTAAGCTTGTGCCACTATGGCACAAGTTAGAAAAAACCCTTCATCTAAATTGTGTAAAGGTTGTGTTGTATTTCGTCGGTAAAAAGTTGATTAGTTATAATTATATATTTTGAGGCGTTTGAAATACTAGCTTACTTAGCTTAGCTTGCTTACGGTTATGTGGTTAAACTAATTCTGAAAACTTGCGAGTTTATCTTCTACGTCTTATTATCTTATTGGCTTTTCAATTTAAGCTTGTAAAGTCAAATAAATCATAAGAGCACAAGGTGCAACGTTTCATTTGATCTCATCGTTCTAGCGTGGAGGCTTGTCGCAGCTCGCCGAGCTTGTTGCCGCATCGTCCCCCCTCGTTGCAGCTCGCCAAAAACATGTTACTCGTCTGCACGACGAGGCTTGCTCCTCCCCTTTTTGTCAGTGTTGTCAGCCATAAACGTTATATAACGTTTATTTTTTAAACGGTTTTTTTTTTTTTTTTTTTTTTTTTTCTTTTTTTTTTTTTTTAATTTCTAAAAACTAACATCTTTACCCCTATAAATACTAAACATATTTTACACATTTCAATAAAATATACACAACTTTTATTTCAAAACACTTAAACATATAAAAGAAAAAACCATGAGCACATCATCTTATTTCTATGTTAGTGACTTTGAAGAGTTAGAGTTGATTCTCCAAGAGTTTGAAAACGAGCAAGCGTTGCAAAATCAAGAAGCCGGTCCTTCACGCCGGCGTAGATACATCCTTCGTGAACGTGCAGCTGCTGAAGCACATCTAAGGGCCGACTATTTTGCTGAGAATCCAAAATATACGTAGGAGTATTTTCGGCGTCGTTATCGTATGAGCCGTAAAATATTTTTAGAAATAGTCCAAGGTATTGAAACGTATATTGAAACTCATCATCCTCTTTCTGCGCATTTTGATTTCTTTAGACAATGACCCAATGCTGCGGGTCTAATGAGTTTTAGTGTGATTATGAAATGCATATGTGCCCTACGCCAATTGGCTTATGGGATATCACCGGATGCATTAGACGAGTATTTACAAATAGGTGAACATTGTGCACCCGATTGCCTAGATTTTTTTTACTATGTGCATAATCCAGTTGTTTGGTAGGGAGTTTTTAAGAACTACGGATGAGAATGACATTTGCAACTTATACGACACACATAACGAGGTTCATAAAATACCAGAATGTTGGGAAGCATCGATTGTATGCACTTGGAATGGAAGAATTATCCTAAATAATAACAAGGCCAATTTCATAGAGGTGATAAAAAGTATCCAACTATAATGCTTGAAGTCGTTGCGTCATAAGACTTGTGGATTTGGCATGCATTTTTTGGTGTCGCGGGTGCGAATAACGATCTTACCATTTTGAATCATTCTCTGTTATTTGACAACATGCTTGATGACATCGGTCCTGAGGTTCCGTTTGAAGTATACAGACGTAGATTTAAGCATGGGTATTATCTAGCTGACGGAATTTACACAGAGTGGGCATCTTTTATTTACGGTTGCAAGTAATCAAAAAAATGCCGCATGGAAAGTGAAACAAGAAAGTGCACGAAAAGATATCGAAAGAGCTTTTGGTGTCCTCCAAGGACGTTGGCATATTATTGCCTAACCGGCGCGTGCATTTACTGTGGGCAAGTTACGGAGAATCATGTACTCGTGCATCATAATGCATAAAATGATTTTGAAAGATAAAAAATTTGCGATATTCGAAGCTACCGAAATGTATATTCCTCCGACCCCAAATATGCAACAGACATGAATTGAACGTTGCAACGTGCAAAGAAGGAAATCCAAAGAACTACACGATAAAAGCACACACGCAAAGCTTCAACGATGTCTCATCGAGCATGTTTGGCAACGACATCAATGGGAACAATTCCAGCAACAGAATGCGAATAATTAGTTTCGTTATAAATTGATGTGTTTTTTCTTCGTATCGTATTTTTTTCATTACGTTATTTTTAGTTGTGCGTAATATTTATTGTGTTGTATTTTGATTTTAATTATTAATGAAATGAATTTAGTTTATTAAAATGAAATGAATAAAAAATAAATAAAGTTGTAAGTGGTGAGCCCCAAATGATTAAGTTGAGGTTAGTTGTTGGTTTGGGTTGGGGGGAGGGGGAGTTAGTTGTGAAGAGGATGTAAGATAATGTGGCACAAGTAGACCCCAAACAACAAACCAAACCTTGTTGTTGCACCTTGTGCTCTAAGGTGAAGACTATTATTGAAGGAGTTGAAGGGACTCTTATGTAGACTATATGGAGTTTCAGAAATAGATTGATTTTTTCTAACTCTCCTCCTAAAAAAGCGGTGCTATGGGACTCCATAGTTTCCCAATCGTATTTGTGGATTTCCTCTAGAAATCCAAAGTTTAGAATTTATTGGGTAGATTGGTTGCGTAATCCTATTGTATCTATAGCTCTCTTATAATGCTTTTGTCTAGCTTTTGCTAGCTTTTAATTAAATCCGGCCGTTCAAAAAAATAAATAAATAAAGAAAGAAAGAAAAAAGAAAAAAAATGTAAGCAGATTATGGAAAAAGAAAAAATAATGTGGGTTTTTTTTTTTTTTTTTTTTTTTTTTTTTTAGAATACTAATTATATTTACCTTTCGAAATATGACATTACAATACAATGGCAGGTAGCCGGGCAACAAGTTGCGTCGCTACCCTATTTTGAATAGCGAACCCTATTCTACTAAAAACAAAGTTTGAAACCTTAAGGGACGAAGAAATTCTATTAACGACTTTCTGAACCCGATTCAGAAGTCGCACAGCTTCAGGAGCGAGAACACCAAAGGTATCAAAAGCAAACGGGACAAACACGTGTTGATTCTCCAGGCATGCTTTCTCGTGTTTTGCCACTTTATTTGACTCTGCTTTGAGCGCCGCCTGCCCTGCAACAAAGCCAATGTCCTTGAGCCCGACAAGGGGGGAGACCCCAGTTAGATCTACACAAGCGTGTTTTCCCCCTTCCCACCCAAACACAAGAATGTCCGCCGGGCGTAAGGTGGATCTCCCCTCTAAGGGATCAGTCAGGAAGTTCACTGGGGCCTCTTTTTTAGCAGATATCCCGGCCCGCTTAAGGACATCACAGAGTACATCTCTCACCAAATCATGCCGATATTTAAAACCCGGTAGCTCTTTACAGTGGATCGCGTGCTCACCGAAAGAATCCAAACACGCTTTACGGCATACTGGACATGGCTCATCAACAGGGAACAAAGGAATCATCAACCGGTACTTAAGGATAGCACGGTATTCCACAGCCGACAATTTAACTAACTCATTTTAAAGAGGCACATTGGATATCCATTACGTTATTATATTTAAAGCAGACATTGTATTTAGTTGATGATAAAGTTAAACATATTTTATGTGTTTATTATTCACGCAATAATTGTTTGCCTAGAGAGTTACTATTAAATTATTTCTACGAAAATTATTTGAATAAACCAATCTGCCCCAGGCACGTGATGAGTTATTTGCACATTCTTTTTTATTTATGTACTTATTTATTTAAACCCACTATCTCACTCAATTATAGATCGATAATTATATGTTGCATGAGAAATTAGTTGATCATTTTGCTAAAATTATTAACTATATTGCGAAGATCAAGCTTTCAGGTGCTTGAATCATAATCGAATATGCTATAATACTCAAGTTTAAGTTTTATTGTTGATACATGTTCTTGCTTTTTTTAACGGCAGTATATATGTTGTTGTACTAGAATGATACCCGAGCTATGTATCAAAGAGGGATACAGGGAGATGCCGCTTGTGTCGGTGGCACAGGATGATACTTTGTCTACGGTGAAAGGATAGGTTGAGGGAGAGCGACATAAATTTTTAGGTTGGGTTTTGATTCGTTGATTTAGTCTCATATCGATTGCTACTTGAATGGCATAGTGTTCAAAATACGATAAACTGTCATCCTAAGTGTGAAAAGGTACACGGACTTGAGATGGTTACGCCAAATACCATTTTTTTTTTTTTTTTTTTTTTTTTTTTTTTTTAGTGTGAACAACTTCACAAGTCTTGAAAAATAGCATAAAATCTAATAACTTAAGTCTTAACAAAGTTTTCAAGTCTAGCAACTTTTGAAGTTTGTAACATGAATTAACTCGTTTATACACCCAAGTGAGATAAAGTTTTCACCTTTACACCTTTAGAATCTTAGTATAACAATATCAATTACCAAATACTGAGTTATAGAAGTCATATAGTTGACTTTGTAGGGTAAATTTATATGGTATAAAATTTGCCCCGTTGACATATTGGAGGGCATATATTCCTTATAGCCATCAGCATATCAAAAGATAGAACATGGCACGATGTTTGTCCATATGATGCATGAGGGTGATATGTGATAGGCATTGTGTTTTTGCACACCATCCTTTTGGTCATTACACACCAACGTGGTCCATTCTTGCTAAAATACAAAAGTACTCATGTGGTCCATTCATGCCATCCTAAATGACAAAAAATTTCAACGTGGTCCATTTTTGCACACCATCACTTCGTGTAAGAAAAATAAAATGAGGGAAAGAAAATTTTGAGAGGGAAAAATCACGATAGTGTTATGAAATTACATTAAGTTAGATCATAATGTACAGGTTTATGACGATAATACTTGCGAAAATCATTCTGGCGACTCGCATATTTCTCTATCCAGATGCAACATTATTTTTGTATATGATCCAAAGTGGATGAGTTATCAGTAAAGGAAAACCATCCCGTACACGTGGGCAATCACAATTATCTCATTTGAGTCTGATTGCGGTGAACTGGACCAAAGAGGAAAAATTTTATTTAATTGTGATTGATTTGAGTAGTGAATCATACTCATATATATATATATCAAAAGAGTTAAAAATATGTCAAATCACATAGTTAATGTGTTTATTACTTGTCACATCAAATATTTATTGCAAATAAATAGCTACATGCACTTCGTTTTTTTATATAGTAGTATCCCCAACATGTCCCAATTATGAATCAATGTAAAGTCTTTTTCATATGAATAAAACTAAAAGACAAAATTAGATATGTGATATGGGTGGTGTGGGAAGACCATAACCCTATGTGATATTGTGGCTCAATAATAGCTGCATACAAAATATGAGTATCCCCCACTCATATAGTACCAACTTTTGTATTACCCTGGTGCCTGGGCCCTCTCTTTTATTATGGGCCTTTTCATTCGGTATTGGTCTTCTCATGAATCCTCTAGAAGACAAGGTTTGAGATATCGAGTTTAACATGACTACTAGTCGTCTTGTTTCAAATAAAAACTTAATGGGTCATCTTGTAAGGATCACAATCAATTACGTGAGACAACATGATTAGTTATATTGAACTTAATATTAGAAAATCTCTATCCGGAAAACAGAAACGATGTATGATGATGAAACTTAACGAGCAATGTTATATATTTATAGCTTATATGTTAACAACAAACATATAGAAACGTTATACTGTATAGGCTTGTCTCATTATTTAGAGTGAGGTTTGAACTTTCAACTCGTTGACTGAGAGATGACGCCTAAAATACTAATCGATGTTGTTTATGAGATTTTTTTTTTTTACCTGATCTTATTATCAAAGGGAGCATTTGGAATTTCGGGTGTAGGCCCGTTTTAAGGTTGGATATATAATTATCACGATTTGGTTGTATAATTTAATTTAGTGTGTACAGAAAGAAACCGTCTATAATTTCTACTGAGATGGCAAATAACCATTTCTTGTGAAAATTGCAACAAGCCTAATACGGATTTTCGAATATGAAAAATCACTCACATTGCGTGTAGTCTTCACTATTAGAATAAGTGTCACCTATTGCCACTTCAATAACATAACATCCCTCTTTCATCTCACTCACTCATCACTTAACCGTGTAGTTACCGCTTAACATATATCCATACCCTAATAGACATAACACAAAAGACAAAGTCACAACCACACACCCACACACAAAATTGTCTCACAGTGATGAGGCCGGTCACCATTGATGTTGAAAAGCGAAGGTCTAACATATGAGCGGGAAGTGTAACAAAGGTCACACATGATTGAGAACTCACCTTGTCATTTTATTTTATTTTTTATTTTTTTTAAGGTTACTCCGGTAAAATGTATTAATCACCATAAGTTAAGTACAAAATGAAATGTGGCAGAGTACCACATTAACCTTAAACAAAAGCTTGATAAACAACTAAAAAGTGTTTATGACAAGCCATAAACCCAACAATACTAACTACCTACTACATAACCAATAACAAAAGATAATATGTAGTCGAAATCCATGAGAGCTCCTCTTGAAACCAACATGAACCATTCCAAGACGCTACAAAGCCCCCCAACCGTAAGAAACTGGTTTCAACATGAACCATTCCAAGACGCTACAAAGCCCCCCAACCGTAAGAAACAAGGGAGCACAAAATAACCAAGTGAGACTGCCTTCTTAAAAAACCTTCACAAGAAAAACCCAATAGGAAAATCTTGGTGAAGGAAAAAATAGTACAACTCTCAAATGGAACTCCTAAAAGCAGATAATATTCATAACAATCCTTTAGGCCACTTAGTCGTGGCCATCCTACCCGGTTCTTGAACCGGAACCGAAAAAAATCCGAATCTGAATCCGGTCAACACTGGTTCCTGCAAGATCCGGTCCAGTTCCTAGATTATCCGGCGATTCCTATCCGGTTCCACATTTCTGAAACTAGAACCGGTTCAGAACCAGATATTTCCACACCGGTTCGAGATCCGGTTCTTGGGAACCGGATCCAACGGCTATAAGTGCTTTTTCTGCATTTCCTTTATAGTGGGCTGTTTCTAGCCGTTTTTTTTTGCAATATGGCCGTTGTTTTTGGAACGCTGGGGCGTTTTCTAGCCGTTTACAACCATCAATATTCACCAAATTAACCTCCTAAACATTCCTATAAATATCATTGATGATTTTGGTTGAATCACAACAACCAAACACTCTAAAAACACTCAAAAATTGCTCACAAACTTGATAAAAAATGTCTATAAGAAACCAAGCTTCTCAATCTCAACCAACATCATCAAACAATACCGCTTCTCAAGCTCAAGGTTCTACAACCAACCGTTTGAAGTTGGGATTGAAAAAACAATCCGAAACCAAGAAATTTGGTGTCATTTCGACTTGGTTAAGTTTTCAGATGGTTCAAAAAAGGCTCGTTGTAAAGCTTGTAACACTTTAATCAATTCCGATGGGAACTCTACGTTGAAGAAGCACACAAATAACCATTGTAAAGCAACAAAAGGCGTTTCGGGATCGGGACAAAGTGTTATGGGACAAGATGGGAGTATTTTTGCATATGACGAGAGGGCGCTTTGTCAAGATTTAGCTCACTTTATGATTCAAGAGGGTTTGTCGTTCAACCACTTCGACAACCCTCGGTTAACAAGGTTGATTCAAAAAAGGCTTCAACCACGCTACACTCATGTAAGTTGTCAAACTCTTAAACGTGAATGCATTAAATCTTGGGTAAAGGTTAAAAAGGAATTAATAATTGGTTTTGATGCTTTAAAACCTAGTGTAAACTTAACAACCGATGTTTGGTCGGCGGGTCATGGTTTGGCAGGTTCGTACATTTGTGTTACCGCACATTAGATGACCCCGATACTTGGCAAATGATGAAACGTACAATTGGTTTTGAAATCTTTCCAAATCTGCACACAGGTGAAAATTTAAGTTTAATATTGAGATATGTTATGAAAACGTTTAAAATGTATTAAATTTGTGATTCAAGTACATTATGTGTGACATTTATTAGTTTTTTTTTAATAAATGTCGAAGTTTATTAAGTTTATTGTGTGGAAAACGCGAACGAAAAAAAAAAAAAAAAAAAAAAAAAAAAAAAAAAAAAAAAAAAAACCCGGAAACGAAACTTTCGGCATGCTTACTGTTAAGAGAATGTCGACTGGTTCTTTGGAACCGGTTTGGCCGGTTTTTAATTAGGAACCGGATTTGGAACCGATCTGAAACCGGGTATACCGGTCTCGGATTTTTAGATCCCGGATCCGAAAATATCCGAACCGGTTTGGAACCAGAACCGGATCCTTTGACTTTGACTATTAACAGGACTGGATTGGAACCGGTTCCGGTTTTTGTCCGAACCGGGAAATGTGCACGGCTAAGGCCGCTAGCAACTTGTAATGATCACCGATCCTGGTAGTTTCCATGTATCAACAATCCTTCTAACCCATAGCGAGTTCTTCGTAAACGAAAAGATAGGATCTTCAATCGAACACTGGTAACAATATTACCAAAAACCTACGTATATGACTTTAAGCTCCAAGATACTTTCACTCTCATCCCATTGATCAACCTTTTTGATTATTTCTTCTTTTAATTTATTAAAACATACTAACGTTATTTTCAATGGGTCGTTTTACATTCTCCTTAACTGATTATCTAATGCTGGTTATATTTAACATCACATAATAAGTGACATATGACAAAATTTGAAAGCACATAAAAACGAATTGATAAAAGTGCAACGTTTAGTAGTCTTTTAACACACGTATCTACATCACATGCTCTTTTCATACTTCCTTTATCAAATACAATAATGAATTACTCGTATAACTTATTAAAGTTAACACTACTACAAACGACGCCTTTCCCGGCGATATTTTTACGCCCTTTCTATCGACATATCGACGGAACAATAACTTCCCGTCGACATGTCGACGGGAACATAACGACGGTTGTGTTTCGTCGGGAACAGCGTTCTCGTCGACAATCGCCGTCTACATTGTGGGTCCCACATCGTTTTCTAGTCAAACGAATTTGCTGTCCGTCAAATTCTTCCCGTCGACATGTCGAAGGGAATGTATAACTAATTAACGCTTTAATTAATAAATGATAATTAAGTTTTATATTATGCCGTCGACGGCAACATTAAACCAAAAATATTGGTTATTTAATTATGCCGTTGACATGTCGACGGCATAATGTTAAAAACAATATTCATTTTTTAATGATGCCGTCGACATGTTGACGGCATAATTAAAAAAACAATATTTTTATTTTAATGATGTCGTTGACATGTCGACGGTATCATTAATAACATCCTGCTAACAGCAGGCTGCAAATAGAACAATTTTTCAAATTTTTTCTGGATTTTTTGGAAAAAATCTACCAAAACCTGTAACTGTAATAGCACCTATAACCACTCAATATCAACATGTCCTAAACGTATAACTCGCCATCGGCTAAAACACTTGCAAATTATCGCTAAACACCCTCAAAATGCATAAAAACATATAAAGTCTACAAAACTGGGTGTGGGAATATCTAAACCTAGCTGCCATATCCACAAATGTTTTAATATCCGCGACGTTCAAGTCGCCAAAAGGTTAAACTGTACAATACTAACATATGGGTCGCCAAAATATTGTTTCAAGCATAAGTACAACACAAAATACCTAAGTTTGTACCTCTACATCCCAAATCACTCATGATCATCAGCAGAACCCTCATCATCGCCAGAACCATCTTCATCGCCTCTGCGACTCTATATCCTAAATGAGACAAAACATTCAAAAAGCAGTCCCAAACAGGGGACTTTCTAAAATTAATTTCTAATAAATTAATTTCGGACGGGTTTTCTATAGGATGATTAACTTCGGACGGGGACTTTCCGAAATTAATCACTAAAATCCTAAAACATTCACAAAAGTCTAACAATAGCATATATTTTAAGTTAAACAATTAAACTATAAACAATTGTTTGGTTTTCGGCCTATGTTTCATAAAACTATTTTGTTATTTTGAAACTTATTTTTGTGACTTATTTTTGAAACTATTATGAAACATAAGCCGAAAACCAAACAATATATCTACGGGCTTATATAACGGGCTTATGGCTTATTTGGTTTTCGGCTTATGTTTCATAAGTTTATTTTTTTTGACTTATTTTGAAACTATTTAAGTTAAAAAGTTTCAAAATAAGCCATAAAAATTAAGCTTATGAAACATAAGCCGAAAACCAAACAAACCATAAGCCCGTTAT
This sequence comes from Artemisia argyi, assembly GCA_030686995.1. Lineage (NCBI taxonomy): Eukaryota > Viridiplantae > Streptophyta > Magnoliopsida > Asterales > Asteraceae > Artemisia > Artemisia argyi. The sequence goes on from CM060709.1 coordinate 290,236,046, forward strand.
ATAAGCCAAAACATAATCAATCCGCAAAAATTCTAACGCAAAACATAAGCCATAATATTTTTCAAAACCTTACAATTAACCAATATATTAAAACTAGTATACCATATATACTAACCAAACGCCAACTAACATTTAACCAATACTAACTTCACATTTTTAAAATGAATCTTAGTGTGCAAAGGGAACCAAACAAACCAAACGCAACCAAACAAACCAAACAACTAACCAAACGCAATATCTACAACTACTAACTAAACTAAATACGGCTGGAAAACTACAACTACTACCAAAGTCCGCCTCGGCTGGAAAACTAAAACTACTACCAAAGTCCAACATACCTAATATACTATACTAATATGTAAAAAATAATACGGATACGAAAAAATAACAACGAGGTACATTACCTGTCTCGGGCTCTCGGCTGTGGTCTCGGGCACGGGCTGTGACCTCCGGCTGTGGTCTCGGGCTCTCGGCTGCGGTACGGTCTTAGGCTCGGGCTATAATAAAAGAGAGCAATATTTTATATCAAAAGATTAAAAAAAAACTGTTGTCGTCGACATGTCGTCGGGATACCCAAAGTTAATAAAAAAAAATAAAACGAGGTACATTACCTGCTGTCTTGGTTGTCTCGGCTCTTACCCTCGGCTCTGCTTCTTGGCTCTCACCCTCTTTACCTGCTGCTACTGTATAAAAAAATTATAACAAAAATTAACAATAATAATAACAATTTTATTAACAAAAATTAATAACAATTTTATTAACAATAATAATAACAATTAAATTAAAAAAAAAAAAAAAAATACCTGTTTGAAGAAATGAGAAGAAGAAGAATTAAACAAATGTGGGGTTGGAAGAGGAGGTGCACAATGGTGCGAGTGTCGGAGTTGTGGTGGTGGTGTGGTGAACAGGTGGTATAATGTGGTGGAGGTGGTATAATGTGGTTGGGGTGGAGGAGTGGTGGAGGTGGTGGAGAGGTAATCGCCGGCCGGGGGGGGGGGGGGGGGGGGGGGGAAGAGTAGATCGATAGTATTTTTTTTTCTAAGTATGACAATAATTGATGACCAGATCTGGTTTTGTGTATACTTTTATATTCCCGTCGACATGTCGACGAGAATATAAAAGTAATTTTTAATAGTATTACTCATCCTGTTAACACGTCGACGGGATTCTAAAGTTATTTTGTCGTTTGCGTTTGGCGGGGAATATTAAATTTTCACGAATTTTTTGGCGGTAATATTCCCGTCGCCATGTCGACGGGAAAATAACTTTTATAATTAAAAAAATTTATTTATTATAAATACTTTATAAAATATTAAAAAATAAGTTTTATAAAATTACTTTAATATAATTAAAAAATTTTATTTATTATAAATACTTTTATAAAATATTAAAAAATAAGTTTAATAAAATTAATAAACTAAATTTATATAATTAAAAAAATTTATTTATTATAAATACTTTTATAAAATTAAAAAAATATATATATTTAAAATTAATTACTTGTATTATAATTAAAAAAAATCATTTATTAAAATATAAAATAAATAATAATTAGAATATCACAAAATACTAAATCCCAACCATTAGATAACCTCGAGATCACAACCGGTAAAAATTCAAGTCTTGTATCCTTAACCCAATGTTTTATAAATAACGAGGCGAGATAATAGGCATGGTTGTACACGAGATGTTAAACGAACGAGTCAAGATGCAATGGTTATACATGAGATGTTAAACGAACGACTCGATATGCAATGGTTATACAGGAGATGTTAAACGAACGAGTCGAGATGCTATGGTTATACACGAGATGTTAAACGAACGAGTCGAGATGCAATGGTTATACATGAGATGTTAAACGAACGACTCGAGATGCAATGGTTATACATGAGATGTTAAACGAACGAGTCGAGATGCAATGGTTATACATGAGATGTTAAACGAACGAGTCGAGATGCAATGGTTATACATGAGATGTTAAAAGAACGAGTCGAGATGCAATGGTTATACAGGAGATATTAAACGAACGACTTGAGATGCAATGGTTATACACGAGATGTTAAACGAACGACTCGAGATGCTATGGTTATACAACTTATCCACCAAATTTTTCCTACCTAACAACTTATCCTCACAATATAAACACACACACACACACTCATCTAACTAATAAAAACTCTCACACACACTCCTCTCACTATATATCTCTCTTTCTATCTCTCTCTAGCAGTTTCTGTTTTCTGGCGACACCAGCAGTTTTCGGCCGTCAGAATCTTTTTCTGGCCACCACCTTTTATCACCTCAACTTGTAGATCGGGCCACCCCAGTCACGATTCAACCACTCACAACCACTCAACCTCACACTGTTATCATGGTGAAGAAGATGGCAGAATTTGAAGCTTTTCCTTGTCCTTGTGGACGAGGAGACGTGATTCTGCGAGAATCGTGTAAATCTTACACCCGTGGTAAACTATACTATGCGTGTCCTTTCTCGCAGGTGAACAATTACATACTTTTTCGTGTATTATATAAATAATTTGGTTAGTTGTTAAAAATAATAGTTTTTACTCTTTAACAGCCTGGGACAACAGACCATGGATGTGATTTTTTTTTTATGGAAGGAGGAACGACTCGCCAAAATGATGATCGGTTCTCCGGGAGCTTCAACATCAAGCGGTTCTGGATCTGCTCCTACAAGGTGCTCAAACTGTCATGAAAAAGATCTTAGAATAAACATGCTGGAGGCACAAAAACAGGTGCTAGAGACAAAATTAAGGATGCTGGAGGCAAAACTTGACATGGCAACGTATCCCAACCACGACCACGCATGTCAGTCGGATGCAATACTCCGTGACCTTTTAGGTGACATGGATAAATTTCATATGTAGTACTGTTATCGTTGTTATTGTTGTTGTTGTTTGCTGTTGTTGTTGATGTTATTGTTGTTGTTTAATAAAATGTTGTTGTTGTTGTTGTGATAACTGATGTTGAACGTCATTTATATTTTAAATTCGTACGCACAAATAATAGAACTGAAGGAGCAATAATTATCAAACACAAAGGCAAACTGTTTATTTAAAACAAGCAATAGTTCGCAACCACATGCATTTTCATACAGACACAAACTAAACAACTCGACAACCAAACTAAACAACTCGACAACCAAACGAAACAACTCAAACTAAACAACTCGACAACCAAACGAAACAACTCAAACTAAACAACTCGACAACCAAAAGAACAGATCAAACGAAACAACCCGTTTATTTTTTTTGCGGCTACTTTTTCCTACACCATTCGATAATCTTGTCTCTCATCCACGGTTCAGCATCCTTAAAAGAACCATATTTCTCATAAACTGCATGACCAAAAGTTAACATAATTTCATTAAAGAGGAGCTCGTGTGACAAGATTTTTGAGTACTCCTCTTCAATTGTGCAACCACGCCAAGTCATGTGTGTCTTGTAAGAATTGACGATTGACTTATTTGTGAGATGTGTAAAATGAGACGGAAATAATTTTGTGAGAATGTATATAGGTAAAAAATGAGACGGGAATGTATTTGTGAGGATATATATAGCCTGATTTTTGGGGAGATATTCCTGTCGACGGGAAAAAGAACGCGGGAAAAATCCCGCCCAATATTTTACCCATTTATTAAAAATATTTATAATTTAGTAATACATTCCCGTCGACATGTCGACGGGAATCTCAAAACAAAAATTTATTATCTTTAATCACACGTTAATTGTGGGAAAAATTGTGATTAATATTTTCCCGTCGACATGTCGACGGGAAAATATTAGTGGGTAAATTTCGCGCCCAACTTTGATGAATTATTGAGGCTAAAAAAATATGTTGAAATATTCCCGTCGACATGTCGACGGGAAAATACGAGTATGAAAAATTCAACGCAGTAGGGCTCGGTCAAGTGTTTTTTTTATCGTTTTCTGCCTTATGCCGTCGACATTATGTCGATGGGAAAATGGTCATCGCCTGTTCTCCTGTTTCTTGTAGTGTAACATGAGGTGATACAAGGGTTATCGAATACATTCTATGTCGACTACTAACTTTCCTGAAGAGGCACATAAAAATAGGTATGGGGATTATACACAGAAATAATTGTTATATGCTTAACAATGATTACAAACAAGAATGACAAAATCGAGGTGTTATGCGTTCATAAGGTTCACCGAACTTGTTCAATCCATATAATTCTTCATTGACCAATACTTGCCACTTTGTTTAAGTTATAATAAAATATGTATGGAGTTAATGTCGGAAAATATCTATATAATTTGAACTACTTACATACATTTTGCATCAAAACTACTAGTAATAGTTTATCCATTAGGGTTTAATTCCTTTCTCAAATAGGATTTGTTGGGGGTAATATATAAATATTTCCATATGGTTGGAACTTGTTGTCTAAGTCATAGAAAATGTAACAAAAATATGACATTTAATTACAAGGCATGTTCATGCACAAGAACACAAGAGTGAGAATTAAGAAAAACGAGTTAAGAATGAATCAATGAGTGTATAATTGGACATGGAGAGACATCCACTCTTTCTTTTCCTAGGTGCAATGTATCCATCGTTTCTATACCTAATCTTATTCCCATAAATGCTTTCTTATTTACGGTCCGTTTGGTTTATAGATGGGTTTATGATTAAGATTTGGATTTGAATTTGAATTTGGTTTAGGATTTAGATTTGAATTTAATATATGAGAGAGAGAAAATAATATTTTTATATATATTATATATTATAATATGAATTTTAAAATAAAAATATATTATATAAAAGATAAAAAAAAAAATAATGAGAGAGGAGAAGATTAGAGTGGCCCACCAAAATAGTACTATGTCAGAAAAGGAGTGCATATAGTCCGGAATTCAACATGCCCACATATTCGGATTTAATGCCAAAGTCAAATTTAACAAAATGACACCAAACATCATTTTTTTACTTTAAGTCCTAAATCCAAATAAAAAATATGCATACCAAACGGGCCCTTAATACTAGTTAAGTATATAGTTTTAAAATATGTTATTTTTCTTTTGTGTAAAGGGTTTTTCAGTAAATGTATTACTTCAAAAAATGTTTAAATACAACGGATGTACGTGGGTGAATCTCAAATCTCAACCCGTTACATAGGTGGTGAGACTAACATAACAAATCAAAACTACTTCGAAGATACGATTATAACTAGATTACAATTGACTAAACATAACATCACATATAATCTACTTCTGCTTTCGATTGTGAACCTTAGTATCCCAAACATCACAGAAAACTTGTTGATATTCAAAAATACCATGCATGATCCTTGTACAAATAATCATCATATGATCATAATCATCATCCATTGTTTTCTTTGATTCTTACATTTTAAATGAATCATACCTTTTAAAATATGTTATTAATGTGTGTGCATACACATATGTATGTGTGATATTCACGATTTTATACTAACATTTATTCTTGTTAGTTTTAAACAATACAATATCGAATGAGATCAAATTATTTGCATCAAACACGTCATCTTTCAAACATGCCAACATTTTAGGATAGACGAGGTGAATGATCGGTTAGGCCTCCAAATATTCAGCTTTTACCTTAGAGCCTCATTAAGTTTAGTTAGTGCATAAAATAATGCTTCAAAGAATAACATTTTGTGTTCGCCAAAAGGCTTTTGTCCTAATGGTAACTCATGTTGTGTGAGAAACTCCCTAACAAAATAGTTGTAGTTTCAATCTGTAGTGTAAATGTGATGAGATAATTAAAAATTGACGTTCTAAAAATAAATAAATAAATAACATTTTGTGTTCGTCCTTTACATTCACTTTCAGGCTTTTGTTTCTTTCGTACGGAGTATTTTAGAGAATTTAAAAGAAGAAGAACAAAATGCTTTTGGGTAGTGACAATAGCACATGTAAAACTTTAATATCTTTAGTTTGGCAACTCCTAACCAATTATTAATTAGTTACCAACATAGATATTTAAATGAATTATACGCTTAAGATTCCCAATCTTCAATGATAGAGTTGTCAAAACAATGATTTAAAAACCCCCACCCCCAACTTGTTTGCAGTTATGTTTGTTGCATACCTGCGTATACGTCCATCTACAAACAAAAGACTTGGGTTATAAAATTGTTGTAGAATTATAAGGTTTTTGGCTTTAACAATGAGTTAACTTTGTTATCATAAACTCTCTCATAATGGAGTAGTGTTTAAACTGATCCAAGATCATACGAGAATTTTAAAATTCAAACATTTAGAAAAGAAAAAGCAAATCGCAAACACTTTCGTTTTGTTGCTCTCGCACCAATGAAATTCACACCCGTTTCATTTCGATATAGCAGAATGAGTTGTCAACTTGCCACCTTAAGTTGTTTGTATGAAAAGCTTATGTGATAGCAATAAACTCTAGCCCAAACTGAGTGAGTTCTTTTTAGTCACGATTTGATCTTATTCTTACAAGATTATTGTTATTGTTGTTGTTGTTATTATTATTATTATTATTATTATTATTATTATTTTTTATTTTTTTATTATAATAATTTTTCATTGAAACAAAGGAAATTACAGGAAATTGAAGGGGAGTCTAGACACAATTTGTGCTCCCACTCCTTTTTGAATACACAAACTAATTCGATGAAAAATAAAAGCACCGCTCTTAACGTTGTTAGAGTGGCTGCTGACAATAGTCCCGACACGAGAAAGTGTATTCAAAGCTTCCACATCAAGTTCTCCAAACGTGGAAAAAGCGAAAGGGACAAACTTGTATCAATTGTCTTCACACTTGGACACATACTTCTTCCTTTTCTTTTCCTTTCCACAGCATTATTCAAAGCAGCCCTAGGAGCCCATGACGTAACCCCAGTCCCCGCAAACGAAGAGACCCCAGTCACATCCAGACATGCGTCCTTACCTTGGAACCAGTTAAAGCTTAGATTATTATTATTATTATTATTATTATTATTATTATTATTATTATTATTATTATTATTATTAAAGCTTAAGTAAAGAAGTAAGTGCACTGAGTCTTAGCCAAACTCTTAGAGTACGAGGGAGTAATCGTGTGACATTGTACCAATATCTAGTAGTGAAAGGCTTTTCAGCTGTTATGGACTGTTTTCAACTGATTTTTCTATTTTCGCATCTGAAGTTGGCTGTTTTGATATACAAACAATTTGCTAGAAAAATTAAAGCATGTGGCAGTGCAGTTAAAATGGTTGGGATCATAGAATGACATGATGTATTAGTTTAATAGTACTACATAAATAGGGTTAGTACATGAGAGTATGAGACATGTTGTATAATTATGTTATTATGTTTATCCCAAGTCCAAATACTTAAATCCAATGAAGCTTAAAGTAATTTGATTATTGGGCATCCAATAATGGACCAATATTAGTGTATTAAGCAAGTCCTTTTTATTGCTCTACTATTGTTTACTGCACTACCAAATGTTGCTAAATTCAAATGTCAATGCTCTTTTTTTTCTTTTTTCTTTTTTCTTTTTTTTTTTTTTTGAAAAGCATTTAAATGTCAACGCTCTTATGACTTAGTGAAGGTGATAAACTCATGTTGTTAAGTTTTATAAGTTCCAAAGTCTGGGCTTACGAGCTTTTCAAAATATACATAAGCTATAAGCTTTGGTAAATAAACTATACCACGAAAACCTCCTAAGTAACATAGTCTACAAGAGTTGACAACTTGCCTTCCCTATTAGTCAATACATGTAGTTGCAAAAGGTTATTTCCATTTTTTTAACTCAAGTTCAGTTAAGGTTTGTCATTTGGCTATAGAATTATATAGCTCATAAGTCAAAATCAGCTCTGATTCATCCACATGCTCATGCTTGTTCGTCGTTGCAGTGATTTTGGGGTTGTGTTTGAAGATTGCAGTTTAATTTATCGATGTTTTTAGCACTTTGGTTGTTCTTGGTCTTAGTTTAGTTGTATTTCAGCATAGAGGACACTTCGGTTATTGTGTTTTATCTTTCGATACTTTGGAACATAAAACATGTATATGAAATGAATGGTATAAAGCAAAAAGCCATAACAACTTGACTTTCACATCATTCATTAAATCCAGAAGTTATAATCCAAACAAGCCTTCCATTACATCCAGAATCACCCACAACCAAATGTAAGCAAACTATCTACATCAATCCCTATAATTATTAATATATTGTCAAATGTTCATCCTGTTAAACCTAAAATACAAGGATGTCATTCGCGTTAAAGTCCTCACTTACCAATATTCCATCGTCTCTCCTTATCCATGCAGTTTTGTTGCTTAATTCTTCTTCCATTCGCAAGAACTCTATGAGCCATACGCCCTCGTGAACCGATAGACACTCTAACCCGCTCCACTGCCACATTTAAACCACCAATCTTTCGTATCTGTTGTGCCTGCTGAGTAGGTGATTTCTTTTGGTTTTTCTTACTAAGGCTTCGTCTCAATGCACTCATCAGTTTCTTTTCACCACCATTGCTTCTTTTAGGACTATCTGACACTAAAGGCGCTATAGAAGACTCGGGTCCATCTATATTCTCATTATCATCAGCTGCAATTGATGGCAACGGTGGCACAAACTTGGTTACTGTAGTAGATGATGGAAGAGGGATTAAGGAGTTTCTTCGTGGTGGTACTGATCTCATCGGAACCCGCTGTGTAGTTGTGCAAATGGATGCCCTTCCGGTTCGTTTTGGAAATGTGAAAGACTCTGGCAAATACGGGTTGTTTTCTTTTTCAGTACAGTCGTCGAGGTTGACCAAGTCTCTTGCTGGAGGAAGAGGTGCAGGTAGTTTGTAGGCGTTCTTTTCAGCAAGTGGTTGCTGGATGATGTTGTTTGGTTGGTTTTCTTTGCTTCCATCAATGGACCTTCTGGTATTCAATGGTTTAGAAGTAAGTGGTGGTCTTGACAGTGTGGATTCTGGCTGGTTTTGATGTTGTTGCTTCATTTGTTGTTCTGCTATTTTCGTGTCAACATGTTGGCGTGCTAGTTTTCTCTCTACCAAAAGTTGCGATTCCAATTCTTTAACCTAAAGACAAAACCCGAATCATTTTATGACCTTGACATGGTTCTTGCTAAAAATTAATACAGTAAATGACTAAGCACATACCTTATCTTGCAGATTCTTGTTCTTCAACTCTTTTTCTTTCAACTTCATGTCTAGACCATGAAAGTTATCTTCCAGTTTTTTGATCTGCAGATCTTTGTTCTTCATCTCGTGCTTGTACTTCTCGGCCTAAAATCACCATAAGCAATAGAACTATGAGGTTTTTGTTGGATTACCTCAAACTAAGCAGGATTGACAGCAAGATTAGTACATTACCATTTGTTTGTATTTTAGAACTTCCGCGCTTTCGATTTGCCTCTTTGCAGGACCCAACTCTATTCCTCTCACTCTACTTGCAAAGTTGAGGGAGCAAAGCGATTCGCTTAAATCATTCTCATTGGGACTAATCTGCACAAACATTAGTGTCTTCGAGTCCCCGCCTAAAAATAAATACATTAGTGTCTCATTGGGACTAACCTTATTCATGTTAGAAAGTCTAAAACTAGAAACTTAAATGTATCTTTGGATTGTACCTAGGGAATCTTGAAGCAAATGAGTGAGCTTCGAGTTTCTGCAGAAAATCAGTTACAAAGCCAATTAAGTGACAGGAAAGGTTTAAGCTGCAGCATAAAAAACCGAAGATAATTTTAAGTACCTAAATGGAATGTGTGAGCTCTTAGTTGCTAGAGCGGATATAACATCTCCAAGTGCAGAAAGCGACCGGTTTATATTTTGCGTCTCTTTAAGTCTTTCCCCCTGTACTTCTGTTTTAGCCACCCTTTCACTTCCTGCTAAATCAACTAGCCAAAGCTTGCTCCTTGTGCATTCTCCGTTCACCAAATTTTCACCTTTAACCATTACACAATGTATACTGTACACAAATGGCAACACATTAACTAAAGACTAAAACTAGAAACGGAAAATGGGTGGATGACCGTAATTTTGGTGCAGGCAAAAACGGGCATGTCAGGTTGTGTTAACTGAGCAACCACTTTGGGTCCAACTTTCTTACGTTCTTTCTATAAATAGTCAGTGCCAAACATGATCACAAAGATCATATTAAACCAATAGCAATCCAATATTTGAATAAAATTGACTTAGGCGAATTTATGAATTATAAATAAACAATGGGCGCCATTCGGCTAAAGTAATCCGTCAACCCGACCCTTTACAGATAAACATATCCGCAAATCGACCTCTTCATAAGTAAATGGGTCGATATTTCCAACACGAACAACCAGAGTTTATGAAATCAATCATGGGTCAGGAAAACAAAACTTACGAATAGGCGATATTTCTGACACGAACAACCAGAGTTTATGAAATTAATCATGGGTCAGGAAAACAAGACTTACCAATGGGAACGGCTACTATGCTCATTAGCGTTAGTTGACCCAACCGCCCTTGCATTACTCCCGGTTTTCAAAACCTCCCAAACCTCACTCATGTTGCTCACTTGTGACTCAACTAGGCCCGGAACATGGTGCATCCCTTCACCAACTTGCCTTATTTCAAGCCTATACGAAAACAGTTCATGTTAGCAACTTATAAATATCAAACTAGAAAGAATCACAACCATGCCTGAGGGTAAAGATTTATTGTCTACCTCTTTGCAGCAGCTCCTGGCTGTGAACTTGGAAGAAGTAGATCGCGTATTTGCTCATTGTACACTTCCAAAACACTGACACTGATTTCATAATGGATCTGATTCTTACGTTCATCGATCACACGAAATAGTTCTTCAAGAGTTCTGAAATTAACTCCCCGGTTTTCATTTGTTCCCTCCATTGTAAAAGTTTTTCCAGTCCCAGTTTGTCCATAAGCAAATATGCATGCATTATATCCATCAAGAACGAATGTTGCAAATGTGGATGTATCCTCAAAAACATCGGCTGTAAGAATCGATGGTAAGTAATATCATACATAAACTAAAAAATAAAAAATAAAAAAATAATAAAAAAAATAAAAAATAAAAAATAGAAAAAATAACTTCTTTTTATGAGCTTTTATATATTAGTTACCTTGGGTTGCTTCAGGGCTAAAGACCGAATCGAATTTAAAGTTTTTCTTAAATGCAACATTTGATTTTACTCGAAGTTCGCCATCTTTTGAACCTTCAAAATCAAATGCCATTGAAGCTCCTTCAGCAATCTCTTCCGAGTTCAATGGTCTACACCGACAAAATACCCTAATGTTCCCTGCATTATGGACCATTGTCATAAGTTCAAGACTAAGAATCAGATAAACGCCCTAATGTTCCCTACATTATGAATTAAATACTATTGATACATCATTGCTATCATAACATACACATTACCATAGAATCAGAAAAACAAATCTAACCTTTTAATTCTTGGATCTTATTGTAGAGCTCTTTTCTTTCTTTAGCTCCTTCGTTGAATCTGATCTTGAGATCTTCATGTTGTTCAACTTGTTCATCGACTATTATACGAATAACAAGAATTACTTTTATACTTCAGAAATTGAAAATACAGTAAAAATAATATAATGTGAAAATTACTTTTCGATTGAATGATACAGCCCATGTCATTCATATCAGCAGCATGTTTTTTGTACGCTTCTGCTTCTTCTAGTAGCTTGATTTGATCCATTTTCATTATCTGTTTTCAGGAGATACATCTATTAGAACACGAATAACTAAATCTGTAAACAAAAACAAGCAATTATTCAGTTTGATACCTTTAGTTTTCTTGCCATATCTCTCAAGGATGCAAACCATTTACTCTTTTCTTTCACTTGACCCTCAACAGCAAAAGCTATCGAAACAACAAACTTATATAAAGCTCTAAGCAAATCCCGAAAATTTACAAAAACCATTCTAACAAAACGTGAATACCTAGTGATCCAACGTGCATCGATTTTCTCATTAGCTCGTTCTGAAGTTCTCTTAAAGATCTCAAAGCTTCCTCACATTCTTTACTCTTGCATTCATTTTCCTTCTTCATAATCTCCAACGCCCTCTTTGCTTTCGTCAACTCATCACACTCTTCATTATTCTCCTAAACATAATAAACCAAACAAATCTGTTAAATCTCTAAATCATTTGAGTCGACCTAAATATCGAATTATGGAAAAGTCCTTACTTCACATTGTGCTGGTGGAAGCAGCTCAAATGAAGCTTCTGAACTACCAAAATCTTCCTTTGAACTTATTGAAGCATCATTATAACCCTCCATCTTAGACTCCTCAGTAATACCGTTTTCAAAAGACAGCTCAAGGGAGGAGCATTTTAGTAACTCGGGTGATTCTTCATAAGGCCGGTTAGGAATTTCAGGCGATCCAGAACATGTAACTAAATCAGGTGTACTTAAATCAAATCCCAGCTTACATTCACCTAGAAATCAACAAAATATTGTACAAATAAATAAAATCGCTACTGATCAAATTTGTTAATCATGATAATCAATACAAAGATTCTCAAAATTTCGTACCTTTATTCACATTCTCATCATCAAGAACATTACTAGTCCCGATTACTTCCGAGCTTAAATTCTTCCATAACATCTCTAATTCAGGAAAGAAAACAAACAAAACCCTGATTAGTACTAAAAAACTAAAATAAAAACTTTATTTCAAGATCCAATCATTCACATTCTCACCATCAAGAACATCAGTTCCAATTGGATCCATACAATCTTTATCCCCAATCGCTTCACGGGCTAGTTTTCGCAGCTCAAATTCTATTCCAAAAAATCCAAATTAGTCCAAAATAAAAAATACCCTTTTCAAGATTCAAAAAACCCATGAATAAAAACCAAAACCATACTCAAATCTCACCAAAACAAATCTTTTAACAAAAAATAAAAAATACCCTTTTCAAGATTCAAAAAACCCATAAATAAAAACCAAATCTTTACACAAATCTCACCTTCAATCTTATCAAACCGGCGATCCGTTATATCCGTCGTAACCGAATCTTGAAAGCTCACAACAGGTACTAAAGATCATCACACATAAAAAAAACCAAATCAGTACTAAAACAAAAAAAACAAAAAAACCATATCGGAAAAAGTAGTTTAAGAGAATGTACAATGAGATCGAGTAGACTGTTTCGTGTTTTGTTCGTGTTGTTGAGTATGGACATCAGTGATTAAAAGTGGGTCAAAACGGTTATCTTCCATTATATATTAATCAAAAAGTGTAAAAAAAATGTGGGTGTGTTGATTAAAGATAAAGTGATGATCTTTTTGTTTTAGTGTGTGTGTGTGTGTGTGTTTGTGATGATTTGGTTATGGGAATGATTTTGATTTTTTTGTGCCGTTATGTGTTGTGTCTGAGATGAACGGAGACCGTTAGGTATTTGAATTTTTAAAATTTGTGACCCGGTTACATATATAAAGTTTGTACTTTTGGGCCAAATTTGGTAGGACTATGAATATTTTTTAAGGAAACTAACGGTGCGTTTGCCGTTTGGTATGCTACGAGGAATGACAATGGGTATGAGTTTGATAGTAGTGGTGGGTCCTCAACTATGAAAGTTCCATTCCCCTCTAGTTTGAGGTATATGAAGTATGGATAATATTGAACTTTCATAGTCATAGTTGTGGGCCCTCTTAACTTAAACAAACATCATTAATCACTATGATAGTCATAGTTCCATTCCCTTAGTACCATACCAAACGCACCCTAATGCTCCATCCGTCCTATAATTATAGTTCATTGTTAACTTTTTAAGTCTTTAGTTTTCAACTTTGACTTTAAATATTTTTATTTGTGTTATATATTACTTGACGCAAAATATATGATGGATTAAGTTTTAAATGTATTTTCAATTTGTATTATTCTTATCAAGTACTATATAACACAAATAAAGATATATAAGGTCAAATATGCAAAACAAATACTTAAAAAGTCAACAGTGGACTATAATTATGAGACGGAGAGAGTAATTTAAAAAAAAATGTTTTTATTATAAGATATAAATGATAAAAAATACTTTTTGAGTTTAAATGGCCGATGAAAATAGTGAATGATGATTGTGTTTGAGAAGATAATGGTATCGGTTATTGATTTTTGGTAGCTATGTCAAAATGTTTGATTGTTTAAATTGTTAAAATGTGAAGAATTTGTTGTGCATCATAATCCTTTACGACTTATGTTAGCAAAACTCATGTTTGTTTATGATATGTTTAAAGGTAAATTACAATCACAAGGTATGTCAAGCACATAATTGTTTTAAACATGATTTGAATCCACCACTACTTGGTTAAAAAGTACTCCGTATATGGATAGAACTAAGGTTACAAGTTTCTTTATTTATTTATTTATTTATTTTTTATAGTTTCAGTTTTTATGCAATTATTATTTGATTTAGACATGACCAAAGCTTGTTTGTATCTGTTGCGAACATTTAAAACTTTTATAGACGGATACATGACCAAAGCTTGTTTGTACTTGTTGCGAACATTTAAAACTTTTATAGACGGATATGTTAAAGTCACAATGAATGTGACAAACATTTGACGAATGGTTCGGATCATTTGCAAAATTGTACAAATTTGTAAAGCCTAAAAAGTATTTTAGTGTTGTCACGTGTCCCTCTCCTTTTTCCCCCAAGATACTTATGTAATTTCTCATCTTTCCCGCTATATCCTCTTCTTCCCTCTTTTTCTTTCTATTATCAGGTTTTTCTTTCTATTGTTTATTCTCCTAATAACCTCCGAACACCCACTATCAAGATCTAACACAACACATCTCGAACTCCTCACCCCCTTTCATACCATCATCATCATCAAATCTAACATAGCACCGTCTCCATCACCATCACCGTCTTCATACCGTCAGCAACACCGTCTTCACGCCGTCACCATTAGGTACCAACTAATAAAACATTTTTTTTGTACTTTTCGACTTCATAATAATCAGGTAAACATAGAAGATCTATTGTTGCAATGTGATAGATAAAATGATGCACACTAACTGCTCGACGAAATGCTTCAGCCAGATTTTTGTTGAAAGATAAAATAAATACAGATCTTTAAATGAAGAGCTAAAAATAAAAATGAGAAAAATGGATTTTTATTAAGAGAGATGAGATGAGAGATGCTTGGGAAGAAAAATGGATTTTTGTTAAAAATAAAAGTATTTATTATTCAAGCAGAATTTCAATAAGTTGAACATTGACTAATTTGTGGTTAAATGTTTAGTGGGTGTTTTGGGATTGCTTAAGAAAATAAGCTTTTTAGAATAAGGATTTTAAGTGTGTTTGAGATTGCTTCTTTAAAGTGCTTATCTTGCTTTTTAAAATACATTTAAGTGTTTGGATGAAGGACTAACAAGCTGACACATGTTTATTTCAAATTGATAAGCAGTTTAAAATAAGCAATTCAAAAGTTGATTAATTTCTAGTTAGCTTATGTTTTTTTAGTTTGTTCACCAGTTATTAACTTTATTATATTATCATAGGTTTATCAGTTAACTTTTTTTTTTTTTTTTTTTTTTTTTTGTTAATCAGTTATTGACTTTTAGCTAATATGTTATCATAGGTTCATCAGTTTGTTTATTTTAGCTATTATGTTATCATAAGTTAATCAAGAAGTTTATTTGTGTTATCATAGGTTATAGATTCATGAGTTAGTTTATACTTTTTGAGTTTATTTGTGTGATAGGTTTAATGATTTGTTGTTGAAATGTGATAGGTTTAATGATGCACACCAATTTCTCGAAAAAATGCTTCAACCAGATTATGATGTCTTAGCTAATGAAATGACGTTAAATGTCGTTTTTTCAGTTTTGTTGATGTGATGGATGGACAGTGGATGTTTGATAATTATAGGGATGAGACGTGCTTTGATAATGTTCATCAGTTCATTAGTCAGTTTTGGTCAACAGTTAATTTTGTTCAATAGTTATTTTTGATATTGTTCATCAGTTCTAGTTAGTATTGTTTATCACTTTATCAATTCTCTAATAAAAATACAATGTTTATCAGTTCATCAGTTATTTTTGATATTGTTTATCAGTTATTTTTTATAACGTTCATCAGTTATTTTTTATATTTTTCATCAGTTATTTTTGATATTGTTCATCAGTTATTTTTTTATAACATTCATCAGTTATTTTTTATAATGTTCAGTAGTTTACAAAAAAAATAACGTTCATCAGTTATTGTTGATATTGTTCATCAGCTATTTTTTTATAACGTTTATCAGTTATCTTTTTTAACGTTCATCAGTTATTTTTTGACAACGTTCATCAGTTATTGTTCATCTTTAACGTGCGATATTTCACTCATATCATATTGGATTTGAGTAATTCAAATTTTTTGGTAAAGAATGACCAAAAAGCTACAACTTTCGTGTTTTAAGTTTTGCAAAATTTGGTATTTAAACTAGACAAAACTAGAGCCGAAAATTTCAAGAAAATCAACACCCACTAAAAAGTTGAAAAAAAAATTACGATTCATATATCATAATGCATACCAAATTAAAGAGAATTAAATTCAAAAAATTATAGTGAAATCGGTTTTACATAAAAGTTTGTCGTTTGAAAGTTATTTACATTTTAAGTTTTGAGATGGAATAAAAAAACGAGTTAAAAAGACTGAATTTAATTAGAAAAAGTAAAGGAATGAGTGGTGGACACTTGTCGAGAGTGGCTGTATAGCCTTTTTAGGGTCCGTTTGTTTTCCTACTTTGGAATGGCTTTTAATTTGATTTGACACTAGATAAATGTTTGGTTAGTACTTTAGGTTTAAAAATTAAAATATAATATTAAAATTACTTTTCATATTAAAATATAATACTACGTATTACTTTTAATATTAAAATTAAAATATAATATTTAAATACAATTTAACTATAATAGCATTTAAAATATATTATCTCTCTCTTAATTTTGTTTTTATCCTAAATCCAAATCCAAATTCAAAACCAAATTCAAATCCTAAACCAAATCTAAATTCAAAACCCACCAACAAACCAAACGGACCCTAATTTTTTTACTTTGTAAAGTATCACATCTCTTGACTTGTTTTCTATCTTTATCTAGTTAAATGTTTAAAATTATCGAATTTGACTCAAACAAGAAAAGGTTGAAGATGTTGAATGTCTTCTGTGTGTGATTAGTTGTATAGAATCCTATAAATCATTTTATTTTGGATAATTTAAGATAGTTGATTTATAGTTTTTCTTTTTGGCAAACACTTTAATTTATAGTTATAAACTAAAATAGTAAAATACTAGCAACTATGAAATTTATTTAAAAAAAAGAAAAAAAAAGGACATACACCACTTTACACTTTTTACACACATTTGTCCACACTAGAATTTGACATCTTGGTTGATCTTGTTTGATAGGTCACTTAGGCTACTATAGTAAGGAGAGTTAATCTCACTCATTTTCACTATCACGTTAGCTTTTTCTCTCTAATGAACTTCAGACAATTGGGTGCCCCAGTAAAGGTGATCAACATCAATTTTTTTTAAACATTTTTAACACAACTCAAATTTCATTAATAATTAAAACATTACATAATAATTCAAATAAAATAAAAATATTACAACACTTATTAAAACATTAAAAACTAATAATCTAGGTTGTGATATGCCTTGATCGCATCTTTGATTTTCTGCATTTTTTGTTGTTGTAATGCGGGCAAAGATGGGTTAATTGGTTAGAGGTAGAATATGATGTCTTTTTGACGTTTCTTTTCTCGCTCAAATTCAAGTCTTTGTTGTTCGAGTGCAAATCTTTGTTATTAATATGTGGT
This sequence comes from Artemisia argyi, assembly GCA_030686995.1. Taxonomy (NCBI): domain Eukaryota; kingdom Viridiplantae; phylum Streptophyta; class Magnoliopsida; order Asterales; family Asteraceae; genus Artemisia; species Artemisia argyi. Next base: position 290,253,856 of record CM060709.1, read on the forward strand.
ATGTATAAGTGTGTTAAAAGAATATATATATTGATGAGTGTGTAAATACTCATCATTTTTGTCTTATATGAACTGCCAAAACATCCAAAAACACCCAATAATGCATCAAAATAGTGAGAATATCTCAGGATTCTGTTTTATATGTTTTAGATGCAAAATGTTTAAAAACAAATGAAAAACGAACAAAGTTTGCATAATTGGCAGTTTCAGTCCCTCAAGTTTCAAAAATTGACAAAACTAGTCCCTGAAGGTTTGAAATGAAAGAAAAGTCAACCCAAGATTTTTAAAAGTAAAAAATTATCAAATTTAGTCCTTGGGTGAAAAGTTTGAGGAAAATGCAATTTTGGTCCCTGCAGTTTGGATTTTGACAGATTTGGTCCCTGGGCATTCAAAATTGGAAAATTACTATTCAAGGTCCTTGGTAAATAAAAGTTGGGCAATATTGATCCTTGGAACAAGTTTTGGAAAATGGCAATATTGGTCCCTCAAATTTCAGATTTGACACTTTAGTCCTTGTGGTCATATAAAGCTTAAAACCAAACGGGCCCTTGTTATTTACCTTACCCCAAAAGCTAAACACAACCTGATCTACCACCAAAGCCCACACTCCATCCCTTAATTCCCAAGCCCACCATACAAGCCCACCACAAAATACTCCACCCCGTTTTTTATTAATACCCCAAGTCAAACCCAAAGTCAAACCTCTCCACCTCATCCCCTAGCCTCCCCCCCCCCCCCTGTGACCTGCTACTATCCCTGCCATCCCCAACACAATCATCACCTCCACTGTCACCTCTACTCCTCCACTCAACCCCTACAACTTACTTTCCACCACTACCCTCCAATTCTTCCCCCCCCCCCCCCCCCCCCGCCAAAGTAACAGGCGCCAAGTTGTAAAATCCAAGTTCCCGCCAAAAACAAATGGAGGGCTAGGATTGCTCTGTCTCATCCAACAGCAGTGGGAAGTGTACAAGGGGTCTCAGAAACCCTAAAGTATGAGTATAAAAGGAAGAAGAAAGGAGGAGAAAAAGGAAGTTAGCTAATTAGTAGATTTTAATTTAGTTAAATTAGAAGTTAGTTAAAATGTAATTTTAAGATTCAAGCTCAGTAAAAATTTAAGCTTCCAAGTTAAAACCTAATCTTGTGTATTCAGAATTTCAAATTGTACTCAGGTTTCTTTTCAGATTAATACATGTTTAATTTATCTAAAAAAATTTAGTTTCAGCTTGTCTGCTCCTTCAATTGCTTATTAGCTTTTTAGTTATGCTTATGTTAGATAAATCTCTTTCAAGTATTTCTGTACAAGGTTACTCTTTGAAAGTCTGTTTCTTTCTAAAAATTCCAACCTTATATCCCATAAAGGGGTGTTTGGATTTGCCTATTTTACTGCACTCTGGTGGGTTTCAATGGTTAGACTTTGTTCTAGCATCATTCTCAAGGATAATGAAGAGTAATTCAGGCATAACATGGGTAGATTTTTAGTCAAAAGTCAAAATGTTCTTAATTACGGCCTAGCTGCTAATCTGTTGAGTTTTTAACTGCCAAATACTCGGTTTAGGTTTAGAAGATGTTAATCTAGCTTGTTCTAGCTTCATTATGACTTAAAACAACACAAATAGTGATCTAGGGTTCTTAGAAAGTCAATTTAGTCAACCTTTAGGTTTAATGTAAAAAGTCAAATTTCCAAATCTGTGGGAATGAGACAGAAAATCAGATGAGCCCTAGGATTCAATACAAGTTGGAAATGCTTGTTTATTGTTGTTTCGTGTTCATTTGTGGCTTGTGCAACTGAGACAAAAATAAAATTTCAATTTGAACATCATTTGCTCACCTTAAATTGATCCCCTAAGTGACCTGCTGGACATGTTCATCCCCTGCACCATCATCAGTGTTCAACTGAGCTTGTTTCTTGCTCATTTTTGGCTTAGTTACTTGTGCCCAATTCTTGATTTCTGTTTCCTTGTAGTATTTTCTAGCTTGCCTTTACTATTCATCAGCTCTTAGGTCTTAGCTTGTCCATTAGCTTAAAGTAGCCTAGTTATTTGTTTGCACTTGTGGCCTCAGGATAGGATTTACCACTTTGAGTTTTTTAGATGTTTATAACTGCTTATTTGCCCATCCTTAGCTTTTTAGGATTCCACTTATTATCCCTTTTGCAAGTCTCCCCCTTAGAGTAGCTTTTAGAGGTTTGTTGTTAACTTATTTTGAGTCCCTAGTGACCCCTAAACTGGTTATTGCTGGTACCATTCTGACTCAGCTGAGCTTTTCTAATTTTCTCTTTTATTCTTGATTCTTATTGTTGTCATTATGTTATTTGTATGTGCTTGGGGCTGAGTTTGTTAGGTGGTACTTGTGTGGTTGTCATTGTGCTCAATTCACCCAAGGTCTGCTACTCATCTGTCCTCAAACAGCTAATTTCACAAGCTCATTCCTTGAGTTTTCTACATGATTATTGGCTTTTTGAAGTGGCCACACTACTGTCTCTTGGATCCCATCCTTTGTTTGGGCTATTTTGCTTATTCACCTAGCTTACTTTGTCCTGCAAGTACCCCCTCCAAGGTAGGCCTGCACTTCCAAAATCCCTAATCAGCAGCCCATTGCAGTTTTTTTATTGCTTATTGTTGTGTTTTATCTTGCTTAAACTGCTTATTGTTGTTTCCTTGTAGCTTTTAGGACTTCCCTAGTAAGCCACAGCTTAATTTTCCCCTTAGGATAGATTATAGAACCTTATATTTTAGATTTAAGTTTTACCCCTAGGCTGCTAGTGCACCAGTTTGACCAACTTTCCCAAGGCCACATTTAGCTCACCCCTGGAGCTTTTTGCCTGATCTTAGACATTTTAGAAAGCCCTCCTGGTAGGCTTTTGAATTCCACCATCACCTTGGACCCTGGGTCACCCCTGTGGGCCCCACAGCAGGCTGTAGTAGCCACATTTGGACCATTTGGACGTTGTACATTAGCAGAGGTGCTTATTTGTTGATTCTGGCCTGATTTCTTGTGCTTATTTTGACTCATTTAGCTTATTTGTAGCCACTACAGTTGTTGGTAGCTTACTCTTCAGTTGGTAGCTTAATTGTAGCTTTTTGGATCAAATTGTCCATTTCTCTTAGCTTATTAAGCATTATGTCCAAATTTGAGCTTATCACACAGCTTATTTTCAAGTTCCTTCAAAAGTTTCTTTGTAAAAGTTGTCCCATTTCAGTTTATAAATAGGTTTGTAAAAGAAAAATTTGAAAAAACCAAATTTAAATATTAGTGATAGCTTCTATTTAATAGGATTTATTTTTTTAAATTTTCTTTTAGCTTATTAATATGCACTTTCTCATTTTTATAATTTTCTTAGATTTCTTTTATGTTAAAGTAATTGTAGGAATTTTTTCAGATTTTTATCCTTTCATTTAGTATTTATTATAATTAGTATTAGTTTAATAATAATTAAGTAATATTAGTTAATTAAATAGGTTTATTAATTTTTATTTAACAACAGTACTTTTTTATATTTTTTCTAGGTTTTATATATCATAAAATAATTTTAGGAGATTTTTCATAATTTTCACTGTTCATTTTCTATTTTTCTTAATTTAATTTAGTTTTAAGTAATTAATAAATAGTAATTAATTAATAATAATTAGATAAAAAGTTAGAAAAATATAATTTTAATTTTAAAATTAGTTTCATAATATTTTAGATTTTTCCAAATTTAATTTTCACATTTTTAGTGTAATCTCATAATTAGTTATAATTTAGGTTAATTTAAATAATTAATAAGTATTTAGAAAATAGTAATTAATTATTAGTAATTAATTAAATAGTGTAAAAATTAATTTTAATTTTCTAAAAATTTTCTTTTATCATTAGGATTGTAAAAATGTAATTTTCATATTCGTAGGTATTTTATTTCACAGAAACTCGCGTTTTATTTTGTACGTCTACGTAACTTTAAATCTAACGAACGCGTTTTTAGACCTAACTTACATTTTTAGTATATCTGATCATCAGTAATTGTTTATATAGTGTTTCTAAGTTATTTCCATTCCTCATATCTTAGTGTAATCATACAAATCACTCAAACCCATTTTCTGTCCAAATTCACCCGATCACAAACCCGTTTTGATTACCATCACACCTTGTCGGGACATAACGACCCGGGGAAACCCTATACTTCCACGGAGATTGATTCTAGGCTGTTTGATCTTGTTGACCATTCCCTGGTCAATTTATGTTGACTGCTTTTGCCTCAATCATATATATATATATATATATATATATATATATATATATATATACACACACACACACAAGCATATTATCCCGCGCGTTGCTGCGTGGCTTCATTTATTTTGAATTGAGATTGTTGTTACTAATGATATATGCCATAAATTCAGCACTCCAATATACAAATAAACGTGTAACATATTGATAATATACGAACTCAAATTTACAAATTTTGAACTGTTGCCAAATAGTACTATAAAGCCTGAAACCAAATGGCCATCAAATGTCTCAAAATTTTACCTGATAAGTCTTTAAATACTTTCGAGACCACGCCACATCCTTCCCGAACCAATTGGTTTGAATATTACCTCTTTAGGTTCACCCTTGTCAAATTCTTTTATTATAGGAACCTGTGCAAAAGTCATACAATCTCAGTGATATACAAAACATAGTAGATGAGTGAAACTTTAAATAAACATTTTTAGATTTGAAGAACTATATTTAAGCTACTAACAATTATGTGAATACTTGCTATTATTACTCCATTAATACCTTGTCGGTTACAACTGAAAACTATGGTGGAAGGATAGTATATTAGTTTCCCAGTTGAAAGCCTATAATAAAGGGCTTAAATGTATGACCATGTTACCTTTTTTTTACCTTCAACGTTAACGTCAATCAGTCTCTTTCCACCCATACCGAAAAAATGACATTTTTTAACCTGATCTCGTGTTGACCTGCTACGCAATTCACTAACTTTTGCAGCTCTAAGAATGTAAACAGTTAGCAACGTACTGGAATTGCCATGCTATATCTATTTTTTTTTTTTTTGTAAAAGTTATCATCCTGCAACCTTTAATGTATTAAATTTCTGATAATCAATGAACATGAAGCCAGAAAGGATTAACATACCAAAAATCAGTGGCTAAATAGCCACTAAAGATAAGTTGAGGTCTTTTCGGGTCGATGTTATTGTTTACCCATTTTCATCAGGTGGATTGAGCCATTACATACGCATCAAGAGCTCTGAGGTACCATTCTCCATTTCGTAATAGAAATTTGTCTAACTACCATAAAGAGCATACCGCACACGCTGTGTCCCCGCATCTCCACTTAGGTGAATTACCTTTTCCCTCGACAGTTTCTAAGCTTCCGTGACCTGTATCCAGATGATTTATAAAATCGTGGCATCAGACATCGTAAATCATTTAGTAAAAGTACTTGATAAAACTGACCTAGTTCAACCTCAACCTCTTATGCATCATAAAGTGTATACACAATCCTCTCAATCGTGAGATCTGTTCCAACAGTGGAATCAGCTCATTTTATCACATAATAGGGTAAAACTATAAAAATAACTACGGTACAACTTTGAAACCATACAATATTTCACATTTATGGGGTGTTTGAATGTCACACCCCCAAAATCGGGTCTAGCGGAAGCATACATGTAGCTGGGGTGTAACTCAATCGGTATCACAACACAAGTACAAAAATGGTTTTCACTTCAATTATTTAGAATAAAATCGTTTAATCAAATGAGTTGAATTTACATAGTTAAAAGTAGTGCGGAAGTAGGCCTTTAAAATACTTTTAAACGGTCCCCAAATGAATAATCAGAGTCTTCTATGACCATGCCATGCCCTGCCAAAACCTCCAGTAGCGTGCCATCGCCTAAAACCTGAAAATACATGCTAAAGTGTCAACACGAGGTTGGTGAGTTCATAGAGTCTTGTGAAAAAGAATGTAATGCATATGAATGAAGATTTCCCAGCAAAGGCATCGTAAATCCACTCAGTTACAAGTCCCGCCATAAGAGACTAGTAACCTGTGTGTTCACAACCCACTGCTAAAAGTAATAAGTTTGGTTTGTGTAATAAAAGTAATAAGATTGATCCAAAAGCATCGTAATTCACTAATACAGTTGATGCAAAGGCATTGTAATTCAGTAGTAATAGTGATGGAAAAGTATCGTGACTTTATAAGTAATCTCGTATGTACAATAGCCATAAGTATAAAGTAAGGTGACAATATGTCAAAAATGCTACATTGTCTCTTAAGCTCATGACCCCGAAGCTAGACATAGTATTGGCCCCAAAGGAGTGGTTACCAGGCGCTCAAATTGTTTAGACATGAAATGCATTCGTAATTCCGTTGGAGCAACCCAAACACGAATGGAGGCGTCACCCTCAATAGATCTATTCACTCACTCTCGCTTGGCATTATAATTAACGGTCCATGATAATAAAGGGGACTTAACTTGGTAGTAAGGCAACTTAAGCAATGTATGTAATTTAATACTTTGGCATTGTACAAAAATAATTCAAGCAATGTATTCATAAGTAATTCAAATCGTATAAACGCATAGAATAAGTATTGAAGCATGTATCTCCCCCAAAGAGTTTACAAAGTCATTAAACAAGTAAAAGTGGGGCTATGACTCACCTGGTGTGATAGCTACGATGACAAAAGTGGATACACAGAAATGAGGTTCGATCTCTAACCGCAACCTAATATGACTGAAAATGATCTACTTTAGATCATGAAATGATGTAATGAATGCACATGCACATGATGCCTATACCACTCATAACTTGAAAATACTAGTTATAGTCATATGAAAATATATTCCATACTTAAGAAAAATAAGCCTTAACTAGACTTGTAAAAACTTGTCGTAGTATATCGTATATAGAAAGTTAGTGTTATAAACTTCGCCTTGAAAACCTTGAAATAATGTCTAATAGTCGTAAAAATATACTCGTAAGCATAAGTACTTCATTAGTTATGAATTCGGCAATTTAGTAGTATTTCTAGAAAATCTAGGATTTAGTACGTAGAAGTAGTATTATTATTATTTCTAGTAAAAACTGTCAATTATATAGAGTTTTTGTCGATATTGAAACGTGAATAACTTGGTCATTATAAGTTCATTTTCTTCGTTCTTTATATCCACGGATTCGTCTTAGTATGTACTAATATATTTTTGATAACTCGGCTTCTCTAGGTTACGTCTAACGCCTCTGTTTGTCCACCAAAAATCGTCCAACAGCAAAAAAATTTCAGAAAAATAGTTTTCGTCAATAAACTTGCAAAAATCATATCTCCTTCGTTATAAACTCGTTTTAATCCGTTCTTTCGCCTACGGTCTCGTTTTTGAAAGTATTTTCTAAATATTTGGTCAAAAAGTACTTTAGATTTCCTGAGTTTCCTGGGTTTACCAATTTGGGACAGTAGGTATATCAACATGTTCCAAATCCATTTCTAATGTTTCAAACTAGTTTCTAATCCACCCAAATCACTTCCAATCACCACAAATCTAGTCTAATCCTACCATACACCTTCTTAAGGTGTCATGGATTCTTAAACATCATCAATCTAGTGGATCTAACAAAGGTTTCCATTTCTAGGGTTTCAAAGGCATAAGTGTATATTATAAGTGGTACAAGCTAACATATGCATGAAATATTGTATGAAAACCATATGATTATAGTAAATACTTGAAGAAATGAAGAAAATAAATTTTGTAAACTTACTTTGAATGATTATGAGCTTGGATGATAAAAACCTAAGGATCCTTGAGTTTGTATTGCAAAACCCTAACAAGGACAACAATATAGACTTGATCTTGTAAAAATTGATGGATCTTGATGGATTTTGGGTTTGGGTCGTGGTGTATGATGAGAGAAAAGAGAGAAAAAGTGTAAGTTTTGATTTTAAGATTATAAGTGTGAAATGTGATTTAAGTTTGTAGATATTTAGTTAGTTTAGGGCAAAGTTGTAATTAAGTTATCAAATGGAAGTAACCATGTGACATGTATGTATTTAAAGTAGGAAAATGGTAGTTTGCTTGCTATTTAATTTGTATCATTAGTTATTAGTGTATATAATGTGTTATGTTATAAGTTTTGGGTACCGGGTTAACTAAAAATAAATTGTGACGAGTTGAAATAAATTTTGACGAAGTTAATCGGGAAGTCATAAAAGTTGTGAAAATATCTCGGGTACAAGTATTGGGTGTTTGGATAATTATTGTTTAGATTTCATGAAAACCGTCGTAGTTATATTAAATTTACGTTATGAATTAGATAAATTCCCAAAATACCGGGTAAATTAATTTTATAATTTTTATGATGTTGTAAGGAGTTTAAAAATATATCGGAACCATTGTGGGGATTTTTAGATATGTTAGTTATATTTATTAATCGCGTATTAACATTTAATTAAAATGAATATACGTAAAACGTTAAATATACCAAAAATATTAATATGAATATTCTACGAGTGGTATGGTATGCAAAGGCTATTATGATGATATGTAGACTATTTCCAGTCCGTATGAAGTGTCCCAAATGATAATGCATGAATTCGCACCTGAACCAATACGGTTACGCGAATTTAAGTACTCGTAAACTAAACTTACGATGAAATGAGCAATGCACGTGAATAGTATTTTTCTTCCGGAATATGAATAGTGTTTCATGAATAGTAAAATTTTTAAACGCTTCTCAGAATATCAAATTGACCTCAAAAATGATGAATAGTAAAATGATGAATAGTGTTTTGATGAATAGTGATTTATGAATAGTAAATTGTCGAAGTTTGAAAAATGACCTAAAATTATGAGTTGTGACAGTCTTCCCCTCTAAAAGGAACTTCGTCCCGAAGTTCAGTTTGTGTTGGTTTCTGGAGTAACCTTTGGTGAAAAGATGATAATATTTGAGAATTCCAGCGAACTTTCACGATAGGAATTCGACTCTGCTTCAACCGTTTGACCTAACAGTCCATGATTTCTACTAGTTCTCCTACAAGGTTCAAGTCTGACGGCCACTAGGCCTACTTTGTCTGAAATATTAAATAGTCCAGTGTATATCGGGTTTAACTTTCTGAATTTTTCTGAATGGTAACATGCCTTTCCTAGGCAGAATCTTTCAACATAACCCTGCCACCAACTTGAAATTCTTAGGGTTTACAATTTATCAAACTTGTAACTGATTCTTGATTTGTAGGAAATTCCAGGTTATTTCATGAATGCTTACGGGGCTAGTGAGTTGGGCTTTTCCAAATTTCGATCTGTCAATGGAAGTTGGCACTTCGACCATAGAGTGCCTCAATTGGTGTAGTCTCTATGCTCGTGCGGTAACTATGGTTGTAAAGGAATCTGATTTATGGCAAATGGTTAGTCCAATCATTTCTAGAGTCAATCACTCATGCTCTGAGTATATCTCTCCATGTTTGAATCGTTTTCTAATTTCTGACCATTGGTCTACAGATGATAGGTGGTGTAGTTCCAAAAGAATCTTAATGAAATCGCTAGGAGTTTGAGGTGAATTAAATTCTACTATTAGGAATAATTGAAATGGATATCATGAATCTTGTGGAAAGATTTACAAGGTTAAGTCCGTCAAAGGGTGTTGTTGAAAATAATAGATTAGGATAAGGTTGTGATCCTCCGCAGGATGTCATGAATTGAGTCTTTCCCCACCTACGATACTTAGTCTCCATTACTAAGATTTTCCCCAAGTTCTATGTCTTCAAATTACAAAATCCTAAATGTATAAGTGATGTAATATAGTGGTTGATTTTTCAAAGTTTGTTTTGAGATTGTGTTTTGTTCATAAACCTTCCCCGAATAAATGAATCTACAAGTTTAAGCAAACGACTTTCCAGGTAACATTTTTCTTGATGTTTCAAAATTTAATAGTTATGCAAGATAGGACAGTTTTCAATATAAGGTGGATAATATGGTTTACCAAAGATCTATGTTTAAAATTTCCTAACAATTTAATAATTTTGTAAAGGATTAACCAAAAGGAATTTGCTTATCAAAATAAGTGTCTCAGAAAAGTATTTCTTACAAGATATATGTTTTGTATAACTGTAGTTTGGAGAAAAATCCATTTAAAAGTGAAAGTATTAAGAGGATAAAATAGTCCGGTATGTATGTCTGCACAAAGGCATAGGTGTCTAACATGTTTGGATAAAGTCTATTGGTGAGGACATGTTCAATCTATAATCTCGGTTAAGAGGTTGGATTTATCTCTATGGTGTTGCTTAGTGAGCATTCGCATCGAAACTAATCTTGTAATCTGGTCAAGTCAATACTTTCTAGATAATAGAATTTTGGCGATCTGGCCAGTGATAGTGGTTTGAATTGTTTTGTGATAGCTTGATATTTCTGTTGAGTCTTGGATGGTCTTAATGTACCGAGGGATCCTCCTCATAGATGGTATGGAAAGTCTTTCCTAGGGAGTTCATTGATAATATCCACTTATCAATATAGGGAGTAGTGAGTGATAAGTGGCATAGGAATCTATATAGTGTTAGCTAATTCCTTATATATATATATATATATATATATATATATATATATATATATATATATATATATATATATATATATATATATATATATATATATGGGGATGGGGAAAGGGAATGATAGTGATGGTGAGAAGGGAAAAGTCTGTGACAACTGCGACAAAATGAGATTGTGATAAACGAAAATACTGTGATGTAAGTGTATCATGCATAGACGTGAAGATTCATGAGATGAAATGATCAATTGACGTGCTTCCAAGCGGCGGTTCACGAGGTGACGAAAAGTATGAATGTTCTGACAACGAGAGTATACACACACATGAATGAAACATTTGGAAATCGAGTAAAGGATTCAATCCAGACAAAATTTTATTATAACCATTCTCAGTGTTGCAAAATTCATTTATGAGTCAGACATAGGTGGTCAGCCTCTATCTTACTATCCCGGGTTGAATATAGATGACCAGTCTATATTCCACCGATGTTCCATGAATTTTGAAATACTCAGCTCAGTCATACTAAGACTATGTCCTTCACAAATACCAAGGCGTTCTGAAAGACAAAAGCAAGTGACCAAACTCGAGGTCAAATGATGAAACTATGCAAGGAAAAACATAATGCGGTGACATATACGATACGTGAACATGCTTATATGAAAGACAATTATAGTAATCAATTAGAATAAATGAATATAATATACTAGATAACGAGACACAAATCTCATCACCTAAGTCAGCAACTAACCATAAATGAGGCTTCAGCTTGGCAGGCAGGCACGTGACGGTCATAGGGTTAAGTTTTCGTAAAAGTAGCTATAGTCTAGGTTTTAAAAACACTTAGTTCGCTATAGCCAAAGCTCTGATGCCAATCTGTCATACCCCCAAAATCGGGTCCAGCGGAAGCATACATGTAGCTGGGGTGTAACTCAATCGGTATCACAACACAAGTACAAAAATGGTTTTCACTTCAATTATTTAGAATAAAATCGTTTAATCAAAAGAGTTGAATTTACATAGTTAAAAGTAGTGCGGAAGTAGGCCTTTAAAATACTTTTAAACGGTCCCCAAATGAATAATCAGAGTCTTCTATGACCATGCCATGCCCTGCCAAAACCTCCAGTAGCGTGTCATCGCCTAAAACCTGAAAATACATGCTAAAGTGTCAACACGAGGTTGGTGAGTTCATAGAGTCTTGTGAAAAAGAATGTAATGCATATGAATGAAGATTTCCCAGCAAAGGCATCGTAAATCCACTCAGTTACAAGTCCCGCCATAAGAGACTTGTAACATGTGTGATCACAACCCACTGCTAAAAGTAATAAGTTTGGTTTGTGTAATAAAAGTAATAAGATTGATCCAAAAGCATCGTAATTCAGTAATAAAGTTGATGCAAAGGCATTGTAATTCAGTAGTAATAGTGATGGAAAAGTATCGTGACTTTATAAGTAATCTCGTATGTACAATAGCCATAAGTATAAAGCAAGGTGACAATATGTCAAAAATGCTACATTGTCTCTTAAGCTCATGACCCCGAAGCTAGACATAGTATTGGCCCCAAAGGAGTGGTTACCAGGCACTCAAATTGTTTAGACATGAAATGCATTCGTAATTCCGTTGGAGCAACACAAACACGAATGGAGGCATCACCCTCAATAGATCTATTCACTCACTCTCGCTTGGCATTATAATTAACGGTCCATGATAATAAAGGGGACTTAACTTGGTAGTAAGGCAACTTAAGCAATGTATGTAATTTAATACTTTGGCATTGTACAAAAATAATTCAAGCAACGTATTCTTCCCCATAAGTAATTCAAATCGTATAAAAGCATAGAATAAGTATTGAAGCATGTATCTCCCCAAAAGAGTTTACAAAGTCATTAAACAAGTAAAAGTGGGGCTATGACTCACCTGGTGTGATAGCTACGATGACAAAAGTGGATACACAGAAATGAGGTTCGATCTCTAACCGCAACCTAATATGACTGAAAATGATCTACTTTAGATCATGAAATGATGTAATGAATGCACATGCACATGATGCCTATACCACTCATAACTTGAAAATACTAGTTATAGTCATATGAAAATATATTCCATACTTAAGAAAAATAAGCCTTAACTAGACTTGTAAAAACTTGTCGTAGTATATCGTATATAGAAAGTTAGTGTTATAAACTTCGCCTTGAAAACCTTGAAATAATGTCTAATAGTCGTAAAAATATACTCGTAAGCATAAGTACTTCATTAGTTATGAATTCGGCAATTTAGTAGTATTTCTAGAAAATCTAGGATTTAGTACGTAGAAGTAGTATTATTATTATTTCTAGTAAAAGCTGTCAATTATATAGAGTTTTTGCCGATATTGAAACGTGAATAACTTGGTCATTATAAGTTCATTTTCTTCGTTCTTTATATCCACGGATTCGTCTTAGTATGTACTAATATATTTTTGATAACTCGGCTTCTCTAGGTTATGTCTAACACCTCGGTTTGTCCACCAAAAATTGTCCAACAGCAAAAAAATTTCAGAAAAATAGTTTTCGTCAATAAACTTGCAAAAATCATATCTCCTTCGTTATAAACTCGTTTTAATCCGTTCTTTCTCCTACGGTTTCGTTTTTGAAAGTATTTTCTAAATATTTGGTCAAAAAGTACTTTAGAATTCCTGAGTTTCCTGGGTTTACCATTTTGGGACAGTAGGTATATCAACATGTTCCAAATCCATTTCTAATGTTTCAAACTAGTTTCTAATCCACCCAAATCACTTCCAATCACCACAAATCTAGTCTAATCCTACCGTACACCTTATTAAGGTGTCATGGATTCTTAAACATCATCAATCTAGTGGATCTAACAAAGGTTTCCATTTCTAGGGTTTCAAAGGCATAAGTGTATATTGTAAGTGGTACAAGCTAACATATGCATGAAATATTGTATGAAAACCATATGATTATAGTAAATACTTGAAGAAATGAAGAAAATAAATTTTGTAAACTTACTTTGAATGATTATGAGCTTGGATGATAAAAACCTAAGGATCCTTGAGTTTGTATTGCAAAACCCTAACAAGGACAACAATATAGACTTGATTTAAGCTTGATCTTGTAAAAATTGATGGATCTTGATGGATTTTGGGTTTGGGTCGTGGTGTATGATGAGAGAAAAGAGAGAAAAAGTGTAAGTTTTGATTTTAAGATTATAAGTGTGAAATGTGATTTAAGTTTGTAGATATTTAGTTAGTTTAGGGCAAAGTTGTAATTAAGTTATCAAATGGAAGTAATCATGTGACATGTATGTATTTAAGGTAGGAAAATGGTAGTTTGCTTGCTATTTAATTTGTATCATTAGTTATTAGTGTATATAATGTGTTATGTTATAAGTTTTGGGTACCGGGTTAACTAAAAATAAATTGTGACGAGTTGAAATAAATTTTGACGAAGTTAATCGGGACATAATAAAGTCATAAAAGTTGTGAAAATATCTCGGGTACAAGTATTGGGTGTTTGGATAATTATTGTTTAGATTTCACGAAAACCGTCGTAGTTATATTAAATTTACGTTATGAATTAGATAAATTTCCAAAATACCGGGTAAATGAATTTTATAATTTTTATGAATAGTGTTTTTCTTCCGGAATATGAATAGTGTTTCATGAATAGTAAAAATTTTAAACGCTTCTCAGAATATCAAATTGACCTAAAAAATGATGAATAGTAAAATGATGAATAGTGTTTTGATGAATAGTGATTTATGAATAGTAAATTGTCGAAGTTGGGAAAATGACCTGAAATTGTGAGTTGTGACATTGAATTAGCTCATTTTACCCGGTTTAATCTCTTATTCAAATTCATAGAAGCTCATAAGCTAACTTTTTTTTGGTATGCAAGAGCTTATCAAATTTAGCTTATGTACTTATTCAAGTACAAAAGCTCAGCCTAATAACTTCATAAAAGCAAAAAAAGTGAGGTCATGAGCTTTTCCCAATACAAATCAGTTCATAATCCTCTAAAATAAGCTAATCCAAACACCCCCTTAATTACGGGTATACGTTTATGATAAGGCGAAAAATGAACCGTTTTTAGGGGGTCATTTAAGCCCGGAATTGAATTTATTTGATCAAATATTGCCCTAAATCGTTCCTTTTGTGATTTTAGGTACTTTGTGAGTGAATTCTGGAAAAGGAAGCATTTTGGACGTTTTTTGAGCATAAAAGTGAAGAAAACGACAAAGTCTTAATTTTCCTTGCTGGAAACAGTACCTGACGGCGTCACAAGCTTCTTTATGACGGCGTCAAGAGTAATACAAGAGGTGGAAGTGGATAAAGTACGTGACGGTCCAGTAAGTTCATGACGGCGTCAAGCTAGGCCGTCACGTGTACCTGAAGGCGTCACCAAGGCCGTCACGTGTTAACTTGTCAAAACTTGCGCGCGGAGTAGCTGATATTGTTTTGGTCATAACTTTTGCATACGAACTCGGATTTAGGTGATTCAAAAGCCCACGCGAAGAGGACGAAGAGATCTACAATTTGGTGAAAAAATGGTCGTGACGGCGTCAAGAGAACGAGCTGACGCCGTCAATCCTTGCCGACAGAAAACATGCCTATAAATATAACATCATAACTTCACTTTTTGTAAGCCCTAAACCCTAAGGTCGATTCCTGGGTTTAGGTGGGTGTTTTTACAACAACTTAGAGGGTTTCAATCACTCCATAAACATCATGTATTGGTTTGATGATTCTATCTCAACTATGTCTTTCATTATTCTTGTTTGCTTTTCTTTGATTATGTTTTGCTAATTCACCTTGTGTCTACTTATGATTATGTGAAACTTGTATATAATTGATTAGATCTCATTGATTTCTTGTTGATGTTGTGTCTATCTTCATCAATGAGGGGCTTGTTGATGTGTGTGTCTATCTCCATCAATTAAGGCGTGATAACTTCAATAGATCTAGTTTGTTTAGTTTATAATTCTTGTTTCCTATTGATTCTTGTTTTGATTGAATGATTTCGATGTTAGGCTTAAGAAAACTGGCAGATCTCCAAATGGTAACATGCTTGAACGTCTTAGGAAACATGAACTGATGTGCACTAGGTCTTTATTGGTTGTATTTAATACATGAGCCACTGTTTATAATCCCTATGGTTGTGTTGGGCATGGCATAGGAGGAGATAAGAGCTCATAGGATTAGGGAGTTAAGTGCGCCACCCCATGAATGGTATTAAGGAATACAACCCGTCAATTAAAACAAGGTTACAATTCAATAGGTAGGATTGGATAGCTAGCAAGGAGTAACATATCATGGGTAGACATGCTTCACTTATCTTGTAGAACCTTAGTTTATTTTCTTGTTTATTAGATTAATTAGTAGCTTTTGGGTTAGTTGATTAGCAACTAATTCCGCCCACTCTCCCAGTACCCGAGATTTTTACTTGCTTTTCATAAAACATAAAAAACATAAAAAGAATCATCCTTCACCTTTAGACCTAGTTAGATTAATTTCAATCCTAACGACACTATTCCTAGCTGAACGATCAATCCCCCGGTACTTGTCACTATACTATACTACAACGATCAGGTACACTGCCTGGTGGGGGTTGTAAGCTTCTCAAGATCCCTTGAGAGGTAAAGCCTGGTGCAATTCCCACGCATCAAGTTTTTGACGCCGCAGCCCGGGGAATAGTTATTGCTTAGGTTGAAATTTTAATTTTATTAGGTCTACTCATTAGATTCCTTTTTAGTGAGATTTTTATTTTTATTAGCTTTCTCGTAGTCTATCTTTTCTTTGTGTATTTGTTCGTAGAAACCTTTCCATTGACTCTTCCGTTCACCATTATGGAGTACGCGAATCCACCATACCACCAACCACAAAGGCCATTCTACCCTATTGACATCTCGAATTTCAAACAATATCAAGATGAACCCATATATGATGCATGGACTTGTTTTAGAAATTTACTCTGAAAATTCCCTCATCATAGCATTCCTAACCCGAACCTTTTACTATCGTGTTGGCCAATATGACCAAATGCGCATTGAGGATTTTGCCAATGGGGACTTTAGGGAATTAAGTGCTGAAGAAGCATGGGATGCCATAGAAGATTGTGCCCAATATTATTATTGGGTAGACAACCCAACAAACGTTAGTACAAGTCAATTGAATATAAATTTCCAGGATCATGAAACAAGTTTGTTTGGGGATGAATATATTAGTGTTGAGATACCTAAGTGGTTGTCATGTAATGCCATAGTAAAAAACAAACATATAGGTAATCTAGGTACAATGGAGGATGAGGTGGATAATCCAAGCCCACAAAGTACCCCACAAGTCCTACCATCATTTGAGGCACATACACCGCCCGTGACTTACCCGGAAGAAGTAGATGAGACTATAGGAACTCCAATTGAGGTAGAACCCTTGGACCAAGCACCACTAGAGGATATAGGTTTGAATACTTGTAGTGATAACCTTACTCCTAGTTCTAGGGAATTTCCTAATGTTGATGAACCGGAACCTCAACCTTTACACAACTTCCCATCCTTAGATTTATTTCTAGGAGACAAAAGAGGAACCGACCCACCCATCAACCTATATTATCCGGGTAGTTTTAGGATGAAGGAAGCCATTCACTCACCCCCTTCACCTCACGTGGCATATTTCCACCCTAAGGGTGTGTATCACTACTTCCACCCACACTTAATCCTAAGTGTAGGGAAAACCTCCCCTATTTCCGTTAAATAAGGGTAGAGTCAGGCTCGTGACTCGAACAAAAACAAGCGCTTGTTGGGAGGCAACCCAACCCATGTTTTTAATTGTTTGATATTTTTATTTTATTTGTTTATTAGTGCCATATATGCTTAATCATAGTTGTTTAATCTTCATGTTTCGAATAATTTGTGAAAATGCTTTATTTTGTTTTTAACCTCGTCTTAATTGCATATAAAGGTATTTTACAAAAAGATAAGTGTAGGGAAATTTATATCTTGTTAAAAAGAACTAAATTCGAACATGAAAACTTCACAATTCATGATTAGCATATATTTTATCTTGTTTGTGTGTCAATAATTGTGGATATGTTTTATGAGTTCCTATTTGTAATTCATTCCACAAGTATCCTATCCTTTTGTTGCTTTGTGTTAGGAATTATACTTTGAGTTGATATTGACAAATATGAAAGATGAAGGACTTATGGAGACAAAGGAAGAAACTTGCAAAGAAAGAAAAAGATTACAGCATATCTTTTATTATTCTAGTTTATTCCTTGTAACCCTAGTATCTCTATTATATAAAGAGATACAGGGAATATGTTTTACGTGTCTTCCATAATGTAGTCATTAAAGGTGTGTGTGTGTGTAAACCTAGGGCGTGAGTATGCTTATGTAAACGCCTAGGTTAGTTGATTTGTGTTAAGCCTCAACTATCTTAGATAGCTGTTAAGATGTAACCGTGCTACACTTGATCACGTAGCATTGGGGCTTTGATGTATGTTAGAGTAGAGATGATGACGAGAAACCTTGTTAGCAATAATAAAGATGTTTTGTTTATTCCGCTGCGTACATGTTCTTTATCTTTGTTATTGTGCAATCCCTAGATGAGGTTTATCCAACCTCGAGCTTTAAACGATCTTATCAATTGGTATCAGAGCCATGGGGCTCGTGATCGTGGGATTAAACAAGGTTTGGTTTGTCGAAGATGGAAGAAAATTCATAACTGGTTCGTATCTTCAAAACTCACTGCAGGTCAGTTTTCAAACGGCGATATCTCCTTCGTTAACCGTTGGATCGGGCTGAAATTTTTATTGGAGCTCTCAACATATCAAGGAAGAGTTCCACCGGAGGGATCTTCGATCTGAGCTTCCAATAAAAAGATAAAAATTCTTGAAAACTGCTGCGCAGAGAGGTATATTGTTTCGAATTTTTAGGGTTTCTAGTGACTCTAAAAAGTGTCACTAAAGGCTAAAAAGTGTCACTAAAGGCTAAAAAAAAAGGACGACTGCAAGTGAAACCCTAGATCTGAGTACCATGATGCTAATTATTAACGTTGCTATTGATGTAAATGCTTTATGTTAATTCGAATGATCAGACATGAAGTTAGGGTTCTGCAATGGTTATGGTCAGATTTGTGTAAGTTGTGTGAAGGACTTGAAGATTGTTTGATTGAAGATACTGGTGGTAAAGATGCGTATAAGCTTACTGGTCATTCAAAGCTCACAACTGATGCTTATATAGTTACCACTGCAATGCTAAAAAGTTTCCACTGCAGTCTCACGTTTCCACTGCAAGGCTAAATTTTACCACTGCACGCTTAATAGTTACCACTGCATGCTTATACGTTACCACTGAAGTTTCCACTGCTGCTGTTGTTGCTTATTGGTTACTGGATTATGATTGGTAAGCGTTATATTCTCACAAAACGTATCATGGGTCGGTGGTTTATTCGAATTCTTAATTTTTCTCTTTGCAAGTGGTAAGTCAAATTTTGCCTCGTACTAATTTATGAATGGGTAAGTGGCAATATTACTTATTAGTACTCCGTAATTGCTAGTGGATTGGTGCAATTAATTGGAGATTGTCACCTAGTGCATGAGATTGGGTGATACTACATCTAGGATTACGTGGTGATTATGAGATACACAAACGTGAGGGGAAGACGTTTGGTATTTAATATTGGAGCAGGTTTGTTTCAATACACACACAGGGGAAGACACACACACAAGATATGATTTTTAGATATTGGTTTCGGTGCTTAATAGATTTATGGCTCGTTCTTATTTGTTCTAATTGGTTACGAAGAAAGGTTTTTATCACCTATTTGATGATGAAGTGGAGTTTCACAGGTTTGTGTTTTATTATACCTTTTCAGTTGGAGGTAACTTGTTTGTTCGTTCAGGTGACTACGAATTGGCAAAACACTTGAAGGAGTTATGTTATTGTGCTCAGTGATTTTTTGTCAAGAGGTTGCGATCTCCCTATACGTTAGGTATACGTTCGAAGTCAATTTTAGTACAAGATATAAGACACAAGTTTGGGTGGTTCTACTTCAGCATCAAGTTGGTTATACTTAGTTTTCTTCATTAGTAATCATTACATAAGAGCCTACAGAATTGAAGATTCAACAAATGGTTAACATATGGGTTTCAGGGGAAGCTTTAGTGTTCAAATGTTTAACCATTTATGTGCTACATCGAGGTGAAGGTTTTTACTACTGCTGGTTATTATTACTACTTCTAGTTTTGATTTCTACAGTTTCAAGTCCATTTTTAGATGCGGAAAACTTAATGGTGGGCGACTTAGAAACATTAGAAAGATAGATTGGATGTGTAATATTGATTCGTGGTTGTGAAGATCAAGGTTGCTTACATTTGTCCCCTATTTGATGATGACAAAAAGGGGAAGAAGAATACTTTGAAGATTGCAGCTTGAAGATCCTTGATGATATGCATGGTTTGAGGGGAAGACGACATCTTTCATATACTTGGTTTTGTCATATCAACTAGGGGAAGATTGTTAGGAATTATACTTTGAGTTGATATTGACAAATATGAAAGATGAAGGACTTATGGAGACAAAGGAAGAAACTTGCAAAGAAAGAAAAAGATTACAGCATATCTTTTATTATTCTAGTTTATTCCTTGTAACCCTAGTATCTCTATTATATAAAGAGATACAGGGAATATGTTTTACGTGTCTTCCATAATGTAGTCATTAAAGGTGTGTGTGTGTAAACCTAGGGCATGAGTATGCTTATGTAAACGCCTAGGTTAGTTGATTTGTGTTAAGCCTCAACTATCTTAGATAGCTGTTAAGATGTAACCGTGCTACACTTGATCACGTAGCATTGGGGCTTTGATGTATGTTAGAGTAGAGATGATGACGAGAAACCTTGTTAGCAATAATAAAGATGTTTTGTTTATTCCGCTGCGTACATGTTCTTTATCTTTGTTATTGTGCAATCCCTAGATGAGGTTTATCCAACCTCGAGCTTTAAACGATCTTATCACTTTGTCTTGTTTCTATTTCTAAGTCTGGAATTACATCCAGTTGTGATTTTTGTTCGGTTTGATGCTTTGGTTTTTGTGTTTGTTGATTACAGGACAAGAAGATGATTTATATTTCTGGAGGGAAGCTTTCAACGTTCGTCTTCTTAGAGGTAGATTTAACCATGTTGTCACATTATCGACGGTGAACGAATCAAGGGAGTATTAGTTTCTTTCATTCTTATTTATTTACTTTTACATCTTTTATCTAGAACATTGGGGACAATGTTCGGTTTAAGTGTAGGGAGGGTATATTAGAAACTATTACTCCACTTGGTTTTTGTTTTGTTTAATAGTGAATGTGTAATAAAACTGAGAGAAATATTTGTTAGGGCAATTTTAGCACCAAATTTAAAAATTTTTGCAACATGTAGGAGTGAAACTTTAGTCTTAATAAGCGTCTCATTGATAGGAGATTGTATGACTAGCACATAACCGTATATTCAGAAAAATTTTCCACCCAAAAATGTGAGGTTCGCCTTTAGATTTGATAGGAAAAGCATTTACTATTAGTGCTTATGAGTATACCGGTAGCATTTAGATTCTAAAACTTGCGTTAGTGATGCATCCCGAGACCGCTAGTGAGACTACATTCGTGTAGTAGGATTTACTACATGATAAGAGGCATTAGGATCACCCTTGTGTTAAACCCGTATTATAATTACTTGACCATTTAAGTCATATTACTTGGCTAGTTAAGTCAACTAATTTTTCCCACACCCTTAGCGTTGTACTCATTTTTAGTACACGAAACCCCTAGTACACCCCTCCGAGCCTATCTTTTCGTTTCTAACTTTAAGCATTTTACTTAAAGGAAGAATTTGTTACACCCCACTTAAATGTACACCCGAATCGCCTTAGCCTTCCGTGTATGCGCTCATTTTTAGTGCATTATTGTTATTTGTTAAACCCTAAGTTAACTTTCTAATTGATTACATGGTTGCTAAGTTGAGTCATATCCTTGTACATATTGTTTTGGAACGATTGGGACTCATGGGTAAGTACTTATTTTATGGAGTAATGGGGAAGAACATCATTTATTACCCCCATATGTACGTTAATCTTAAAAGTGCTCCAAGTATTTTGATTTTCTTAATTCGAGTCATTAGATTAGTTTAATGTAAAGTATGTAAAGATTCAAGTGTAAGGGGAATGTTCATTCCCTATGATGTATTATTTTGGATGGTAGGGTAAGAGTGTATGAAAAAAAAAATGAAAAAATCAAGAAAAAGGAAAAAAATTAGAAAAAGGAAAAAGAGAAAAAAAAAAACATACGAGCTACCATCCGTTTCTTTTATTTATGTTTAAGTCAAATAGTGTCTTGAAAAAAAATCCAAAAAGAGTCATAGTTAGTTTAAATTGAGTCGAGTCTTGGCTTAGCAACGCCTCATTGTACATGTAGTTAACTAAGACAATTGACTTGCCGCCAGTAAAATATCCGTTTATCCAACAAAACAGTGTCTTCCATATCCCCTACACCTAACGTTATAACCCTTTAAAAGACCTCTTTGATAGTTTATCCTAGGTGCTTACGCCAAGTGGTGGAAGTTTGATCCTTTCCCAAGCCTATGGTAATCTATTTGCTATGACAGGTAGAGAGTGATATTTCTCCATTTCCAATTATGACATATAAATTTACAACACCCGAGAGATGAGAGTATCCAAATACTTAATGTGAGGTGCTAGTGTATAATTTCCGTGCTTGTTTTGACTAAGGTGGAATGATCATTTGTTGTAATTACTTTTATATTAGTGTTAAATGACCCATAACTTGTATTTTGATTGGTGAAAAAGCTCATTTGCTTGAGGACAAGCAAATCCCAAGTGTAGGGATATATGATAAGGCGAAAAATGAACCGTTTTTAGGGGGTCATTTAAGCCCGGAATTGAATTTATTTGATCAAATATTGCCCTAAATCGTTCCTTTTGTGATTTTAGGTACTTTGTGAGTGAATTCTGGAAAAGGAAGCATTTTGGACATTTTTGGAGCATAAAAGTGAAGAAAACGACAAAGTCTTAATTTTCCTTGCTGGAAACAGTACCTGACGACGTCACAAGCTTCTTTATGACGGCGTCAAGAGTAATACAAGAGGTGGAAGTGGATAAAGTACGTGACGGTCGAGTAAGTTCATGACGGCGTCAAGTTAGGCCGTCACGTGTACCTGAAGGCGTCACCAAGGCCGTCACGTGTTAACTTGTCAAAACTTGCGCGCGGAGTAGCTGATATTGTTTTGGTCATAACTTTTGCATACGAACTCGGATTTAGGTGATTCAAAAGCCCGCGCGAAGAGGACGAAGAGATCTACAATTTGGTGAAAAAATGGTCGTGACGGCGTCAAGAGAACGAGCTGACGCCGTCAAGCCTTGCCGACAGAAAACATGCCTATAAATATAACATCATAACTTCACTTTTTGTAAGCCCTAAACCCTAAGGTCGATTCCTGGGTTTAGGTGGGTGTTTTTACAGCAACTTAGAGGGTTTCAATCACTCCATAAACATCATGTATTGGTTTGATGATTCTATCTCAACTATGTCTTTCATTATTCTTGTTTGCTTTTCTTTGATTATGTTTTGCTAATTCACCTTGTGTCTACTTATGATTATGTGAAACTTGTATATAATTGATTAGATCTCATTGATTTCTTATTGATGTTGTGTCTATCTTCATCAATGAGGGGCTTGTTGATGTGTGTGTCTATTTCCATCAATTAAGGCGTGACAACTTCAATAGATCTAGTTGGTTTAGTTTATAATTCTTGTTTCCTATTGATTGTTGTTTTGATTGAATGATTTCGATGTTAGGCTTAAGAAAACTGGCAGATCTCCAAATGGTAACATGCTTGAACGTCTTAGGAAACATGAACTGATGTGCACTAGGTCTTTATTGGTTGTATTTAATGCATGAGCCACTGTTTATAATCCCTATGGTTGTGCTGGGCATGGCATAGGAGGAGATAAGAGCTCATAGGATTGGGGAGTTAAGTGCGCCACTGATGAGGCGAAAAATGATCCGTTTTTAGGGGGTCATTTAAGCCCGAATCCGAATTTATTTGATCAAATATTGCCCTAAATCGTTCCTTTTGTGATTTTAGGTACTTTGGGAGTGAAATCTGGAAAAGGAAGCAATTCGGACGTTTTTGGAGCATAAAAGTGAAGAAAACGCCAAAGTCTTAATTTTCCATGCTGGGAACAGTGCATGACGGCGTGAAGAGGAGTTTCCTGACGGCGTCAAGAGTAAAAGTCCATGACGACCCAGAAGAGTTTTGACGGCGTCATGAAGGTAGGGCGTCAAGAGTTAAAAGTCGTGACGGCCTGGAAATGCAATGTTCTTGACGGTGTCAAATGTGGATCTAGGCAGTCCGAGGATTGTTTTGGAGGCGAGGTGACGGCGTCACCTATTTGGTCTTGACGCCGTCAGACCCCTTTTCCTATATATAGTTTTCTAATTTTTCACATTTAAAAGAGAGAAGTTTTGGGAGAAACCCTATGTACGATTTTGGTGTAACTTTACAGGTTTTTCAAGGGTTCCAACCCCTTGTTACCTTGCATGATTAATCAAGATAAGTGTTCTTCTAATTCAATCAATATGTCTATGTGTTGGTTGTCTATATCATGTTCTTGTCTTAATTCTATCATGCTAGGCTAGATCTCTTTTGTGTTTGCTTAGATCTAATGAAACCTAGATATTGATTATGTGTTGATTACTTGTTTATTCTTGTCTTGGATGAATGATTTATATGTTAGGCTTAAGAAAACTGGCAGATCTCCAATTGGTAACATGCTTGAACGTCTTAAGAAACATGAACCAACGCGCACTAGGTCTTTATTGGTTGTATTTAATGCATGAGCCACTGTTTACAATCCCAATAGTTGTGCTCGGCATGGTGTAGGAGGAGATAAAAGCTCATAGAATTGGGGAGTTATGTGTGCCACCCCATGAATGGTATTAAGGAATACAATCCGTCATCCATGCAATTATAACAAGTAATTAACGTGTAAAAGATATCTAGGGAGTAGTGAAATCTAAGTAAACACATTTTCTCCAATTACTGCTCACAACTTTAGTATAAATTAGTTTATTTTCTTTTCTAGTATTTTATTTTGATTGCATCTTAGTATTGGGTTAGTTGAATAGCAACTAATTCCGCCCACTCTTCCAAAACCCGAGATTTTTACTTGCTTTCTAAAAAATATAAAAACACAAAAATAATCATCCCTCACCTTTAGAACTAGTATTTAGGCTTTCTAATCCTAGCGACACTATTCCTAAGCTGAACGATCAATCCCCCGCTACTTGTTACTATATTATACTACAACGATCAGGTACACTGCCTGGTGGGGGTTGTAAGCTTCTCGAGATCCCTCGAGAGGTAAAGCCTGTTGCGATTCCCATGCATTAAGTTTTTGGCGCCGCAGCCCGGGGAATAGTTATTGTCTAGGTTAGAATTTCTTTTTATTAGGTCTACTTGCTAGATTCCTTTCTAGTAAGATTTTATTTTTATTTTTAGGTTTTCTTTAGTCTATCTTATTTCTTCGTGCCTTTGTTCGTAACTCTTTACCATCCGACATCATGGAAGGTGGTAACATCTTTAAACCCGTCATCCCACCACAACAAAACCCACCATTAGAACCCCTTAGACCCCGAACCTTAGGAGAGTATTCCCGACCTAGCCACCAAGGCTATCGAAACACCATTGAGCTCACCGGAGCCAATGTGACTCCCTTGCGATCCGACACCATCCGGTTGGTGCAAAGCGGATGTGCATTCCATGGACTTCGTTCCGAAGATCCAAACCAACATCTTAAGGACTTTCTCAAAATCGTAGATTCCATAGACCTATGCGTTGAAACTAGAGAGACTACCCGTTTACGCCTATTCCAATTCTCTCTACGGGATCAAGCTGGTCAATTGCTTGAGCGTTTACCCGCGGGATCCATCACCACATGGGAGAACCTCACCAATCGCTTCCTTACTCAATTCTTCCCACCGGGAAAGACGGCAATGCTTAGAAATGACATTCTGATGTTTGAACAGCAGCAGGGTGAAACTTTCTACGAAGCTTGGGCCCGTTTTAAAAGTCTCCTCCACAAGGTCCCTCACCATGGTATAAACCTTTGGTTATTAGTCCAGATTTTCTACGACCATGTTGACTATCACACTAAACGCACAATCGATAGGGCCGCGGGAGGTAAACTGCGTGATAAGAACGCCGAGGAGTCTTGGGCAATTATCGAGGAGCTCGCCACTGACAATCAGGAAATGTGGGAGTTTAATCATACAGTGGAAGCAGCTATCAATGCAGTCTCAACATCTGGAGGGACCACCGAAATCCCCGATGAACTCCTATGCAAACTCGAGGCAAAAGTCGACTATTTTGAGGAAAGGCAAAGGAGGGCTTTAAATCCTAGACAAGCCACTGTCAATTCTGTCTCAAAACCAACTTCGGCACCATTATCTGAGTCACCTTCTAGAGAACATGTCGAGACTTTTCAGAGGTGCGCCCCACCTTGTTCCCCTCCCAAGGAACTTAGCTCGGAGTTTGAGGCTAGGATGAGAGAATATATGGCAACTCACTCAGATCGGCTTGCTAGATTCGAAGAAGCAGTTTATAAGCAAAAAGAGGAGATGCAGGAGAAAATGAATGAGATGTTGAGTCTATTGGAGGAGTATGCCAACCAGAGAACCCCCGAACGAATACTGCTAAGGAAGGAAAGCGCCACTCCCACCACCCAATTTGTTAACTCCATCACCATTGTCCATAAAGATAACGAGAAGGTAGAAACTCCTGCAAAACAGACCTTAGAAAAACCACCAGAATCCCAACCTTTGAGTTACTACCTGAAACATGATATAAACAAAAACACCATAACAAATTGGATTAAGGGTGATGGGCGTAACCAATCCTCCGGGCAGGTTCCTGAGAAAGAGGAAGAATAGAAAGATGAGTATGATACGCTTCCTGGAGGATCAGTATTCGAGAGGCTATTGGTACAAAAAGTGGCTACTAAGCAGGTAGCATGTGGGAACTTTGAAATACCAACGAGCATCGGGGACTTGAAACATCTTAGTGCTTTCACCGACCAAGGATCAGAAGTAAATCTTATGCCCCTAACTATTTACATCCAACTAACGTCAAAAATGCCAGCACCTACTCGTGTTAGGTTATCTCTTGTTAGACACTCGTACGTATACCCCCTAGGAATCGCAGAAGATGTATTAGTTAATGTTGCAGGATTCATGTACCCCGTTGATTTTATGATCATCGATGATAAAGGGGATGGATGCATGCCAATAATCCTTGGGGCACCATTCCTCACCACCGCTAGGGCTGTCATTAAGTATGAAGGTAGGAAGATTGAGCTTAAATCTGGAAAAAGAAAGATTAGCTTCCCCATGACCCCGCGAAGTGGGCATGAGAATTTGAGTTGGAGAATGATCAAAAACAACATTGGCACGACACCCATTCGTGTTCAGAATAAGATTCTTGCATGGGAGGCAAGAATCAAAAGCTATAAGGAAGCTAAGAATGAAAGAAGAAAAAGCAATAAGGTTCAGGCTGAACTCGAACATACTCGACCCGAAAAAAATCATACACCATTTGAGGAAGGGAACTTGGTGCTCTTGAGACACTTGGAAACAACAATACCACCCGATAAACCAAGTCCTTGGTGGTATGGACCATTCACAATCGAAGGATTGAGCCAAGATGGGGTAGCTAAATTGAGAAGCAAATTAGGTGGAATGGTGATTGCCAGTATCGATAGATTGAGGCACTACCACCATAATAGTAATGATCGCAACTACATGGGGTATATCATTTCAAATGAAGTCACGTAGTAACCCATGACCTTGAGTCTAGCTACAAGACTCGTAAATAAAGAAAAGCGCTTCTTGGGAGGCAACCCATGTTTTGTGTGATTTTATTTGTTTGATTGTTATTTGCTTCCGTATGCATGCTTTATTTTTATTGTTGGTAGATCATGTTTCTAAACTCAAATGTGGAAATACTTTACTTTGTTGTTTTGGCCTAATCTTAACTCCACCTAGAAGTATTTTTTGCAAAAAGATAAGTGTAAGGGGAAACCCCAAATATGTTTTTAAGAAACAAACCAATCATGATTCTCTACAATATTAAATGAGCATGTATATTCGTATTTGTTAGAGTCAAATGCTTGTATTGAGTCATAATGAAGTTTTGCAGGATTTTCCAGGAAGTAGGACCAAGTTTTTCCAGAAATTTTCCGGAAACTTAACATAAGAATTTCTGCAGGTCCATTCTGACGGCGTCAGGGGTTTACTCTTGACGGCGTCAGGAGTTAAAATCTGGAAATTTTACCAGTTTTGTTTTTCTAACGGAGTCTTATGGTTTTTGTGAATTATTAAGTTTTATAATCTCCAGGAGATCTGCAAACTTCATTCCACAAGCATTATATCTTATCTTGTTTTCTAGGATTTAGAAATTTATATAGGATGCCGCCGATTTTACGCGAGGTTGTCTTGTCTATTTTGTCAGGTTTTACAGGTTATGTATGACAAGAAGATGATTTATATTCTGGAAGGGAAGCTTTGATTGTTCATTTTCTTGGAGGAAGATTTAACCTGGCCATCCTATTATCCATACCGAGCGAATCAGGGGAGTATTTGATTTCATTCTCTTTACTTTTTCACTTTTACATTCTTTACTTGAACATTGGGGACAATGTTCATCTTAAGTGTAAGGGGAGGGTAAAAAGATGATACCTTACATATGCACTTTCGCTTGAGTTTGTTTTGTTTGATGGTAGATGTGTAATAAAACTATGAGAAATACTTGTTAGTGCAATTTTAGCGCCAAATTTAAAATTTTTTACAACATTTAGGAGTGAAACTTTAGCCATAGCAAGCGTCTCATGGATAGGAGATTGTATGACTAGCACATAACCGTATATTCAGAAAAATTTTCCACCCAAATATGTGAGGTTCGCCTTTAGATTTGATAGGAAAAGCATTTATTATTAGTGCTTATGAGTGTACCGGTAGCATTTAGATTCTAGAACTTGCGTTAGTGATGCATCCCGAGACCGCTAGTGAGACTACATTCGTGTAGTAGGATTTACTACATGATAAGAGGCATTAGGATCACCCTTGTGTTAAACCCGTATCATAATTACTTGACCATTTAAGTCATATTACTTGGCTAGTTAAGTCAACTAATTTTTCCCACACCCTTAGCGTTGTACTCATTTTTAGTACACGAAACCCCTAGTACACCCCTGCGAGCCTATCTTTTCGTTTCTAACTTTAAGCATTTTACTTAAAGAAAGAATTTGTTACACCCCACTTAAATGTACAACCAAATCGCCTTAGCCTTCCGTGTATGCGCTCATTTTTAGTGCATTATTGTTATTTGTTAAACCCTAAGTTAACTTTCTAATTGATTACATGGTTGCTAAGTCGAGTCATATCCTTGTACATATTGTTTTGGGACGATTGGGACTCATGGGTAAAGTACTTGTTTTATGGAGTAATGGGGAAGAACATCATTTTATTACCCCCATATGTACGTTAATTTTAAAAGTGCTCCAAGTGTTTTGATTTTCTTAATTCGAGTCATTAGTTTAGTTTATTGTAAAGTATGTAAAGATTCAAGTGTAAGGGGAATTCTCACCCCCTATGATGTATTATTTTGGATGGTAGGGTAAGAGTGTATGCAAAAAAAAAAAAAAAAAAAAAAAAAAAAACATACGGACTACCATCCCTTTTCATTCTACGTTCATTTTATGTTTTTGTTATTTTTCATTTATTAGCTTAAGTCGAGTCTAGTCTTGGCTTAGCAACGCCATGTTGTACATGTAATTAACTAAGGTTGTTAACTCGCCACCAGTAAAACTTTCTTTATCCAACAAAACCGTGTATTTCATATCCCTACACCTAACGTTACAACCCTTTAAAAGACCTCTTTGATAGTTTATCCTAGGTGCTTACGCCATGTGGTGGAGGTTTGATCCTTTCCCAAGCCTATGGTAATCTATTTTGCTATGATAGGTAGTGAGAGATATCTTCCGTTTCCATATTGTAATTTACACTTTATTACACCCGAGAGATGTGAGTATCTAAACACTAGTTGTGAGGTGCTTGTGTATGACCTCCGTGCTTGTCTATTGGTCTTTAGTGGAACTATTATTTGTTGTAATTACTTTTATATTAGTGTTAAATGACCCCTAACTTGTCTTTTGAGTAGAATAAAAGCGCATTTGCTTGAGGACAAGCAAATCTCAAGTGTAAGGGTATATGATGAGGCGAAAAATGATCCGTTTTTAGGGGGTCATTTGAGCCCGAATCCGAATTTATTTGATCAAATATTGCCCTAAATCGTTCCTTTTGTGATTTTAGGTACTTTAGGAGTGAAATCTGGAAAAGGAAGCAATTCGGACGTTTTTGGAGCATAAAAGTGAAGAATACGCCAAAGTCTTAATTTTCCATGCTGGGAACAGTGCATGACGGCGTCAAGAGGAGTTTCCTGACGGCGTCAAGAGTAAAAGTCCATGACGACCCAGAAGAGTTTTGACGGCGTCATGAAGGTAGGGCGTCATGAGTTAAAAGTCGTGACGGCCTGGAAATGCAATGTTCTTGATGACGTCAAATGTGGATCTAGGCAGTCCGAGGATTGTTTTGGCGGCGAAGTGACGGCGTCACCTATTTGGTCTTGACGCCGTCAGACCCCTTTTCCTACATATAGTTTTCTAATTTTTCACATTTAAAAGAGAGAAGTTTTGGGAGAAACCCTAAGTACGATTTTGGTGTAACTTTACAGGTTTTTCAAGGGTTCCAACCCCTTGTTACCTTGCATGATTAATCAAGATAAGTGTTCTTCTAATTCAATCAATATGTCTATGTGTTGGTTGTTTATATCATGTTCTTGTCTTAATTCTATCATGCTAGGCTAGATCTCTTTTGTGTTTGCTTAGATCTAATGAAACCTAGATATTGATTATGTGTTGATTACTTGTTTATTCTTGTCTTGGATGAATGATTTATATGTTAGGCTTAAGAAAACTGGCAGATCTCCAATTGGTAACATGCTTGAACGTCTTAAGAAACATGAACCAACGCACACTAGGTCTTTATTGGTTGTATTTAATGCATGAGCCACTGTTTACAATCCCTATAATTGTGCTGGGCATGGTGTAGGAGGAGATAAGAGCTCATAGAATTGGGGAGTTATGTGTGCCACCCCATGAATGGTATTAAGGAATACAATCCGTCATCCATGCAATTATAACAAGTAATTAACGTGTAAAAGATATCTAGGGAGTAGTGCAATCTAAGTAAACACATTTTCTCCAATTACTGCTCACAACTTTAGTATAAATTAGTTTATTTTCTTTTCTAGTATTTTATTTTGATTGCATCTTAGTATTGGGTTAGTTGAATAGCAACTAATTCCGCCCACTCTTCCAAAACCCGAGATTTTTACTTGCTTTCTAAAAAATATAAAAACACAAAAATAATCCTCCCTCACCTTTAGAACTAGTATTTAGGCTTTCTAATCCTAGCGACACTATTCCTAAGCTGAACGATCAATCCCCCGGTACTTGTCACTATACTATACTACAACGATAAGGTACACTGCCTGGTGGGGGTTGTAAGCTTCTCGAGATCCCTCGAGAGGTAAAGCCTGTTACGATTCCCACGCATCAGCCACCCCATGAATGGTATTAAGGAATACAACCCGTCAATTAAAACAAGGTTACAATTCAATAGGTAGGATTGGATAGCTAGCAAGGAGTAACATATCATGGGTAGACATGCTTCACTTATCTTGTAGAACCTTAGTTTATTTTCTTGTTTATTAGATTAATTAGTAGCTTTTGGGTTAGTTGATTAGCAACTAATTCCGTCCACTCTCCCAGTACCCGAGATTTTTACTTGCTTTTCATAAAACATAAAAACATAAAAAGAATCATCCTTCACCTTTAGACCTAGTTAGATTAATTTCAATCCTAACGACACTATTCCTAGCTGAACGATCAATCCCCCAGTACTTGTCACTATACTATACTACAACGATCAGGTACATTGCCTGGTGGGGGTTGTAAGCTTCTCAATATCCCTTGAGAGGTAAAGCCTGGTGCAATTCCCACGCATCAGTTTAATGGCAAAAGTTTTAGTCTCATTGGTGACTTAATTTTAAGAGAGTTTGTCGACGAAGAGTTGCTCTTGCTTACAGTATAAGTAGAGCTCAACTTCGATTGAAAAGGCTTTTGTGGCAAAAATAAGAAATAATGATGAAATATTAATAATGTTGAATAGTATGTGTACCACATGTGGTTATTTTTGTGGCATTCCAACACAATACAAAGGAAAATTCAGTTGTAGGTTATATATTTAACACAATGAAACATCACACATGTATAAAGTACCTCCCTTTAACTTTAGATTCATATTAAACTATAACAAACAAAATATTGCAGCTTTAAAAAACTCAAAAGTGAAGTATGTATACAAATTAAATGGCAATGGTTTTCATATTTTAAAAATGGAAGAACTTTATGTGAACAATATCATGTAATAAGTTAGTTTTGATAACCCAAAGTTCAAATATTTAGGCTTGTGACAGGCTTCATAATGTTGCAACAGGAATGAGAATTAGACTTACCATGATTAGTTGTGTCATCAGTTTGAATGCCTTATAGTTCAAATGATCCAAGAGTGTAGGATGTAACCTGCGAGTGAGAAACTAACAATATTACTTTTAACCACAATTATAAGGCAAACTTTTATTGGCCCCAGGCATATACCAGAACATCTATAACGTAGTTGAACTTGCTATTGCTACCAAAAACGATGCTATCAAGAATTTTAATTTTAATTTAAACCAGTGCTAATACGCCTGATTACAACTAAAGATTTATTGACCATAGTAACTATAACCACTACCATCTCTTTCCAACTTCAAACAATAATAATCTAATTCACAAAAACAAAAAAGCCCAAAATTTTATCAAATAGGTAGTAAAAACTGAGCTAAACTAACAAATCAAGCTACAAATATCATCAAAATCACAACTTTTTTGTATGGGTCAAAAAACTAATAACATCATATGAGTATACCATAATATGGTGGTCGTGCCACTCTTGTTCAACTATATTTTCTTCCTGCTTTGTGCTTTCAACAGCCGCAACGATCCTTTACAATTTTGCCTACTTGTCACAACATAATTGTGCAACATTTTAAAGGAAACAAAGGGAAATGTGTTACTTTAACGGCCCTTGCAGAAAACATGAAACGCATGTGATATGTAAAGGGCTGTAAGCATCAACTTGTTTTGCTTAGCTAATTATCTCATGTTGGATTATTGACTCACAAAGTGGTTGACCAATCATCTAATAAACTATGTCCATGATGTTTTGGGGATCATTATAAAAACCGCTTATATATCTATATACCTTTAAACAACTACTTATCTATCTATCTACCTTCAAACAACTGTAGTACTCATAAACAACCCTAAAAATCCTTAAGACTACTCATCCACTATATAAAAACTCAAGAGCAAATAAGCAGTCTATCTAGTTGTTGCAACTTAAAAATGATATCTAAACACCTTCGAAACTATTAAAAAAAAAATAAAAAAAGAATACTATATGCAATTCTAATATGCTATAGTTATATATTTTTATACTTTGAAAACAACAATAAGGCTTGAAAAAAATTATGTAATTAGACATTACCTTGTCAAGTATATGCTGCGTTTCTAAAAGCATCACCACAGCCTCTACCGATTCCACCACTTTCACTCATGTCCATACCAGTTTCATCCGGTACAAAATAGCAAATCCAAACAGCCCCTATTGATACAATAGATGATTTGTTATGATGAAACCCAAAAAAATGTATAATAAATTTAACATGAAAAAAAAAAAAAAAAAAAAAAGACACACCTTACGATAATTAGTGCCATCCTCGTGAACAACCTAGCCATTTTCAGCATAAAGAGCTTTGAAAACGTTATTAGTGTCACACTCTTTAGGAAGTCTATTATTTCTAATCAGAATCAAACAAAACCATCTATCATCAAAAGTGAAAATCCCATTTATAGTTTAAAATATTTAGCTGCAAGATCAATTAACACAAACCTTATCCATTTGTATAATGTATTTTTTAGTGTGAGTAAATTAAAAAACTTAAATTGTTGGACAAAAATTAGTGTGAGTGCTTACTGCTTACCTGACAATTAGAAATTCGTTGTCGCAAATTTCTTGTGGTTGCAATTAGATCTTTCGGCTAGCATCAACAGAATGGCAAAAGTGCCTTTTCCTTCTTAGGCGGATCGAAACCCAAATACACCATAAGAAACAGGCATTTAATACAAAGATGTTTAAAATCAGACCTTACCAAAGGTGTCCTGCTAATGTCTGTTGTTTCTTCCTTCTCCTTCTTCTCCCTTTTTTTCCCCTTCATGCTTCAAACGTTTTGTTGACTGAGTTTTTTGTATCTCCCACAGTTGATATGTTTGCCTTTATGTTGAATAATGGTTTTTTTTTGGGTTTGTTCTTGGTTGAAAGTTTCTTTTCACTCGTTTTTCTGGATGTAAGAGAGTTTTTCTTGTATCTATGTTGTATATGTTGTACAATAATGAAGATGTATATACATCAATAGTAATTCAAGAACCTTCTCAACAGTTATTGTACATTGCTACCATACTTGATTTGGTGCTTACTTCACACATGGATGGCCAAGATTTGATTGTACATATTGTAGGTCTGCAATAGGTGTTGAAAACCCACGTTTTCTGCATTATAGGGCAATTAGCCTTGCTAATTTGTGAACAGTTAAGTTGGCCATGTTTGGGAACCAATGGAATTTCGCCACCCATGGTTGTTAACAATAATGGGCTACTTAAAGAGGCTAACTACAACCTTGCAGCCAATAGCAGCCAAGATAACACATTAAATTTTTTTTTTGCAACATAGTTAATGTCACATCATTTTTCCTTGTTATAATATAGTATAATATATATATATATATATATATATATATATATATATATATATATATATATATATATATATATATATATATATATATATGTATATATATATATATATATATATATATATATATACTAAGGATCAAATGAGAAGAATCCTTAAAATTAGAAGGATAAGAAATAATTATAACTACACATTAGAGATATATCAATTTAAATTAGATGCATCTCTAATCTTTTAGATGCATCATAATATATTTTTAGCTAAAAATTAGATACATATACATATATTAGATGCATTTCATCAAGTTAGACGAATCGTATGTTTTTTTCGTCCTCTGCAAGTCAAATTTGTTACCAATACTACTTTGTATCGTTTTCACTTCAAAATCACTTTCGAAACTAATTGTGATGCATCTAAGTGAATAGAGATGCATCTAGTTCAAGTCGATGTATCTTAAATATGCGATTATAGTTATTTCTCATTCTTCTCATTTTAAGTTTTCTTCTCACTGGATCCTTACCATATATATATATATATATATATATATATATATATATATATATATATATATATATATATATATATATATATATATATATAGGTTTGGGTTAAAATAAAAAGAATAAAAAGTCTCTGATGCACTAAATTTATAACTATGATGCAGTGAATTTAAATGTGATGCAGTAACTTAATAACTGCAATGCAATAACTGTGATGTCGTAACTTTTTATAGCTGTGATGCAGTAACTGTGATGCACTAAAATTTATGACTGTGATGCAGTGGCTTAAAAATGTGATGCAGTAACTTTGTAACTGTGATGCACCAAAATTCGCCTTCTTAAACTTTTTATTTTAAGAGACTTTTTATTATAACCCTACCCTATATATATATATATATATATATATATATATATATATATATATATATATATATATATATATATATATATATATATATATATATATATATAGTTTTAAACGTTCACAAACGGCCAGTTACATTTTTTTTTACTTTGAACCGTTACTTTCCAACAGTTACATCATTTAAGGCAAAAGAAAGTGGAGTTTTGCATAGATCGAGTGGACGACCAAGTTCAAAAAAAATCATGGGGCGATAGACAACCTATAGCAACTCAATCGACAGGGAATCGATCGTGTACCCTTACTGGGACTAGCCTTATGTTATTGTTGTGGTAAATAAGGTTTTGAAAACCGAACCGAACATCAAACCGGCTAAGTTACTAGTTTTGGTTCGACCTAGGGATGAGCATTTCGACCAACCAGAACCGTACCGGTACCGTACCAAAACGAAACGGTACCAATCCCGTTATACGGTACGGTACCGGGACTACGAAGTAAGGTGAAAAAAAATCGGGACCACTAATTCGGTACGGGACCGGTACCAAATCGGGAAATTCCAAAAAAAAACGAGAAAATCCCGATTTCCCGGTACCGATACCGATCCTGATATCGGTACCGGTATCCGAATCCCATTTGGTACGGTACCGGTACCACTAATTTATGCTCGGGAAAAAATCGGTACCACTAATTCGGTACGGGATCGGTACATGACCGGTACCTTGCTCATCCCTAGTTCGACCAGTTTAATTGATTCGGCCGATTTAAAAAATTTGCTATATCTAAAATGCTTATTTTATCTAATTTACGGAACCCATTCGTTTTGCATGGTGAGTATATCTATGGTTTCAATAATAAGAGCACCAGGCATAGTAGTTCATGTCAAAGAGCCACGTGTGTGCCACAACATGCCACCTAACATTTTCTCTTTTTACTTCTTTTATCACTCATACACAAATGTAACCCCTCACTAGTCACTCAAGCTAAAACCTCACTTTTAGGTCACACCATTTTCTTTTATTTTTCATTTTCTTCAAACAAACTGATTTTTCATTCATTAGTAAAACTGCAAATTACAATACCAAAATTATATATATAAATAAAATTAAAAAAAAAAAACGCATATAAAAAATACGCTTTTTTGGCCGGGTTTCTTGTGGTGGTTGTTTGGTTTGTGGTTGTGGTAGTGTTTGTGGTAGTTATGGTTGTGTTTGTTGTGGTAGATAGAATTGTGGTGGAATTTGTTAAAAATGTTGTAATTGTTGTTGAAGTAGTGTTGTTGAAGTAGTAGTTGTTGTTGAAGATGATATTACTCGGATATGTATAGTGGCATAGTATATTGGCTACCAAACAGAGCAGATTGAAATTAG
Source organism: Artemisia argyi (assembly GCA_030686995.1). NCBI lineage: Eukaryota > Viridiplantae > Streptophyta > Magnoliopsida > Asterales > Asteraceae > Artemisia > Artemisia argyi. Next base: position 290,290,638 of record CM060709.1, read on the forward strand.
GAAGATATGGAATTTGTGGATGAAGGTGTAGCGGGATTTAATGAAGATGATGAGTTTTGATGTTGCAACATCCCGAGAAGGTTTTAATAAAAGCATCATTTGGATGTTGAGACATTTTTGTGAAACAGTAAAGAAATTAAAGTGGAAATGGAAATGAAAGATTAGTTTGTGTGTAAAAATGATTGTGTAAAATGAGTTTATATGAAGTGTGTAAAAATAAAGTGTATAAGTTTATTTAAAAATAACAAAATAAAAAATAAAAGTTGCATGTTGCAACGGTCGAAAGAGAGCCGGTGTGGTCACTTAGGCTTAGCGTCGTATCACCTGGGATTACCACACCCACGACTCATAATATGATTTTTAAATACAAATTGAAGATAATAAGTATAGCAACATAATAATAATAATAATAAATACACAAGTGATTGGGATGGCTAAGGGACGAACGACGGACGAATAACAGGAGGCATGATGTAATACAACGTGTTGTTCATCGGTTGTTAGGTCTTTAGCGGGCGAATAACATGCACACACTAAACACTCTAAGTGGGAAGCAAAAGATTCTTTTTATTAAAAGTTGATGCATCTTTATTTTGTCTACTCTCTCATTTCATTCCATCTTCATCAACATTCACAACTTTTTCTTTAACCTCAATTTCAGCTTTCATTTATTCTGTGTGTTATGGCCTATTTGACTAGTTTCTAACAACTAGAGGTGGTAAAAATAGGCGTGTCGGGCAACCTCGGACAACATGCCAAACGGGCTTGGGTCCTAACGGGCACGGGCCAAACAGGCAAAGTTGAAATATGGGTTAAACGGACATGGGCTAAATGGGCACGAGACAAAACAAGCGGCCTTAAAAATTGGGTTTCATTCAGAAAGAATAATCTCATGTTCATTTATTAACGATAACTAATAAACTAAACTTTATTGCTAGATATACGTCACAAAAATAAGTTAAAAAAAAAAAACTAAAACGAGCAAAAAAGTTCTATGTCTATACATGTACGCTTTACAAAGTTCAAAAACATTGATTAACCAAAAGGGAAGACTAAAACGAAATAAAAACATAAACTATAACAGAGAAAAAAATATGAAAACATTATGATGATTTTACCGCATGAACTATCTTACCGCCCATTACGCCTATTATTAATAAAGTCTATTACTACGTATTATTTTCCCAATTAGACCAACTGAGAATGTCCATATCTATGAGTGCTACATCCACATGACCTTTTTGAATTATTTTCACAATATGACTTTGATTTAAAGAAATCGGTCGAATACGACCATTTTCGTAATTTCCAATGATTAAACATAAAATTATCAGAACTGAGTTGTTTGTTTATTTATTTGTTTATTTATTTATTTATTTTAATTCAATACTCATATATTTTTTTTCTTAGTCACTTCAATCATTGCTCTAAGAGTATAAGGCTATGGGGTGCACCAATAGGAAACTAGCGTAAAACCCATTTCCTAAGCGGGAAACTCAATGCAAGGTATATGCAACTTTGCAAAAAGCATCTCTAGCGGGATTTTATTGTCTTACTTAAAAGCATGCATATAACAAAGAGAACACATCCTCCAAGAAAAAGAATTATTATTTTATTTCTTTTATGTATTTTATACTGGGTATGGGTATGTGTGTATTAGATGTATTTTTAAATGTTAAAAAAGGAGAGAGAGAAAAAAAAAAAGTTAATGGAAGAGAAGGAATATACTGCAATGCTTAATGAAAAGTTGAAGGAAAAAATTTAAGAGGGACAAAAAGCTAATGTGATGAAGGAAAACTCATCACCACACACTCCACACTAAAGTATGATAACTTAAGTTATCACAAAAAATAAAAAAATAAATGAAAATAGAAAAAAATAAAAAATCCCGCCACATCATCAAATTTTCACATTAACACCAAAAAATTACTCTTTATCATAACACCAGATTAACACCATTTTTTGAGACTCACTTTTCTTAATAAAATAAAAATTACAAATTAACCCCTTAAACTAATATTTCATTCATTAAATCACCCTTTTAAATAATATTTCATTCATTATATGAAAATACAAATTACAAATACTTATTAAAAATGTACATAAATTTAAATAACATGTGAAAATAATTTAACTTGGTTGTAAATGATTTAAATAATTATAAAAATTATTTGACTAGATGTGAATATGGTAGTTAATAGTATTTTTGATTTCGAGATTATTAAAAGAATGTTGATTCATTGATTTATGATGTAGGGTACGTTGAAAAGACTTAACAGAACAAAGTAAAAGACATCAACTTTTCTGACTTTGACCAAATTGTTATCAACTCAAAATTCATGGACTCTTATAAATGATTATAACTCATACCCACTTATCCTCACTTTAACCTCACATACCGAGATGGAACGATGTAATCCTTTCTTGTGTTCTTGTGGAAAATGATTCATAGTAGAAAGTAACTGTTTATAAAAGTTTTTATTTTTTTTATTTTTTTATTATTATTGTTTTTTTTGAATTCTCGCCGTTTGTGTGTGTGTAAGAGAGAGAGAGAGAGAAGGGGTTGGGGGTTTCCACATTTCTTCCCAAGTTACCGTAGTAACTTGAGTTATAACGCCAACAAATGAAGTATGGTAACGTCAGCATAACGCTGGACACGTCAGGATAATTCCGAAACAAATGCTATCATACCTTACACTCTAAGAGAATCTCCAATGCTATGGACTTTATTAAATCCATAGTTTTTTCATGACATTTTCTATAAATTACAAAATATATAAACTTACTTCTATAATGCTATGTACTTTATGTGCTTGGTTTGGTGCTATGAATCACAATGGGTATGGGTGTTGGTATAGGGTGAAATCGTAATGGAGAGTATGATGAAACCACCCACACACATAAGATATGAGGAAACCTTTGCATTTGGTTATTCTCAATCCATTGTGATGTACCCCATAACCAACCAACAACATTAATGATTTTCAGAATTATAGATTTATACACATACACCCCAGTCAAACGGGCCCTTAATTAACATTATATCATTGTACGGTTAGCTTCTCACTAATCCCCACCTAAACCCTTATATGTACTTCATTTTTTATAAATTACGGAGTACTACAATAATGATTTATCCATGTAAGAGCTTGTATGAATAAATCCGGCATGGTCTATAAAGACGGGGGTTAAATTTTTAGTAGGACGGGGGCTATGGCTAAGGTGTACTTTGTGTACTTTTGAGTCTTTTGTCTTTTTGTATTTTTTTTGTTTTGTTTTGTGTTGTGTTTAAATTAAATGTATTGTATATGTATAATATTTTGTAAATGTATTGTATATGTATAATATTTTGTATATTTGTGTTTAATAATGTTTTGTATATGTATAATGTTTGTATACTTATTTTGTTTGTATAATAGCACGTTAAATATTACCACGTTAAACAACTGTTATTATTAAATTAAACGACAACGTTATACATATTATTTAAAAACAACAACATCTACGACATATGAAGATTATTCATCTCATTTAAAAGATCATGGAGCCGGACACTTGACTGACAAGCGTGATCCTCAGGATTCTTTGCCATTTCTAACTCCATTTCCAGCGCCTTTATTCTTGCCTTCAACAACTTGTTCTCATTTTTTGTAGCAACGCAGTTTGAGCAATGCGTTGAAGAAGAGGCTTGATTAAAGTGCTCTGCTTCAAATTCATCTTTCCACTTGAAATATCGACACCCATAGTCTTTTGTACCTGGCTGTTACATGTTAAGAAAATAATAAGAAATGTATTTTTAACAAACAAATTATTTACATAAATAAGCAAACGTATGATTATTTACCACTGAAAGATGACATGCATAAAACAGTCGCCCACGACTACCATCTTGCCAGGATTTTCGTTCTACAATAAGTCCTCTATTACATCGGCACCAGAAAGGATTTCTTTGGCTCCTCTGACCAAAGAATTTGCATAATAATTTACATCATCAATCGATAATGTTATTACTAATTTAAACAAAATAATAATAACTGGTGCAGAACTAACACTCTACAAAAAAGCAGACTTTTAAGTTTCAAACAATTAACATTTAAACGATGTTGAATAATCATTTACAACATTTTCAAACAATTTACATTTAAATAAATGAATAATTATTTACAACATTTACAAACAATTTACATTTAAATAAATGAATAATCATTTACAACATTTACAAAATACATCGATGGTTATATATTGTATCCCATTCGTTTGCAACTGGCTGTTTGAACCACCTCCATTGTGGGTGGTAATGTGGTAGTGGAGAATCTCTGTCTATATTGAGACAAATGTAATGAGCACCACTGTTCTCCCCCACACGCGCAATCACAATGGGGTCAATTCCATGTGATAAGTTTGGGGCAGAAAATAGGGGTAAACATGTGAACCAACCATATCGGTCTATATATACAAGAGGTCAGTGAATAGCTGAAGCGATGACCAGACCGTTATGTGGCATCGTCATCCAGTAATCTTCAGGCGCTGGTCCATTAAACCAGTTTAATGTATCACGAAGGTGGTAAAAGTCTTCTTCCCCCCACATACTCACGTAAGTTATACTATGTCTTTGTAACTCTTGCATTAACATGTATCTAGCATCGGCCCACCTATTTTGGTCTTGCACAATCCAATGGGCAATGCACCGAAACCCGCAATTTCCGTCACCTAGCACCTTATTTATACTTATTACCTGTGAACGGAAAATCTCTGGAATACGATCAATAAAATCCTCGCTATCCTTATCTCCAACGTAAAATCTGTGTCTTATTTTTTGACAAGTGTACGAACTATGTCTTGCAGGTTCTTTGGCGCGTTTCGGGACTTTCGTGGATCTTGAATTTGTGCTTCTTCGATGATTCATGGTTGGCACATCATTCAAGTCATTCAAGTCCGGGACTTCATTCAAGTTCGGAACTTCATTCAAGTCCGGGACTTGTGTAGCCTTGCCCTTTTTGTCCTTTGCGCTCGGACGTCCACAGGCATTTTTTTGAATAGCTGGTTCACGTGTGTCAGCAGATTCATGCTGGAATATATCTCTTAACTTCGTTAACATATTCTTCTTGACAAACGATGTTGATTTGCTAAAAATATTCTTGAATTGTCGCATGCCATCGTTAAACGAAGTATCGTCATCATCATCATCACCACCATGTTCGCTGGAAGAGCCATCTTTATTCGGGGGCCTATTGATAACAGGCCACGGAACAGATAGGGTTCTCCAAAAAATTTCAACTCGTTCCAGTGGAATGGGGCATCCTGAATTCAATTAAAGTGACTTGTATAAATAACTGATATTAATGTGGAAAACAACTTGATAGTTATAAATTTAATATACTTACCATGATATACATAGATTTGCATCTCGTGAAAGCATGAGGTTCAAAGCATGTTTAGAAACTTTATACAACAATTCGTGAAATAGTGGTACATCACACTTAATTAGTTTCTCGTTCATGCTTCTATTGAAAGTCTCTTTTATCGCATCTTCTTGCGTAATGAGAATCTTATCGATTGACCTCAACAACCTGTCTAATTTGGACTGCGTGCCGTCCAAATATAATTTCAACAACGCATGGTGAGCCTCAACTCTGCACGTTGTTGTCTGGCCGTAGGATTTATATTGGTCGGTAATATACGAGACAAACATGGGTGCGTAATCTTGCACCCAGTTATGCAGAGACAAAGCGACATCTGAAAAAACAATGAATTAATAAAAGGTCATTCGGGTGCATATTTATTAAATAATTAAAAACAACCATTTATTAATTAAGTACCCTGATGGTTGACCAATAGCTCTTGTAGGCGTTGATAACGTCGCTCGAACGATTCAAATGTCGGAGCTTTAACCATCCAATCCCATCGATTTTTAACGGAATCATAGTCAATACCCCCATCTGTGAATTTATTTCTGCAAAACTTAAGTATGTTTTGCTGTATATGCCATCGACAGAGTAATTTGTGAGCGTCAGGAAATTCTGCTCTTACTGCCCCAACCAACGCTAAATCTCTGTCAGTGACGATCACACGTGGGTAATATCTTTCGTCAATCACTTGCTTCACACGTTGCAATACCCATCTAAAATTATGCCCTTGTTCACTGGATAAAAAGCTATACGCCATTGAAAATGTTTTATTTGTTGAAGTTACTCCAACAATTTCCAACAACGGCAATTTAAACAAGGTGGTATTGTACACGGAGTCCATCAGCATGACTTCAGGAAATGTACACCATAGAGCATATGACGTGGGGTGCACAAAAAATAGCTCCTCAAGCTCATTGGTATGCTCATTTAACCTCGGGTACCATGTATACCCTGAATCCTGCAAATGCAAGTAAAGGACTTGAATTGGAGTTCTATCACCTACTCTGGCTCTCCGGAACTTATCTTGTGCGTTATATATAGTTTTAACGCTAGACACGTTATCCGGATTACGACCCTTTATTCTCGAAAGTATATTAAGTGGTCGTACGTTATAATCTGTCAATTCTTTGACCAAACCCAACTCATCATCCTTTAATCGCATTGCATATGCCACACCATGCAACAACTCTAGCATATCATGATTATGCGTATCATCCTTCACCCTCAATACCCAATAATTTTTTGTTCGATGATATTTCGCATATAATCTGAATGGACAACCGGTTTTACATGTTTTGGTTTTCCGTCTGCCACTACCTTGAGGTAAATACGTCCTACCCTTTGTACACCTGTAATTGATTTCGTTCATATGACCATTTTCTGATTTGGTTCTATCTTTAACAATTACAAAACCGAGTTCACGAGCTATATTTTGCACCCACTCAGTTACTTGCTCGTGAGAACCGAAAACCTGAAAATACATAACATTTTTTATAACATATATATATTTTTTTAACATTTTTACATTTTTACATAACATAATATTTGTCTTTTTATTACTACAAATTTTACTACAAATTTTATTTACAAATAACTTTTACATTTTTTACAACTTTTACAGATTTTACATAATTTTTTACAAATTTTATTACATATTGTTAATACAAATATCGCCTAAAAACGCTATTTATATTTTACGATCTTTGCTAAGTTTTGTTAATGACAAAGTATGAACTTTAGCTATAAGTAAATCATCACTTTAAGTGTTTAAGTCTTGTTTAAACTAAGGTTTACATTTCTTTTAAACAAAACATTGTTTTTATTTCTTAAATTAGAAAGTGTCTTGTCACATCACATTTATTTCTTAAAATAGTAATGTCACATCACATTTAGGGCAAGCTTTGTCAATATACATTTATGGTAAGAAAGAGTGTTTGACTAACCATATGTTTGCTTGCAAGACTTGTGTTTGACTAGGTGTAATGAGATGTGACCTTGTTTGGTTTGGAAGATTTATTGCAAAACCAACTGCAGCCTTGACGGAACCCTGGGGGTACATGGGCGGAACCCATCTGAGGGTTCCGCCTGATCCGCCAGACCTGCAGAATGGTTTGCTATAAATACCAAACCATTTGTTAGTTTTGAGTTACCCCTTTAGGACATATTTTCATATACTCTCTAAAACTAACTCAGTAACATTTGACTTGTGTGACTCTCTTATGTAGCAAGGTACTTCACAAGATCATTCAAGAAGTTACAAGCTTCAACTCTAAAGTTGTATGTCTTGTTAGCTTGGTCATGTATAAGCTTTGGTAGTTTATACCTCATTTGTGTCATGTATGTAGAAGTGAATGGTTAGTATTTTAGGCCTCAAAATACGTAGTGTGTTGGGAGTTGTTGTACCCTTGTAAAAGAACTAACGGGAGTGGTTGTACCCTTGGTAAAGAACTCGACATCTAGCTTAGTGTCGGTAAAAGTGTAAGCGACGATGGGAGTGGTTGTACCCGTGTAAAAGAACTCGACATCTAGCTTAGTGTCGGTAAAAGTGTAAGCAACGTTGTAAAGGTTTTCTCCGCCGGTGAAAGGAGCTTGTTGATTAGTGCTTATAACTCTCGAGTTGGAAACTCGGGGCGTGGATGTAGGGCAAGGATAAAGAGTCCTTGTAGCCGAACCACGATAAACAATCGTGTTGTGGTTTGATCGTTTCTTTCTTTATCTTTGCTTATTACATGTTGTCTTTTAGTTAGAATAGCTAATCACATATAAAGCTTTTCAAAGAATTAAACAAGTAAAGTTGTGTTTATATATCTTTAAACAAATGTAAAGCTTTTCAAAGAACTAAACAAGCAAAGTTAGGATGATCACAAGTAAAGCTTTTCAAAGTATGAAACAAGTAAAGTTAGACTAGTTATTCACATGAAAAGCTTTTCAAAGAATCAAACATATAACGTTGTGTTTATATCTTTAAGCAAACATAAAGTTTTTAAAGGATATTCAAGTTAAAAAAATTTAAAAAGCGGTAAACTATTCAACCCCCCTTCTAGTTTTCCACACATATAACTTTTACAAATTTATATACCATTTACAATAAAAAAAAACAAAAAAACAAAAAAAGAAGACACGGATAAATTACCAACCACGTATCTCACACACACACACACATACGCTAATCTCTGTTTCTCTCTTTATCTTTTTCTCTCTCTGTTTCTCTCTCTATTGTAGATCTAAAAACATTTTAGATCTAAAAATACCACTCAGATTCTCGATTCTGGGTTTGAGAAACGTGATGAGATAGAGAGATAGCGTGTATGTGTGAGATACGTGGTTGGTAATTATCTGTTCTTATGTATTTTGTGATATTATTTCTGGGATCTAATTTTTTATAAAAATTAGGGTTACGAAAATAATTTGGGGGTTTTTAATCTGTTATGATTTATTTTAATTAAATTGTTGTAATTGAAAGATGTGCATGTTAATCTGTCAGATCTAGTTTTTTTTAAGAAAACCCTAATTTTTATAAGTGGTGTTGGTTCTGTGGTTGGTAATTATCTGTTCTTATGTGTTTTGTGATATTATTTCTGGGATCTAATTTTTTATAAAAAATTAGGGTTTCAAAAATAATTTGGGGGATTTTAATCTATTATGATTTATTTTAATTAAACTGTTGTAATTGAAAGATGTGCATGTTAATCTATCAAATCTAGTTTTTTTTTTTTATTTTTTTTTTATTTTTTTTTTTTTTAAGAAAACCCTAATTTTTATAAGTGTTGTTGGTAATTATCTGTTCTTATGTGTTTTGTGATATTATTTCTGGGATCTAATTTTTTATAAAAAATTAGGGTTTCAAAAATAATTTGGGGGTTTTTAATATGTTATGATTTATTTTGATTAAACTGTTGTAATTGAAAGATGTGCATGTTAATCTATCAGATCTATTTTTTTTAAGAAAACCCTAATTTTTATATGTGTTGTTGGTTCTGTGGTTGGTAATTATCTATTCTTATATGTTTTGTGATATTATTTCTGGGATCTAATTTTTTATAAAAAATTAGGGTTTCGAAAATAATTTGGGGGTTTTTAATCTGTTATGATTTATTTTAATTAAACTGTTGTAATTGAAAGATGTGTATGTTAATCTATCAGATCTAGTTTTTTTTAAGAAAACCCTAATTTTTATAAGTGTTGTTGGTTCTGTGGTTGGTAATTATCTGTTCTTATGTGTTTTGTGATATTATTTCTGGTATACTTAATTAATCTGTTTTAATTGACAGATGTGCATGTTAATCTATCAAAACTAGTATACTTAATTTGAGGTAAGATAAACAGTTTCGGACTAGGGGTAGGACTATGGACTTTTGGTGGTTCTTTTGTGGTTGGTAATTATCTGTTCTTAAGTGTTGTTGGTTCTGTGGTTGGTAATTATCTGTTCTTAAAGGACTTTTGGTGGGTAGGTTAACATCTTGATCTGCCACCTTTGAGTGGTATGAAAACCTGCTCTGGCCTAGGCTCTAAGGACTTTTGGTGGTTCTTTTGTTTAAGTAGGTTGTGATGAATACTTTTGGTGGGTAGGTTAACATCTTGATCTGCCACCTTTGAGTGGTATGAAAACCTGCTCTGGCCTACCCCCCAATCCAAAGGCTCTAATATATAGCCACTGTCTTTATAACATATGCCTTTAAGCAGTTTGTGATGAAACTGCTTTTTTAAGCAGTTTGTGATGGAACTTGATAAGCAGTTTGTTGTTCTAATCATTTTTGAAACTTGTTTTTTTTTAAAAAAAAAACGAGATACGGTGATGATGCTTTTAAAAACAGTGGCATTTCCAAATGGATGGCAATAAAAACTTGATTTTGCAACCTTTGAAGTTGCAGCCATATATGATAATATTTGCTTATGTGAAACTGCTTATAATCTGAGCCTAATGTTATCTCGATGTGATATTGAAAGCGTAAAACTTATTATTACCTCTTCTGTGTAAAATGGTGAACTAGACATTTTGTTGCCTTTTGTTGTGATACTCTGCCCCAACCCTTTCTTTCAATATTGTAGCCTTTTGTTGTAATAGTCTGCCCCAACCCTTTCTTTCAATATTGTTGCCTTTTGTTGTAATACTCTGCCCCAACCCTTTCTTTCAATATTGTTGCCTTTTGTGGCACTCTGCTTCTTTGTGGTTATAATGACGGGGGCTATTTTGATATGGCCTAGGTTATAAAGACGGGGGTTAAATATTTAGTGGAACGGGGGCTATGGCTAAGGGTGTACTTTTGTGATACTCTGCTTCTTGTTGGTATGGTTGGTGGTTCTGTGGTGTAGTGTTTGCAGAAATTTAGGGTATGTTAAGGGTGTACTTGTGGTGCTTTTGTCTTTCTGTGGTGTATTGTTTGTTGGTATTGGTGGTTCTTTGTGGTGTTTGTTGATATTGGTGGTTCTGTGGTGTGTAGTGAGCCTTGTTTATAATGGAGCTTTTCTTGTGCTCTTGTGAGTAATTGCAGGGAATCTATACTTTCTTGTGAGTTTTGACAGCCTTGTGAAGCTTTCTTGTGATACAAACATGTGGAAGTTGTGGAGATTGTGGAATCTGCTTTTGTTGTGGATTCATGTGGAAATTGTGGAATCTGCTTTTTCCTGTGGATTCTGTTGTGGAATTTGGGGTATGTTCCCGTATGTATAACACATTGTGTGAATATGCACTTTGTAACTTTTACTACAAATAGTTTTTAAAAACTAAGGCGATGACGAATGGTTTTTAAAACCGAAAACCTTCAAATCTGAGCCTTACTAAAAATCTGAGCCTATAAGGCGATGACGAATGTTTATATCTTTGATCCGAGCCTTACTTTGTGTTTGTGTGAATCTGCAGTTGTGTTTGTGTTGTGTCTGTGTGCAAATGCTTTGATTGTTTGCAGTCTGCTTGTGTTAACTACTTGTGTGCTTATGCACTTAGACAAAAAAAAATTGGCGATGACGAAACATTGATCCGAGCCTTACTTTGTGTTTGTGTTGAATCTGCAGTTGTGAATCTGCTTGTGTGTTTGTTATTGTTTGCAATCTGCTTGTGTGCTTATGCACTTGGACAAAAAAAAGGACTTGGACAAAAAAACTGGCAATGACGAAACATTGATCTGAGCCTTTGTGTTTGTGTGAATCTGCAGTTGTGTTTGTCTGAAAAAAATGGACTTGGACAAACATTTAAACACATTGGACAAAAATTACAAAAAAAATGGAAAAAAAAGTTATTATGGGAACAAAAAAAAAAAAAAAAAAAAAAAAAAAAAAAAAAAAAACTGCAAAAGTACCCCTAGGGGGGGGGGGGGGGGTGGGGGGTGGGGGGGGGGGGGTGGTTTGCAGAATTTGGGGTAGACCCCATTGTGTTAGTACATCCCATAAATCCTTGTATGGCTAGCTTCTCACTACCTCTTTTTAAACATTAACATGTGATGATCAAGACTTCAGCTCGTAACATCTTTATGAATAAATCGACTTCAGCTCGTAACATCTTTATGAATAAATCACTTGCGTACTATTAGATTAAAGACTCCTTCAATCATACGCTTTATTTGTAGACAGGTGAACACGACACGTAAAATAGTTTCTTCACATTTATCACTTATATAACCTATTATCATTAAAAGCCCATCCATAGATACGGACAATATATATAGTACTCGTATATCATAAACAAAATTAAACGTCTTTTGGTACAAAAGGACATGACCTTAACCGTAAGGCCGTAAGGAGTGAAGTCGTGACAAGGTAGCCGTAGCCGTACAATAAAACAACCCACTACACTGCTCATATTTATTTAAAGGGCCCTTATATAAGACCTTAAACACTAGAAAACAAAATGGCAACTATGAACGAGCTGTGTGTTCATTGTCCTAACTTTAAATCGACAAAGATGGGCAATTAATACTAAAAGTAAAGGACGGTGTACAACTTTGTTCATGACATTGTGAGGCTAGTATCCAACGTTAGTAACCTTACTCTCACGGCACACCCTCTATAAAATCCCACTTTCCTCAACATTTTACACGTACAATAAACACAACTCAACTCAAATCAAATCATGGTAACATCCAAAATGCCAAACACAAGATTCGTCATGGAGGTTGCTCCACCAAAGTTCATTGTCGTTGTTAGGCGGCCATTCATGGTTGTCCTTGCAACCATCAACGAACATGAATAACGCGTCTAAAGATTTTTTATGCTTTGAAATAATGTCCGGTTTCAACCAATACCGAATGTCTTGTGGACTAAATAAGATTGAATCCGAGGCTCGTAATTTATATTTTATTTTTTTATTTTTATGTGGTATTGTGCTACGTTTTACAAGTGGCACATTGCGGTTTTTTTCGTTTATTGTACTATGAGGAAGTTTATGATCTCAAAACATCTTTGACACCCCAATTTTTTTCTATTGGGAGTAAGTTAAAGGTGGATTAATAAGCTATGTCGTAACTCGTTTTTGGCCAATTTTTTATGGTCGATTATTTGTGTTCATGGCGACTTGCTTAATGAAAATAATGAGATTTGTTATTGATAACTTCATTTATTTATGTATTATAATTTTGTGTTTGCTGTGCATGTGACCTACTATATGACAAGTTGACAACTAAAAAAAATCAAGACTACTACTTGTTAGTATAGAACCTTTTTGCAATGGTTCTATAGTAGGACGTACTCTAAGGTAGGAAAACTCTACAAAGACAGAAGACTCGACTCTATAATATAATGAAAAATGCATTGTAAAGTAGTAAACTAGTATATCGGAGATTAGTTGGATATATTTTAGAACATGATGATCTCCTATAAATATGGTAAATTATGACAATATGTAAAGAGAAATCAAAGTTGCAAGAGTGGCATGTGGAAATGGTTTCCCGCTCGCTGAACAATATGAACATGCAACCCATCCAACGAGCTCCACCTACCCTTATACATTGGTTGATCATCGGCCTCAATTCGGGTTATTGCACAAGTTATCACTATACTTTTCAAAATATCTATATAAGTAACTCTACATTTTTTTCTTCTTTTATTCTAGCCATCAACTAACATAAACTTCTATTTTCATCATCGATAACTAGCCACTTCATTTTGCCGGTCAATAACTATGACGTGGCAAGTTGAAAATTGAAAACTAAACAAAACCAACAAATGTATATACGTATTTTCCCGTTGCTTTCGCCATGGATCTCATATATTTCACCCTCCAAAAACCAAAACCTCCTCCTGCTCTCCAATAGATACTCCAGTTTCCGGCCATCATTGCAGAGTCCGGCGAAAGTTCTACCTTCAAATACGATGTGACGTGCCACTACCCGACAACGGGATGTGAATGACTGCACACCGGGCTGAACTACCACCGGTAGGATCCATTGCTAGTCGGATACACCATTTGGACCATGTTGGCTATATTTTATTTAGCTGTAATCAGTAAACTTTGGTTATTACTAGATTTTTGGTTTATGAAGTTGTTTTATGGTTTGGTGTTAATTGACGAAGAGACAACATTAAGTAAGAACATTTGAACTTTGAAGCATTAGATGATAATTTGAATATTTCGATCACTTAGATGCCATCTTAAACACAAAATATAGTTACTCCGTATATCAGAAAACTACTTACAACAATCGTTCAAAGGTGAGTAACTAAAACATTGAAACATGGTTAAAATATGAAAGAACCTTTATATTTTTCTAGTGGCACGTATCACTATATATTGGTTTTCATGATTTGAGAAAGAGTCAAAACGGGTGGCAATTGCATGAGACCTACCTTTTATGTTTAGTGATTATAAGAGCACTAGGTGTAGATGGGGAGGCTTGCCTCCCCATTCGGGTCTCACCCCTTCCACATCATCAAACACCTCAACTTCAACTAACCACAACAAACCCCCCTCACCAAACAATAAACCTCAACTTCTCCATTAGGGCCCCACCTCTTACACATTTATTTTTGTATTTATTTTTCAATCAAATTAAATTTATTTCATTCAAAACAAAAATAACTAAAATTAAAATTTTATGCTTATATTTTGAAAAAATTTAAGCAGCTAAAAAAAAAAAAAAAAAAAAAAAAAAAAAAAAAAAAAAAACCTTTAAAAAAACAAGGTCCAAAACTGTAAATATTGATAAGAAAACTACAAGGACTAAAACTGCAAATAAACTAAACCATAAGGACAAGTTTAGATGCAGCCATTTTGATAAGAAAAACAAGGATCAAAATGAATAATGTTGTCTTCTTCTTCACCAAAAACCTGTAAACACACAATATACTTAACAAAACCTGCAAACACACAAGATATAAAACCCAAAAAAAAAAAAAAAAAAAAAATGTTGCCATTTTGTCAGCCTTTTTGCTTCGCCGTGGCCACGGGGAGGTGACCAACAACGAGCAACGGCGAAGGGCATTTGGTGTGGCAGCGAGTAACGGCTCGCCGTTGAGCTTGCCAAGTCAGACGGCGAGGGAGAACAATGAGACTACACCTAGAGCTCTAATAGATACTCCCACCGTCCCAAATTTATTGTCCACTATTTACTTTTTTAGTCTTTTTTTCAACTTTGACCTTAAATATTTTTGTGGGTGTTATATAATATTTGATGCAAAATATATAAATAGATTGTGTTCTAATTGTACTTTTCAATGGTATAATTTTTCATCAAGTATTATATAATAAAAAATATAATTTATAGTCAAAGTTGAACCAGTTTGACTTTGAATATTCAAACTGGATATTAATTTTGAGACGGAGAGAGTAATTTTTTTAGTTGAATGACTTCAATAAATGTAAAAAAAAGTATAGCGACTAATATAGATATTTTAGAAGAGTATAAACTCCACAGTGCAAAACCCAGCCTCAATTCCATTGGTGGGCGGGAGGGGGGGGGGGGGGGGGAGGTTTCTTCTATCTAAACCCCATTGTTACCAATCATACATATACCCGCGCACTAAACAATATGCACATGCCAATCCAACCCAATCCAACGAGCCCCACCTAAACCCTTATAATGTTATCCATTGGCTGATCACTGGCCTCGATTTCATTGTGTGTGCGGGGGGGGGGGGGGGGGGGGGGGGTCTTCTATCTAGACCCCAGTTTACCAATCATACATATAACCAAATATATCACCGTCATTTATCCGCTGGCATGACTGTGGTGGCTGTTGCACGTCGATGTTCGTTTGTTTCCGAATTTATTCAATATTACGTCAACAAACAATATTCTTCATCATCAGCGTCACCATTTCCCATTACACCAAATATATATAACCAAATATATCACCGTCATTTATCCGCCGGCATGACTGTGGTGGCTGTTGCACATCGATGTTCGTTTGTTTCCGAATTTATTCAATATTACGTCAACAAACAATATTCTTCATCGTCAGCGTCACCATTTCCCATGACACCAACAAAACAAATCGAGGTTTCAATCATAGAATTCTCAACAAAAACTCTAACTCACCCACCATAAATTTGAATACCACAAATGGATGCAATTTGATGAATTCAAGGGATTTAGGGTACTCAAAACAACATTTCCTAATGCAAGTCTCGAATTCTAATGTAGGTCCAATTAGAGCATTTCAGTTGATGAAAGAAATTTACGGGGGTTTCGAAAATGTTGGTGCAACTGTAGCAGATTGCAAAAATTTTAGGCATGATATGAACATTTTTATTGGAGATCGTGATGCGCAGATAGTCGTGGAAAAGTTAAAGAATATGGAAAAGCATTCTGATGGTTTCTTCGTGGATTATTACAAACGAGAGGGTGATTCATTGCGTGGTTTATTCTGGGTTGATAACGCTACAAAGCTGAATTATAAGCATTTTGGCGATGTTATTTCATTTGATGCTACCTTTAGATCCAACAACAAGTAATATCTTATATTTCAACTTATATTACTTTTATATTTTTACTGATACACCTTAAAAAAAAAAGAAAAAAAAAACACTAAACTAAACTTATGCACTGTTTTTTATCCAAAATAAATGGTTAGCAGATACAAAATGGTTTTCGTACCGTTCACTAGTATTGATAAGCATAATCATTCTATCACTTTTGGAGCTAGATTGCTTTCTGACGAGACCATTTCTTCTTACAAGTGGCTGCTTTGAGCGTTTCAAAAAGCATTCAGTACTGATCCCCAAGTCGTTGTTATAGACCAAGATCCTTCCATGAAACAAGCGTTTGAGGCTATATTTCCTAATGCCCGACACCGGCTATGCATGTGTCACCAAATATATCACCGTCATTTATCCGCTGGCATGACTGTGGTGGCTGTTGCACGTCGATGTTCATTTGTTTCCGAATTTATTCAATATTACGTCAACAAACAATATTCTTCATCATCAGCGTCACCATTTCCCATTACACCAAATATATATAACCAAATATATCACCGTCATTTATCCGCCGGCATGACTGTGGTGGCTGTTGCACATCGATGTTCGTTTGTTTCCGAATTTATTCAATATTACGTCAACAAACAATATTCTTCATCGTCAGCGTCACCATTTCCCATTACACCAACAAAACAAATCGAGGTTTCAATCATAGAATTCTCAACACAAACTCTAACTCACCCACCATAAATTTGAATACCACAAATGGATGCAATTTGATGAATTCAAGGGATTTAGGGTACTCAAAACAACATTTCCTAATGCAAGTCTCGAATTCTAATGTAGGTCCAATTAGAGCATTTCAGTTGATGAAAGAAATTTACGGGGGTTTCGAAAATGTTGGTGCAACTGTAGCAGATTGCAAAAATTTTAGGCATGATATGAACATTTTTATTGGAGATCGTGATGCGCGGATAGTCGTGGAAAAGTTAAAGAATATGGAAAAGCATTCTGATGGTTTCTTCGTGGATTATTACAAATGAGAGGGTGATTCATTGCGTGGTTTATTCTGGGTTGATAACGCTACAAAGCTGAATTATAAGCATTTTGGCGATGTTATTTCATTTGATGCTACCTTTAGATCCAACAACAAGTAATATCTTATATTTCAACTTATATTACTTTTATATTTTTACTGATACACCTTAAAAAAAAAGAAAAAAAAACACTAAACTAAACTTATGCACTGTTTTTTATCCAAAATAAATGGTTAGCAGATACAAAATGGTTTTCGTACCGTTCACTAGTATTGATAAGCATAATCATTCTATCACTTTTGGAGCTAGATTGCTTTCTGACGAGACCATTTCTTCTTACAAGTGGCTGCTTTGAGCGTTTCAAAAAGCATTCAGTACTGATCCCCAAGTCGTTGTTATAGACCAAGATCCTTCCATGAAACAAGCGTTTGAGGCTATATTTCCTAATGCCCGACACCGGCTATGCATGTGTCACAAAAATACAGAAATTAACCACTAAGGTATATTAAGTTCATTTTTTTTATATATTATCGGTGCATTATTTTAAGACTGATGTAGTGAATTTTTGATAAATGTGATGCACTAATTTGTAATATTGATACATTAATTTCTTTACAAGTTGGTATATCAATATGTAACAAAACTGATTTTAAGAAAAGACTAATGTAATATTGATGCACTAATTTCTTTACAGGTTGGTACATCAATATGTAACAAAACTGATTTTAAGAAAAGACTTTGTGAAATTATGTGGAATGATCATATTTCTCCTAGTATTTTTGAAGAAGAGTGGGATTCTATTATTAATGATTTTGATCTTAGTAGACATAAGTGTCTTTCTAACATCTATGATATGAGGGTAAGATGGATTCATGCGTTTCTTCATGTTGAAGATATGGAAGCCTATTTATAAGACATGCTGCAGTCAGAATACAATCAAACCAAAACTTCAAAGGAATTCCCCCTTGAAACATAAGGTTCCTAGCTACATTGAGTAGGTGCCTATGTTTCCTCTCTACAATCCCATTTTGCTAAGGTGTATGAGCACATGAAGTTTAATGTATGACTCCTAGATCAAAAAACATTTGAATCATTTTCTTATTTCATAAATTCAGTCCCATTATCAGATCTTACCGTCTTAATTTTGACATCAAATTGATTATGTATCGAATTTATAAAAGAAACAAATACATCAAAGATTCATTCTTAGCCTTAACTAAGTAGACCCACACATCTCTAGAATAATCATCAACAATAGTCTAGAAGTATTTTATATATCTCTCTGCTAGGAACTCTGTAATGGCCCCGTAAGTCAAGGTGAATAAGTTCAAGAAGTTTCTTAGACTTATGGTCAGACAAAGGAAATGGATCCTTTGTCTGCTGAGCATTATGACAAATTTCATAAACAGGTACATAGGTGTTTTTGGATAAGTGAAGATCAGACTGTATCACAGAGAAGACCTGATCAGTAGGGTAACCAAGTATGTTGTGCCAAGCCAATTTAGAAACACTACAAAACACAACCATATTACACTTACCAACAGAACTACTAGAATGCAAATCAAACAGGTAAAGACCTCTAGATTAACTACTAGCCCCTAGAATTTTCTCCCCTTTCAAGTCCTAAATATAACACTTACCTTCATTAAACCCAAAAAACATTTTACTATAACTGATTAACTTGTTAACAAACAAAAGACTCACACAATAACCACGAACAACATGAACATCATACAAAACCACATTATTAGTTAACTTTAAATTTCCCACATGACTAATTGTAGCAAGTGTTCCATTAGGGTGTCTAACAGTAATTTTTAGATTAGTTATGTCAACATCATTAAACATGCTAACAGTAGACATAGTCAGGTGTTGATTAGCACTTGAATCAATAATCCAACCTATAAAAATAGTTGTAATAGTCAGACTGGTTTTAGCAAAAAAGAATTTAGAAAAATTGATATTGAACCAAACATTACTATTAAAGAATGAATCCTTACCTGCCATGTTGGCATGTATACTCCTTGATGGAGTTTCATTGATCAAAGACAAAAGTTTCTTCATCTACTCAAAAGTAAAACCAGTAGATGATTGTTTTTTCACTTTGTTTGACATCAACACTAGCATTAATGTTATGTTTAAAACCACCCTGCTTAACATGATTATTATTTCTTACAAAACCAGATGGAAAACCAACAATTTTTTAACATCTTTCTATAGTATGTCCAATTTTACCACAATTTTTCCAATTTAGATTTGGGTTTGGACCTCTATTAGCAACATTCGTCATAGAACCTCTAGTGTTATTGTTGTTATTATTATAAACTCTTCTATTATTGTTAAAAGTTTTAATAGCAAAAGAAGAAGCATTCAGTTTAGACTCAGTAACACTAGAACTGATGGATCTAAACACCTTGATCTGTGTTAGAATGATACTTTGAGTTATATCACTAAGTATGCGGAATCTAGTTAGTAATACTTAGAAGTTTGATTGTGAATGAAACAGTTGTATATGAATGAAAAGAATTGTATATATCAAACGGTTAGCTCCAATAATAATAATAATAATAATAATAATAATAATAATAATAATAATAATAATAATAATAATAATAATAATAAGAGTGATCTTTGTATCACTAGGGTTACAACCTTGAAGCTCTAAGAAAAACATATGTCTAACCTTAACCTATGACCTCCTTTTATAGCACAAGGAGTCCTCTTCTACAAGATACGTATAACTCTAATAGAATAAGATATACACAAGATCTATTCTATATTTATCTTTACAAGTTTCCTAACAGTTATCCTAATAGCAGTGGTAATAAAATGTACTAGCAGTGGTAATGAGTTTCCACTGCTAGTGCATTCTTCAGCAGTTGTAATCTTCATACTTAGCCGTGGTAACTATTAATATAATTCCCAACAATCCTCCCCTAAACTTATGATTAACATGTAAATCAATAAGTTTCTTCAAGCAGTCAGTAGATATGAGGATATGGGAATTCTTCCAAACACTTATCTTCTTTTTCTTAACTCCTTATCAGCTCTCACACTTTGATCATAAATTCTCTGTAACAAATCTTCTATGACTTCACTTCTTTCCCAACATCTGAGCTTAACTGACATCATAACAGTGAGAACTCCCACTCTCAATGGATAATCCTTCTCAGCTAACATAAACACATCAACTCCATCTTGAGTAGAAACATGATGTACATCACTTGAATCATAGAATTTCCACAGAGTATTCATATTGTGAGCTTCAAATCTCCAATACCTATCACTTGGATCAGGTTCATATAATCTTCTAAAGTGAACCCACAACTCTTGAGCTTTGACATCAACAAGTTCATCTTTCTTGGACTGATCTTGAATAATCCTCCACAAAGTATCCAAGTCTTCTCTATCACAAGATCTAACAACATCTTCAAAATCTCTGCAAATACTTGTGACATTACCAGTTCTGATAATCTTCCATGCTACACCAAAATCATCAGAATAGATTTCCCAACCAACTACTGGATATCTTGTTTGTAAAGGTTCTATATTAAGCACATCAGTTTCAATATACACCATATTGGTAACTTGTTCTTCAGTCAACTTGCTAACACCTTCTTTTGCTTGAGATGACTCCTAAGTCTTTAATTTCTTAGCATCTTTGAATTCAAGACTCACTCCTGACCTTTTTGACTTCATAAATGTAGATTCTTTATCCATAGGGATGAAATGACTATCCTGTCTTTTAAGCCTGTAGTAAATACCTTCAATCTGATCATGTGTCATTCCTTTAAATTGTGCCATCTTCGTATTTCCAACATGACAACAATAGGTCTTCATCTCAGCAATAATTTGAGTCTTTGTAGGTTGTCTTGGTTTCTTTTGACCCTTTCTTACTGTGCCAATGATGTCATCAAGTGCATGTTGATTCTTCATCTGAATGAAGTCCTTCAATTGAGCAGACCTTTGATCTTCATTTAAAGTTGTATTTGCAATGAGTTCAATTGCCTTCTTTCTAATCACTGGATCATTTGCAATCATGAACTCAATTTCTTCTTTTGTAGGCACATAAGTGAACATTGGAGGTTTCTCATGTAATTTGGTTGGTGGAACAATAGAAAGTGGTTCTTCAATCACTGTTTCCAGTTTATCCAACCTCTTAGCTTCCATGAAACTTGCAATCTCTTCTTCCTCTTGCTTTTTCTTCTTTTCAATTTCAGCTGCAGCTAATTCCTTTGCCAATTCTGCATCATAATCTATCTGAGCTTGTTCTTTCTTTGAAATCTTCTTTGATTGTAGCTCAGATGATTCATCAACAACTTGAACGTTTCCTTTGTCTAATCTTTTTATTTGAAATTCTGCATCAGCAACATCCACTACATCTGTTTCTGTTTCCACTGTGACTTTATGAGTTTCAACTGCTTCAGCAAAAATCTCGTTAGATCCCACAGCTTTATCTTCCTTTTCTTGAACATTATCAAAATCATCAAACTCAGCAAAATCTTGTTCAAAATTTAATCTCCTCCCCTTAAACTCAGCTTCAGTTCTAATCCTCCCCTGTTTAGGAGAATTCTCCAAATCTTCACTAAAATATGCTGAGTCATCATCATTATGAGGTGGAGTGGAAGATCTATGCTTCTTTAGGTTTTCAACTTCATCCTGTAACCTTTTAATCTCAGCCTTTATTTGATTAAGCTCTGTGGCATGTTGTTGCTTGGTCATTACCAGATCTTTCTCCAGAGCTGTAACCTGTTTGACTAACTTGGTACATAATTCCATCAATTCATTTGGTTGCACACTTCCCTCAACACTTCCAACTGTGTGACCTATTAGGAGAGATGAATCATAGGGCATTGATTCAGGCTCTTCTTTAGTTGGACTAGGAGGAAGCCTTGAACCACCACTGCTGGTTCCTAAACCAAAAGGTTCAGCAACATGCAATGTTGAGATGAAAGGAGTTGGCTGTTTTTTTTGCCTCCTCTCATATGTGTGAGTTACTGCAGGGGTATGTTGAATAGGTGGAACTATAATTGTGGGTGTGTGTTGGGATACAACTGGGATGGTTGCATCTCCACCCTGTACCTGTGAAATCTTTGAAAGCATTTCAGGAAAAAGTGGTTTAACCTCCTCATTCCAAAGTTCTGAAGCCTTGCACATATTTTGAAAAACTTTTGGCTTAAGACAGGGGGTTTGATAAACTCGTTTATGGGTTTGCAGTTGAAATTCATTTAACACTGCTTGTACAAACCTTGGATACATCAAAAATTTATATGAACTCTTTACATTGCCTTTCATATTATTGAAAATAAACTTTGAAAAATTGAAAGTCCTATCAGTAGCCAAGCAAACCAAAGGGTAAGCCATGGTTGATGCAAATTGCTCATAAGATGTTTTCTTAGGTCTTAGGCAATGTAAAAGAGTATGTATTAAAAATCTCTAATGGGGACAAAAACATCCTTTTCTGAAAGTAACTTTTTGATCAGATGTATCATACCCCATGGAAGCAATATTTTTGAAAATATCTGAATTGGGTAATGTCATGATACCATTGAGATCATCCAATTAGAGAACTCTCCTCAAGGATGACTCAGTAACATCAATGGTTACCCCATCAACTGTGGCTCTAAGAGCTTCCACAGTTTTGTGTGTGTCTCCATGTTCAATAGTTATGGACTCCACAGTGTTCCAGAACTGTTTGATATGAGAAACAAAGATTGTGGGATTAATAGTTAAAGCATACCTTATGTGGGTTGTATTGAGAAAATCCACAACCTGATGGAAAACAGGGCCACTCTTTTCGTTTGACTTTTGTAAATAGGCCACTTAGTTGTGCTCCTCAGCAAAGTTTAGAATCGCCATAATTTTGTGAGAGAAAGATAAAAGTGTTAGTAATCGAGAATAAGAATCAAGCCGTATGATGATTAATTTACACTAATAGGGTTTGAGGAGTATGCATAATGTGAATTATCTTAAGAAAGAAATTATCTTTGGAAAAAGAATAAATTAAAATTGGTAAGTGGATAATTCACAAAAAGTTACCTTATTAATAAGGAAACACGGTTATTTTACAACGGCTAGTTAAAAAATAAGATTACTAACACAACAGTTGTAACGGCTAGTTCACCAGTGGTAAAAATTACACTTGCAGTGGTAAATTGTGAACTAGCAGTGGTAAATTTTCACAAGATATCAAAGAGCAGTGGTAAGTAAAACATGTAAAATTAGCTGCTCTAATCATAGTTTTTAGCAAACTATCAGCTATAAATGGATTTGATATGTCTTTACCATGAGCCGTTTGCTATGGACTAGCCAACTCTTCATCACATGGAATAAGGTGAGTTAATGACCATATAGTTTTTTGGTAAACTATCAACCATAAACGGATTTGAGAAGTCTTTACCAGTAGCCGTTTGCTCTGGACTAGTTGATTCTTATGTTGATTAGACATGGTGAATCAATAACCATTTGTTGTGTGTCTGATATACACACCTTATAACTCCAATTACCCATACAATATTGGTTTGCATTCTGCATAAGTAAGAAACACCAAGCATAACCAATATAATTTTAACCTAAAGTAACTTTTTGACCAAGTTACTATTCATAAAAATATCTTTCCATAGTTAACCCGATAATATCCAAATTTACTCCTCCAACCTACCAAAACAGATAAGAATAAAGAACCTTCATTAATTATACTTCGACCTTGACTTTGCTTATAAAAGGGGGCTCAAAACACATAATTCTGCATCAAAACGTATCTTCAATATCACAAACCCTACAAATCATCATGAGTTGGTTTCCTTTAATCTACATCTCATCTGATGACACCTCTGATGAGGAAATCAGTTATTGCTCTGACTCAGAAGAACTTTCAGCTGGATGGAGTGATTATTTTCCTCTAAGTGCTGCAACAGCTACATCCTCCAACATGAAGCCTAACAAGAATATTTCAGCTGCTCCTGCTCCATCTCTAGAGTTTTATTCAAGCTCTTCATCTGATGATGATGATCCAACCTATACCTTATCCAAGGAGCTTCCAAGAGCCCTCACTACAGCTTTGGAGTCAGCCATAGTCGACATGAAGTGGCCTGCTGTTGAGAAGCCTTCACAATTGCCAAAGCCTCCCAAGCAAGTGTTGGGCCTTGCTTGTCCAAGAAAGCAACTTTCTTTTGATGACAAAAGAAAGAAAGCTTCTAAGGGCAAGCATGATTATGAGGGAAAAGGGAAGAAACCCATGGAGTAGCTGGTTTGAAGGTTTAGGTGTTAGGTTGTGAATCCCTGTGTTTTGTGATGTTCTGTTTGTGGTTAGACTCTCTGAATGGATGTACTTTGTTTCCTCATGAATGAATTAATAAAAGTACTTTTATATTTTTCTTTGTCACTGAGAGAGCAAATCTTTCCACTGTTGTATCATGGTTTCCACTGTGCTTTAATTCCTCTGCATACAAGTTAGTAGAAAACCATACAAACATATACAAACAATATTAGTACCTAAAAACTATCCTGCAACACTGAAAAGTTTTAGACATCAAAGATTTATGGATTTAGCATTCCAATACCTGTTACCAAGTACTGAAACCTACCCACATCAAGCCCTTTTGTTAATAAATCAGCATAGTTGTCATCAGTATGAATTTTGACAACATTAATAGACTTTTTCTCATAACGATCTCTGATAAAATGATGTCTGATTTCAATATGTTTAGTTTTAGTGTGTTGCACAGGATTTTTAATAATGCATATGGTACTACTATTGTCTATATAGATAATGGTGTTCATGAAATTGTACCCATAATCCAACAATTGATTCTGAAGCCATAAGATCTGAGCACAACAGCTGGCAGCAGCTACATATTCTGCTTCAGTGGTTGAAGTAGCCACCATTGTTTGTTTCTTGCACTGCCATGACACCAATCTACATCCAAGAAATTGACATCCACCTGTAGTTGACATTCTATCCAAACTTGCACCAGCATAATCACTATCTGAGTATGTGATCAATTCCATAGGGGATTCTCTTGGATACCACAATCCTAGATTAGGATATGTCTTCAAATACCTGAAAATCTTTTCTATTGCTGTCATATGTGATGTCTTTGGAGTAACTTGAAATCTTGCACAAGCACATACAGCAAACATGATGTCTGGTCTTGATGAAGTAAGATACATCAGAGAACCAATCATAGATCTGTAGGTGTGCACATCAACATCTGCTCCACTAGCATTCTTCAACAATAGATGAGTAGTTTTATCAGCAGGGGTATTTGAAGGTTTTGCATCAGTAAATTTGAACTTCCTTATAATCTCAGTCACATATTTGTCTTGACTGATAAAGATTCCATCTTTACTTTGTTGTACTTGCAGCCCTAAAAAGAATGTAAGTTCTCCCATAGAACTCATTTGAAATTCATCTTTCATCAGCTTTTCAAACTCTTTGCACATCTCTTGTCTAATAGATCCAAAGATGATATCATCAACATATACTTGAACAAGTAGAATATCACCCTTGTCTTTCTTGATGAACAAAGTTTGATCAATCTTTCCTCTATGAAACCCATTATTCAACAGATATGTAGCTAAGGTTTCATACCACTTCCTTGGAGCTTGATGTAAGCCATAAAGAGCCTTAACAACTTTATACACTTTATTAGGGTATTGAGGATCTTCAAAGCCTGGAGGTTGAGAGACATAGACCTCCTCAACAATCTTTCCATACAGGAAGGCACTCTTAACATCCATTTGATAGACAGTAAAGCCCATAAAGGATGCATAGGCTAAAAACAATCTAATAGCCTCAATCCTTGCAACAGGAGCAAAAACTTCTTCATAGTCAATACCCTCCTCTTGAGTGTATCCTTGAGCAACTTATCTAGCTTTGTTCCTGATAACAATACATCTTTCATCTTTCTTGTTTCTAAAAACTCACTTAGTACCAATCACCTTCATACCATCAGGCAAATCACAAAGAACCCAAACCTTTTGAAGTTTGAACTGCAACAACTCCTCTTGCATTGCTTCAACCCAGCTAGATTCTTCTAAAGCCTTATAAACATTTTTAGGCTCCACTTGTGATTGAAAACAAAAAAACAAACATTCATTCTTGTTCTTATGCTTCTTGGACTCATAAACTTCACTAATGAATCCATGAACATCATCTTTCTTTGTCTGCCTTCTTGTCTTGACACCTGATTGTAATTCACCAATAACATTTTCAAGTGGATGCACTTTGTGAATTGAAGTCTGTGATGTGATAGGAATATCATATGTTGGCATGTTAGAGATCTCAACATCATCACTGGGTGATTCCTGAGATGAATTTTCCACATTTGGACTATCAGTGGAAACTTCTGGCCTTGCAGTGGTAAATGCTGGCTTAGTAGTGGCAACTGCTGGTTTTGAAATTTTAGGTACCCATTTGTGGTTATAGTAAACTTTCTTTTCAAAATAGGTCTTTTTCCCTGTTTGTGCAGATTTAACAAAAGTTGTAATAGGTTTTGCACTCTTAGTAGGGGACTTAGGGTAAACTCTGTTTATATTTCTAGCAGTGGCAACTGCTGGTTTAGAAGTGGAAAGAGTTTTGATGCCAGAGTTAAGCAAAACAGACCTGGGAATCATCTTGCTTAGTGGATTTGGGTGAGTAAAGTTATTAGCATTATTTCCATTCACCCTGGTATTCCCAAACACTTCCCTTCTACCCATGTGATAGTTACAATTATAATGAAGATGTTCAAAACTACCACATATGTAACAAGGTTTGTTGTTGAACACAAAGTCACTACCAAACTGCCTAGATTTAACATGATTCCAACTCCTCTTATTCCCCCTAGGAGTTGTTGACCTACTTCTGTACATCTCTGCATATCTAGTAGTGGGCCTAGTGTAATTAGCTTGTATCCTAGGCTTTTCTTTGACAACTTTAGGAATACACTTTTTAACTTCCACATGAACACTTTCAGGAACACTAGTTTTAGACTTAACATTCAAACATTCATCTTTAAGAGATGAGTCACTAGCACTATCAAATGTATCAACCTCAACCTGAACCTTTTCAATAGCAGCTTCTTTAACAAATTTTGGTCCATAGGTCATGGTTGGTTCCTGGAACTCTTCTAATCCTGTGTGTGCTAAGTCAATACCAGGAGGTGATGGAACACCTCTTAGAGGTGGTGGAACTGATTTATATCCTACTCCTGATTTGGCTTTGTTTACAACTTGGGCCTCCCAAATTTTGTCAATACACTTGGATTGATGATCTAGTGTATTACAAGTTATCTGTATATTCTCATTGGCCCTTTTAACTTTCACTAACTCTTCCCTAAGAGCCTTATTCACAGCAACCTTATAATCTAAGTCACTTTTTAAAATAGCAATATCATCATTGAACTTAGATTCATTGGCTCTATAATGCTCTAATTGTGCTTCTAAAACAGCCAGACCTCTTTTATGATTTGCTAAGTTATAATTAGTTTGATTTAACTCTAGCAATTGTTCATCATATTGTTCTTTAAGTTTCTCATAATCTTTTAAAGCCTTACAAGTTTTAGAACAAGCATTATTAATTTGTACCTCATAGTCAGAAAAAGCCATAAGTGCAAGCTCAGTAGTAATCATTACAGACTCTGAACCATCTTCTTCATCCTCAGCCATATAGCTCCAATCATAGCTCACTCTATCAATGGCCAATAGCACCTTTGGTTCTTCAGTTGTAGGTTCTTTCTTCTTGTCCTGCTTATACCAAGTTGACATGTTATCAGGCTTCTTTGGTTTCCTGCATTCCTTGGCAAAGTGCCCCTTCTTATGATAGTTGTAGCACTCCACCTTCTTTTTATCAAAACCTACAGTTTCATTGCCATTTATGGTGATCTTCCTACCAGTCTTCCTCCAGAACTTCTTTGCCTTTAAGCTTAGTAATGCAACCTGCCATTTAATGTCCATCTCTTCCATGTCATCCTCATCAATTTGATCCAAGTCCTCATGTGTGAGAATTGAACCATTCATCTGTCTTGACAGAAAGGCATAAAAGGTAGAATCACTAAGACCAGCAATCTGTCTTTTTGAACTAGCAGTGGAAACACCTCCATTGCCAGTGGAAACAACAATGTTAGCATCATCATCATCATCACTATCACTCTCTTCATCTGAACTATCATCAACAGATGATGATATGAGTGCTAAATTCCCTGATCCTGAACTTAGTTTGCCAGCTTTCTTCAACCTCTGTTCAATAACCTTAAAGTTATTGTACAAATTATTAAGCTTCATAGTCTCCAATTTTGGCTTGTCTTCCCATACTGCAACATTTGTACTAAACTCAGAGGGTAAACTTCTTAAGAACTTTAGATTGAGGTCTTCCCTTTCCACCTCAATTCCAAACACAGTGAGTTGAGTAACAATCTTTTGAAGCCTTGTAAAGATGCTGTCAATTGATTCATTACTTGTTGAACCAAAGGTTTCATAAGTCTGTTTCAACAAGGTCTTCTGTGTCTTCTTGGTGGAATCATTACCACCAAAAACATTGCAGATCTCCTCAAATAAAGTTTGTGCAGTCTTGTACTTGCTGAAAGCTAGAATTTGATCTCTGGGAAGTGTCATCAACAGCAAGCCTCTGGCCTTCAGATCATTCTTCATCTGAAGTCTTTCATCATTGGTGACTGGTCCAGTGTTGATCTTTAGTACTTCCTTGCCATCAATTATTTCTGAGTTAGTACCCGGTTTGAAAGAATTTCCAAACATAATGATCTCCCAGAGTGCATAGTCTTGCACCATAAAGAATTGTTCGATCATAAGCGTCCACATCTCATAGTCATTCAACTTAAGCTTGGGAAGCTTAGCAGCAATGTCGGACTGACTAGTTTCTGTCTCCATTGAATCTTCTGAGTGAACTTGGGGTCTTCTAAATCAAAGTATCAAAGCCTAGCTATGATACCACTTGATGGATCTAAACACCTTGATCTATGTTAGAATGATACTTTGAGTTATATCACTAAGTATGTGGAATCTACTTAGTAATACTTAGAAGTTTGATTGTGAATGAAACAGTTGTATATGAATGAGAAGAATTGTATATATCAAACGGTTAGCTCAAATATTATTAATAATAATAATACGAGTGATCTTTGTATCACTAGGGTTACAACCTTGAAGCTCTAAGAAAAACATATGTCTAACCTTAACCTAGGACCTCCTTTTATAGCACAAGGAGTCCTCTTCTACAAGATACGTATAACTCTAATAGAATAAGATATACACAAGATCTATTCTGTATTTATCTTTACAAGTTTCCTAACAGTTATCCTAACAGCAGTGGTAATAATATGTACTAGCAGTGGTAATGAGTTTCCTCTGCTAGTGCATTCTTCAGCAGTTGTAATCTTCATACTTAGCTGTGGTAACTGTTAATATAATTCCCAACAAGAACCCTCTGTGGGATTCCTCTCTATAAATAGTAGCATATGCATCTTTTACCTTAGGGAGTAGATTCCTGGTTAAAAGAATAGTCGT
Organism: Artemisia argyi; assembly: GCA_030686995.1. Taxonomy (NCBI): domain Eukaryota; kingdom Viridiplantae; phylum Streptophyta; class Magnoliopsida; order Asterales; family Asteraceae; genus Artemisia; species Artemisia argyi. The sequence continues at coordinate 290,320,435 of CM060709.1, forward strand.
CACAGGCTGGTAGTAGTCATCAAGGCCCATGAGAAACTGCATCAGCTTCATAAGCTACTATGATAGTAATCAGCAACAGAACTACCACCTTGTTTAACAGAATTAATTTTTTGCAACAAATTATAAACAACATGCCTATCAACTTTATCATAAGTCTCTTATAATTCTTTCCAAACAGAAGCAGCATTCTCAGAAAAGACATAAACCCATGTAAACATCTTGAGAAACAGAATTCATAATCCAAGTTAACACAGTGGCATTACACTTATCCTATTGAGTAGTAAGAACATCACTAACAACGAAAGACTCTCATAAACAAGAACCATCTACAAAGCTAAACTTATTCCTAGCCTGTAGAGCAAGTTTTATAGCACCAGATCATATCCTATAATTTTCAGTTCCAAGAAGTTTAAATGGAATTAAGGCAGTACCACTATTATAATTAGTTTGTATATGTAAAGGATTAACAACAGCTAAATTGTTAATCAAAACATGTAGAGTACCACTACCACCAGCATTACCCCTAATCATAATAGTAGATAAGCAAATAACATAATAAACCAACAAGATATAAGAAACATAAATTCAGACACAAGAAACCAACACAAGCAATAAATAGCAATAACCAACAACTAACATAACAAATCAGACAAACAATATAAACTTGAAAAGCACAACTAGGGTTTCATGAAACCCTAACTAATCAACCCATTTGAAACACTATATCTCAACCCAAATAGCGTAAAACCACCATGGACATTAGGGGTGTTATCGGGTTGGGTTATCGAGTAATCGGGTCTTGTCGGGTCGGGTGAGTCGGGTTTTGGTTTGAAAAAAACTAACCCGCAACCCGACCCGATAAAGAGTCGGGTTATCGGGTTCGGGTTGATATCGGGTCGGGTGTTGTCGGGTCGGATGATTCGGGTTATCGGGTGACCCGATTAAGTAACAACAAGTAAAAAACATTATTTAAGAAAATTGGTATGGTCATCCGTTTTTACTTCTATTTTTTTTACTTTTATGCTATTGCATTATTTTTTTTTACTTTTTTTACTTTTATGCTATTGCATTATTTTTTTTACTTTGTCATCCATCATTTGTACCTTCATAGTATTGAATATTAATTAAAGTTGTTGACAAGATTCCAAATCCGTTAATTATTTCAATTGAAAGATACTAAAATGTGAAAGTTTTCCATGTGCTACTAACCTTGTGAGTGGAACTTTCAACTCAGAATTCAAGAACAACAGAAAAAGTCCAACAACATATTAGATCACAAAATATCAGTTCCACACATACTGATGTCAAACCTGGGTGTAATAGATAAAAAAAGAGCATCTACACTTGGTCGGACACACCCGCTAACCCAATGCAAATGCCTCTTATCCCTACTGCAGCCCAAGACTAGAATCAAAAATCCTTAAACTGGTACAATAAACCTCACTTTGTAACCACTGATGTCACACTTGCTGTCTTTCAAATTAGTACCAAACGAATGCCACAAAGAAGCACACTAATTCATAGAAACAAAAAACGACAATACAACATCTTCTATTTTTTTTCAAATCCAAAGATAGATCTGCAGCAGACCCAAAGATAAATTGCATACCTGTATGTGCATGACCCAAACATATGTGCAGCAGATCAGTATCATGGTCAAACACTCATTTGCAACATATGCAGCAGACTCAAACACTCATTTGTATTACAAAACAGATTCAATAGACAGATTCTATAGTACAAAACAGATTCTATAGCATTTGCACAAACAGATTCTATAGACCCAGTCACCCAAACACTCATTTGCAGCAGGCTTGCAAAAAGACTTATAGTACAAAACATAACACTAATGATTAAAATCAGTTCAAACATCCACTAGTACAGAACCAAAGACTAAAGATTAAAGAAGTTCAAACATTCGCTAGTTCAAAAACCAAAGACTAAATACTAAAACGAAAAACCAAAGACTACAAACTACATCCAATAGTTCAAACATCAGGAGTACAAAAACCAAAAACTAAAGACTAAATTGAGCACAAACTAGCATCGATCTCCAATTTCAATCTTCAATTCAATCATTCAAACGTGCACCTTCTTGCTCCATCAACTCTACATAAAGGAGCATTAAAAATATTTAGATATATATAATATGTATAATATAGTCAAATATATAAGATAAAAGAGGTACCTTTTTTCTATTTTTGCAATGGTATCCATGTCTTCTTCCTTTTCAGGATTTAAACTTATACGAAGCCAATCTTGAGCACAAACTAAGCATTCGATAGTTTTGTCACCTAAAGAGCTCCGATATGAATCCAAGACTCGGCCACTCGTGCTAAATACCGACTCCGAAGCTACTGTTGAGATTGGAATGGCCAACAAATCTCTAGCCATTAAAGATAGAATTGGAAACCTAGGGCTGTTTACTTTCCACCATAGCAAAATATCAAAATGCACGTTTTTATCAAAAGGTTCACAAAATTCACCGGTGTACTTATCTAATTCACTTGTTGATGAACTAGATGATTGGTCCGTTTTCATCTTACTTCTCAACACATCTCCATGATCGAGTTCGTTGCTAGTATTAGTGGTCCTTGGCCTTTTCCCTAAGGTTGAAGATGAATTAGAAGACGGAGCATGAATACGCACGTAATCTTCATAAAGAAGTTTCATTTTCCCTTTAATGTAATCTTTTTTCTTTACCACAACTGATATGCCTTCCCTTCCGTAATGGTCATCCACAATTACATCAAAAAATTCATACTTGTTCTTTGGGTCAAGAATGAAAGCAAAGTACACCAATAAATTCATGTTTTCAACCTCACCATAATATTTTTCATATTTTGGTTTCATCGCCTTAGCAATGTCATAGAGATGTTTATCCATAGGTGGTTCATCATGAATATCACAATCAAGTTGTGCTCTTAAAAGAGCACGAATTGAGGCTAATTCATTGACTAGTGTATGTGATGTCACATACTTTGTCCTGGAAATTCTCAAAGTAATATCATAAGAAGTTTTTAAAAAATGACACAACTTTTTAGCTTTAACCCAATCTTCCGATGTTGGAACCGAATAACCTTGGTTTACAATATGAAGCCCAAAATCCACATCTTCTAAATCGTATCGAGCAAAAGCATCTTTATATTCATGAGCTACTTCTAACATATTGTAAGTGGAGTTCCACCTAGTTGGACAATCAAGTACCAAACTCTTAGTGCTATCACATCTAAAACTTTGAGCACATTTATTAAACTTTTCAATCCTAGTACCCGACTTTTTAATCCACTTAACGGCATACCTAATGCTTTCAATCGACTTACCAACATGTTTTATGCCATCTTGCACTATAAGGTTGACAATATGAGCCGCACATCTAATATGAAGCCATTATCCTAATAATAAACAATCATGGTTTTTTCAATTGAATAAGCTTCATAAAACCAATAGCATTATCATTTGAGCTTGCATTATCAACTCAAATAGACAAAACATTATTGAAACCTCATTCATTCAAACAATTCTCAACCCCCTTTCCTATATCAATCCCCCGATGGCCATCAAGAAGACAAAAATTCAACACTTTCTTGACCAAATTCCAGTTATTATCTATAAAGTGGCCCGTAATAGCCATATAACTCTTCTTTTTAATGGATGTCCAAGTGTCGGTAGTCAAACACAAACCCTACCAATATTTTTTCTAATTGTTTCACGAAGCTTGTTTTTCTCCTGTAAACACAGCCCTAAACACTCTTGTGTAATAGCACCTCGACACGGAACATCAAATAAAGGTTGGTTGATTCTTTGATAATACCTAAATCATGAATTCTCAACAAAGCTAAATGGGAGCTCATCGACAACTATCATGTGTGCTAAAGCTTCCTTACTTTTTTTTGATCAAACTTCCATGCCATCATCTTTTTTGCATCACCACCCTCAAAAGTTATATTAGTTTAAGAAGTACTATTTTTTTCTAAGTATTGCATGTCGTTAGATGATTAATCATATTCGTATTACCATGCTTTCTAGAGTGGCATAAGTAAATTCTGCCACAATGTTTACATTTAGCTTTTTTGTCGATAGGTTTCTCACCTTTTTTAAGCTTTAGTTCTTCAAAATCGATCCATACAGGTGATGTTTTTTTGCGGCCCTTTGGTTTTTCTACCTCCTCCTCCATGTCGCTTCCCTCAACCTCCACAACAGGTACTTGATTAACTGAGTTTGATTCCAATGTCATCTAACAACAATAAAAAAAAGAGAGAGAAAAAAAATCAACAATACAACAACTAATAAGTTAAATACATGTCAAAACTTCAACTAAAAATCAAACAATAAACCATATTATTGAACAATTACCTTTTCTTTGAATGATGCTGATCATGTGAGTTGTGAGGGAAAAGTATGGATAACTAAGAGATGATAATTGATCGAATGATTTTTGAGGTTGAGTAGAAAAATGGATTTGTCAGGGAAGGGTTTACAGATGTGTAAATGTGTAATGATGAAAAATGGGTAAACCAAAGGTTTCATGCATAGGAAATAGATATTAAGCACACTATAGACTTGACTCATGTTCCCTAAAAAGTAATAATTAAAAAGCAATAAGTGATTGTCGGGTCTTATTGGGTTGACCCGATAACCCGATAGTATTTTTTTATTAGCCCTAACCCAACCCGATAACACTATCGGGTTATCGGGTTCGGGTCAAAACAACCCGAATAGCTTTTTTGACCCGATTAGCCTTATCGGGTTCAGGTCGGGTCAACCCGACCCTACTGACACCTCTAATGGCCGTTAAGGAAACAACCTCAATTAACCAATTACACCACCAGATCAAGAAACCCTCAAATCTCACGATACCCTAGAAAACCAAGAACCGCCAAATCTTAGAACCGTGGCTCTGATACCATGTAAAAATGGTAAAAACACACAAGAACACACAATCTCACCCAACCAACCACCCCTTTGTGAATTTTAATACTAAAAGCTAAAGCGGATAAGTCTCCAAAGGACGCTTACCAAACAAATTACAAAAGACAAATATAATCCCCACTAGGTGGATCTTATCAACCTCACTACAAGAATCACTCAAATACACTCAAACAGATGTGATCAAGTAAAGAGATTGATCAACACCATATACTAACTACAAGATATCACAAATGATATCAAACTAACTCAGAGAAACAAGAGAATTGTGTGAAAAAATAAGAGAAATAAAAAAAGTGATGAATGACTGAATGTCTAACCCTAGATCTGAATGAGGGTATATATACAACATAGTTTCACTTTAGACCTTCATCTTTACACACTAGATAAACTGCTACCAATCTTAAGGATAACACAAATATTTTTTGATCTTGACACAACTGGTCCTTGTACTTAACATTGACCAGAAGGTTGACTATTCTTGACAACAATAGTAAAAGTAGATTAGATTCCAACAATATGAATTCTTTTTAAGACAAAAAGTGGATTATAGAATCATTAGAAAACTATCAATTTTCTTACACCTAATAAGTATGCAACGAGAGTTTAATATTTTTGTCTTTTTAGACTCAAGTTCGATCTAAATTGGCAACACTTTGCAGTGAGAATTTTCAAGCGCGTAATTTAGTTGGTTTCAAACTAAAAGACTTTGAAAGAGATTTGGATATGTTATCAAGAAGAGTAGACATTCTCTGATAAAGCCGTTGAATGAATATGAACTCTCCAAATCATGTTAAAACTAGAATATAAGCACCTGTTTTCTTTACAAGAAAAATATCCATTCTTGTAATTTTCTTTTCTTATAGTTAGCATCAAATAAAAATTTTCTATTCTTAGACTTAAATACAAGAAAAATGATAAAAGCAGCTATATTTAAGAAATTTATATATATTTTAAAAAGCATGAGGTGCACTGTAGCGACAGTGCTCACGCAAGTTTCGTCGTTGCCCCATTTTAGCCCCTGAGGTTGGTGGTCAAGTGCGAAGTTAATCCTTAATAGTACTTAACGGTCGTTATCTAACATGTGTAGAGACCAACTTTGCAACAGGATGCCACGTTAAGGGACTGAAACTGAAAATTCATTTGCTACAGTACCAAACAGTGCAGAATAGTACTGCTACAGTGCCAAACAGTACCAAATAGTGCCTGGTACTGTTCCTAAGAAATTTACACTTTTAGTCCCTCGGTTAGCTGTAAATTCCACCGTTAGTCCCCCGTTAGCGATTTTTTTCAAATTTAGTCCTTACTAAAAAAAAAAAATCTATTATTTTATTTCGAGTTTATATTTAACACAACAATCCCGCAGCAAAGCGCGGGTACCCCAGCTCGTTCTAATATATACATAAATTATTTCTATATCCATCATCTATAATTTAACTCTTCACACCAAATAAATACACCAACTTTATTGCATATGAATTTAACCACATATGCATAAATTGTCTCTACAAATAGCAAAATACAAAGGTAACAATATATTGAGTATAAAAATAGCAAAACGCCTTGCATAAAAGTAGATCTGATCCCAGAAAATATCACATTCCATAAATCCAACACTCACACTATTTTCGCACTAATTCCGTTACCATACATTCAATCCATATTCTTCTTCTTCATACTAGAAACCCTTACGACCTTAACTGACCACCTTTCTTATCATTCTCACCAGATCCCAACTCATGGTAACTTTTCACTGCTGTAACTTTAGTAATTTATTACTGTTTTTAATTCATTTATTCACATCCTACTATTTGAACTTGATCCACCTGTTATGATTATTTATTGTAGATTTATGTTATTTGAAATCAGTTAGATCTGTGTATGCTTAGTTATTTAATTTTTGCATTTTATGTGTGTAGCTTTAGGCAAAGCGTTATGTTGTAAATTAGCGTAGAATGGCAAGGTAATTATTGTATTAGGTTATTGTGAGAAAAAAGTGTGAATACGTTGTCGGAATACGATGTTGATAAGATTTAGGATTTTTTGTAATGTGTATTTGGTTTGAGGCTGATGTAGGTACTAGGTACTTTATCTAGTGGCGTATTTTGGTTGTGTATACTTTAAGTTGTGGTTTGATGATCGTTGTTGAACTTCTTATGTTCTCGGAATTAAGGAGAAGTGTAACACATTTAAACTTGACCTAAAGTCAAATTCACGTAATGCCTCATTTTAAAATGGTTCTGGTTGCTGAACTTGTTACAAAATTACGATGCACTGTAGTGGCACTTGTTAAAATTTGTAAGCTGTAATGGATTAGTATATAGTCGATTTGTTAATGTTTGAAGTTATGCGTGGCCGATAATAGGAGATTGAACAAACACATGAAGCAGAGGAAGTGTTGGAATTCTCTCATAGTCTCTTTATGCGCATATCTGTAGCTTTGGTATGTGAATATCCACCTTTATTAGGAAAAAGGTAAAGATGAAACTTTATTGATAAACAGGGTAAAGATTATCATTTAAAAAAACATTGTGTGCCTTAAACTTTAATACTGTAAAAAGTTAAAAGTAAATAAACTTGGTAACGCCATCCCATCCCATCCCAAAAATATTGAAATCTAAATACAATACTCCCTCACGACATTTTTGCATTCATTATGTTATTATGAGTCAGTCCATCGTCTTCTTTTTGTTTGTGGGAACCTTAATGATCTTAATCTGACCGCCGTTTTTAACTAAAACTTAATTACTTATAGTAAGTTTCTGTTCTCTTTATCCTTAACTAAACCTTCTTTTACTGCTGTAACTTCACTGAATTAGGTGGTTGTTCGTTAATTGATTTTGTACTGCTTGAAGTCGATGTATCTGTTATGATTTGAAATCAGTTAGATCTGTGTTCTATGGATGATGAATTGTTTGATTTATGATCGATCCTGTTATTGTGTGTTTTTTTATAATTTCATATGTTTGTTGTTTTGTGGGTGGTAAGGTTTGTTTTACGGAGTATATTCAATAGCGTCTCGATTTAGGAACTATAGTTTCGAGATTGAGCTACAAATCGGTGTGACGAGTCACATAACCGAAACATTTTCAAAAAGTGACATCAACGAGAAATCGGTGTTTAGGTGAATAAATTGAATCATTTTTTAAAATTTGATTTACGAGGTCAGGACTCTTAAGTTAGTATAATACTAAAATAGACTGACAACAAAAGTATTTTAAGTTGCTATTCTATGAAATTAGATTTGGCGTAAACTGATCTAGGAACTTTAATGGATGTAAATTACTTTTAAAATTAGAGGGAGGGATATATCGCTTAGCAACAACGGATTGACATATAGTTGTGACATGATATGATTCTGATGTGATTTAAGAGATCATGTAGTATCTCTTTATTTTATGGATGCTGTAGGTTGATTCAGTCCTTATTTTTAGTTAGGAGATCCTTTACGATGCTGCCTAGTTATCATTTTGCAATTTTTTTTGTTGTCGGGATGGAGCAGATACATCTATCTTTTTTAAAACAAAAGTAAGGGGCTTTTTTTGAACCCCTTGGTTAAGATCACATGATTCTTAATTTAAAGTATAGCTGGTAGCGAACTTGTTACAATGAAATGTGGAAGATTATAAATATGTAACTTCTAATGGGTTAGTATTTGATACCTTCATGAATGTTGGAATTTTAAAATGGCTCCTATGCGTGGCTAATGTGGTATGCTCACATTTGAGGACTATTATATTGAAAACTGAACGGTAGTAAGAAGCAGGGAAAATGTGTTTGATGGTAAAAAAAATTTAATATGACACTCTTAATCGCATTATGTGCAGACTTAGCAAATATCTGAAACTATGTATTATTATTTTGTAGGTTTGGTGTTAAACGTGGCTGTATCAGTGGTTTACGCCTATTGAAGTCTTAGAGTGCCAGTTATATCTTGTGTGCAATGGTTCTGTCGTTCGTCCCTAAAGGGACGTGCTTGGCACTTTTCACGTATGTAGTTTTCCTTGGACATCTGTGCAGTGGGTTTTATCTTCCGGGAAGCTACATGCATACATACTCTACAGGCGAGAATATATTTGCCAAAGTTAATTCATTAACATCTATCGAGACAGAGCTACCCTTTAGCTATTACAGTCTACCATACTGCACTCCCTCTGGTGGGATAAAGAAAAGTGCCGAGAATTTAGGAGAACTACTTATGGGAGACCAAATCGACAACTCTCCTTATCGTTTCCGAATGAACGTCAATGAATCTGTTTTTCTCTGCACCACACATCCATTAAGCGAGCACGAGGTAAAGCTCTTAAAACAGAGGACACGTGATATGTATCAAGTTAATATGATTCTCGATAACTTGCCTGCAATGAGGTATGCCAGCCAGAATGGAATGAAAATTCAGTGGACAGGGTTCCCAGTAGGATTTTCACCTCCTAATACTGAAGATGATTACATTATCAATCATGTTAAATTCAGGGTTTACGTGCATGAGTATGAAGGCTCTGGTGTGCAGATTATCGGTACAGGGGAAGAAGGTATGGGTGTGATAGAGACTTCTGATGATAAGAAAAACGCTGCTGGTTATGAAATCGTGGGTTTTGAGGTATTCCCGTGTAGCGTTAAGTATGATCCTGAGAAGATGGCAAAACTTCATCAATATGATGTAGTGGATCCGTTAAACTGTCCGTTACCGCTGGAAAAATCTCAGATAATAAGAGAACAAGAAAAAGTATCCTTCACTTATGAAGTAGAGTTTGTGAAGAGTAACACAAGGTGGCCATCTCGTTGGGATGCTTATCTGAAAATGGAAGGTGCCCGAGTCCACTGGTTTTCAATCCTTAACTCGCTAATGGTGATCTTCTTTTTAGCTGGTATTGTGTTTGTTATATTTTTAAGAACAGTGAGACGTGATCTCACACGTTATGAAGAGCTAGACAAAGAAGCACAGGCACAGATGAACGAGGAGTTATCAGGATGGAAACTTGTTGTTGGTGATGTGTTCCGTGAACCAACCAACTCTAAACTTTTATGTGTGATGATAGGAAACGGACTACAGATTGCAGGAATGGCAGGTGTCACTATCGTATTCGCCGCCTTTGGATTCATGTCACCAGCTTCACGAGGTATGCTTTTGACAGGAATGATAATTTTGTATCTTTTATTGGGAGGTGTAGCTGGTTATGCTGGCGTATATCTATGGCGAACAATTAAAGGGACGTCTGAAGGGTGGCGATCTGTATCATGGTCAATTGCATTCTTCTTCCCCGGGATTGTTTTCAGCATCCTTACTGTACTAAACTTCATTCTTTGGGGCAGTAACAGTACAGGAGCTATTCCCATTTCGTTGTACTTCATACTATTGTCACTTCTGTTTTGCGTCTCAGTCCCACTCACTCTCTTGGGCGGGTACTTGGGTACACGGGCCGAGCCTATTCAGTTCCCGGTCCGAACTAACCAGATTGCTAGAGAGATCCCTGCACAAAAATACCCGTCTTGGCTACTAATAGTTGGTGCAGGAACCCTTCCATTTGGTACCCTCTTTATCGAGCTCTTTTTTATCCTTTCTAGCATCTGGCTCGGAAGATTCTACTATGTATTCGGGTTTTTGCTTGTGGTTTTAATGTTACTGGTGGTTGTTTGTGCTGAAGTTTCGGTGGTTTTGACCTACATGCATCTCTGTGTTGAGGACTGGCAGTGGTGGTGGAAAGCATTTTTTGCTTCTGGGTCGGTTTCTGTTTATGTTTTCCTGTATTCCATGAAGTATTTGGTTTTTGACCTTCAGAGTTTAAGCGGGCCAGTGTCGGCAATTCTGTATCTCGGGTACGCACTGATCAGTGCCATCGCAATCATGTTATCTACTGGAACCATTGGATTCATTACATCGTTCTACTTTGTCCACTATTTGTTTTCCTCAGTGAAGATCGATTAGGGGGCGGTTGAGCCAACTCTTATAGGCAGGCGTGAATTTGAAAACTAATATGTATTCAGCATAGAAGGCCTGTAAATTTTCCGGCTTATCGAAGATTAGATGTTCCTGTAGCGATATATCTACATTTTATATGTTTCTGTTCTTCTCTGTAACTTGTTATAATCGCGTTGTCTTGTTTGTTACAACATTGAAAAGAAATAGCTGTTATGAGTATCTTTATGCCTCGACTTACATGTATTTTGTCATACAGTTGTTTCATCATTAATGATTAAATTTAAATGGTGTAGTGTTGAACTGCATAAAAGGTTTAAATCTCGTAAGTACCGAACATGGGCTGGTCCTTCTATTGGTGTGATGAACGTCGTCGCAAAATGATGACAATACGCTTGACCGTTGTGATTACATTGCCTTCAGTTGATGCTGTGCAGCATGACTGTAGTGTTGTGTAATGTTTTAACAAATGAATTCTGATTATTGTTGACAAAATTGATACAGTATAAAGCTGCATGATTATCCTTTGACCTGTAATCACACATCAGACTATCAGAGCAGTGGCTACCTGGTGTATCCTCTTTAGACTCCATATCAGCCACATATAGGGACACCTGCAGGTGGCAAAGGCATGTATACCCTTCACCTGTGTTCAGCGGTTTTTATTGATCGCGGACTTGTGGATATCCGGAAGTGGATACGAAGATAGAAAGCAAGATAGCCCAAATTCTTTTGTACTAACAAATTAGTATTCGAGCTCAAAAAGAAAATGGCCCTAATATGTTATTAACTTTTCCATTATTGACAGTATGTTTGCATGATTGTGTATGGAGATGGAGAAATGGAGTTTGAGTTTCCATAGTATTTTTTGCGGCTTTTGAATCTTTGAGATTGATTGTTTAATGCATAGGGACTTCCAACAAATATTGCCGATTGGGGTTCTAGATTTACCCGTGACGGATATAACATAACGTTGCCCACCAGGTGTATTATAACTGCACACACTAGTGTAAATACTCGAGGAGGTAATTTTCTGAAATTGTGTTTGCATCCACTAAAGTGTCTTGGGTTTACATATGTATATTTTATGACTCATAGTTAAGATGACAATCTTTATTTAATAAAGACTCATTTCTTAAGAAAATGAGTTATAATACATTAACACTAATGAATAGCAATTTTATCTTTATAATTTGTTAATTATTTGAAGCTTTAACTATTAAACGATTGTTTTGAAATGATTCATTCAATCTTTGCTATGAGTTTGATATTACGACTTCCAGTCACAAACACCTTTGTCATTGGCGTTGGCCATACCAACAGCCACAACAACCTACTTCTACTAGTAACAATGTCAATTGTCTTTGCAATCTTGATATAACGAAATCAGCTGATTATTCTACCATGTTTCTGCATATTCAGTATCAAAGTTAAGTCTTAACTAGCAAACTAGCAATTCTACTAGCAAATGCTTCAAGAACCATTGTATTATTAATAAACCGAATCCTAGTAAGCTATATAAAATGTCTCAACTCATTACTCGAATCCATACAACTAAGTTGAGGGGAGAGTATAAATGTTTGCATGTGACATAACTTTAGGGGTTCAAACTGTTAAATATATGGATAAATATTAATATGTAAATGTCTAGTATCGAACCCGAGACCTCGGGATTGCACACTTTACAAACAAGAATAATGTATAATAAATATATATATGTTAAATGTATCGTATATATATATATTTATAAACACTTAATGGATTAAATGATCGTTAGTTATTAACCGTATGGACTAACTATCATTAGTAACGAAAGATAAGGACTAGAATGTAATTTGGAAAGCAAGAAGGATCCGGAACACCCATATGGGTGTATGGCCGATCGATCTAAGGCCCATGGGTTTCGACCCATGCCTTGCTTGCTCCCCAAGATTCATCTAGTATATATACAAGGTCAAGGATTAGGGTTTCACAACTTTTGTGCACACACACTAAACCCTAAAATCTTGTTTTCTTTCTTTCTTTGCTTGGCCGATCGGTTCATCACCTCCCAAGGGTTGTGGATCGATTTTTCCATAGCTAAAACATTAGTGTTTTGTTTACTTGCAACAAACCTTTATTCGTTGGTAGTTTGTGTGTACAAGAACGAGGTAATTACTTACTTTAGTAATTATCAAGGGATCGATTAACAAAACGGTAAGGGGTTAATCATTGATCCATATAAACCCAAATTAGGGTTCTTCATATTGTTAAAGACAATTGCTTTTGATTCTTGTTCGGGCTAGAATCACCACGGTACGTTCTTATTTATGTTTTAGTTAATATTTATGTGTTATACTTGATCCTACGCTTCCGCATACGTGTGTACTTGATTTATATGATTGTCATGGTAATCAAACTCTAACAGTGGCATCACGAGCCATGTATAACATGTAATTGATTACTAAAACGTAATAAAAATCAGATCTTTAATTGTTTTAGATACATGTTTTTTGATCTAGGGTTTTTCCTATTTTTTTTAAATTCGAAACCCTAACCCTAATTTGGGGGAGGGGGGGAGTCGATTTTTCCATGAAACCCTAATTAGGGTTTTGTGGTTTTATTGGATTATGTGTAATCATTAGAAACCCTAGGTCATTAACCGGTTAATTGAACGTATCTTGTGACCTAATTGCTAATTGTTAGGTTTTATCCGTGACTTACATGCATGTTCGTCATGGATCTTGTTGTGTTTTATTTATCACATGTTAGATAGATCTTTAATTGGGGAAGACTCCAATATATATTAAAATCAATTTTTATGCTATGTGGTGTGTTTTTAGCTTTGGCCTACGCAATTGATTCGTCAATGTATGTGGCTCACCTCCATTAAGAGGGGAAGGCCTTAGTTGATTACATGCATTATTATACCTAGAATTGATTTTATTAGGATCTTTTCTAATACGGATTGCATGTGGCTAATTGTTTCACTTATTTATTATTGTTTGTTTGATTTTCTTTGATACTTGTTTTATTGTTTTTAGTTGGACTTGTTGTAAGCAATAAAAGGGATGTTTTCATAAAGAAAATTAATACGGACTAATAATTGTGAAACCCTAAAGTGATAAAGTAAGAATCTTGCAAAGGTCTTATGACAATCGTGGTCCGATTCGCACGGTAATCAGCTCCCAGTCGAGACTAGCAAAATTCAAACTTTATTACTATTTTGAGATTGAATCCATAAACTTTTGCTTGAATGATGTTTTGTGCAAATATGCTTTTAAAATTAAGTCTTTTAAGATGATATTCATAACCGTGATTTGAAGGCTTAGAAAAGAGCCTTAGAGTCTGCCTTGGTTATCACAATCTTGAATATGTCTTAAACGAATTACTTTTAAAATCATATGTTGTAGAAAGTCATCTTAGGGTTTTGGCATAAACCTCAAGTAAAACTTTGTGTATTAATTTCACGAATTGAATATAAAAAGTTTTTATGAAAACTTGTGTTATAAAGATGAGTGCATGCATCTTTGTACATAATTTTGATTGACATATCAAAAATTAATACCCTTAATAATTTAAGTTACGTGCCATCTATCTATAAGAAACACTTGGAATTTTAATTTAGTAAACGTGAGACCTAGGCTAAATTACTATAACAAGGTAAAATTCTTTTAACGCGTGAGACCATAATTGTAATTTTACAGTTTCTAAGGTAGACGACTTAATTAAGTTGTGCGTGAGACCTAGAACTTAAGGCATGAGATGGGATGAAACATGCTTACAAGGCAAATTGATGAATCAATTTGATGTAAATCCCATAATGATCTAGGAATTGGAAATCTTGTTTGCCAATTATTGTTCGACAGATTACTATCTTTTGTACTTTCACCACTAGCAGATCAACTGATGTGGTGAAACTATGTAAAGTTAGATCCTAGATTTTCAAGAAAATTAGTTGGTTATATGAATATAACCTTGGGTATTATATTTTCTTGGAAATATAAATTATCGAAAATACTAAAATTGAATTTTGTAAATTCTTTAACTGTATTAATGCAACTCAAAACGTAAACGTAAGTTATTCTTTTAATTGATCTACACCCGCTTGGGTTTTTGGTTAGAGTCGATATTTACAAAAGAATAAATATAGTCTTCTTTCCATTACGAGAAGTGTGAGACTTAAATCCTATTCCTTTTCATGAATGAGAAAGGTATAATAGGATGATTAGAATTATCTAAATTCTAAATACATAACTCATAGCAAACTTTAATAGTAAGAGTATATGCACCTTATGAGTTATTAAATTAGAAGCTAGACTGATTACTGCATAATGGTAAAAGACGAATTAGATTATTTTATCTAGTTGTTTTGATTTGACCATTTAAAGATACTACATACAATTGTTGGTATGGTAGATCTATACAGGAAGAAATTGCATGCCCAGCTTTTTCAAGTTAATAATTTGGAATGTGATGAATCACATTTATGAAGTAGATTACATCCTTTTATAACCTATATAATTGTTTGAATGTGTTTTCTTAAAAGATGTAGGAAAGTAAATAGTACACTATTTCTTTCACTAATTAATGAAACATTTACAATGTTGTCAAATTTAGTGGGAGTATTGTGTTCTTATGAATGAATAAGGGATTATTATTATGTTCTCTAATTCAGTGGGAGTTACAAGACTTATTGTCTTGATTATAACTTAGATTATCTTTTGAATATCTCAAAGTAATTACTTTCCAAATATAGACACTAATATTTTCAAGGATAGTCATGTACGTTTCCTTGATTGATTGAGTAACTCTATATCTACTAGTTATGCTAATGACACAAATCATATTGTTCACATTGACAAGCGCGTGCGTGTTGTTTAAATGTAACATGGTGTTGTTCAATGCACAAGTGGGAGAAATCTTCATTATGTGCAAAGTACAACACATAAGAATATGATTTAAAGGATTCTCTTAATTGCAAGTAAGAGATTATAATTCTAATTAGATTTAATACATCTAATCTAAGAAACACTTGGTGTTATAATTTAGTAAACGTGAGACGCAGACTAAATATTAACAACAAGGTAAATTTCCATGCATGCGTGAGACTTACATGGATAATTTACAGTTTCTAAATTAGATATCTATTAGAACATGTGTCAATATGATAACAAGACAACTTCAACTATAATATTTATGTATTATTGGAATGACATAAATGCATGAAGTAATATAATACTACTTCAATAATTATGTATTCTTAGAATGACATAAATAAATATGAAGTAGTGTGTTAACTTGAAAATATTATTGAAACCAAATGATGGTGTTCATGATTACTTTAATTATACATGTTTATACTTTATTGTATAGTTATAAATATGAAGTCTTCTAAGTATTACAAGACTTATAATTAAGTAAGACGTTAGCTTGTTATGGTCTTTTAATTAAGATATATACAAGAAGTCATTGAGTTAATCAATGATAAATAACGTATAGTGGGATTATAACAAGTTTATGTTTTATAAGATATAAACATGAAGTGACTTGGTCAAAAGTACTTGTGTTATAAAGCATGCAATTGGTTTGGAAATACTATTATACCATTAAGTTGACTTAGTTGGTAAATAGGTATGCTAACTGGAATATGGTTATCTTATATATATTGTTAGATCTTCTTACAATATTAATTCTAATTGAAGTACTACATATGGATAGTATGTTCAGTTAGGGAATCAAACTCTTGTTAGATTGTTTGATTAAAGATAACTATGACTTCTTTTCTTCCAAAAAGTTATCAAGGTTAGAAATTGAGTATGGCTTAAATATACTCAATTAGACTCCTAGAAGATTAATAAGACGTTGTTGTGATGAATCACATTAAGTCTTAAATTGAAGTTCTGAATTTGTTAAGTTACTTATAAGAAGGTTGTTAACAAAAGAATAACAAAGAACTATTAATATGTATTTGTAATATCCTAAAAGAGAACGCTGTATTGTTGCTCTAATTGCTAAGTAGTTATAGATAATCTCTATATTGCTAAAGGCAAGTGGGAGAATTTTATCTAGAAAAGATAGAATTACAAGATACATAATCTTCTAAAACCACACTAGTTAAAATCATGATGAGGCTTAACATGTAAATGATAAACCTCAAGATGATGGAATTATCATTCATAGATCCACTTGGATATCTCAGATATTTAATTAATATGCTGATGATCATATGATGTAGTATTACCAAAATAATGAATTGGGTAAATTACTCATACTATGAATGTTATAGATGCTGTTCATAAAGATATTCAAATTTAAAATTTGGTTTATCTTAATTCTTAATGGTTAGAGAATGGAGATGAGTTTATTCAAAGATTATGTAACCCTAGTGGTTTAAATCTTTGTGTAAAAATCATATGGACAAAATTGTACACATATCTTAATGCATGTCTTATTACAAGATTATTAATTATACTTAAGCAATTAACTATGATTGAATACTCTTTTCTAAGCACATTAAAGATACAAAGATGCTTAATTGTCATATTTATATGAATATGAAATTTGACAATGAATATCAAAACTCTTTCTTGAATAATTACTTGAGCGAGGACGATAAGTAATCAAAAAAGGTTTATGAATTCAAGAAAATCTTTGGAAGTGTACAAAGTGCAATAATCCAGGAATGGATAAATGCATGCATCTAGGAGATTATTCTTATGATGAATTATTAAATCTATGTTTAGGTTTATAATTAAAATAAGGTAATCTCTAAGTATTCCAGAAAGCTAGTGGGAGTATTATGTTATTATTTACTAAATCATATATGTTGTATAACATATAAGAGTAACATTCCATATAAGTAGAATGTTAGACTTAATTTGGAATGAAACGTTACTTGAAAGATTTAGGAAATATAACATACAACCTTGAAACAAAAGTTTATTATTAAATAAACAAGTGCGGTAAATAAATTCTAAATAAAATATGATATATTATTTAGGATGACTAAATGGATATACATATTTGTAAAGATCAAACATGAATAAAGTCTAAGTTTGACTGAAGGATTTTCATGTGTATTATATTATTGTTGTATCATGCTTAAGTGCTTAAATGATTTGACAATATTTGATATCCAATTAAAAGTTATTATATAACTTGTGTAATAGATATTCTAATGGAAAATGTTTGAAATTAGAATAATGATCCTCAAATTGGAATAGCTCCTAAACATTACACATTGGATATTAAGTTTACGGAAAGTTTAAGAGCATATTGTGTTTAATATACAATGATGCTGGTTTAATTGAGATGACACTCAATAACTAGTCATGGTAGGATTTTATCCTTGTTAATGACCATGAGAACTAGTTGTGCTTACTAAGAGCATAGTTGCATTACACATTAAAGAATTAGAATACTTTAAACTTTAAAAGGTTTGAAAGTTTGATTATCATAAATTAAGTGATTGAGGATGTCACACCATTTATGAATACTATGTGGCTATATCAAGAAAGTTGGATGAACACATACAAGAATTTTACTTATTGAATTCCTGAATTAAGTATTCTCAAAATTCGGATAGATCAAAGTTAGATGAAATTATGCCATGTCAACAAGTATGATTACTTGAGGCATAATTGTCTTCAAGTTATTACTTGAGACAAGATTCATTAACTAGAATTATCATGCATTGATCTATTTTGGTATTTGGATAAAGGACATTAAGCAATTATTATTTATAATGAATTAAAGTACTTAGTACGTTTGTTTTCATTGATAATATATTGTGTCCTATATTTGCATGTTTAAATACGTGAATAACTTATGTTGTTCTAAATGGTCCATTGTCGATTAATGATATGGGAATATCATTAAAGTAAGACAAATCTGAGTATTGGTTAAGAATATACTTGAAAGTATATTGATGCGTTGACATATCAATTTCACATAATATTCGATGAATTGAATATTGGACTTATCCCAATAATATGATTTAATATTTAATGTGAGAATCATATTTAAAGTTATCCTCAGACTTGAGATACCAGATAAGTGTCATGGATGTAGTGCATTTTTGTGAAGCAATCTACCGCTCACCGTAACAGGGAGTCATAAGGGTTGTTTTCAGAAGTGTTGCAAAGTTCATGGGTTATTCTTGTAGTCAAGAGAGAATTTGTTCCTTCTGATTTGTTCAGAAGTTTAATACTGCTGGGCCCCTCGTAGGGTTGACAAAATGTTTGCGTGGCCACGCCCAAAGTCTATCTGGAATACGTTCAGATGTTTTAGTAATTTTGTTAAATCATAAAGAGACGAGAAACAGAAATTTAATAAAGAATCTCACATCTTTATTAATGTGGTATTAGTAATGAAAGGATAATTATAATGATGAATCATTAAAGGTTTTTCAGGAAACCTAGCTCGGATTGAACTAGGGGCATTGGAGTGTTGCAAGACGCTAACCAATGTCATTTTACTATTAATAGATATCCAAGTGGGAGCTGTTAAATATATGGATAAATATTAATATGTAAATGTCTAGTATCGAACCCGAGACCTCGGGATTGCACACTTTACAAACAAGAATAATGTATAATAAATATATATATGTTAAATGTATCGTATATATATATATTTATAAACACTTAATGGATTAAATGATCGTTAGTTATTAACCGTATGGACTAACTATCATTAGTAACGAAAGATAAGGACTAGAATGTAATTTGGAAAGCAAGAAGGATCCGGAACACCCATATGGGTGTATGGCCGGTCGATCTAAGGCCCATGGGTTTCGACCCATGCCTTGCTTGCTCCCCAAGATTCATCTAGTATATATACAAGGTCAAGGATTAGGGTTTCACAACTTTTGTGCACACACACTAAACCCTAAAATCTTGTTTTCTTTCTTTCTTTGCTTGGCCGATCGGTTCATCACCTCCCAAGGGTTGTGGATCGATTTTTCCATAGCTAAAACATTAGTGTTTTGTTTACTTGCAACAAACCTTTATTCGTTGGTAGTTTGTGTGTACAAGAACGAGGTAATTACTTACTTTAGTAATTATCAAGGGATCGATTAACAAAACGGTAAGGGGTTAATCATTGATCCATATAAACCCAAATTAGGGTTCTTCATATTGTTAAAGACAATTGCTTTTGATTCTTGTTCGGGCTAGAATCACCACGGTACGTTCTTATTTATGTTTTAGTTAATATTTATGTGTTATACTTGATCCTACGCTTCCGCATACGTGTGTACTTGATTTATATGATTGTCATGGTAATCAAACTCTAACACAAACATTGTTACAAAAAGGTTAAGGAGATGTTTAACGGTTAAACTCTAAAACTCATAAGAAGTTTGAAGATCGAATCAGTCAATAACTATTGTTATGTAAAATCTTAACGTTTAATTGTCAAGGTAATTGTTCGTAGGGGATCAATATGTGTCCCATCTTTAAGAGGTCATATTCCTTGAGTTTCAAGCTACATAATTAATAATGAGAGTTGGAGACCTTTGTGAACTTGCGATATTGTTAGAGCCACAAATGTGTGTTGCGTTTGTAGCCAGGGCCAAGGGAAAACCATTCATGACCCCTTATCGTTCCATGACTTTTTGGAACGAATTGTTAACAAAAAATTCTTTATTTATGTGCAGTAAAATACAATGATAGTTTCAGCACATCGACAAAAGGCAAATTCGGTTTCTTTTTCGCTTTTCATAACATAAAAACAAAGAGTGAAGAATCTTGAAAGGGGAGGATGAGATATCTTGAAAATGTGCTTAGATCCCACATCGTTTGATTGAACTATATGAATAAGGGTTGGATCATTTTGTAAAGAATTTTCACCGAATAAAGATTTTTTGTTAAACAATGAATGAATCAAACTACACAGATAAAAGCATACATATCAACTTATCAAGCTTTTGTGAAGTTGTGAGAAACAAATTTTTACTGTAGTTTGTATTTAGTTGGGTGGCAATCGAGTCATTTTCGTGTTAACCTATTTGGGTTCACGTGTTGGCGGGTTAGTATAACCTCTACCCCCAAACACGACCCATTTATTAATCATGTCAAGAAACTCAACCCTAACCCAGACCTATATAACATGTGTAACCCGTTTGTGACCCATTTTAACCCGTTTAAGTAAATAGGCCAAGTAGTGAATAAGGTTAGTGGTTTGTTGATTTAACTAGTTTAAATGCAAAAATGATATAAATATCTAAAATATGATAAAAATAACATACAAATAATTATACAACAATTTTCTGACGTCAATTTCAATGATATGTGAGGTATAATCGTAATTCACTCATATTAAGTATGTAACAAATTATATTTAATCCACATCTAACATAAAAACCATGTTGTATATTTTATTTTTAGAGTTTATATACTTAAACGGGTTCACGAGTTGACCTGCTTAATATGACAACTGGTAATTTATAGACCCTTTTCAAACTTACCGCATTACCAATTTTCACAAACGTGAAATTTGAACTATTGATGATTTTATCAAGTCACGTGATTTATACGGGAACTGTAAGTTTATTTAACGCGTTTATCATACTACGTACTATTTGGCTTATTTGTACACCTCATTTAGGCACTACGCGACGTTGGCACTAGAAATCCTAATATAACACAAGAGAAACAATTAACAACTATGTCTCCTTTAACAAACGTGTTAATAACTCAACATTTGGGAAACTTGAATTATGAGCGATGAAACAACTTGAATAAACCGAGAGTGGCGGTGACACATTTTTCTAGCCTCGATTGAGTTTCATCAACAAAAACCCAGAAAACATTTCATTTTATTTTATAAATGTATCCATTATTAGGATTTACGGAAAAACAATTCTAGAACTAACGAAGAAGTCTAAAACATTAACAGTGACTTTCAATATTTTTCCACGAATATAAGCGAATATTTCCAGGAGAGATGATAAAAATAACACACTAGTCCTTGCACCCGACCCTTTTTGCTAAACAATAAACTACACAAGGACCAAATTGCTACTTACCTAAAATATAAACTAAATAAACTATGCCCCTCTCCCATCTCCTTCATTTCACCTCACCAACAAATCTCCCATCTCTCTTCTCCTCTACAAGGAAAAGGTAAAGAAACGTGGTTGCTCGTGGGTTTCAAAGTTTTTAACTATTTTTGATGAAATAAACGAGTTGGTATCGAATATGGTGCGTTTGACCTCAAGTTTGACTCAAGCCGAGAGTCAAGACTCACGGCCACGGGGTTGTTGTTTTGTTTCTTTACTAGTTGAAACTATTGATGTTACTTGTTGTACCGTGTCTGTGGACAACACCCAAGGGGTCCGTTTGATGTTGTGGCTGTGGCTCGAGGAAAGGGTGAAGTCGAGACCACTAGGGTCTCGGTAAAAATGATATTCTTGGTGCTTATTGTTGTTGTTCTTGTGGTCTGTTATTGTTGATATAATCATTATTGCTGTTGTTACTTGGTATTGTTGCTGTCGTTGTTATTGGTGACCAAACCGTAAGGGTGTTTGTTTGATTATTTTTGGAGCTCATAATATTGTTGTTGTTTCTGTTGGAGCTGTGGAAAAGGAAGCAAGCCGAGACTACGGTCTCCGCAAAAGTGGTTAATCTTGGTGTTGTTGTGGCTAAAATGGGTGAAAAAGATGACGGAGTTAGGTTAGTAGCGAGAGTCGTAGTCGGCCTCGTATTTCTTGAAGTTTGATTGAGGGTTTTGGACTTGGTTTGGTCGTGAGACGGGAAATATTGATTTTTGTGACGATATATATTACATTTGTGAGATTTGTGCAAAGTCGAGGTCGCCTTGAATTTCTAGTCAACGGTTACTTCGACAAAGCCGTAACACTGGAATTATAGACCTTAATTGCTTGATTATGTGCGCCAGGAAGTAATGACTCGGACACGTGAACTCGAATAGATAATAACTCGTTAAAAATCAATTATAACAACTAACTTATATATGTATAAATATGAGGCTAGGTATATATGTATGCAAACATACATATGTACATTCACTTATATAATAGATAAGTAACGTGATAAATAATAACGTTAATGATAACTATTAACTAATAAGTTAGATTAATACTTATCGGAAACCTTATTAACTATATATTAAAATGAATTGATTTTACGATTAAAATGGTAAGGTTTTGAGACGAAACATAAGAGTTTTTCAAAAACAAATGTGAGTTATTAAATATTCGAGTGCACGTGAAACTAGGAAATACTATTTATAATAGTGTCATTTATTTTACCTCATACATTCATTGAGTTGCGGATCGTTTTAACGTTAATATGCTCAGCTTGTACGGTTATCAGACATATTGGGCTAACAAGCCTAATAGGAGTCCGACAAGCGTATCAGATGACATCATTAACGGGAAATATATCCTAAAACTAAGACTTGACGATATAACTTTGGAATCAATAAGTAAACGGGAGAATAGTTAAACTTATCAAGTTCACGAACTTGATAAGTAATCAACCCTTCGTACGAGAACTTATCGAATCTTAAGGTTGTATCATTTGACCATAGCGTTGATATGAGACTTAACTGGTATGACGTTCTATGAATTTGTGTATTACTTGACTTGATTGATACTTCATACCTTTATGTGCTACTTGACTTGTACTTATATGGTCACACTTGATATACTTGCTTGGCGTGAGTTTACTTGAGTCGAGACTTTGTCTCTAACGCAAACACCCGATGATACCAAACGATACCAAACTGTGGAAAACTAGAAGGGGGGTTGAATAGTTTTACGTCTTTTTAAATTTATAAAACTTGGTTTCAAAATATTGATTTGAGTTTATAAAATTGTTTGTTTGAAAAACCTTTGATTATAGTTTAGTATGAAAACAACTATATGATCTATTATATGTGTCCTTTTAGGTTTGTTATAAAAACTTTTTTGAAAACTTTGTTTACTTTAAAAAGTTTAGATTTGATATTATGTGAATTCAAGTCTTGCAAAAATATAAACAATTATAACTAAGTACTAAAACAATAATAAGATAAGTAAATAAGTAAGATATGGAAAGATCGAACCACGAGACAAGAGATTTATAGTGGTTCGGCTACAAGGACACCTTCCTGCCCTACTCCACTCCCCGAGCACCTAACTCGAGAGTTTTCTTCACTATGTCAACAAGCTTCCTTATGGCGGAGAAAACCTTACACACCAATTATCACACCACAACTTCGTCACACCTTTTTCACAACTTCTACACAACTACTTCACAACTTCTTCACACCTAAGCACTATCTAATCACACTACTTCTTCTTCACACCTATACTACTTGCACACCACAATCAATTCACAACTTCTCTACCTACACATCTTACTAGCCTAACTCCTTATGTTTACTTCTATCTAACCAATATTCACAACTGATACACAAATGGATGAATAATATACAAGTGATGATGCACAAACAACTTGGATGTGAAGGTCACAACAAGTTGTAATACTTCTTGTCTTGAAGAATTGAAGTATTCTTCTCTTGCACTTGAAAGGTTGAAGCTTGGATCACTTGGAAACAAAAGCTTACAATCATATGATCGAAGGGTTTAAGAGAATGGTATAAAAGATTTAGATCAGAAAGTTTATAGTGCAAAAGGTCAGAAAAATGTCAGATTTGAGCCAGTATTTATAGGGAAAAAAGTACTGTTCGGGAGCGTGGCCGGTCCCCTTAATTGGGTGGCCGGTCCTCTTAATTTACTAGCCGGTCCCCTTAATAATTAAGGGGGCCGCCTAACAAAAAAAAATTCTTCAAAATTTTTGTCTTTTTGTGGGGAAGGTTTTTCCTGAAGAATATAGCCGTTTTTTGGGTAGAAATTTGAATTCAAAATATTTATTTTGAATATAACATTTCTTTATAAATACAAAAATATTTTGTATAAGTTTAAAAATGTTTGTCCCACTTTATAAAAAATGTAAGGTTTGTAAAAATAGAAAATCTAGTGATTTAGAAAATATTTCTTTGATCATAAAATGCATTAGGCATTTTGTTTGTTCATACCTTAAGTGATTGATTGTTAAAATGAATATTTACTACTAAATACTTGTTTACGTCATAATCTTTTAGTTTAATGAGTTTACATTTTGTGATTATCAAAACGTAGAGATATCGAGAAATATTAATAACATTTTTAGGCATTATTTATATCAACACAAACAATCCCAAACGATAACTAACGATTTTCAAGCGGATATTTTGGAAAGTAAAACGGAAACTATTTGGGAAATTATGGGAACTTTTGAAATACATTAAACTTTTGGAGAGCGATATTAATCCGAACTTTATATGATTAGGTTGTGCCCGCCCGTAGGTTGCCAAGACGTGTAGCTGCTTTCATGGTTATATCTATTTGGTTATATTGTGCTTGCTACTCCTGAACTAATTATGATTGTGCATTGCTGGAATCGAGGTGAGTTCATAGCCCCACTTTTACTCATAACTTTGTTGCTTTTAAACTTGGGAGAGAAAACATGCAAACTATTTCTTGAACCTGCTTCAACTTTTTGTTTTGCTATATTGTGTTGGCTAGTTAAGGTTAGATATGCGGTAGATGTTGCCTTAGACTAGGGTAGCAATCCCTTGCTATAACGCACTGCCTAGCTAAGAGTAGATATCTACTTCCTGCCCTAGACCAGGGTAGTAATGGGTGGTTCCTTACTATAACGTATGCCTGGCTAGTGACCGCGAAGGGGCCCACTCACAATGACCACTTGATAGCGAATGATATAGAATTGATTGATTATGGAATGAAGTTGTAATGTGAAAACTGTATCTGCCTCTAGTCACACATAGCAAATAACTCTTCAGGTCCACAATTGTTTTGGAAACTTAAACCTATGAACTCACCAGCGTAAGCTGGCCCTTTTAGCATGTTTTCTCATGAAACTAAGATGTTAGCATGATGCACTGGAACTTCGAAGGCTTGGCATTCGGCATGGTTGAAGGATCGACAAGAACTCTGATTTTACTATGGGGACCTATCTTTCATTTACTTTTGGGCTTTCCTTTATTACTTTTGGATGAATGTAAACTTTAAATAAAAGGTTGGATTTTCATTACATTTAAATCTATGCTATCTTGTTATCTATACTTGTGATGTTTACCAATTCTAGTAGCACCCTGAAAACTTGTTAAGTCTTCCGCTGTACCAAATTTTGGGGGTGTTATACTTAATAATTACTCAACCCAAACACGACCCGTTTATTAAACGGATTAAACAGGTTGACCTGTTTTTGACCCAAACATGTTTACCCTCAACCCAAATCTGTTTAACTTCGTGTCGGGTTCTTGTCGTTTATCGTGTCGAGAATTGCCACCCCTAGACTATTTAGTGGGGACTACAATTATTAGTTTTAGTCTCCCAAACGAAGACATAAGTTATGTAAATAACTAAACTTATGTTTTCTTCGATAAGTCATTTAACATATTAAAATTAGTATTTAGGAGTATTAGATACAATTTTTGTAAAATTAAGAGAATTAACAAAACACCGTTCACAGCCTTGTTCTTGTTCCTTGTTCAATCATCTACACGATATGTTAAAGCCTCATTCCCTCATAGTCACAGTGCCTGTGCAAATTCAAGTTTTCTTTCATAGTCATAGTTAGGGATGGCAAAAAAATCCGTATTCGATGGAAATTCGATCCCCAAACCCGATTTGACTGGGGAATTCCCGAGTTGACCGGGGAGGGGGACGGGTATGGGGAATCCCCTGAATTGTTAAACCAGGGATAACATAAATCCCTTAACCCGGCCCCGACCCCGATCTTTCTAGTGTATAATTATTTAAAGTTTATATGTTTTATCCATACTCGATTAACTTGTATATGTATATGTACATATGTTTATAAGTATCAACATGTATGTTTATATGCATATGTGATATTTATAGGATCAAACACATTCAGATTTATAAGTAGAACTAACAATTACATATTACTTAACTATTTTGTCTGAATATACATATATGATTCGTATTGTTTTTATATTATCTTTGATGTTACAATATTTACGATGCTTTAAAGTTGAATTAAAATTCTAATTAATATAACTATGCGTGATGTACGTTTGTTGAGTTAATTTATGAGTCAAAATTCTTTATATTTTTGACGAGTTGGTGAAATTTTTATGTTATTTCATATAGGTGGAGAAACCCCGAGGGGATCCCCGATCCCCATTGGGGATGGGGATGGAGAGTGTAAAACGGGGTTGGGGTTGGTAAGTACAATCCCTGACATTCCCCGCCCTGTTGCCATCCCTAGTCATAGTGCCTATGTAAATTCAAGTTTCTTGATGTCACATGTCTCTTAAGCTTACATGTGACATTGTAACAATTCGCAATTTCAGGTTAATTACTATTCTCGGAAAATTTTACTATTCACTTTTACTATTCATTTTTCCCGAAAATTTTTCCGAAATTTGATTTTTGTTTCTTGGCCTCGTGTGATAAATCATTTCCTTGGCAAATTAAAAGTTTGACACTCATCAGATCATTTTCGTGAAAGTTAATAAGGAATTACACGTTTTAGGGTAAAACGTCATTCAAAAATTCTACGCACAACGAAACTCGACCGCGTTAAGTGACCCCGCATCAGAAAAATGTTTGACACACTCATGATTTATTTGAGAATTAATCATGACTGAGAAAAACATGATCAAAATAAGTCTCGGCCGTGAAAAACTGGAATTTTCAGTTTTAAGCGTTTTTACTCAGCCGTAACCTTAGCCTATACCTACACCGCGTTTCTAAGACAATTTGAGTTTTCAACTTATTAGAAAAAGTCAACATATTTTTCCCTCCTCCTTTGACCAAAAATCATTCCTTAATTTTATAAGTCATTCCTCGATTTTTAGGCTTACGGTTTGATGTCTAAAAGACATTAAATACTAACTGACACTAGACTGAGCCCAGCCTAGACATTATAAGTCATTTTAAGTCATTTGTATCCTATTAGAAAAGTTACATTTTACTTTTCTCAATTTTACACAACTTTCGTACGTTTTACGTATTACGCGTTTTAGACCCGTATTTCCAGTTTTAGCAGGGTTTGAGCACCCTAGAACCTACCACTCGTTTTATATTTTATTAAGGTGTATATTGATAAGTTCTAGCATATTTATAAGTTTCATATTTTTAGGATACCCGGTTTACGTTTTGTGACTTATATACTTACCGTTAGCGATTACCGGGACCAAATGACACTCCGTAACTCAGTTATATCATAAAATTGATACACATTATCACCTCCCATGTTTGTAGTCGACATTTTTGGTGAATCACCAAGACAATTAAGTCTTGGTGATGAGTCAATTAGACACATATGCTTCCTTTACTTAGTAACTAAGTCTTAGGCTAGATATTTTCTTCATATATATCCTAAACTCATAAGTTAACTAGAAAACTCTCCCACCTTTGTTTTTCCCTCAATACCAATGACCCAAGCACCATAAAAACATCATTTTGATCATTGTTCTTTCAACTTTAATCCATCACAAGTGTTAGTCTTATGTTCCTTATTGATTCCTAGTTCCATTTATACCATAAATCACCATAAACAACACCATAATCTCATCATCATTCCATGATTGATTTGGAAGCTACACAAAGGTGCTAGGGCTGAGTTAAGAAGGATATTACAAGGGCTACCTAAGGTTATAATCAAGTGGTTAAAAGATTTGTAAGCTAGAGATAAAGGATTGGAAGCTAGGGTTTTCGATTGAAGGATTTAGATCTTGTCTTAGTTCATGAGTTCCCTTTTCATTAAGGCCAAAAGTTGTAAGACTTATACTCATCATCCTTACTATTTTTTTCATAAGCTCTATATACTATATATTGTATTGTTATCATGTCCATGATGTATAAAAATGGGTAAAACAAGTTATTATAAATGATTGTTAACTTATGTTATTTAAACAAGTAAACTAGTGACTTTCTTGGTATAATCTGATCAAAATGGTAAAATTATGATATTGGATCATTACATATTACAGTAGAGGACCTAACAAGGAAACCATAGCAATTTGAACCACCTAAAACGAGTATACGAGTCAAAAGTTATGACCATTTGAAGTTACCAAAACTTTGCGGCAAAGCTGCCAAAATAGCTTCTGTTACAGAAACCTTAAACATGCAAAAAGAGGCCTTTCTGATCCGTTTCATGAAAAAGTTAAAGCACGAAAGTTGTCCGGAATCACGTTTTCTTCAAAAACTCAAGAGCACGTCTCCAGAAAACCAATAACGAATGAGATTTTTATCAGTTTCTTAACAACTATTTACATATATATAAGTCACTATATAAAGGTTATGGTTTATAAAGACCAAAGAGGTCTTATGACCTAGAATCAAGACCACAACCATGGCTAGAGCCAAGGTTGAGTCTCAAGACCATGGAACAATGACCAAAGGTCATGGCAAAGCCATGGCTAAAGACCATATAAACATACCAAGGCGAAAACATGAGCTAACGACCATATAAACATACCAAGGCGAAAACATGAGCTAACGACCATATAAACTTACCAAGGCAAATACATGAACTAGAGAAGTTGGCGATAACTTAAACATACAACTTGGATCTACTTCATCTAAAGAACCATGAGATATTACAAGAAATTGTCATATAAGTTATAAGAAACTTACCCTAATAACAATCTTCATGTAATCATAAACTTTCCTAAGTTTATTCAAATATTGGACATGTAACTTTTCGGATCAAAACTTATATATATATATATATATATATATATATATATATATATATATATATATATATATATATATATATATATATATATATATATATATATATACACTTTATCAATTACTACAATAGTAGGGAGCCTCATGTGAGGAGTTCATTATGTAAGCCGTCGAGATGAGTTGTGGATTTGTAAATTAAAGTGTCCTGGCTCCTCGAACGTTTACTACATGACTTCTGAATTATGTCGGCCCGAACGGTAGTAAACGATATGTAAACTATACATGTTTCATGAATCATTTCTTTTCAAAGACTTACACTAAACATTGTACCACATCATGGACTAAGTGCAAGACATATATATTGGCACGTTTATGTTTCCTTAGACATTATTCCAAACCTAAGTTGCAACAATTATTCTAGGTTACTCGTAGAAGTTCTTACGGCATATCCATCATTCTCATTATACATCATCCAACTCAAGGTGAGTTCATAGCCCCACTTTCCATTACTTAATTGTTTTACAAACCCTTGGGGGGAATACATGCTATTTTTACCGAACATAATGCTTTCAAATTGTATGCTTGCCTGATTGTTTTATTATCGCCAAGTACTAGCCTTGCTAAACCGATATCCCTTATTATGAACCATTTAATCACTAGCAATAGTGAGCGCGAATATTGTGAATAGGCCTATTGGGATTGACGAATCCCATTTGTATTGACTAAGTTCATACAAATGCATTAATATTTGAGACATGGGTATGACAGCAAAGTACCTACCGGGATAAATCTGTCGATCGATATTGGTACACGTTAAAGTTTTGGTGTCATAAGCTTAGTAATGATAATAACTGTTTTGTTTTCCAAACATTGGTGTGAGTCTATAGCTCACACTACCAACATATTGTGTTCAAACATTAAACAAACTCTATGAATATCACTCAACCTTTGTGTTGACCTCTCAAGCATGCATTTCAGGTTCATGACGATCATGGATGGCACGGATACTCAAGAGGGCTATAAATTTTATTATCATTCAAAAACTCATTTAATGTAAATTGTAAACATGGAACCATTTGGGACCTCATTTTGTAATCTCTGATATTTATACAATTTGAATGATAAATCTTTTAAAACGACTCAATTGGAGTTCGTTTTCTATTATTGTGACTATTGTGCCGTCGAGTAACACCCAGTTTGAATTCCGCTGCAACCATGAATTGGGGATGTTACAGACATCAAGAAACTTGAATTTACATAAGCACTATGACTATGAAAGAAAACTTGAATTTGCATAAAATAGTAACGAAAACATTTATGATTTATATTATGGATAACACATTTTTTTGAAAAGTTAGAAATATTCAACATGGTCAAAGTTACTTACACGTCATAATTTTGACCGCTAACCGCATTTGATTACCTTATATCAAATGTTTAGAAAGTTTGTTTCCACAAAACATAAATCAAGAGTAGATTTATCATCTATGAAAGTGATATACATTTTGGGTAATCATTTTAGGTAACTAGTTTTATGACTTTTCTCAATGCATTTCAAAGTAGTGCCTTGTTTGCAAGGTCATCTAGATGCATGTCATCATCATCATCCTAGGAAAAGCTTGTGTAGCTGCCATTCGTGTTCTCACAAATGCTAAAAGCATAAGGTGTTTTAGAGCCATAAGGCTCGCGTTATAGTAAAAAATATTGTCACATCAACATTTTACACACACACACACACACACACACACACACACACACACACATATATATATATATATATATATATATATATATATATATATATATATATATATATATATATATATATATATATATATATACTAGCTTCATAACCCGCCTGATGGAAGGGTACACTTCATAAAATTGTTTGTCGAGTTTTTTTACGCGTAAAATAAATAATTAATAGGTCAAATATGTAGAAGCAATAAATTGAAAATCATAAAGATATTGCTCATGTATTATATGTAAAAATAACAATCATATGTACAGAACATTTGTTTTGTAACGTATTCACCATCTTTGTCACAACAAAGAATCTTGATAAAGATCGTCGTAGGGCCTACCAAAAATTATTTGTAAAGGAGAGGGAAAGATACGGATACGAACTTAAATACCTAAGTATCGCGGTAAGCATCGATCTCCCGAGTGTCGTTCTAAAGGAATGATGGATTTGAGACTCGCGTTTAAGTTCTTGTTGGAAGCTTAGATACCGCTATTTTAACGATTTATAAATACGATGCAAATATAAAAGGGAAACTAAGGCAATCTATAACTAATTAATAAACTAAGGGAAATACGAAATATCCAATACTACAACGCAAATCTAAAAGAAAACTAAGGGAAACTAAATAATAAACAACGGTAAAAATTCTAATCTAAACGGGAACTAAGGAAAACTAAAGCTAAGAGGCAACAACTGCTAATAAAGGCAAATATATATGAGAAGGAATATACTTGTTTGGATATGGTTGATTTTAAGTGATGAATAATTGGTGATATGGATTGGATAATTGATAATCTAAAATGAGAATTTTGACCCTTAGATTAATTTACATGCTAGACCTAGTTTATTGGTCACCGGTTCCGTTTACCCAATAAACTCGAAAAAGAATGTAATCTAATTCAAACAACGATAATCCAGAACGCTCTTCATAAGTATATTTTTATAAAAACTTGTTTAAGTTAGTTTATTACTAAAAATCGTTTGACTTTAAAAGATATTAAATTTATAAAATCTTACGTGGTCCCACTTTTCAATCTTAGTTAAAACAAATTTTATATATTTTTAAAACAACACTTTTGGGATTATCGTTTGAATCAAAAGTCCTAAATTAAGTCATAATTACCTTCTCCAAATCACTAATTACTTACCACATAAATTCAACCCATCACCAAACAAGTATATAAATAAAAAACTACTCTAGCATCCTAAATAGTGCAAAATGACATAAAAGTAAACATGACAAAACTAACTAAATGAAACATAGTAATTAGCTAATATAAAGAAAGTAAAGAAAAGGATGAAAAAGCACCGGTATTGGATTCGGCATAATGACGACACTAAGATTACTAAACTAGAAAACCCCATCCAAGCGCTATAATCAACACAAGTACACCATAATACCCAATAATTATCCTTAACAGCTCCTTAATAACCTTTAATCTTCTACTAATTATCCAAAGCTTGAAGCTTTATGTAATTTTGAGGTGAGTTATAAAATAAAGTTTGCAACTTTTTAATGTAAAGAGCTTAAAAACTTGTAAAACTAGAATATTAAAATAAAATTAACACTAAAAATGCAAAAAGATTGAAACTTTAATAAAAAGACATTGTAAAAATGATGTTTAAAAACTAAAAGATGTAGACATTATAAATTTAAATGACTAAAGATGATGAATTTATCAAAAAAAAAAAAAAAAGAGCCTAAAGCTTCATTAAAAAAAATGTGAAGAAAATGATTTAAATTCTAAAAGAAATGATTTAAGATTAGAAACGTAACAACGATTAAGAAATAAAATGAGAAAACAAGATTGAGATTACTAAAACGAACTAAGACAAAATAAAGTAATCAAAACATTATATTTATGAAAATGAAACTTGCCATACTCTAATTACTTTAAAAAAATAACAAAAATCGGAAATGACACTCCAATTCTCCTCGTACAAAACTCAAAAGAAAGGTTGCACTAATAAAAATAAGTAAATGATAGTATGCTAATGATGATTACTATATATTGAAAAAGAAATCCTAAAGTTGCAATGAAAATCAAAAATGATAGATGCTCCTCTATGCTGTGTTCTCTCTTTTATACCCACATTATCCGACCGTTGCTATAAAAACGTGGGGCCCATCTAAAAATAACAGCACCAATATATATTTTGAGTTCATAAAAGAGCTGTTGATTCGGTGCCGTGGGATTGGTGCATCTTGATTTGAATCGTGAAGTTGGATATTTCATATGGTAAAATAGAGTGCACACATGGTAAGACTGGGAGCCACGATGATCTTTTTGAAGTAGAATTAATTTTCACAAGTCTTATAAAATCCTTGTTGTGAAATTGGAATGTAATTTGCACATTTGTATATTGGGCTTTTATCCTTGTTAAATCTTGGGCTACAACTTGGGTAGTACTTGGGCTTTCACTTTTAAACTTTAGCTAGCACATAGTCTTCGAATTTATCTTCATTAATCTTCACTTTATTTCCGTATTTGCTCCAATAGTTCTCCAACGGTACCTTAACAAATAAAATAACAATAGATGTAATATTTGCAATAAAAACCATAATATTGTTAAATATATTAGCATAAATGGGGGGATCTTTGGTAATAAAACATGTATAATCGTGATTTCATCACTACCCCATATTTAAGCTTTGCTCATCCTCGAGCAAAATCATCAAAAATATTAAGCTAAGTAAAAACTTGATCCTAACCAATCTCGCATCTCGTCAAACAAGAACTGATATGAAATTAAGTTAGAAGTAATTAAAAAGCTCAGAGTTCGACGATGCCCCAAAATTGATCTATTATTTATTATTATTTTTTTCAAACTAATTTAAAATTTTTGGCAAAATTCGAAATTATGAAAAATTTGTAAAACATTTAAAAATTTTGAAAATTTTGGCACAATTTTGGGGTTGCTCAAAAACAAACAAATAGTCACATGTGTGATCATAAGGATAATAATCCCACCCCACATTTAGAACCGAACATTGCCCTCAATGTTCTAAATACGGGATGCCAACCCCACATTTAAAACGAAAAAGAGAAATGCAACGTTTCTAAATGTGAATATGGGAAAACAATATAAGCACATGATCAAAGAATTGAAAAAAACTTCCCTAGTTCAGACTCGTAGATCATAGTAACGTGTAAGTCTAGTGGAGCTCAACTTAGCTTCCAAGAAAAACTACGTGATCCCGGGAATTAATCTGATCAGAGCAAATGAAGATATAGAAGATAAACGCCCATGGCAACGTCGTTCTATGTCCAAATATCACGACCAGAAATTTGACAATCTTAATAAGTCCTGAAACTTAAAAGAAGTGTCATAATGTAGTAGAGGGACGGATAAAAGGATAAGACAAGTTTTATTTATTTTTGGTCTTTTCAAAGTTTTTGTTTTTTGTTTTTTTAATAGAAATAAAGAGATAAAATAAAAAGAAAAAGGATAATAAGAACCGGGTTGCCTCCCAATAAGCGCTTGTTTTTGTCGAGTCGTAAAGCTTGACTCGCCCCGAATTTAATTGTCCTTGGGGGAGCAAGTGGAAAAGATAATCTCCATCGGACTTTCGTTCAAGAGGTTTGGATAAACATTGAAGTATAAGAAAGTTCCACTCTGATGAGATACCCACGGTTTTAAGAAATAGCAAACATAAATGGTTATACCGGGGTCAAAGATAGTATCCTCACTCCCGATGGACTGAAGAAGAGGAGAAGTCACATCATATGTGACGAACGGTAAAAAGATGTTAGTAACGATTAAGATCAATTCTTTATTTTCAAAAGCAAATTTTTCATTTTCCTTAATTTGAATTTCAAAATTAAAGCTCTTTTGATCATTTTTAACAAAAACCTTGAGAGGGAAGGACGGGGCAATATCATCAATAAGCAAATTTTTATGGTAGAGAATGCCTCCCCCCGAATCAAGATCTTCCTCAAGATCAAAATAGAAATGATCATACTCCGGTAGAGATATGATATGAGTGAGTTCATCGGCGAACTCCTCATGAAGAGAGTTAGTGATAGAATTAGTAATCTTTAGCTCTGACTCAGGAGGGATATACGGAGGTGGGACATGTGTGGTACTTTGTGGGCTATTAATATGCACCTCGTCCATTATTGTCTCCGTATCTGACTCATCACTCTCCTTATTCTGAATATCAAATATTGGATTATCTGATTTTAGAGTAAATTCATAATCGAAATCAAACAAAGGATTAGTGATAGTCGTATCGAATGTTTGTGAAGTTGAATCATGAGGTTTCTTAAATACCCTTGGGATTGAAACAAGGTCGTCAATTTCCTTAAGAGGATTGATTTCGACTTCCTTGTCCCCCATTGATAAGGTATCTGAAGATTCCTTAATGAGAGGATCTATTTTAGAGTTAACTTCTTCTAAAGGCTCGTCATCATAACTCTCATCGTCATCGGAGTATGTATAGTCATCGTTAGAATCAGAGAAAGTCTCAGAATGATCATTTGAAACATCAAGAGGAAGCAAATCACACATTTTGTCAGAAATATCCTCGGACTCACATTGGATTGGGACAAGGTCCTCAACACTAGACTTAATTACTTTGTCCGATTCCGTTTCTGGAATAGTGCTAAGATGCTTGTCCCTCATTATGAGAGAGTCCACTGGGTCCATAGTCGGTAAGACGGGTGTTATTGAAGCTGATGAATTCTTATAATATTCCTTCATTTGAATAGAATCCTCATCATCATCGTCATCGTGAACGAAAGTCTTGCAAAATTGGGCACTCACTTTAGCTGCTTGCTCTTCGGCTAGTAACTCTCTAATTGATCTTTTATTGCGAAATTGGGAACTTACTACCGGTTTGTTTTGTGAAGTGCAAACTTTCGATTTGTTTTCGATAATCATCAAGATGTCCTTCAGAGTTCGATAAAAGATGTTGCCACCAGCGGCCGTGTTAAGCGAATCTTGATCATTTTGCATTAAAGCATTATAGAATATATCGACTTGTTGTAATTCTGAAAAACCATGATGTGGGCATTTCCATTTTAAATCTTTGAATCTCTCCCAAGCCTCGGCAAAAGTCTCATCAAAACTTTGTTGAAAATTAATGATCTCTTTTCTAAGCTCAATTGTTTTAGAATGAGGATAAAATCTATTCAAGAACTTGGATAATAGATCATACCAAGATGTGATTGAATTAGGAGGTTCATAATCAAGCCATTTCTTGGTTGCTCCTTTGAGTGAAAACGGTAACAAGATCAAATTCACCACATCTTGAGACACTTGATTGATTTTGAAAGTTCGAGTTATTTGAGAAAATCTTCTAATATGTTAATAAGGATCGTCATTTTCAAAGCCATAGAAAGGATTGTTCTTTATAAAATAAATTAACTCGACTTTCAATTCAAATTCATCCGCTAGAATAGGTGGAATAACGATGGCATCTTCAATACCTACGATAGGTATTCGTAGTAATTCCTCCATAGTCCGCGTGTCCGCCATATGAATTAAACGATATAGAGAGACAAGAAGGTAGAATTAAAAGGTTAAGAGGATAAAGAAGATTATTTTGGATTTTTAAATATAAAAGGAAGGAAAAATAGAATGGAAAAAATATTTTTTTTGATTTTTATAATTAGGAAAATGGAAAACAAGCTAAGATAAAAGAAAACAAATTTTGAAAAAGAAAATATTTTTAGGTTTATATATATATAAGAAAATATTGAAAATTATTTTCTTTTCTTTTATTTATTATTATTTTTTTTAACGAGAACGATGAAAATTAACTCTCACAAGAATAGAAATTCTTACGAAAGAATCTATAAGGCACTAACTTAAACTTCAACGCGAAACTCGTGCACCTCTCCACCGGCAACGGCGCCATTTGATAGGTGTGTTGTAGGGGCCACCAAAAATTATTTATAAGGAAGAGGGAAAGATACGCATACGAACCTAAATACCTAAGTATCATGGTAAGTATTGATCTCCCGAGTTTCGTTCTAAAGGAATGATTGATTTGAGACTCGCGTTTAAGTTCTTGTTGGAATCTTAGATACCGCTATTTTAAGGATTTATAACTACGATGCAAATATAAAAGGAAAACTAAGGCAATCTATAACTAATTAATAAACTAGGGGAAAAATCTAAGGGAAATGCGAAATATCTAATACTACAACGCAAATCTAAGAGAAAACTAAGAGAAACTAAATAATAAACAACGGTAAAAATTCTAATCTAAACGGGAACTAAGGAAAACTAAAGCTAAGAGGTAACAACTGCTAATAAAGGCAAATATATATGAGAAGGAATATACTTATTTGGATATGGTTGATTTTAAGTGATGAATAATTGGTGATTTGGATTGGATAATTGATAATCTAAGATGAGAATTTTGACCCTTGGATTAATTTACATGCTAGACCAAGTTTATTGGTCACCGATTCTGTTTACCCAATAAACTCGGAAAAGAATGTAATTTAATTCAAACAACGATAATCCTGAACGTTCTTTAAAAGTATATTTTTATAAAAACTTGTTTAAGTTAGTTTATTATTAAAAAGCTTTTGACTTTAAAAGATATTAAATTTATAAAATCTTACGTAGTTCCCCTTTTCAATCTTAGTGAAAACAATTTTATATATTTTTAAAACAACACTTTTGGGATTATCGTTTGAATCAAAAGTCCTAAATTAAGTCATAATTATCTTCTCCAAATCATTAATTACTTACCACATAAATTCAACCCATCACAAAACAAGTATATAAATAAAAAACTACTCTAACATCTTAAATAGTGCAAAATGACATAAAAGTAAACATGACAAAACTAACTAAATGAAACATAGTAATTAACTAATATAAAGAAAGTAAAGAAAAGGAAGAAAAAGCACCGGTATTGGATTCGGCATAATGACGACACTAACATTACTAAACTAGAAAACCCCATCCAAGCGCTATAATCAACCCAAGTACACCATAATACCCAATAATTATCCTTAATGGCTCCTTAATAACCTTTAATCTTCTACTAATCATCCAAAGCTTGAAGCTTTATGTAATTTTGAGGTGAGTTATAAAAGAAAATTTACAACTTTTTAATGTAGAGAGCTTAAAAACTTGTAAAACTAGAATATTAAAATAAAATTAACACTAAAAATGCAAAAAGATTGAAACTTTAATAAAAAGACATTGTAAAAATGATGTTTAAAAACTAAAAGATTTAGACATTATAAATTTAAATGACTAAAGATGATGAATTTATCAAAAAAAAACTAAAGCTTCATTTAAAAAAAAAAGTGAAGAAAATGATTTAAAGCCTAAAAGAAATGATTTAAGATTAGAAACGTAACAACGATTAAGAAATAAAATGAGAAAACAAGATTGAGATTACTAGAATGAACTAAGACAAAATAAAGTAATCGAAACATTATATTTATGAAAATGAAACTTGCCATACTCTGATTACTTTAAAAAAATAACAAAAATGGGAAATGACAGTCCAATTCTCCTCGTACAAAACTCAAAAGAAAGGTTGCACTAATAAAAATAAGTAAATGATAGTATGCTAATGATTGATTACTACATATTGAAAAAGAGATCCTAAAGTTGCAATGAAAATAAAAATGATAGATGCTCCTCTCTGCTGTGTTCTCCCTTTTATACCCACATTATCCGACCGTTGCAGCAAAAATCTGTCCGTTGCTATTAAATCGTGGGGCCCATCTCAAAATAGTAGCGCCAATATATATTTTGAGTTCATAAAAGAGCTGTTGATTTAGTGTTGTGGAATTGGTGCATCTAGTTCATCTTGATTTGAATTGTGAAGTTGGATATTTCATATGGTAAAATAGAGTGCACATGGTGGGACTAGGAGCCACGCAGATCTTTTTGAAGTAGAATTAATTTTCACAAGTCTTGTAAAATCCTTGTTGTGAAGTTGGAATATAATTTGCACATTTGTATATTGAGCTTTTATCCTTGTTAAATCTTGGGCTACAACTTGGGTAGTACTTGGGCTTTCACTTTTAAACTTTAGCTAGCACATAGTCTTTGAATTTATCTTCATTAATCTTCACTTTAGCTCCGTATTTGCTCCAATAATTCTCCAACGGTACCTT
The DNA here is from genome assembly GCA_030686995.1 of Artemisia argyi. Classification (NCBI taxonomy): domain Eukaryota; kingdom Viridiplantae; phylum Streptophyta; class Magnoliopsida; order Asterales; family Asteraceae; genus Artemisia; species Artemisia argyi. Next base: position 290,359,848 of record CM060709.1, read on the forward strand.
AACAAATAAAATAACAATAGACGTAATATTTGCAATAAAAACCATAATATTGTTAAATATATTAGCATAAATGGAGGCATCTTTGGTAATAAAACATGTATAATCATGATTTCATCAAATCTTCATACCTTTTTTCGTCTTCACCCTTGAAACAACAATATATAGATGTCCGTGTGAGAATATCGGCTTTTGTAGAAATAGGTCAACATGCAACAATGTTTGACCTTGACTTTTGTTAATCGTCATACCAAAACAAACTTGAACAGGAAATTGTCTCCAATTCAATTTGAACGACATATTGATGTTCGTAGGTGTAATGATCATTCTAGGTATTGCACATATACTACCAAGTTTTCCACCAGATATTATCTTGCCTTCAATTATATTCGTTCCCATCCGTAAGAATTGTAACCTATTAACATTGCATAGTTCGGCCTTTTGATCAATGTTTCGCATACACGTGACCCGTGCAAGAATTTTTAATGCTAACTTGTGGTGTGACATTTCAACTATGACCGACACTAATATTATCCAGCCAAATCTTATTATCAATCCACCATGTGATAAAGAATGCGAGGTATATTAGACGTAAATAAGTATATAGGCGATTTGTGCACAAATTAATACGACAATCCATTTATGTCGGCTTGCTCAAGATGAACAAAAGTAATTGATGCGTGGGAATCGCACCTTGCTTTACCTCTCGAGGGATCTCGCGAGGCTTACAACCCCCACCAGGCAGTGTACCTGATCGTTGTAGTATAGTATAGTGACAAGTACCGGGGGATTGATCGTTCAGCTTAGGAATAGTGTCGCTAGGATTAGAAAGCCTAATTAATAGTTCTAGAGATGGAAGATGATTATTTTTGTGTTTTTATATTTTATGAAAGCAAGTAAAATCTCGGGTTTTGAAGGAGTGGGCGGAATTAGTTGCTAATCAACTAACCCAAAAACTACTTTATAACTAATTAACTAATGAAAATGAAATTAAACTAATATTAAACTAAAGTTGTGAGCAGTGGTTGGAGAAATTGTGTTTACTTAGACTTCATTACTCCCTAGATATCTTTTACATGTTAATTACTTGTTACACTTGTATGAATGACGGGTTGTATTCCTTAATACCATTCGTGGAGTGGCATACATAACTCCCCAACTCTATGAGCTCTTATCTCCTCCTACACCATGACCCAGCACAACTATAGGGATTGTAAACAGTGGCTCATGCATTAAATACAACCAATAAAGACCTAGTACGCCTCGGTTCATGTTTCTTAAGACGTTCAAGCATGTTACCATTTGGAGATCTGCCAGTTTTCTTAAGCCTAACATATAATATCATTCATTCAAAACAAGAATAGACAAGTAATCAACACATAATCAACATCTAGGTTTCATTAGATCTAAGCAAACACAAAGGAAATTTAGCCTAGCATAGTAGAATTAAGATAAGAACAAAAGATAGACAACCAACACATAGACATATTGATTGAATTAAGAGTATACTTATCTCAATTACAATGCAAGGTCTCAAGGGTTTGGAACCCTTGAAAAACCTGTAAAAGAGGCACCAAAATCGTCTTTAGGGTTTCACCAAAACTTCTCTCTTTTAATGAAAAAACTAGAAAACTATATATAGGAAAATCGTCCTGACGGCGTCAAGAGTAAAATCTGACGCCGTCAACTCGCCGCCATATACTTCCTCGGACGCCCTAGATCCAATCGTGACGGCCTATGTGACGCCGTCACCACCCTCGGTAAATTAATCTTGGTCATTTTGACGCCGTCATCTCTTCATCTGACGCCTTCACAACCTTCGGTAAAATATTCATCCTTTCTGACGCCGTCAAGAGTAAATCCTTGACGCCGTCACCTTGTAATTCCAGCTTGGATTTGGTACTTTGTTGTTTTCTTCACTTTATGCTCCAAAAACGTCCAAAATAGCCTCTTTTCCAGAATTCACTCTCCAAACACCTAAAATCACAAAAGGAACGATTTAGGGCAATATTTGATCAAATAAATTCGGATTCGGGCTTAAATGACCCCCTAAAAACGGATCATTTTTCGCCTCATCAGTAATTTTTATCTTGTTACAAAAAGGATTCCTTTTTGCACAAATGGAACTTATTTCCTATACAGCTAAGATCATGTACACATTCCCCTTAGTTCCGTGACATCATACAACAGACACGAACCAAGTCATCACTAAGTGATGGCAAATACTCACCACTTGGTCCCAGAAAATAGAATAAATAGGCTTCGTATGTCCCTATACCATCATTTATATTAGAAAATAGTACCAAAGTAAAGGAATAAAAATAAAGGAATGGGCGGTGACGAACCGGTCATGATTGTCGAATTGCTTGAGTTTCCCACATAACCATGTTTTTTCTAGCATTTGCTACAAATCTTCGATGTCGTGGCTGGAATCTCACTTGGGTCATTCCTCCCTGATCCAAGAAAATAACATACACGCAATGTTTCATAAAACAACCAATCAAGTAGCATACAACCAAAGTTCTTTAATAATCTTACCTTAAACGCACGAGCCCAGCTACAATTTTTTACTCATCACTTATGACTTCTAGCTCAATCTGTATCTCATTCATCACTTCTACTCATCACGCTTAACCAATTACTTACTAACACATTTTACTTATCATGTTTTATATCTACATGATCTTATCACCCTTAACTATAGACTTTAACTTTTCTCATTTTAATTAAGCGTGTAAGAAATCATGCTTCAAGCTTCTAATCATTATTACATCTAATCGTTATTCCAAAACAACAATCTCAATCAAACTCAATCACGTCCTTCTAAGCATCAAGCTATAAACATACTTCATTATTCATTTCTTGCATAAATTGCAATCTAATGCATCAATATTATCTCATACACCTCTATGCATCATGATCTCAAGCGCACCACATAAACCTTAGACATATAATAAATGACTACCATAGACTTAACATCACATAAACAATAACACTTAACACTTATCCAAAAAGTGTTCTAACATTCATAGTTATAATCTACTCATGTAGTCTATGGTTTATATATCACATTGCACAATTAATCTATGTCTAAGCATTGACATTTTGATTAGTCACAAGCACTAGTCTACCTTATAACTAAGGCATCATAAAACTTTAATTCACTTGCTAGCCCATCTCTAATACCACTTGGCATTTCTACTCGCATTGCATCCCCATAATTCTATCATACATTCACATAATTGCAATACAATCACTGGCACGAACCGAGGTGCACGGTCAACTAATCATTCGAACACTTCAAGTCCTCCAAGGACTCATATCTCATACACATCAACACTATAAATCACATCCATTACTTATCATACGAGACTCACAGACACCATCCGAGTGCACAGTGTTCTTATTACTTATATACATATTGTCCACCATGGACTTACTTCACATACACATAAACACCTATAAATCATATACTATACTCATCATCATATGTTCGTACATCATATCGCATATCTATCTCATAACTAACAATCAACTTCTAAAATACTAACACTTATGTCCAACACATCTAATAGTGGTCTAAGACTAGGAAACTTATAGTGGAAATCTAATTCAATTAAACCGAAGCTCTGATACCAAGTTGTTACACCCCGTGAATGCTTTGACCAAAAACTTAAAACTTTTACGCGGAAACGCTTTGACCCGTTTCTGACCTCCTGTAACTCATTTATAAACTAACTAAAATAAGTTACAAAACAACATTGAGACTATTTTTATAAGAACTAGACTCCAATACTTTTAAAACTAGTGGTGGCACCCTAAAGTGCACTATGACCCCTAAAGTGCACTGTTTTTCTCAAAATGACCCGTAACACTTTTTAACATAAAATCAACACTTTAAACATATATTTAAACACATGTAATCCAAATTTAATTAAATATACATTATAGCTTGTTTCCCAAAATTCTTGACCCGTTTGACCCAAAACGGGTTAAAATGAACCTTGTCCCAAACACCCTTTTTTCCTGCATAACCTTTTAGTGCACTTTTGACCCATTTTTCGAAAAACGACTTCTATAATATGACATAACACCAAAACTTCCAAAAATCATTAACACATCATAAACTTAAATTTCATACATTAGCTTGGTCATAACAAGCCAAGGAAACATACTTTACAAAGTAACAGGTATTATGCCAAACACCCGTTTTGACCCATTTGCATGCTAAACTTTAACCCATTACTATAACATACAACTTGACAACCAAAATACTATAACAATTACGACATAAGCTTCGACACTTGACAACACATTTAGACACCATTAAATGACTCACGGGGGTGTCAACATTGACTTGAGCTCGGTATTCTACCTAGCTCCTATTTCCTTACCCAACTTCTAACCTTCTGCATAATTAAACTTACCTCTCATTCCAAGCCATCCACAATCATAAGAACCTACAAAAGGTTAGACAACTAAACTGTAAGCTTTCGCTTAGTAAGTAACTCGACATAAAACATATATCATACACATATTAGCACATAAGCATCATGATCACTTACATTGTTTCCATACCATAACATTCAATTCGTACCACACAAACCTTCATCACATAAGCTATAACAAGTCTCATTAGCAATAGCCAAAAACATGCTTAGTTGGTCATAACTAGACACCACTTTCCTAACTTTCATCCGTTACTCAATCCAAGTGCTAACTTATCACAATCATAACACATATATAACACATGTTTTAGTACAAGTTACTTACCTTAGCATCACAGCTAAGCTACTATATCATCATCAACGTGATCATTCTCCATACTTGCAATCTAAGCCAAATCGCTATAAGCATAAACACATGATCAATACACTATTGAATAAGGGTTTTCTTAGTAATCAAAGTGCGTCTGCAGTTGCAAGTTCTATTGGCAAGAAGTGTACGGTGAATATTGATGAATTGAATGCTACTGTTGATTTGTCAAAGGTGACTATGAGGAAGCATAAGAAGCCTAAGGATGTTAATCCTAGTTCTACTCAGCCTATACTTGCATCGTCTGGTCCTATTATTACTGAGTGGAGTGTTGATGATGGAGATATTGAATTATCTACGATTGTGGAAAGGAATAATCAAGTGAAGCCGGTTTCACTTGATCCTTTAGTTAATGACCTGAATGGTCCACATGAGGCTTCTAACAAGTCTCATAGTTCTGATAAGGTTGTTACGAATGCACATGGGGCTGTTGGTATTGAGAAGGTTGGTGTGGATGCTTTGAAACAACCTTTTACATCGTATGCTGAAGTTACTTCTAATGAACCTAAGCAACACACGTCAAACTTTCGTACGTTGGAGTGTAGCAAGAAAGCAAATGGTGTGGATCTTTCTGTACCGATGAAAGTGGTTGAAGAGGTGAACACTTGGTTTGAGAATACTTTGTATGGGTATTTCCTTGGTCAACGCCTTGCTTTTCCTGTTGTTGATTGCTTTGTACGCAATGCGTGGGCTAAGTTTGGTATACAAAAGGTAATGATGAATGCAAATGGGTTCTTCTTCTTTAAGTTCAATTTGAAGAAAGGTGTTGACGATGTTCTTGAAAACGGTCCTTGGTTGATTAGAAATGTACCTATTATTTTTAAACCATGGACATTGAACACCAATTTACTTAAAGAGGATTTGACTAACATCCCGATGTGGGTTAAATTCCATGATGTTCCTCTTGCTATGTTTTTTGATGATGGTGTTAGTCTTCTTGCCACATTGATTGGTACGCCCAAACGATTAGATGCTTATACCAGCCAAATGTGCAAGGAATCATGAGGTCGTAGTAGTTTTGCTAGATGCATGGTTGAAGTGAAGTCGGATGAGGTGCTTAGGGATAGCCTCACTGTTGAGATACCTTTACTTGATAAGTCGGGTGTGACTATTGAGAAGATACGGGTTGAATACGAGTGGAAACCACCTCGTTGTGATAAATGTAAGATATTTGGCCATACACTGAATGACTGTCCTAAAGTTGTTATACCTCCTATTCAGCCTACTAAGCATGCTAATGATGGTTTCAAGACTGTCAATAACAAGAAGAAAGGTAAGCAAGGTGGTCCTATAATTCCCGGTCAAGGAGGGTTTACTAAACCAGGCATGGGTAAGCAGTTTCAATATCAACCCAAAAAGACTTTTGCTGAACCTAAGAAAGTGGATGGCAATAAGAAGAATGATTCTGATGTCGCTAGTTCGAGTGGAACGAAGATCTCTACATCTAACCAGTTTGATGCTCTTAATATGGAAGATACGGATGCTTTTGGTATACCTACTAATGACACCAACAAGGATGTGGATTCTGGTCGTACTATGGAAATTAATGAAGACGAGTCTACTAAGACAGGTAATGCATCACAAATACCCCTTGTGAGTGATTTGAAATAGAAGGAGTCGGTTGTGACTCCTAAAACTAGTGATTCTTGTATTCCGCCCACCTCTTCTACTAAGAGAGTTAACCCTTTTTCTAAGGTGGGAGAGATCGTGGTTTCTGATTCTGAAGATGAGGTGGTTGCTAACCCATTTGATGAGTCTGCTAACCTATTTGGTGGTGGCCAAGAGTTTGAAGATGATTATAATGACTATGACTACAATGACTATGCGAACCAGGTTTATGATCTTCCACGGAATTTGGATGCGTTTAATGCCATGTATGGCACCAAACTTCAAGGTCTTAGGGAGTAATTTTATTTCGTTACGTCTTATGTTATCATTTGAGTAGTGGTTTGTTTTCTTATGTAGAAAATAGGAAGTATCTTGTTATGTAAGCTTTTTGCCTATGTAACGGGCTGAGATATGGGATTTCACCCATATATCCATAGTACTTAAACGTTTTCTTTTATATATTTACCAGGGTGCAGGATTACTCCCCTTTACCCAAAAAATACACTATACCATGATTACCATTATCATAGCTTTTCTTCAAACACCTCTTATTATCATATAACCATATTATGATTATATGATAATTAGTCCCATTAGATTCATTAACTTAAACTCAATATAAGAATCACATAATTTATTTAATCTTTAATTAGCTTCAAAACACCATTTACCCAATTCCCCCAAATTAGGTACATAAACCCTAACCTCTCAATCATCAATTAAACACTAATTTAGATACTTACTTGGATAGCAATCATTACTAGGGTTTCATTCACTTGAATTAGAGCTTCAATCATTCATCAATTGATTACCAAAACCATCTTGCCTTTTCCCTCCATTTTTCTTCACGTCACAAACACCCTCACTACACATTTCTGGAACTCTTATGAAGATAACAGAAGTCTCCAGACAATTAGTAGGTGGCCTGTTTGCCTAATTGGCACATTAGGTCCCTCAAGTACTATTCTTTCTATTTTTGCCACATTAACTTAATAACACATTTACAACTTAACAACTTTAGCCCCTTGAGTTTAGCATCATATCTTCTATAAATATAATACACATTCGTTGACTATCAAATTAACCATCGGGTTGACAGGCCAATCTTATTAAGTCCTTAGTCAATTCCATCTTAGGTGGGGCCTATTTGTATTTCGGGAAATGGGTCTAACAACCCGGGTCCCAGAAAATAGAATAAACAGGCTTCGCATGTCCCTATACCATCATTTATATTAGAAAGTTCTAGTGTGTTGAAAGTTCTAACTATTCACTTTCTAACATTTGAGTTAATTGTTTTTAGCTTCTTCCACATTACTTTCCCCTTCAGCCAACAACTTGTGAGCCTATTGATCATTTAATATCACATAATTTCATGTGTATTAAAATAAAGTACAGGATAACAACTATAAACATGGATACAAAAGATAACCTCTGATTTTTTATCTTCTAGCTGTTTCTCACTTCCTAGAATTCCAAAAAAACCTGCTCCTTTTCCTGAAGTGAGATATGAAACAACCTGCTACTTTCTGTAATATAGAAATAATATATCAATGTAGTTTAGTACTATTATACATAAATTGTAAAAGAAATTATATTCCATTTCAATTTTCAAATGAAGTATCAAGTATATCAAAAAATACTTACTCAGCATTCTATCATCTTATTAGGTAAATTATACGAGGTTGTTGTAACTTCATCTCCAGGCTCCGCCTTATATTTTGGAAACAACAAATGATATTGTCGTATGGTGTTTGAATGGCAGCTTTAAGGGGCTATTTTGTTGTTGTCTGGGGGTGTTTGGATGGCTGGTAAAGGGGTTGTTTTGTTGTTGTTAGGGGGCGTTTAGATGGCTGTTGTAAGGGTGTGTTTGGATGGCTGATGTAAGTGTATGTTTGGTTGCTAGTATAAGGTGTCTAATGGAAACCAATCTCCTTATATCTTCTTCAACATTTTAGCCACTACAAAGTACAAACCAATTAACCAACTACTATAACAAAAAACCCCTAACAATCATGTACTCAAATCCAATCAGCCTCTAATCGCAAAAGCAAACAATATAACGGTTATGTACAATAACTGAAACTAATAACATAAAAGTACTCACTGGCTGATTGATATCCAGTAGCAGGTAAAGATTAGTGAGATTAACATGAAGGGATATACCTTGACTTAAAGCAGCCCTAAATTTTGCTCCAAAATTGTTTCCACGTAAGTCGGGAATCTATAAAAGGGTGCACGTACCAAGTGCTTCAGATATAGCAATTCCGCCTCCTGACAAATTAATTAAAGAGTTATACCAACTTGCCATGTCATATGAAATACAGTTGCTCAACTGTGTTGCCTTGTTCCATAAAAAATATAAAAATGCAATAATTGTTTTACACTATTCTTTCAAGCATTTTTTTTACTTCAGTTGTAACCCTCTGCAATAGACTATCAAACCCAATGCAAGACTTAATCTTCTCATTTAAATATTAGGGTCGAAACTTTACCTCCAGGGATTATATTGTGAACGTTGATAAAACCAAATCAGTTAACTCCTTTTCAATTGACATCTCTTTATCTGTTTCGAAAGCTTCACTCTTCTCTCCGGATCAACAAATCTATAAAAAGTCCCTGAAAATCGATGCAAGATTTAATATTTTCATTTAAATATTGAAAACACCTGCTATTTGAATACTCTTTGTGATTAGAACACTACAAAGGGTAACTTTGTGTTGCTACAATTAAAACAAAAATTGTGTTTGTATTGCTACATTGTGAATACAATGAGGTACAAATAACCATATAAAAATGATTAGTAACTTTGTTACAAACGATATAAAAATGATTTGTGATATTGTAACCAAAAAAGATACAGCCAATATATAGGGTAGGATTAGGGTTTTATTTAAACACAGTCTTTGAAAAAGGTTTGGGAAAATTTTCAAAAATTTTGAGTTTTCAAATTGTTGACTCACTGTACCTAAAATCATTCCATAATTATTCCATAGTAATCCCTTGATTTTAGGTGGCCATTGAAGTGTTTATAACATAAAATCAAACTTACCTTGCTTATCCCTTGATTGTAGCCTGTGCCAATAAATGAAATTACGGATTTTAATTGTAATTTTGAAATGAATATAGATAATTGATATGCCTACTAAGTAGTGAATGTTTGTTGGACATTTATTTTAAGCATGTCTATTTTGTTTTGAAAGCTTTCAACACAAACACTCAAGTGCTCTAGTGGTTGAATATTTGTTTGTTGTTCAAGAGGTCATGGGTTCGAGTCCCATTAGTTGCAACTTTTTTAAAAATGATAATTTAATGCATGAAAAGTGTGTGGCTAGTAGGCAACGACATGGCATGGAGTTGAATATTTGGCATTGAGGTGGCATTAGTTAGAGGTTAATGATGTGGCATGTTAAGCCTCTTATATATATATATATATATATATATATATATATATATATATATATATATATATATATATATATATATATATATATATATATATATATATATATATATATGTACACACTAGCAGGGTACCCGCGCGTTGCAGCGGCTGGTACCCTGAAATTAAATTTTTCGGTGAACTATGTATTTTAGTTTATTATGTTTTTTTGATAATAAATTTATGGATATCAAGAATTTCGTTTAGCCCGAGCTCGTTCGGGCTCGAGCCCGTTGGGCCCGCACCCGTTCGGGCTCAAGCCCATTTGTCCGGTTACCCATTCGGGCTTGAATAATGTGCTTTATTATTTGTATTAGTGACATTTAATGCTGAAATTGTGTTTAATTTGGTTGTACAATATGCTTGATAATTTGTATTTCTTGTGTAAGGGTGTCTTAATAACTGTATTAATTGTATTTATTAACCAATTAATTAATTGATTATATTAAATAGCATAAATATTTTTTTAATGTGTGCATTAAAGTGGTGTACACTATACTTCTTATCTTGTAAGTCTGAAAATTATGTGCATTAAAGTGGTGTACACTATGTTTCTTTTCTTGTAAATCATAAAAAATTACAAGCATGTATACATCTTTCCTATTAAAAAAATATTTTTGGTATTAAACATTTTAAGACTTCTAAATATAGATGTCCTAAATACATTATAAGGTAGTATATATATATATATATATATATATATATATATATATATATATATATATATATATATATATATATATATATATATATATATATATATATATATATATATATATATAGGGAAGGGATCAAGTAAGAAGAATAATTAAAATAAAAAGGGTAAGAAGTAATTCTAGCCACACATTTCAAATTAGGAGAGAAATTTTGAAGGAAGATGCATCCACTTTTGTAGGTGCATCTGAAATGTGTGATTGTGGTTACTTTTTATCATTCTTCCTATTTCATCCTATATATATATATATATATATATATATATATATATATATATATATAGTGTAACTTTGTTTTCAGAACCCTGTTAAGTGCGAGAACTGCAAGAACTCCCATTGACCAATCACAATTTAGTAAAGTATTTTTCTTTTTAAATTAATATAGTTAATTCGCAGGGGCATTAAGGAGAATTGACATTTATAGATTTTAAACTGATAATTCAAATTTTCCTATAATCATGCAAAGATACGGTTTTTTATTTTAGAGTTTTATATTTTTAGATCTTCTTTTCCATAAACACGATTCATAGTCAAACTGTAACCCAGATTACAAGATTCATTGAACAAATCATTTGCGTACAATTAAAAAAAATGGTTGATATGGTTCAGGACGACAATGTTACTTTTCAATATGATACCGTTGTTCAAGAAATAGATAATCAAACACTTTTGATATCGGAACAAGATCTTGAATGGGAGAATCCATAGCATGATCAACACGACAAGAATGGTTTCTTATTTTTTCCATTTTTATAGTTTTTTACTGTCTTTAATATAACGTGTTTTCGTTGATTTCATCATGTTTAATCCATTATATTTTTGTTTATCTTCATAAACTGATAATGCATGAGTGTTAAGGCACATGTTGTTGTTTCCATTCAGAATCCTGATAACTGTAGCACTAAGGGTGCTGTTTCATGTTCTTCATGAATAAAAAGTGCATCTGGAAAAGGTAAGGACAAAACAAAGGCGAGAACAAAGAGAAAAGTTCCTTTCAAACAACGTTGGTGTGGTGTGGTAATTGTGGACAATTAGGCCATAATAGACGAGGATGTGAAGAGGGAAATGGCAAGGAAAAAGTTGATGAAGCTAATGAAAGTGATGACAACGAGTACGACGATGATTATGAAGACCTTTATGAAGATATGGAATTAGTGGAACATGATCAAGATGCTGAATATGATGACTATTTAGACGACGCTAAGATGTAGTCCAATAATCGTTTGGTTCCCAAGTTTTATATATATATATATATATATATATATATATATATATATATATATATATATATATATATATATATATATATATATATATATATATATAGTTTAGAATTTATTTCTACTTTATCTAAACTATTTTACGTTTTGTTAAACTAGTTACATGTTTAACTAGTTATTGGATATGTTGGTTTATTGAATATTAAGTTTGTGTGTTCACTTTTTCCTTTTAAAATTTGGGCTATTATATATTCTCATTGTATCATGTAAACAGTCAACACACATATGTTTTATCAACATATATATGCTTTTTAGAACATACATGTATGTCTTCATACAATAGTTGACATATACAAAACATGCAAGTTTTTAATCAACTATTTGTTAATAAATTCTAACTCTAACTTATTTAAAAGCCTTACTAAACAAGTTTCACGATATTCATGAAAAATAAATAAATAAATAAATTCTCATCGTAGAATGATGAGTGTGTAAATACTCATCATTTTTATCGTATCTGAACTGCCAAAACATCCAAAAACACTCAAATACGCATCAAAATACTGAAAATATTCCAGGATTGTGTTTTATATGTTTCTGATGCAAAATGTTTAAAAACAAATGAAAAACGAACAAAGTTTGTATAATTGGCAGTTTCAGTCCCTCAAGTTTCAAAAATTGACAAAACTAGTCCCTGAAGGTTTTAAAATGGAATAAAAGTCAACTTAAGTCCTTGGGAAGTCAGACTTATTCAAAATTAGTCCCTGGATGAAAGTTTAAACAAACTGGCAACTTTTACCCCTTAAAATCCAAAATTGACATAAAAGGCCCTTGAACTTTCAAAGACTGTCAAAATTAGTCCGTGGTCAAATTAATTCAAAGAAAAATCAACTTAATTCCTTGGGAATTCAAATGTTGTCAAAATTAGTCCTTGGAGTTCAACTTTTAGAAAATGGCAAAAACGGCCCCTCAACTTTGAATTTTGACAAAACAAGTCCCTGGGAAATTTAAAGTGGGAAAATCAACAACAAAGGACCCTTGGAAAATTAATTTGTGGCAAGTTAATCCTTTTGATAACTTTGGAATATTTGGCAGAACAGGTCCTCAAGTTTTTGGAAATTACATAATTGGTCCTTGTGATTAAAATTTACACAAACCAAACGGACCTCTTGTTATTTTCTCATCCAAATCCAACAAATCCCAATCCACCCAATAACCCCAGCCCACCACACAACCTTCCTTGGCCCAACATCCCCAACAGCTCACTCCCACCACAAATAAAACATACAACCCCATTTTTATTATACCCTCAGTCAAACCATTGACCACCTCCATCTTCCACCTCAACCCCCACTAGCCTGCAACACCCCACACCAACACCATCATTACTACCTCTGATTACACTCCACCCCCCTCCTAAGCACCTGAAACAAACACTAAACTCCAAATCACACCAACTGGCATCAATATATCAAAGGAAAAAGCCAAAGAGTTTTTGGCGCCAAAATGAATAAAAGGCCAAGATTGAATTGCAGTGATCCTATGGTCAATATCATTGGTGGGAAAAGACAAAGAGCAATCAGAAACCCTAATATGGAGATATAAAGGGGAGAGAAGCCATGGAGCAGTTAGCTAAGTAGTGTAGTATGTAGTTTTAGTTTAATTTAGTCAATTTCAAATTTATTGTAACTATTAATTATTCAGTCAAAATTCCAGTATGTAACTTTGTACTCTTGATTAATCTAAGTTCTAGTTTAATTAAAACTCAAGTTCCAGTTTAATTTTCAGTTTAATCAAAAAATAGAAAGAAAAAAAAAAGAAAATAAAAAATCAGAAAAGAATGAAGGTGAAGGCTTGGAGCAGGGTTCATTTTGGATCTAAAAGGTTTTCGAAACCTCAAGGGAGGTGTTAGGATATGTGTTATACCCTGATCACTTGTCTCTCCATTGGATGCAACTGTAAGAAATTAACCATAACTTTTGTGTTTTATTGTTCAATTGAGTATCTCTGCTTATGCTTGTTTTCTTTATGTTTGTTAGTGAATCTTAGTTGGATTATTGCTTTTCATTGAACTTTTATCTATTGGAATCCTTATCGGCTTAATTATGCTTTGCACTGCCTTTATTAGCCATAGCTGCATAATTGAGTTCTGGTTTATCTTGGTGTTTATTCAACATTCCAGTAGCATTCATTAAGCCTCTTTGATCTGTTGTAAGTGTTAGATCAGTGGGTCATAGGTCAAGACTTGTAGTTGTAAGGTGATCCACTGTTTAAAGGAGTGTTTGGATTGGTGCATTCTCATGTGAGTTAGTTGTTTTGCTTTTGAATTTTCTGCACAGCTAGACTCACTTAGGTAAGAGTAAGTGAATTTAGTCATAAAATGCACAAGTTTTAAAGTAAAAGTCAAAATTCTCATTGAACCACCCTCATTTGCTTACTGTTAGGTGATAAGGGTTGTGATCCCATCAAGTCCACTCACAGATGCTTAATTTACTCTAGCATAGTTTCATTTTAGCTTGATAAGATAATTTTAGCATGTAGGATTGAATCAAAGTTCACTAGAGTCAAAGTAGGTTATAAATTATAAAAGTCAAAACTTGCACTTAGGCAGAAAACCCAAAAGTTCTAGGATTTTTTATGAATTTAGTAGTTAGAATTAGGCCTTGAAATTTGTTATGGTTAATATATACCAGCTCAGCTTTAGGAATCAATTCTTGGTATAATTTTATGATTTTTTTTTGTGGCTTGTGTGAAGCTTCAAAGTGGGCTGCAGGGCTGCTGTTTACCCCTGCACCAGGATCCATCCCACAAGCCTGTTTTTACAAGCTCTTTTAGAGCTTCTCCAGTGGGTCCCAGCTTAAGCTATTGGGTTTTTGAAAATCTCATGTACCCTAGTTTTTAATTCCAGTCTTACTTTTGGGTTCTCAGCTTATCTATTAAGCTAATTTTGAGCTTTCAAGTTGTCCCATCTCTCAGCTTCCACTGAGAATTCAGTGAAGTTGAAGCTTTTTCATAAGCTCATTTGTGGTCCCTATTGTGTGATCCTTAGCTTTTTGGAAAGCCCTACACCCCAACTCACTCATTCCAGGCTTGATTTGCTTTTTCAAGCTTGTTTGATAAGCTGGATTTAGCTACAAAGAGGCCTGCAGGCCTGGGTTGCTTTCAGAGGGTTAGGACTAGGAAGTGCTTATTCCTGTTGTGTAGCTTATTAGCTGATGTGTGTGGATCGCACCAGGCTTTACCTCTCAAGGGATCTTGAGAAGCTTACAACCCCCACCAGGCAGTGTACCTGATCGTTGTAGTATAGTATAGTGACAAGTACCGGGGGATTGATCGTTCAGCTAGGAATAGTGTCGCTAGGATTAGAAAACCTAAATACTAGTTCTAAAGGTGAGGGATGATTATTTTTGTGTTTTTATATTTTTTAAAAAGCAAGTAAAAATCTCGGGTTTGAAGGATTAGGGCGGAATTAGTTGCTAGTCAACTAACCCAATACTAAAGATGCAATCAAAATAAAATACTAGAAATGAAAATAAACTAAATTATACTAAGGTTGTGAGCAATAAGTGGAGAAAATGTGTTTACTTAGATTTCATTACTCCCTAGACATCTTTTACACGTTAATTACTTGTTATAGTTGTGTGGATGACGGATTGTATTCCTTAATACCATTCATGGGGTGGCGCACTTAACTCCCCAATCCTATGAGCTCTTATCTCCTCCTATGCCATGCCCAGCACAACCATAGGGATTATAAACAGTGGCTCATGCATTAAATACAACCAATAAAAACCTAGTGCACATCAGTTCATGTTTCCTAAGACGTTCAAGCATGTTACCATTTAGAGATCTGCCAGTTTTCTTAAGCCTAACATCAAATTCATTCATCCAAAACAACTACAAACAAGTAATCAACACATAATTAACATCTAGGTTTTATTAGATCCAAGCAAACACAAGATAGATCTAGCCTAGCATGATGGAATTAAGACAAGAACAAGATATAGACAACCAACACATAGACATATTGATTGAATTAAAAGAATACTTATCTCAATTACACATGAAAGGTATCAAGGGCATAGAACCCTTGAAAAACCTGTAAAATTCGCACCAAGTTCGTACTTAGGGTTTCTCCAAAACTTCTCTCTTTTTAATGTGTGAAAATTAGAAAAATATATATAGGAAATAGGGTCTGACGGCGTCAAGACAAATCTTGTGACGCCGTCACCTCGCCGCCAAAATAATTCTCGGACTGCCTTGATCTACTTTTGACGCCGTCATGTATTAGCATTTCCAGGCCGTCATGCATTTTACTCTTGACGCCCTACTTCGTGACACCGTCAAATCTGTACTGGATCGTCATGGAAATTACTCTTGACGCCGTCACCTACTGTTCCCAGCAAGGAAAATTAAGACTTTGGCGTTTTCTTCACTTTTATGCTCCAAAAACATCCGAATTGCTTCCTTTTCCAGATTTCACTCCCAAAGTACCTAAAATCACAAAAGGAACGATTTAGGGCAATATTTGATCAAATAAGTTTAATTCCGGGCTTAAATGACCCCCTAAAAGTGGTTCATTTTTCGCCTCATCATTAGCTGTGCTTATCATTTTGAGTTTGCTTATTTCAAGTGCACTCTGTCTGATTTACCTTTGTGAACTCAATTGTAGCTCAGTGTGTTGCTTGTTCAAAAGTTCATAGATCCTGATAAGCTTATAAGCTTATTTCTTAAGCTCTCATTATGCTTATTTCTGAGATTTAGCCTTGGTCCCTTTATCAAAGTTGTTCATTTTAAGTATTTGATTAGTTTTGAAAAAGAAAAATCCAAAAAACTAAACTTAATTTTTAGTGATAGCTTCCATTTAACATAATTTAGCTTTTTAATTTTTTCTTTTTAAATTTTTGTCAAGTACTTATCTGTTTTTATATTTTTCTTAAATTCCTAGTATATTAAGGTATTTGTAGGAATTTTTTCAGATTTTTCTCCTTTTATTTAGTATTTATTATAATTAATATTAGTTAATAATAATTAAGTAATATTAGTTAATTAAATAGCTTTATTAATTTTTATTTAACAACAGTACTTTTTTATATTTTTCCTAGGTTTTATATGTCATAAAATAATTTTAGGAAATTTTTCATAATTTTCACTGTTCATTTTCTATTTTTCTTAATTTAATTTAGTTTTAAGTAATTAATAAATAGAAATTAATTAATAATAAATAGAGAAAAAGTAGGAAAATATATTTTTAGTTTTAAAATTACTTTTATATTATTTTAGAATTAAATTTTTATTTTTCTAGCTTAATTTCATAATTAGTGTAATTTAAATATTATTAATTAGTTATTAAATAGTAATTAATTGAATAGTGTAAAAATTAATTTTCTTTTTCTAAAAATTTTCTTTCATCATTAGGATTGTAAAAATGTAATTTTCATACCCGTAGGTATTTTATTTTACAAAACTCGCGTTTTATTTCGTACGCTAACGTAAATTTAAATCAAACGAACGCGTTTTTAGACTTAGCTCACGTTTTTAGTATATCTGATCATCAGTAACTGTTTGTATAGTGTTTCTAAGTTATTTTCATTCCGCATATCTTAGTGTAATCATTCAAACCCTTATATACCCTTTCCCGTCCAAATTCACCCGATCACAAACCCGTTTTGATTACCATCACACCTCGTCGGGACATAACGACCCGGGGAAACCCTATACTTCCGCGGAGATTTGGTTTTAGACGTTTGACTCCGTTGACCATTCACCTGGTCAATTTAGGTTGACCGTTTGGGACCAATCATAGAACATACATGTTTTTTTTTAAGACATGTATGTCCTAAAAACATCTATTTTATTAAACAAGTTTCACGATATTCATGAAAAAAAACAACAATTCTCATCGTAAAACATACATGTTTTTTCTCAAGACATGTATGTCCTAAAAATATCAATGTTATTAAACAAGTTTTCACGATAGTTATGAAAAAAAAAACAATTCTCATTGTAAAACATACATGTTTTTTTTCAAGACATGTATGTCCTAAAAACATCTATGTTATTAAACAAGTTTCACGATATTCATGAAAAAAACAACAATTCTCATCGTAAAATATACATGTTTTTTTTCAAGACATGTATGTCCTAAAAACATCTATGTTATTAAACAAATTTCACGATATTCATGAAAAAAAACAACAATTCTCATCGTAAAACATACATGTTTTTTTTTTCAAGACATGTATGTCCTAAAAACATCTATGTTATTAAACATGTTTGTGTGTTGACATCCACCAAGTTTTAGCATATGTATGTTTAATCCGGATATATCAGCCCATGTTTGTATCATTTTATACAAACACACATTTTATAATGCATAGGTTTGTACCATTTTTGCACAAGTTTTTTCACTTACACAAAAACAAAAAAGAGAAAAAAAAGAAACATAAAATAAACCAAAAAGATCATATTTCCATTTTGAGATCATAAGTTTGTTCCTAGTTCAGATAACAATTTCCATGTTCACATCAAAAAACAAACCATAAGACCATGTTCAAATCGTAATTCCACAATGTCAAACCCAAAAATACCATAACACATTCTGTTATGCTAAATCAACGAAAAAGATAAAATACTAATGTTCATTAAACTTTTCATTCAAATGCCTGCAAGCGGGACTTTTCTTGTTTTCACTCCAACATTTTCTGATTGCATATCTACCGCCTCTGTCCGGATCTTCTCTTTGTGTATGTTGCATTCAATCATAAACGAAACACCCCTGTTCAAAAATTTCCCATATTTATGATATCTAGTAAAAATTTACCATGTTCATTCATAATCCAAAACACCCCTGTTCAATAATTATTGAAATTACATTGGATAGTATTAGAAAATACACAAACAACGATGTCAGCAGCTTACCGAAGTTATTCAATTCAGAATTAACCAAGTCATCATCTATCTCCTCTTCCTCTACGTTAATCGTGTCATCATAGTACGTCTTCTGCAACTGTTGCCTTTTCTTTGCTCCTGCCTTCTCTCTTACGATCTAATATTCATGAATTATCAAAAAATGTTAACACGAGTCTTTTATTTTACATTCAACAATATTTTTAATCAATCCACAACTCTAAACCTCAATGTCACTACATGTAATATTACGACTCACATATCCAAACATACATGTTACTACTACTCCTATATCAAAACAATGGAAATGTTTGTCTTTTATTCTATTTCAACTACTATCGACACATGTTACTTCTAATTTACACACATCCAAACTCCCATGTTAAATTTCGCCAACATAGGCAACATAACAGATATGCTACGTCACGCACATGAAACATTGATGAGTGTGTAAATACTCATCATTTTTAGTCAAATCTGAACTGCAAAATGATTAAAAACACTCAAAGACGCACCAAAATACGAAGAAAATCCCAAAGATCGTGTTTTATATATTTCTGATGCAAAACGAGTAAAAACAAATGAAAAACGAACAAAATTTGCATAATTAGCAGTTTCAGTCCCCCAACTTTCAAAATTTGACAAAACTAGTCCTTGAGCATTTATTTTAAAGAATAGTCAACCCAAACTCTTTTAAAGTCGAAGGATAACACAAATGATCTTTGGGTGAAAACTTTTGGAAAATTACACATTTGGTCCCTGTACTTTGGCAAATTGGCAATTTTGGCCCCTGGTGTTCAAATTTGGAAAATTATGTTTTTGGTCCTTTGGTTTATCTAACTTGACAGGATTGACCCTTGGTTGAAGTTTGGAAATGTGATAGTTTTAGTACCTCAAGAATTCTAATGTTACATTTTTTACCTTGGGCTTGTATTACTTATAATACCAAATGGACTCTTAATACTTTTACAAACAACCACTACCTTAGCCCACTACACCCCTTTAAAATGATCCTTGGCCCAAAACCAATCCCTAGCCCACACACCTTTTACGTTTTTAATATTAAAAACATATATTTGACCAGTCCACCATCTCCATCCCTTCCACATCATCTCCCCCCCCCCCTCCCCCCGTGACCTACATCCCTCCAAACACAACCATCACCATCTACCCTTGTCCTCAAACACCAACTCCAATCCCACTACAACCCTTTATCACTCACAAATTCATACCTAACCACTGCCACGTTGGCAATCCACAACCATTTAGGCGCCCAAGCATAATTGAAATGTTGGGATGATTTGTGGACAATCCAAAGGCTGAGGTTCATTGTAAAGAAGCACAAAGGAATCGCAATACTTTTCTGTCTCAGCAAACGAGCACACGATGATGAGGACAAAAAGAGAAGAGTTCAAGGATAACCTAGCTTAGTGTAGGACTCTTGTAAAGCCTCAATGGCATCCTATCTTTCTTGTATCTTTCTTTACTTTAAGCCAAGTTGTAATGTTTTTCTTCTAATGAAATAGTTATTCAGTTTCAAATTATTTCAAATTTTATTTTCTAAATTATTTTTACCAAGTAGTTTTATTTACTGTCAATTTGTGCTTTAACCAATCTCAGAAGCTTTCACAGGCTTTTATAAGCTTGATTTTAGTTTGGAATTGAGGAAACTCAGAAAAGGAAAAAAAAAAGAAGAAAATACAAGAAAATCAAAATAAAATAAAAAATGGTGTTTCATGGTACTGAGGCAGTGGCAGATGAATGGAAATTGGGTTAAAGTCTCATGGGAGACACTTAGGTTGTTCTTTTGTTCATGGTTCTCAGAATCTTCATTGCTCTGGATGACAAGTAGGTCCTATTTATCTGTGTTGGTTATAATAGAAAGTATAAATTGTTGTATTTGCTTGCTTGATTAGGTTTAGTTTGCTGATATTTAGGTTAATTAGTTGATTGATTTTAGTGTTTTATAGATTTGTTTTTTAATTTTTGAAAACAGTTCTATATAGGGGTGTTTGGATCAAAGCTTTTGGGTGTACTGTGGATTGAATTAAGGATTTAAGTTGGTTGGTTTGCTGTTCCTAGGTTCTTATAAGTTGAACTCAGTATTAACCTTGGGCTATCTCAAGGCAAAAGTCAAAAAAAAAAAT
This sequence comes from Artemisia argyi, assembly GCA_030686995.1. NCBI lineage: Eukaryota > Viridiplantae > Streptophyta > Magnoliopsida > Asterales > Asteraceae > Artemisia > Artemisia argyi. The sequence continues at coordinate 290,380,696 of CM060709.1, forward strand.
CTTTGTAAAACCTTCTCAACTGTTAACTGTTAATTAGGATAGTATAACCTTTAGATTAGTTATTAAACTTGTTAAGTTAGTTTAATTCAGCATTATTATAAGTTAGTTCAACATATCCAGAACCCTAGAATCATTGTAAGTTCAAATTAGTCAACTTTTAGAAAAATAGAAAAGTCAAAAGTTTCTTAACTAGTCAAAAAGGGACATATTTCGAATGGGTGCACAAGCTTAATTTCTGGATGAAAGTAAAAGATTTTTTAGTTTTTGGAATCCTTTCCAGCTTGTGAAACTAAATCAAAAATAATTTTGGGATTTGAAGGTCATTTGGTCAGTTAATTTTAGCCCTCAAGTTGGACTGTTGAGCATAAGCTGCCCTGCACCCAACCATTTACCACTCTGACCCATTTTCAGTTCACCAGCACCCATTCATTTTTAGACCATTTCCATAGATCTTTGATGATTCTGAATCCCATCTAGGTAGAGTTTAGGTTTGTGTATCTTGTTTCCCCATAGTTGCTTATTAAGTACTTAAAAATAAGCATTTTTTTTGGTCCCTTTTTAGGCTGCTACTGCTTGTATTACTCTTGTAGTAAGCTGAGCTCGTTTGATCTTGTTAACCAATCTTGCTGTTGTGTTTTTGTTGTTATTGCTTGCTAGTATTGTTGTTGCTTGGACAATCAATAAGCTTGTCCAAGCCTGAGATTCATGGTCCATCAGTAAAAAAAAAAAAAAAAAAAAAAAAAAAAAAAAAAAAAAAAAAAAAAGTTTGGACACCTAAACGATTTTGAATCTTAAACCCAACTTAAAATCTGATGAGCAAAGAGGTTTGGTTTTTATGAATCTGTTTTCAAAAAAAGGAAGTTAGTTGTTTACAAAAGCATGAGTCAGTGAAGAACAAAAAGGAAAAAAAGAAAGGAAAACAAAAATAATAAATTTTGAGTAAAAATTAAGATTCGAACCCTGGACCTTGAGCTCACACAGACACACAACACAACATCACACACCACTGCGCCCTTGGGTCTTTTTCAATCCTATCTTGCAACATAATATATTTAATAGGGATTTTGAATTTGGCTTATCAGTTGTTACACGCGTATTTTTTGCTTATTTCGACACTGTGCTCTAGCTTTTTATAATTTTCTTAGTTTGAAATTAACTTGTAGTATTTTGCTAAAAAGTTTCAGATTTTTAGGTTGGTTAAATTAATTATTAGGATTTAATTAGTATTAATTAGTTTTTAATTCATAATAAATAGAATTTTTATTGAAAATTTTATTTTCTTTTTTCTAAAATTTACTTTTGTCTTTTAGTACGTAAGAAAATTATTTGTGAGCCCGTAGGACGTCTAGAACTTAAATTTCACGTTTTCTTTCGTACGTTGATGTTTATTTTTAATAAACGTCACGTTTTTAATTTAGGTTACGTTTTAGGATTCTCGATACCTAATTATGTTTTCCCTTTGTCTTTTAGGTTTTTCCTAGTTTGTTAGTTGCCTTAGGTTAATTTATTTTCACCTTCGTTCGTTAATTTTCCAATTTCGTTAATTTAACGTATCGTAACACCAAATAACTTTTCCAATCATACAAGATTTTAATCTCAATCTCATTTGAAGCTTTCCATTCACACCTCGTTGGGGTACGACCTGGGAAATCACTTCCCGGTCTCACAATTTAAATATCACTTTCACAAGTTTTGCGAGGTAATCTTTTTCCTAAAAGGTTTACTCATATTACTTCACGTCTATTTGTCTCACGATAAATTAGACTTCACGTTTGTTGATATTTTGATAATTGTTGTTTGCACACACCAAAACACAACGAATCAATTGGCGCCGCTGCCGGGGAGGCTGTGTGTCAAAAGTCTCGATAAGGTTTAGACGATTAGTCTTGTAGAACCTTCGCAAGAAGTTACGTTTGCATAAAACTTATAAAAAACCAAAAATATATTTTTTTTTGTTTCTATATATGTATTATATCTATAAAAGTTAAGAAAAACACAAAAAGTTTTTCCCGTTTCTTTGTTTAATAATAACAACATTAAAATCTTAGCACCGCAAACCAAGGCAGAACACCTACCAACCGGGGGTGTGACCATAATAAGTTCCCAAATCAAAGATCAAAACTTGCCTTTGTATCACTTGCATTTTGGAAAACTTTTAAATGAGAAACACACTCTAAGAGGAGTCGAAACGGTATGTGGCGATCCAACGAACTTCGCCCAGTGAGAGATCCATTCTTCTCTCCCGCTCCTTTGTGCGTTTTTCTTTAGAAGTCGACCTTGCGTTCTTGATTATTGGTTTAAGTTCCCTTGTCGTTAAAGTGGTATTGTTTTAATTGATATTTTTTGTGGTGCATGCGCACGCGTTCGTCTACGTCAACAAGTCCTTTGCAATTGCTTAACAATATTCCAAGAAGAAGGCGTAATCGACAACGTACCAATCCAATAGTCGAACCCGAGATTCGTACTATTCCCATCATGGCGGCTAAGCCCACTATGAATGAGCTTCTAGACGGAGATGCTATCATCATTCCAGCCATCGTGGCTGACAATTTCGAGCTTAAGACGGGGTTGATAAACTTAGTCACCTCACGTCAATTCTATGGTTTCGAGAGGGACGATCCTCAAGATCACATTCGATGGTTTAACAAAATCACGTCCACCATCAAATGCAAAAATGTCCCTGAGGAAGCTATCAAACTTCTTCTCTTCCCGTTTTCCCTCGATGGGGCTGCCAAGAATTGGCTAGACAAACAACCCCCTCGATCGATTGAAACGTGGGAAGATTTGGTTAAGAAGTTTGTGAATGAGTTCTTTCCTCCTTCTAAAACCACAACCCTCAAGAATGAGATCATGAAATTCACGCAGAAATTCGATGAATCATTCGGTGAGGCATGGGAACGTTATAAGGACATGCTTCGTAAATGTCTTCATCATGGTTTCTCCGAGTTAATGCAAATCGAAACTTTCTATAATGGTGTGAGCCAAGTCGATCAAGACTCTCTCAATGCCTCCGCGGGAGGTAATTTCTTAAATCGAACCACCAAAGATGCTTTGATGATCATTGAGAATAAGTCTAAGGTCCGCATTCCACGAAGCAAATCGATTGTTTCCCAAGTTAATGTTGGTCCTTCCACCTCATCACCCGTGGCTCAATCTAGCATCGATGCTAGACTTGACAAGCTCACGGAAGCTATTCATGCTTTGGTTCTCACCAAAACAAAGAAAGTTTCTTCTCAACCTGCTGAAGTAAAAAAGGTTGACGTTTGTGTTACTTGTGGTGGTCCACACGCATACTACAATTGTACTGCCACCGATGGCAATCCATTTGAAGTTAATGCGATAGCCGGTAGTTCTAAGCAAGAAGGTAACCAATACCGCCCTCAAATGGAATCAAATTACCGTGCTAACAATCAAAGTGGTCCACCCGATTTTTCTCAACCCAATAATCCAAATCGATTCAATCAAAATCAACAACAAAGAAACCCGAATGTTCAAAACCAATTTCAGGCTCCTATGAATCAATTTCCAAATCAAGGGGGAAATTACAATCAAGGTTCTCAAAATCAAGGAAACTTGAATAAAAACCAAGGTTATGGTAATTTCAATCAAGGAAACAATTTTCATGGTAACCAAAACCATGGAAATTTTCAAAATCAAGGTTTCAATCAAAACAACCGAGCTCAAAATTTTTCTCATCAAAACCAAGCCGTTGTTCAAACTCAATCAGCATCCGATGAGTTATTGAAACAATTTATGAAAGCTCAAGAAGAAACAAACAGGTTGTTGATTGGTCAGATTTCTGAACTAAAGAAGTCTTTAAATGATCGACCTTCGGGATCGGGAACGCTACCAAGCAACACGATCGCCAACCTGAAGGGCGATGTAAAGGCGATCACAACCCGTAGTGGTGTTTCTTATGATGGACCCGCCATTCCTACTACCTCATCTACTTCTCCTCCTAAGGTAGTGGAACGTGAACATGAGGTTACAAAGGACAAAGTGCAAATTACTAGCCCACAAAGTACCGCACACGTCCAACCTCATGTTGTCCCAAAAACCAAATCTAAATCGGGAATTGTTTTTGAACCTCCGGAAAATCCCGTTCAACCAAAAGCTTCAATACCTTATCCTTCGCTTTTAAATGATCAAAGACTCCGTGAGCAAACTAATGATCAAATGAAGAAGTTTCTTGAAATATTTCAAAAATTACACTTCGACATTAGTTTCGCGGATGCTCTTCTCTATATGCCCAAGTTTGCTTCCACTTTCAAGAGTCTTCTAAGTAACAAAGAGAAATTGTTTGAACTCACTAAAACTCGTTTGAATGAAAATTGTTCGGCGGTGCTTCTAAAGAAACTTCTCGAAAAATTAGGAGACACCGGAAAATTTCTCATTCCATGTGATTTCCAAAAGCTAGAAGAGTGCTTCGCCTTGGCCGATCTTGGCGCTAGCATAAATCTCATGCCTTTCTCTATTTCGCAAAAACTTTCACTTCCCGAACTTACTCCAACACGAATGACTCTAGAATTAGCAACCCGATTGGTTACGATTCCGAAGGGTATTTCTGAAGATGTCTTTGTGAAGGTTGGCAAGTTCCATTTTCCGGCCGACTTCGTAGTCGTTGATTTTGATGCCGATCCTCGTGTCCCCCTTATTTTGGGAAGACCATTCTTGAAAACGGCTCGTGCATTAATCGACGTCTTTGAAGGTGAAATGACTCATGAGTTGGCGATGAAAAGTTGGTCATTAACATTGAAAACACTTCAAAAGATCTTCTCGACCTTAAACGAGAAGAAATTAACCGACTTGATGTCATCGATTTTGCATGCGATGACCATTTTGAAGAAGTGTTAAATGTGCAAGGATCAATCAATTCTACCATTGATGTCTCTCCCCCCTCTCTTACTCCATTTTTGGGAGGTGACTTCATTTTGGAAGAAATTGAAGCTTGTTTGTCATGTGATTCTCATGTTGATCATGATTCTATCAATCCCGAGGAAGACATACTTCTACTTGAGAAGTTGCTTAATGATGATCCATCATCTCTTCCTCCAAAAGAACTTCATAACATGGAAGTCAAAGATGTTGAAAAAACTGATGACTTTCCTGAGGTCGAACTCAAGGAACTTCCGCCTCATCTCGAGTACGCATTTTTGGAGGGTGACGATAAGTTTCCCGTCATAATTGCTAAATACTTGAATGAGGAAAACAAAACCGCTCTCCTCAAGGTTTTAAAGTCACACAAGCGAGCCATTGCTTGGAGACTTTCCGACATCAAGGGTATCAACCCGGAATTTTGTATGCACAAAATTTTGATGGAGGATGACTTTAAACCGGCGGTTCAACAACAAAGAAGTGTAAATCCTAAAATTCATGAGGTTATCAAGCAAGAGGTCATAAAACTTCTTGATGCCGGTTTGATTTACCCTATCTCGGATAGTCCTTGGGTGAGTCCCGTTCATTGTGTGCCCAAGAAGGGTGGTATAACGGTTGTTAAAAATGATGATAATGAGTTAATTCCTACTCGATTGGTAACGGGTTGGCGCGTTTGCATTGATTATCGAAAATTGAATGACGCCACCCGTAAAGACCACTTCCCTCTACCGTTCATGGATCAAATGCTCCAAAGATTAGCGGGAAATGAATACTATTGTTTCCTTGATGGTTTTTTGGGTTATTTCCAAATTCCCATCGATCCTCAAGATCAAGGAAAAACGACTTTCACGTGTCCATATGCAACATTTGCTTATCGACGCATGCCCTTTGGCTTGTGCAATGCTCCAAGCACGTTTCAAAGATGCATGATGGCCATTTTTCACGACATGATCGAGAAAACAATGGAGGTCTTCATGGATGATTTTTCGGTCGTTGGGAATTCATTCGAATCATGTCTCGCCAATTTAGACAAAATGCTTCAAAGGTGTGAAGACACCAATCTTAGTCTAAATTGGGAGAAAAGTCATTTCATGGTCAAGGAAGGAATTGTCCTTAGCCACAAGATTTCTAAGAGTGGGATTGAGGTTGATAAAGCTAAAATCGATGTCATTGCTAAGCTTCCTCCTCCCACTACTGTTAAAGGTGTTCGGAGTTTTCTGGGTCATGCCGGCTTCTATCGGAGATTCATTCAAGATTTCTCGAAGATAGCTAGGCCTATGACCCGACTTCTTGAAAAAGAGACTCCGTTTGTCTTTTCGGATGAGTGCATTGAAGCTTTTCAAACTCTCAAGAAAAAGCTTACCGAGGCACCAATTCTAGTTGCCCCCGATTGGGACCTACCTTTCGAACTTATGTGTGATGCAAGTGACTTTGCCATAGGTACAGTCTTGGGGCAACGAAAAACTAAACATTTTCAGCCGATTCATTATGCAAGCAAAACCTTGACCGAAGCTCAAGCTCATTACACCACAACGGAAAAAGAATTACTAGCCGTGGTGTATGCGTTTGAAAAGTTTCGGCCATACTTGATCTTGACTAAATGCATAGTGTACACGGATCACTCAGCTCTCAAATATCTCTTTGCCAAGCAAGATGCAAAGCCGAGATTGCTCCGATGGGTTCTCCTCCTACAAGAATTTGATATCATCATTCGTGATAAAAAAGGAGCCGAGAATCTCGCTGCTGACCATCTTTCCCGATTGGAAAATCCTCATCAAGATGTTCTTGAGCAAAAGGAAATAAATGAAACATTTCCTCTCGAGACACTTAATGTGATTTCCTCTCGTGGTGATTCTAGTACCCCATGGTTTTCCGACTTTGCAAATTACCATGCGGGGAACTTCGTTGTTAAAGGGATGTCGTCCCACCGAAAGAGCAAGTTTTTCAAAGATGTGAATCATTACTTTTGGGACAACCCCTATCTGTTTAAGATCTATGCGGATCAGGTTATTCGAAGGTGTGTTCATGGCCAAGAAGCCATGGAAATCCTTAAGGCTTGTCATCATAAACCCACCGGGGGACATCATGGCCCGAACTACACCGCTCAAAAAGTTTTTCCAGTTTTTATTGGCCTACCATTTACAAAGACGCCCATGACCTAGTCAAATCTTGTGACTCGTGTCAACGTCAAAGAAAGATAACACAACGGGATAAGATGCCACAAAATGTCATCCAAGTTTGTGAAATCTTTGATGTTTGGGGCATAGACTTTATGGGGCCATTCCCGTCTTCACGAGGGAACAAGTACATACTCGTGGCCGCTGACTACTTGTCAAAATGGGTCGAAGCTAAAGCTCTCCCAACCAACGATGCCCGAGTAGTTGTAAAGTTTTTGAAATCTCTCTTCTCTAGGTTTGGAACTCCCCGCGCTATCATCAGTGATCGCGGTACTCACTTTTGCAACGAGCAATTCGCAAAAGTCATGCTCCAGTATGGTGTCACTCACCGACTTGCTACCGCTTGTCACCCACAAACAAGTGGGCAAGTGGAGGTTTCAAACCGTGGTTTAAAAAGAATTCTTGAAAGAACTGTAGGCAAAAACCGTGCCTCTTGGTCGGACAAGTTAGATGACGCTCTATGGGCTTTTCGAACAGCTTATAAAACACCCATCGGGTGTACTCCTTATAAGCTCGTGTATGGAAAAGCATGTCATCTACCGATTGAGCTCGAGCACAAAGCTTATTGGGCTTTGAAGAATGCCAACTTCGATCTTAAGTCTGCGCGTGATCATAGGAAAGTTCAACTCAATGAACTAAATGAACTTTGTGATCAAGCTTACGAAAACTCTTTAATCTATAAAGAGAAAACAAAGAAGATCCACGACTCCAAAATCAAGAACCGCGTTTTCAACGTTGGTGACCGAGTCCTTCTTTTTAACTCTAGATTAAAGATATTTTCGGGTAAGCTTAAAACCCGCTGGACTGGTCCTTTCACCATTGCCAAAGTTTTCCCTTATTGTACCGTCGAATTATCTCAAAATGACGGTCCAAATTTTAAAGTAAATGGGCATCGGTTGAAACATTATTTTGGAAGGGAATACCACCAATTGTCTCAGACCTCCAAACTTTCCCCATGGACCAATGAATTCGGGGATCGAGTCAAGCTAGCGACTCGATAAACAAAAACAGTAGCAATAACATGGGTTTTCACCCGTGTCTCTGATTTCTTTCTACTTTATAACACCCTAGTGTGGGGGAGTGGCCACCCCCTGCAACTATTTGCAATGTATATATCTCCAAAAAAAAATGTGTGTGTTTGTATAAATAAAGTGAAAAATGAAAAATGACGTTCCCACAGTTAGCTTCTAATATTCTCTTCTTTCGTTCAAGGATTCAGCATAATAGCCGGGACTTTGAATATTGAGGACAATATTCAATTCTTAGTGTGGGGGAGGGGAAAATTCTAGCGAATTTTATCAAATTATACCGTCTAGTACCCCCGTTTTTGGCCAAAATTTAAAAAAAAAATCACTTTATTTCAAAAAATTTTGTGGTTATCAATCCGCCGTGTCTAAACGACAAAAGGATTGGCTAATCCAGGAGCAAACGGCTCTTGGTAAAGATAGCTCAAACCCGTTGATGGCTTACAATTTGCCCAAAATTGTATGGTACCTCAACTCGCCATATCCTCAAAAGTAAATGAGTTGGCTAGCCCGCAAGATTATGGCTTGTGGTAAAGGCAGTGGAAAAACCATAATTGGTAATCAACTCACCAAGATGTTGACTGTTCCATCAAGAGTTGGCTAGTCCATAAGCAAACGGCTTCTGGTAAAGACAAATCAAAACCGTTGAAAGCTGGTGGTTTGCTAAAAATCATATGGTTATCGGATGGACCATAATTCTTACTTGAACCGAAACATTCGGCTACTCCAGAAGTAATGGCTTTTGGTAAAGAGACTTCAAATCCATTAATTTTCTCAAAAAGATTGCTAGGGACTTCAAATCCATTTATATTTTCTTAAAAAAGTATATTTGACCAGTCCACCATCTCCATCCCTTCCACATCATCTTCCCCCCCCCCCCCCCCCCCCCCCCGCCGGTGACCAACATCCCTCCAAACACAACCATCACCATCCTCCCCATCACCATCTACCCTTGTCCTCAAACACCAACTCCAATCCCACTACAACCCTTTATCACTCACAACTTCATACCTAACCACTGCCACGTTGGCAATCCACAACCATTTAGGCGCCAAAGCATAATTGAAAGGTTGGGATGATTTGTGGACAATCCAAAGGCTGAGGTTCATTGTAAAGAAGCACAAAGGAATCACAATACTTTTCTGTCTCAGCAAACAAGCACACGATGATGAGGACAAAAAGAGAAGAGTTCAAGGATAACCTAGCTTCGTGTAGTATAAATAGGACTCTTGTAAAGCCTCAATGGCATCCTATCTTTCTTGTATCTTTCTTGACTTTATGCCCAGTTATAATGTTTTTCTTCTAATGAAATAGTTATTCAGTTTCAAATTATTTCAAGTTTTATTTTCTAAATTATTTTTACCAAGTAGTTTCATTTACTGTAAATTTGTGCTTTAACCAATCTCAGAAGCTTTCACAGGCTTTTATAAGCTTGATTTTTATTTGGAATTGAGGAAACTCAGAAAAGAAAAAAATACAAGAAAATCAAAATAAAATAAAAAAATGGTGTTTCATGGTACTGAGGCAGTGGCAGATGAATGGAAATTGGGTTAAAGTCTCATGGGAGACACTTAGGTTGTTCTTTTGTTCATGGTTCTCAGAATCTTAATTGCTCTGGAAGACAAGTAGGTCCTATTTATCTGTGTTGGTTATAATAGAAAGTATAAATTGGTGTATTTGCTTGCTTGATTAGGTTTAGTTTGCTGATATTTAGGTTAATTAGTTGATTGATTTTAGTGTTTTATAGATTTGTTCTTTAATTTTTGAAAACAGTTCTATATAGGGGTGTTTGGTTCAAAGCTTTTGGGTGTACTGTGGATTGAATTAAGGATTTAAGTTGGTTGGTTTGCTGTTCCTAGGTTCTTATAAGTTGAACTCAGTATTAACCTGGGGCTATCTCAAGGCAAAAGTCAAAAAAAAATCTTTGTAAAACCTTCTCAACTGTTAACTGTTAATTAGGATAGTATAACCTTTAGATTAGTTATTAAAATTGTTAAGTTAGTTTAATTCAGCACTATTATAAGTTAGTTCAACATATCCAGAACCCTAGAATCATTGTAAGTTCAAATTAGTCAACTTTTAGAAAAATAGAAAAGTCAAAAGTTTCTTAACTAGTCAAAAAGGGACAGATTTCAAATGGGTGCACAAGCTTAATTTCTAGATGAAAGTAAAAGATTTTTGAGTTTTTGGAATCCTTTCTAGCTTGTGAAACTAAATCAAAAAGAATTTTGGGATTTGAAGGTCATTTGGTCAGTTAAGTTTAGCCCTCAAGTTGGACTGTTGAGCATAAGCTGCCATGCACCCAACCATTTACCACTCTGACCCATTTTCAGTTCACCATCACACATTTATTTTTAGACCATTTCCATAGATCTTTGATGATTCTGAATCCCCTCTAGGTAGAGTTTAGGTTTGTGTATCTTGTTTCCCCATAGTTACTTATTAAGTGCTTAAAAATAAGCAATCTTTTGGTCCCTTTTTAGGCTGCTACTGCTTGTATTACCCTGGTAATAAGCTGAGCTCGTTTGATCTTGTTAACCAATCTTGTTGTTGTGTTTTTTTTGTTATTGCTTGCTAGTATTGTTGTTGCTTGGACAATCAATAAGCTTGTCCAAGCCTGAGATTCGTGGTCCATCAGTAAAATAAAAAATAAAAAATAAAGAAACAAAAGTTTGGATACCTAAACGATTTTGAATCTTAAACCCAACTTAAAATCTGATGAGCAAAGAGGTTTGGTTTTTATGAATCTGTTTTCAAAAACAGGAAGTTAGTTGTTTACAAAAGCATGAGTCAGTGAAGAAGAAAAAGGAAAAAAAGAAAGGAAAACAAAAATAATAAATTTTGAGTAAAAATTAAGGTTCGAACCCTGGACCTTGAGCTCACACAGACACACAACACACCATCACACACCACTGCGCCCTTGGGTCTTTTTCAATCCTATCTTGCAACATAATATACTTAATAGGGATTTTGAATTTGGCTTAATTTGGCTTATCAGTTGTTACACGCTTATTTTCTGCTTATTTCGACACTGTGCTCTAGCTTTTTATAATTTTCTTGGTTTGAAATTAACTTGTAGTATTTTGATAAAAAGTTTCAGATTTTTGGGTTGGTTAAATTAATTATTAGGATTTAATTAGTATTAATGAGTTTTTAATTCATAATAAATAGAATTTTTATTGAAATTTTTATTTTCTTTTTTCTAAAATTTACTTTTGTCTTTTAGTACGTAAGAAAATTATTTGTGAGCCCGTAGGACGTTTAGAACTTAAATTTCACGTTTTCTTTCGTACGTTGACGTTTATTTTTAATAAACGTCACGTTTATTTTTAATAAACGTCACGTTTTTAATTTAGGTTACGTTTTAGGATTCTCGATACCTAATTATGTTTTCCTGTAGTGTTTTAGATTTTTCCTAGTTTGTTAGTTGCCTTAGGTTAATTTATTTTCACCTTCGTTCGTTAATTTTCCAATTTCATTAATTTAACGTATCGAAACACCAAATAACTTTTCCAATCATACAAGATTTTAATCCCATTCTCATTCGAAGCTTTCCATTCACACCTCGTTGGGGTACAACCCGGGAAATCACTTCCCGGTCTCACAATTTAAATATCACTTTCACAAGTTTTGCGAGGTAATCTTTTTCCTAAAAGGTTTACTCGTATTGCTTCACGTCTATTTGTCTCACGATAAATTAGACTTCACGTTTGTTGATATTTTGATAATTGTTGTTTGCACACACCAAAACACAACGAATCAAACATCCATGTTGCTATTTTTTTCATTATGAATAAAAACTGATATGATATTTAACCCACATCCAAACACCCCTGTAACCCTGTTAATCATGAATACATTATGAAAATAGCAGATATTCATCACACTTTTATCTTTCAAAAACCAATTTTCATAAATCACTCCATCAATGTTGCTTACAAACAGAACATAACAACTACTTTCAAACATACAATATAGTTTTACAACTAACACAATTTTTACTCAAAAAAATTTGTACTCCCATCAAAAAACAATATTGTTCATATTTATTCAATCAAAAACAAACTTGTTCATCCCTTTCCATTCAAATAAATTTTACCACCAATCTTGTACACCATAAAGTTTCTTACTTTAATCAAACTTATCAACTATAAAATTTTTGGAATAAAACTTATACAAAGAACACACATGCAATCCCAAATACTATTTGAATGAAAACCTTCAAAAGATTAAATTAAACATAAAGAACATACCTTTAATTTCACAGGTTTGTGATTTGTTGTAAAAAATGGATTAATAAAAACTTAATTGATGATCATTGCTGCTATAATTTTGGGGGTTTATGTTAAAATGTGTGTGATCGTGTGTGGTTTTTAATATAAAAATTTGATTATAAGTTATGTTTATCTGATTTTTTTATGGAAGTGATCATTGTATCGAGAAATTTTTGTTGCAATCCTGAATATAAAGCACGCTGTTATTGAGAGTGTATAAAAGTTAAATACCTTCTTTACCCTTTTTATAAATGTTTCCAGGAAATCAAATGTCATTTATTTACAAAAATGCCATAGTGCAATCTTAACCATTGATCAAGTTAATCCAAGGGTAGAAAATGGGTTCTCGCAGTTCCTGCACTTAACAGGGTTCTGAAAATAAAGCCCATATATATATATATATATATATATATATATATATATATATATATATATATATATATATATATATAGTGTAACTTTATTTTCAGAACCCTGTTAAGTGCGAGAACTACAAGAACTCCCATTGACCAATCACAATTTAATAAAGTATTTTTCTTTTTAAATTAATATAGTTAATTCGCAGGGGCATTAAGGAGAATTGACATTTATAGATTTTAAACTGATAATTCAAATTTTCCTATAATCATGCAAAGATACGGTTTGTTGTTTTAGAGTTTTATATTTTTAGATCTTCTTTTCCATAAACACGATTCATAGTCAAACTGTAACCCAGATTACAAGATTCATTGAACAAATCGTTTGCGTATAATTAAAAAAAATGGTTGATATGGTTCAGGACGACAATGTTACTTTTCAATATGATACCGTTGTTCAAGAAATAGATAATCAAACACTTTTGATATCGGAACAAGATCTTGAATGGGAGAATCCATAGCATGATCAACACGACAAGAATGGTTTCTTATTTTTTCCATTTTTATAGTTTTTTACTGTCTTTAATATAATGTGTTTTCGTTGATTTCATCATGTTTAATCCATTATATTTTTGTTTATCTTCATAAACTGATAATGCATGGGTGTTAAGGCACATGTTGTTGTTTCCATTCAGAATCCTGATAACTGTAGCACTAAGGGTGCTGTTTCATGTTCTTCATGAATAAAAAGTGCATCTGGAAAAGGTAAGGACAAAGCAAAGGCGAGAACAAAGAGAAAAGTTCCTTTCAAACAATGTTGGTGTGGTGTGGTAATTGTGGACAATTAGGCCATAATAGACGAGGATGTGAAGAGGGAAATGGCAAGGAAAAAGTTGATGAAGCTAATGAAAGTGATGACAACGAGTACGACGATGATTATGAAGACCTTTATGAAGATATGGAATTAGTGGAACATGATCAAGATGCTGAATATGATGACTATTTAGACGACGCTAAGATGCAGTCCAATAATCGTTTGGTTCCCAAGTTATATATATATATATATAGTTTAGAATTTATTTCTACTTTATCTAAACTATTTTACGTTTTGTTAAACTAGTTACATGTTTAACTAGTTATTGGATATGTTGGTTTATTGAATATTAAGTTTGTGTGTTCACTTTTTCCTTTTAAAATTTGGGCTATTATATATTCTCATTGTATCATGTAAACAATCAACACACATATGTTTTATCAACATATATATGCTTTTTAGAACATACATGTATGTCTTCACACAATAGTTGACATATACAAAACATGCAAGTTTTTAATCAACTATTTGTTAATAAATTCTAACTCTAACTTATTTAAAAGCCTTACTAAACAAGTTTCACGATATTCATGAAAAAAATAAATAAATAAATAAATTCTCATCGTAGAATGATGAGTGTGTAAATACTCATCATTTTTATCGTATCTGAACTGCCAAAACATCCAAAAACACTCAAATACGCATCAAAATACTGAAAATATTCCAGGATTGTGTTTTATATGTTTCTGATGCAAAATGTTTAAAAACAAATGAAAAACGAACAAAGTTTGTATAATTGGCAGTTTCAGTCCCTCAAGTTTCAAAAATTGACAAAACTAGTCCCTGAAGGTTTTAAAATGGAATAAAAGTCAACTTAAGTCCTTGGGAAGTCAGACTTATTCAAAATTAGTCCCTGGATGAAAGTTTAAACAAACTGGCAACTTTTACCCCTTAAAATCCAAAATTGACATAAAAGGCCCTTGAACTTTCAAAGACTGTCAAAATTAGTCCGTGGTCAAATTAATTCAAAGAAAAATCAACTTAATTCCTTGGGAATTCAAATGTTGTCAAAATTAGTCCTTGGAGTTCAACTTTTAGAAAATGGCAAAAACGGCCCCTCAACTTTGAATTTTGACAAAACAAGTCCCCGGGAAATTTAAAGTGGGAAAATCAACAACAAAGGACCCTTGGAAAATTAATTTGTGGCAAGTTAATCCTTTTGATAACTTTGGAATATTTGGCAGAACAGGTCCTCAAGTTTTTGGAAATTACATAATTGGTCCTTGTGATTAAAATTTACACAAACCAAACGGACCTCTTGTTATTTTCTCATCCAAATCCAACAAATCCCAATCCACCCAATAACCCCAGCCCACCACACAACCTTCCTTTGCCCAACATCCCCAACAGCTCACTCCCACCACAAATAAAACATACAACCCCATTTTTATTATACCCTCAGTCAAACCATTGACCACCTCCATCTTCCACCTCAACCCCCACTAGCCTGCAACACCCCACACCAACACCATCATTACTACCTCTGATTACACTCCACCCCCCTCCTAAGCACCTCAAACAAACACTAAACTCCAAATCACACCAACTGGCATCAATATATCAAAGGAAAAAGCCAAAGAGTTTTTGGCGCCAAAATGAATAAAAGGCCAAGATTGAATTGCAGTGATCCTATGGTAAATATCATTGGTGGGAAAAGACAAAGAGCAATCAGAAACCCTAATATGGAGATATAAAGGGGAGAGAAGCCATGGAGCAGTTAGCTAAGTAGTGTAGTATGTAGTTTTAGTTTAATTTAGTCAATTTCAAATTTATTGTAACTATTAATTATTCAGTCAAAATTCCAGTATGTAACTTTGTACTCTTGATTAATCTAAGTTCCAGTTTAATTAAAACTCAAGTTCCAGTTTAATTTTCAGTTTAATCAAAAAATAGAAAGAAAAAAAGAAGAAAATAAAAAATCAGAAAAGAATGAAGGTGAAGGCTTGGAGCAGGGTTCATTTTGGATCTGAAAGGTTTTCGAAACCTCAAGGGAGGTGTTAGGATATGTGTTATACCCTGATCACTTGTCTCTCCATTGGATGCAACTGTAAGAAATTAACCATAACTTTTGTGTTTTACTGTTCAATTGAGTATCTCTGCTTATGCTTGTTTTCTTTATGTTTGTTAGTGAATCTTAGTTGGATTATTGCTTTTCATTGAACTTTTGTCTATTGGAATCCTTATCGGCTTAATTATGCTTTGCACTGCCTTTATTAGCCATAGCTGCATAATTGAGTTCTGGTTTATCTTGGTGTTTATTCAACATTCCAGTAGCATTCATTAAGCCTCTTTGATCTGTTGTAAGTGTTAGATCAGTGGGTCATAGGTCAAGACTTGTAGTTGTAAGGTGATCCACTATTTAAAGGAGTGTTTGGATTGGTGCATTCTCATGTGAGTTAGTTGTTTTGCTTTTGAATTTTCTGCACAGCTAGACTCACTTAGGTAAGACTAAGTGAATTTAGTCATAAAATGCACAAGTTTTAAAGTAAAAGTCAAAATTCTCATTGAACCACCCTCATTTGCTCTGTTAGGTGATAAGGGTTGTGATCCCATCATGTCCACTCACAGATGCTTAATTTACTCTAGCATAGTTTCATTTTAGCTTGATAAGATAATTTTAGCATGTAGGATTGAATCAAAGTTCACTAGAGTCAAAGTAGGTTATAAATTATAAAAGTCAAAACTTGCACTTAGGCAGAAAACCCAAAAGTTCTAGGATTTTTTATGAATTTAGTAGTTAGAATTAGGCCTTGAAATTTGTTATGGTTAATATATACCAGCTCAGCTTTAGGAATCAATTCTTGGTATAATTTTATGATTTTTTTTTGTGGCTTGTGTGAAGCTTCAAAGTGGGCTGCAGGGCTGCTGTTTACCCCTGCACCAGGATCCATCCCACAAGCCTGTTTTTACAAGCTCTTTTAGAGCTTCTCCAGTGGGTCCCAGCTTAAGCTATTGGGTTTTTGAAAATCTCATGTACCCTAGTTTTTAATTCCAGTCTTACTTTTGGGTTCTCAGCTTATCTATTAAGCTAATTTTGAGCTTTCAAGTTGTCCCATCTCTCAGCTTCCACTGAGAATTCAGTGAAGTTGAATCTTTTTCATAAGCTCTTTATAAGCTCATTTGTGGTCCCTACTGTGTGATCCTTAGCTTTTTGGAAAGCCCTACACCCCAACTCACTCATTCCAGGCTTGATTTGCTTTTTTAAGCTTGTTTGATAAGCTGGATTTGGCTACAAAGAGGCCTGCAGGCCTGGGTTGCTTTCAGAGGGTTAGGACTAGGAAGTGCTTATTCCTGTTGTGTAGCTTATTAGCTGATGTGTGTGGATCGCACCAGGCTTTACCTCTCAAGGGATCTTGAGAAGCTTACAACCCCCACCAGGCAGTGTACCTGATCGTTGTAGTATAGTATAGTGACAAGTACCGGGGGATTGATCGTTCAGCTAGGAATAGTGTCGCTAGGATTAGAAAACCTAAATACTAGTTCTAAAGGTGAGGGATGATTATTTTTGTGTTTTTATATTTTTTAAAAAGCAAGTAAAAATCTCGGGTTTGAAGGATTAGGGCGGAATTAGTTGCTAGTCAACTAACCCAATACTAAAGATGCAATCAAAATAAAATACTAGAAATGAAAATAAACTAAATTATACTAAGGTTGTGAGCAATAAGTGGAGAAAATGTGTTTACTTAGATTTCATTACTCCCTAGACATCTTTTACACGTTAATTACTTGTTATAGTTGTGTGGATGACGGATTGTATTCCTTAATACCATTCATGGGGTGGCGCACTTAACTCCCCAATCCTATGAGCTCTTATCTCCTCCTATGCCATGCCCAGCACAACCATAGGGATTATAAACAGTGGCTCATGCATTAAATACAACCAATAAAAACCTAGTGCACATCAGTTCATGTTTCCTAAGACGTTCAAGCATGTTACCATTTAGAGATCTGCCAGTTTTCTTAAGCCTAACATCAAATTCATTCATCCAAAACAACTACAAACAAGTAATCAACACATAATTAACATCTAGGTTTTATTAGATCCAAGCAAACACAAGATAGATCTAGCCTAGCATGATGGAATTAAGACAAGAACAAGATATAGACAACCAACACATAGACATATTGATTGAATTAAAAGAATACTTATCTCAATTACACATGAAAGGTATCAAGGGCATAGAACCCTTGAAAAACCTGTAAAATTCGCACCAAGTTCGTACTTAGGGTTTCTCCAAAACTTCTCTCTTTTTAATGTGTGAAAATTAGAAAAATATATATAGGAAATAGGGTCTGACGGCGTCAAGACAAATCTTGTGACGCCGTCACCTCGCCGCCAAAATAATTCTCGGACTGCCTTGATCTACTTTTGACGCCGTCATGTATTAGCATTTCCAGGCCGTCATGCATTTTACTCTTGACGCCCTACTTCGTGACACCGTCAAATCTGTACTGGATCGTCATGGAAATTACTCTTGACGCCGTCACCTACTGTTCCCAGCAAGGAAAATTAAGACTTTGGCGTTTTCTTCACTTTTATGCTCCAAAAACATCCGAATTGCTTCCTTTTCCAGATTTCACTCCCAAAGTACCTAAAATCACAAAAGGAACGATTTAGGGCAATATTTGATCAAATAAGTTTAATTCCGGGCTTAAATGACCCCCTAAAAGTGGTTCATTTTTCGCCTCATCATTAGCTGTGCTTATCATTTTGAGTTTGCTTATTTCAAGTGCACTCTATCTGATTTACCTTTGTGAACTCAATTGTAGCTCAGTGTGTTGCTTGTTCAAAAGTTCATAGATCCTGATAAGCTTATAAGCTTATCTGCTTATTTCTTAAGCTCTCATTATGCTTATTTCTGAGATTTAGCCTTGGTCCCTTTATCAAAGTTGTTCATTTTAAGTATTTGATTAGTTTTGAAAAAGAAAAATCCAAAAAACTAAACTTAATTTTTAGTGATAGCTTCCATTTAACATAATTTCGCTTTTTAATTTTTTCTTTTTAAATTTTTGTCAAGTACTTATCTGTTTTTATATTTTTCTTAAATTCCTAGTATATTAAGGTATTTGTAGGAATTTTTTCAGATTTTTCTCCTTTTATTTAGTATTTATTATAATTAATATTAGTTAATAATAATTAAGTAATATTAGTTAATTAAATAGCTTTATTAATTTTTATTTAACAACAGTACTTTTTTATATTTTTCCTAGGTTTTATATGTCATAAAATAATTTTAGGAAATTTTTCATAATTTTCACTGTTCATTTTCTATTTTTCTTAATTTAATTTAGTTTTAAGTAATTAATAAATAGAAATTAATTAATAATAAATAGAGAAAAAGTAGGAAAAATATATTTTTAGTTTTAAAATTACTTTTATATTATTTTAGAATTAAATTTTCATTTTTCTAGCTTAATTTCATAATTAGTGTAATTTAAATATTATTAATTAGTTATTAAATAGTAATTAATTGAATAGTGTAAAAATTAATTTTCTTTTTCTAAAAATTTTCTTTCATCATTAGGATTGTAAAAATGTAATTTTCATACCCGTAGGTATTTTATTTTATAAAACTCGCGTTTTATTTCGTACGCTAACGTAAATTTAAATCAAACGAACGCGTTTTTAGAATTAGCTCACGTTTTTAGTATATCTGATCATCAGTAACTGTTTGTATAGTGTTTCTAAGTTATTTTCATTCCGCATATCTTAGTGTAATCATTCAAACCTTTATATACCCTTTCCCGTCCAAATTCACCCGATCACAAACCCGTTTTGATTACCATCACACCTCGTCGGGACATAACGACCCGGGGAAACCCTATACTTCCGCGGAGATTTGGTTTTAGACGTTTGACTCCGTTGACCATTCACCTGGTCAATTTAGGTTGACCGTTTGGTACCAATCATAGAACATACATGTTTTTTTTTTTAAGACATGTATGTCCTAAAAACATCTATTTTATTAAACAAGTTTCACGATATTCATGAAAAAAAACAACAATTCTCAACGTAAAACATACATGTTTTTTCTCAAGACATGTATGTCCTAAAAATATCAATGTTATTAAACAAGTTTTCACGATATTTATGAAAAAAAAAACAATTCTCATTGTAAAACATACATGTTTTTTTTCAAGACATGTATGTCCTAAAAACATCTATGTTATTAAACAAGTTTCACGATATTCATGAAAAAAACAACAATTCTCATCGTAAAATATACATGTTTTTTTTCAAGACATGTATGTCCTAAAAACATCTATGTTATTAAACAAATTTCACGATATTCATGAAAAAAAAAACAACAATTCTCATCGTAAAACATACATGTTTTTTTTTCAAGACATGTATGTCCTAAAAACATCTATGTTATTAAACATGTTTGTGAGTTGACATCCACCAAGTTTTAGCATATGTATGTTTAATCCGGATATATCAGCCCATGTTTGTATCATTTTATACAAACACACATTTTATAATGCATAGGTTTGTACCATTTTTGCACAAGTTTTTTCACTTACACAAAAACAAAAAAGAGAAAAAAAGAAACATAAAATAAACCAAAAAGATCATATTTCCATTTTGAGATCATAAGTTTGTTCCTAGTTCAGATAACAATTTCCATGTTCACATCAAAAAACAAACCATAAGACCATGTTCAAATCGTAATTCCACAATGTCAAACCCAAAAATACCATAACACATTCTGTTATGCTAAATCAACGAAAAAGATAAAATACTAATGTTCATTAAACTTTTCATTCAAATGCCTGCAAGCGGGACTTTTCTTGTTTTCACTCCAACATTTTCTGATTGCATATCTACCGCCTCTGTCCGGATCTTCTCTTTGAGTATGTTGCATTCAATCATAAACGAAACACCCCTGTTCAAAAATTTCCCATATTTATGATATCTAGTAAAAATTTACCATGTTCATTCATAATCCAAAACACCCCTGTTCAATAATTATTGAAATTACATTGGATAGTATTAGAAAATACACAAACAACGATGTCAGCAGCTTACCGAAGTTATTTAATTCAGAATTAACCAAGTCATCATCTATCTCCTCTTCCTCTACGTTAATCGTGTCATCATAGTACGTCTTCTGCAACTGTTGCCTTTTCTTTGCTCCTGCCTTCTCTCTTACGATCTAATATTCATGAATTATCAAAAAATGTTAACACAAGTCTTTTATTTTACATTCAACAATATTTTTAATCAATCCACAACTCTAAACCTCAATGTCACTACATGTAATATTACGACTCACATATCCAAACATACATGTTACTACTACTCCTATATCAAAACAATGGAAATGTTTGTCTTTTATTCTATTTCAACTACTATCGACACATGTTACTTCTAATTTACACACATCCAAACTCCCATGTTAAATTTCGCCAACATAGGCAACATAACAGATATGCTACGTCACGCACATGAAACATTGATGAGTGTGTAAATACTCATCATTTTTAGTCAAATCTGAACTGCAAAATGATTAAAAACACTCAAAGACGCACCAAAATACGAAGAAAATCCCAAAGATCGTGTTTTATATGTTTCTGATGCAAAACGAGTAAAAACAAATGAAAAACGAACAAAATTTGCATAATTAGCAGTTTCAGTCCCCCAACTTTCAAAATTTGACAAAACTAGTCCTTGAGCATTTATTTTAAAGAATAGTCAACCCAAACTCTTTTAAAGTCGAAGGATAACACAAATGATCTTTGGGTGAAAACTTTTGGAAAATTACACATTTGGTCCCTGTACTTTGGCAAATTGGCAATTTTAGCCCCTGGTGTTCAAATTTGGAAAATTGTGTTTTTGGTCCTTTGGTTTATCTAACTTGACAGGATTGACCCTTGGTTGAAGTTTGGAAATGTGATAGTTTTAGTACCTCAAGAATTCTAATGTTACATTTTGTACCTTGGGCTTGTATTACTTATAATACCAAATGGACTCTTAATACTTTTACAAACAACCACTACCTTAGCCCACTACACCCCTTTAAAACGATCCTTGGCCCAAAACCAATCCCTAGCCCACACACCTTTTACGTTTTTAATATTAAAAACATATATTTGACCAGTCCACCATCTCCATCCCTTCCACATCATCTTCCCCCCCCCCCCCTCCCCCGTGACCTACATCCCTCCAAACACAACCATTATGAAACATCCCTGTTGCTATTTTTTTCATTATGAATAAAAACTGATACGATATTTAACCCACATCCAAACACCCCTGTAACCCTGTTAATCATGAATACATTATGAAAATAGCAGATATTCATCACACTTTTATCTTTCAAAAACCAATTTTCGTAAATCACTCCATCAATGTTGCTTACAAACAGAACATAACAACTACTTTCAAACATACAATATAGTTTTACAACTAACACAATTTTTACTCAAAAAAAATTGTACTCCCATCAAAAAACAATATTGTTCATATTTATTCAATCAAAAACAAACTTGTTCATCCCTTTCCATTCAAATAAATTTTACCACCAATCTTGTACACCATAAAGTTTCTTACTTTAATCAAACTTATCAACTATAAAATTTTTGGAATAAAACTTATACAAAGAACACACATGCAATCCCAAATACTATTCGAATGAAAACCTTCAAAAGATTAAATTAAACATAAAGAACATACCTTTAATTTCACAGGTTTGTGATTTGTTGTAAAAAAAGGATTAATTAAAACCTAATTGATGATCATTGCTGCTATAATTTTGGGGGTTTATGTTAAAATGTGTGTGATCGTGTGTGGTTTTTAATATAAAAATTTGATTATAAGTTATGTTTATCTGATTTTTTATGGAAGTGATCATTGTATCGAGAAATTTTTGTTGCAATCCCGAATATCAAGCACGCTGTTATTGAGAGTGTATAAAAGTTAAATACCTTCTTTACCCTTTTTATAAATGTTTCCAGGAAATCAAATGTCATTTATTTACAAAAATGCCATTGTGCAATCTTAACCATTGATCAAGTTAATCCAAGGGTAGAAAATGGGTTCTCGCAGTTTCTGTACTTAACAGGGTTCTGAAAATAAAGCCCATATATATATATATATATATATATATATATATATATATATATATATATATATATATATATATATATATAACCTATAACTTAATATAAAAACACACACCTTCAATCATTCAAGTTATCATGATCTACGCATAACCTAATAAAACACAAATATAACAAATAAATAAATAAAAAGAAATGACATTGGCTTGGCTGGTGAAGATGGTACCAACCTTTATAACTCAAGGGGCTGTCTTGGTTGAGTTATACGTCCGTGTCATATGCAATAAAATAAATGTAACAAATAAATTTGTAAGTCACTAAAAAGTTTATGTGATTCACCTGCACTTTGAAAAGAGTAGGTAGAAGTCGAGTAGGTAAAACCATAAAAGTTTATTTTTAGTGACACAAAAGGTGTGAGTACATAATTCTTGTCTCGTGGCACATATTGTTAAATAAAAGTGTTATTAAATCTCAAAATTTTAGGTTTTTGCCAAAACTTTCTAAAAAGTGTCATTAAAAGCTTAGATTTAATGACATTATTTTGTGTCATTATAGCCTCTGTCACTAAATGTCTAATTTCTCGGAGTGACTCTTAGTTTGACTTATGTCAAAACCATTTGCGTGCAGAATCTAAAACTATTATATATTTAAATTATAACATTACTTATATTATTTATTTATTTTCTTTGTAAGGAATTAGTTAAAAACCTTGTGTATTATATGATAATGGAAAGCTTTCACATTTATCAAGTTTAATTAATTTATTCATTCATGATCAACATAATTTCAAGTACACGACTCAAACTAACTGGCATTCATGTGCACTTCTTGTTGATGTTTTGATCGACGCCTCAATTGATACTAGGAGTTGATGTAGGTGCACGTAGATCTCTCTTGGCAATACAAACACAAAAATGCTTGATGCAAAGAGGAATTGACCATGGTGGACAAGGGGTAAATGGCCAACAATCTCCAACCTTTTTACATGGATACTCATTTGCATGTGAAACTTGAGGAAAGTTCATCAAACCTGTTAAGTAAAGCAAATAAAAATCATTCTTAATTAGCATTTACAAATTGTATCAAAACATGCGTGCTTCGATTAATGGGAGCCAGATTTGAAATTTTTTAGACCAAATTAGTACCATTATATACAAATTCATAGGTTTGTTTATATAAACGATAACTACATACAAAGTAATAAAAGGCTCAAACGGGAAAAGATTGATTTTACCCAAAACGAAAATGAACAAGACGAAGAATGTTGTCATCTCCATTGATACCATCTTCATCTTCCCTTGGAAGAAACTGAAATGTTTTTTTTTTTTTTTTTTTTTTTTTTTTTTTTTTTTTTTTTTTTTTTGTTGTTGTTAATTAGATATGAAAGTTTATGTTATTTCGTTTGCCATTTATACACAAATCCTGGTCATATCAGTCATGTAGCATTTAATGATTTTTACTTTGTTGAATAAAATCAATAAATTATATAATTCGATGGTTTCAACTTTCAAGACTACCTATTTATAGGCAATACTATACTTTTTTCGTTGTAATATTATTCTCTATATTTTCATATTCATATCTTTTCTTTTTGACATGTTTTAATGAATTGGCTTTGTAATTCAAAAAAGGTTAGCCGCGCAGTTTGTTGATCGTTTGCCTTGCACCTCTATATAAATCGAAAGAATTAATATACAAATAGACAGTATTTCAAATTTCAGTTAACAAAACAAAATTTTGAAAAATAAAAAGAAAACTTGATTGATGGAACAATGCAAATTTGCACTTTCTCTTAAACCATGTGTTTTTGTTTACCCACTATAATTTCAAAAACGATAAAATAAAATTTTGTAACAATTGAATGCAATTTAATAGCTTCAATGAACTGTGTGATTAAATGGTTACAATACTGCCTATTTTTAGACTATATTTTATCTCATGTTAGTAAGTTTGATTATTCACGGCAAATGTATACTTATGACGGTGTAATACTAACAATGGTGTATTACACAAGTCTATCTTTTCCCCTAGCTTTATATGATCAAAATAAGTTGTAAACAAACCGGACGAACACGAACGGAGCTTTGATCATGTTCGTTCATTTAATTTTAACCGGACAAATAAACGGATACGGACGCTTAAAAAGACGAATTTTCTTGTTCATGTTCGTTTATTAAGAAAATGAATTGTTCATGTTCGTTCATTAAGACACTAAACGAATGCTAAACGAACATAAACGACCGAACATAAATAAAAATAGACAAACAAACATAACCTTTATTGAATTCTTCACAATATATTGTTTTATAAGTGTTGTTTTGTTTAAACAAACCAATTTTTAAAATTATAAAATTAAAAGATGTGATATATGAACATAAATAGATAAATAAACATAAACGAACATTAAC
The DNA here is from genome assembly GCA_030686995.1 of Artemisia argyi. Taxonomy (NCBI): domain Eukaryota; kingdom Viridiplantae; phylum Streptophyta; class Magnoliopsida; order Asterales; family Asteraceae; genus Artemisia; species Artemisia argyi. Next base: position 290,405,748 of record CM060709.1, read on the forward strand.
GAACGCCTAATCGGACGTTCACGAACATAAATGAACGAACGAGACTTTTGTTCATGTTCGTTCATTTAACTAAACGAACGTAAAATATTGTTCATGTTCGTTCATTTAATAAACGAACGAACATAAACGAACTTTTTACCGAACAATTCATGAAATGTTCACTGAACATTCAGTTCGTTTACAGCACTAGATCAAATCAATAAATAGCTTTCGCATTTACGCATCTAATATCTCAATGTTTATTTTTCCCACCCATAATGAAATGGTTACCTATAATTAGCATAGTAATGATGCCTTTACATATATCACTATCTCTTCACTTTATTAGACGTATTAAGTTGGCCTAAAAATGAAATGGGGGCTTTGAGTCAATTAGGTTCCCTCTATTCGGGGTTTTTGCATATGTATCATTCTAAAAATACATAATTGCATATATATCCAAAGCATGCATAAAAACTATTGTACTATGTGCATCAAAAATTTGTACAATTATTCATTTTGGTAGGGATATATATGCAATTCTGCCCTCTATTATTTTTTGTCATTATAAACTTTTTTTTTTTTTTTTTTTTTTTTTTTTTTTTTTTAAGAGCATCTCTAATGGTTAACCTTTGAAAATGTTTATATAATTTTCATGTCATATATTCTTAAATTTCTCATTTTATAAACCTGTTATCATCATGCTTAAACTTGTTAAAACTTTATAACTTGATGAGGTATTAAATAAGTTACATGCAGGGCCGGTCCTGAGATTTTTGATGCCCGGGGCGAGTCGACAAAATTATGCCCCCTTACAAACAAAAAACACACGATTTTTTAAGGGTTTAGAACCTAGTCACTTAAGCTAGGCGGCTCATCCTCACGCCGAACTTGTTAAGTAAAATTTTCCAATACAAGAAAATAAATTTTGAATTACAAGCTCCACCTATATCACCTAAAACGATGCCTTCGTGCGTTTCTTGAAGCAAAATCATCGATTATCTTGTCATAGTCAACATTTGCTAAAAACTACTTTCTATACTCAATATTGCCAACCCATTGAGCCTCTCTTGACTCATCGTACTCCTTAAATAAGACTTCAATATCTTTAATTTTGAAAAACTTCTCAAAAAGGCCATTTGCTTCAAGTTCATCTTTCATGCTAGCTTGAATGTCAACCATCTCAAACTCTCACATCAAAAACATTATATTTACTTTAGTTAGGCTTTTATTAACTTTTTCAACATGATCTTCATTAACATCAACATCGTCACTTTTCGAATTTTCATGATTTATTTGATTTTCATTATTTTCAATATTTTCTTCTATATTTATTATTTTTATTATTATTTATTTTTTGTCTAACAACAAACGATTCCAAAGATCCAAATGGAGCATTATTAGATTATTGTTCTTTTTGCTTTCTTTTTCTATTTTGGGCACCCGATGGTTATGACGTCGCAACATGCTAGTTTCTAGTAAATTATCTAATATAATAGGCAAGATCACGAACATTGCAAAAAAATAAAAAAATTAAATAAGAATGAATTATGAAATAATATCACCTGATTACATAGAGATGAAAAGATCGCCCACTGCCCACAAATAGTAAGCCGTTTTTTTTTAAGATCGTGACTTCGTTAAATTGTGAGATAACTGATTCCCACGTCCCATAAATATTTCACTTTGCTATTTATAAAACTATAAGGCTCATTCTAGTATTATGGGCTTCGGTTGAAAGAGTATAAATTTACACGGGCTTGTAAAACTGAACATAGTCTAATATAACACAAGCCTATAAAATGATGCCCCCTCCCTTAGTGCTGCCTTGGGCCGTTGCCCACCTGGCCCAACACCAAATCCGGCCCTGGTTACATGTATTTAGTTGCAATGAAAAAGGTCTACGAACTTAGACCCATTTCATTTTATTTCATTATAAACATCATCTCCACCTCTATGAGACTATGACGGTATTGATATTTTATTTTTTTAACCATCAACAGCTAAAAGCTTAACTAAACACTAGTACAAAAAGAAAGGGGTGTCGGTGACAAATTCATAAACTTAAGGAGCAAAACCAAAATATATATAAAAAATAATAATAATAAATAAATAAACTTAAAAACAAGTTAGTCAATGAAGCATGTTTTTTCAAACTAGCCGTTACAACTTTACAACCTCAGAAAACGCTCTTCACTTTTGTCTTCTATCTCTTCATCTCTCATTAAACTCATTCATCTGATCAAACCCATATCACAGATTTCTACTTTTATTTGTTAAAATGTTTACTGAAGGGTTGGATGAAAGTGCACTCAATTGGGTCAAACAGGTACTCCGAAGCTGTCGATTTTTCGAAACCTTTTTTGATTTTTTCTATAGATTCTTGAAAATATACCCTATTGGTTTTTTGTTAATCTGTGTTTTTTGGAATCAGATTTATGCAAATTACTGGTGATTTAAGGAAAAAAGTTTGAATCTTGAATGTTGTTTCTTTGTTTTTGGATTCTTGATCATGTGCCCATAAGTTAGTTTTGTATATTTATTGATGTTATGTATTTGTGCATTGTTTCTTGATGTTATTAATGTAAAAGACTGAATCTTGAATGATATATTGAAGAAATCATGTGATTTAGGATTTTAAGTAGTAACTAGAGAAAGAAATAGCGAATTAGTACTTGTTTACTTGATTTTGAGATTCTTGACCATATGGCGACATAAAATTGTACATGTGTGTAGAGGTTAATACTAGTAATATTCTTGCAACTCTCAGTTATTTGTTTTATTCGAAAACTGAATCTTGATTATGCTAACTGAATTTGAGTAGGAATTCGTCGAAGACTGTTTGCATATTGTTTTTTGTTTGCATAATCTGTTTTAATTGATGTTTTCTTATTAAAAAAACTAATTCTTGAATATCATGTTTATAACAAATGATATTAATAATCGTGTATTCACAAAAAGTTGCTAATAGTGTATTAGTATGTTGTGTGTTTCCTTGATATTTTGTCAGTGTAAAACTGAATCTTGAATGCTGTGGTTTGAAATTATGCAGGGGTCAGATAAAGAACTTCTTCAGGTTCGTTCACCTTTAAGAGAGACATCAATTGATAATGACTACCCAATGCCCAAATCGCCTCTTTCCTTTAATTCTCCAACCTATAAATCATCTAACATATTGCCACCACTTAAATTCCACTCTGGCCTGCTTCCATCACATAATCTCGAGATAAACAATTTCAATGAGTGCGAAGATGATTATGATTTTGATGAATATGATGGTCATGATGATCATGAGAGTGTGGGATCAGCTTCGGATGATATGGACTGTACTTACTCTGAAGAAGAAGAGCTTAATGAAGTAATGCTAAATGATACTCCTGTTAATGTACCAGGACCAGTTGGACTTAACAAGTCCACTTTGAATAGAGGGACAATTAAAGAGGATCTGTGTGTTGAAGTTCCTCAAAAAACTAGAAAATTTACGGAAACTGGATGGCATGGCGGGGCAAGCACAATGCCTAGTTCTGTTTCTGCTGCCAGTCGTTTGCGTGATATGTTACAGCCTCATAGTGCCTATGTAAGTTTAAGCTTCTTAATGTCATTTCTTTTTAGTCTTTTACGTGTATAAAAGGGTAGCTTTTAGGGATGAGCACGGTACCGGTCCCGTACCGATCCCGTACCGAATTAGTGGTACCGATTTTTTCCCGAGTATAAATTAGTAGTACCGGTACCGTACCGAACAGGATTCGGATACCGGTACCAGTACCAAAAAATCGGGAAATTCCCGTTTTTTTTCCCGATTTGGTAACGGTCCCGTACCGAATTAGTGGTCCCGATTTTTTTTTCACCTTATTTCGTAGTCCTGGTACCGTACCGTATATCGGGATCGGTACCGTTTTGGTACGGTACCGGTTCGATTCCGGGATTCGGGTCGAAATGCTCATCCCTAGTAGCTTTCAATAACTTGGAAAAAGTCAACATAGTCAAAGTTACCTACACGTCCTCATATCTTTTAGTCTTTCCATAGCTAGACGATTATTACACAACGAATATTTCTGAAAGTTGGTTACTTAAAACCGAAACCAGACTAGATTTTTTCCTTTACCAGTTTATGCGAATTATCCTTATAAAAATTCAGTTGTAATTGACACTAGTGATGAATACAGGGTACACCAACAGCTGACTTGGGGACTCCAAGTGCACCTCCTATATTTGAAGGTGTAGAACATATTATTCCTGAGGTTGAAGGTGAATCAAGTAAAGAATATTCACGGTTTTCAGAATCACACAATGAGGTAAATATGCCGGAAAAACTCATTGGTGATGATCAACTTGGTGACAGGTGAGAATACTCGAACTCAGAACTTTTTCTATTTATCGCTTAAAATTGTTACAAATATGTTGAGATGTATAATAACCTATATCAATATGCAGGGAAAATGAAGCCATTCATGAAAAAACAGATATGCCAGTGCCTTGTTTGGAAACTAATCTATTAGATCAAACAACTTACTATAACAGGTAATACATCTAATGAGCTATTAGTGTACACCTTCTTTTAAGGCATGATTCAGTTTTAATTAACAGAACACTGACTTTTGGCAGTGGTCAAAATCCATGGCAAACTTTGATTACTTATGATGCGTGCTTTCGGTTATGCCTAAACGCATGGGCACGAGGCTGCACAGAAGCACCCACGTTCTTAAATGATGAATGCCGCCTTCTGCGCAATGCCTTTGGGTATGTTACTTTGTGCTTTTGTCTCCTTTGCTTATGATTTTGTTTATTTCAAAGCCTTAAAAGGATCCATTTTTCTTATGTTTTTCAGACTTCACAAGCTATTGTTGCAACCTCGAGGTGTTAAACCAGTAGCAAGCGAGAATACAGATAAAACATGTCCTATGAAAGTAAAGAAAGTCATTGGAAAGATTAGGGTCGAAGGTATGGTAGTTAACTCCTTAAAACTAAAATTGAAAATGCGTTTTTTTTTTTTTACTCAAACTAACCTAATGTATTGATAAAAATTCGTGTTTGATTTGACAGTGAAAAGAGTAAGAATCATCCCACAACGAAAACTTAAGGACACATACTCTCAGCAAAGTGCTATCTACATGCAAGCAGGAGTTGAATACATTCGACATGTTTCTTCAGTTGTAAAAAACAAGATTCACAAATTAGGATTGTCTTCATTTTCACTTCCATGTGAAGGTTTGTTCTTTTTACCCCCAAACATATATAACAAACAAAATCATATCAACTACAAATCAAATAACTAAAAGATTTTGTCATGTTGTAGAACCGGTGACATGTTTATTGAAACTTAAAAGTTCTCAAGAACATACAGAAACCGAATCAACTTTAGGCATTTGCTTGAGGCCTGGAACTGGCGATTCCCATGATTTGTAAGTTGTTTCCATCATGGTAAATACTTGTTTTTTATGTCAAATTTTTTCAAATTACACTGTTTAATTATCTTGTTTATGACATTAGTTTCCCTGAGAACCAAGGAGATGCCCTTCTACTAGAAGTGCAGGGCGAGAAGAGGATTATCCAGGGTCATGCAGTTATCCCAGTTTCATCCCTACATGACAATCCTGTAAGTGTTGATTACCGATTACATATAATACTTACAGATAAGCATGATTACAAACTTATACACATATGCATGCTATGCAGAATGATAGAATCAAATGGTGGCCAATCTATCATGAAGACAATGAATGCATCGGGAAGGCTCAGCTTTCCATCACCAGTACCATTACATCTGATGAAACTACACACCTCAAGGTTTGAAATTCTTGCTAAAATACATGTCATAAACATGTGTTTTATATTTGTATTCTTTTCCTAACTTTAACCTTTTTAACAGTGTGGACCTGTTGTGGAAACGCTAGCGTATGATTTACTGTTGGAGGCTGCCATGCGTGCGCAATGTTTCCACGCACGTAACTTGTGGGTAGTCGAGCCTTGGAAATGGCTGCTGACTGAATTTTCTGATTATTACGGAGTCTCGGATTCTTACACTAAACTCAGGTACTCCAATTTCCTAATCAAGGAAAAAAATTATAATTTTCCAATTTCTTGCTAAAAATGTTCATCTGAAACGTCATTTTAGGTATCTTTCACATATCATGAACATTGCTACACCTACAAAAGACTGCTTAGAGCTCATTTATGAGCTTCTTGTACCCGTAATGAAAGCTAGAACAGAAAGAAGATTAACAAGACAAGAGGTATGAATAATTAAAATTTCATATCTGACTCTTAAAATTTTCAATTAGTTTACCTAAGTAATTGCTAAATTATGCAGAAAAGCCTGTTGCTTGATTGTGAAACCCAAATGGAGAGTCTGCTGGCACTTGCTTTTCAGAATTATAAGTCATTAGATGAAAACTCATCTACCGGTTTATCAGACGTATTGAGCCCAATCCCGGAAACTGCTGCACCAGCATTAGCTCCAGCTGTGCAACTGTATACTCTTATACATGATATACTTACACCTGATGGTCAGGCTTTGTTGACCAACTATTTACAGGTGAAGGATCATGTATATTTTTTTATTTTATTTTTATTTTTTATTTTTTTTATTTTGGCTTGACACAGGATAGCATGATTAAGTTTAATTGTATAAAAATTTGTGTTATTTATACAGGCGGCAGCACGGAAGCGGTGCAGGAAGCATATGGTGGACACAGATGAGTTTGTGGCGAGTAATACCGAGGGTTTTCTTATGGATTCTATTGCAATCACTACGGCTTATTTGAAAATGAAGATATTGTGCATTAATTTAAGCGATGAAATCAAGACGGACATCAAAATTCATAACCAACATGTATTACCAAGGTAAAGTAAAACATTTACCTTTAAAGTATTCTGTAATATTAGGGCCTACCCTGTTCGGAAAACCTATATTTGTCCCTCTCTTGATTTAAATATATATGTTGTGTGCTAATAAAACTGTAATGTTTGTTAGGATAAAGAAATTGTGCATACCCTATTCGAAATCCTAAACCGACATTTGTATTTCTTTTCAGCTCTATTGATCTCTCTAGCATCACAGCAGCGGTTTACAGCAATGAGTTATGTAAACGGCTTAAAGGATTTCTTGCAGCATGGCCGCCATCGAGCCCTCAGCCTCATGTTAATGAACTTCTTATAGCAACTGCTGACTTTGAGAGGAATCTCGAGTCATGGAACATCAGGTGCGTAAACTACATTTTCATTTCTCCATGTCAAATCATATCAGATTTTTAATATAACATTATAACTTTTTCACTTCAGTGTACCTCAAGGCGGTGTAGACTCGAGAAACTTGTACCATAATTACATTATGGTTTGGGTTCAAGATATGCAACTTTGTTTACTTGACTTATGCAAGGCCGAAAAGGTACCATGGGCTGGTGTAATCACAAACTATTCTACTTCACCGTTTGCTGAAGAATTATATGATAAAATCAAAGAAATGCTGAGTGAGTATGAAGTTGTAATCAATCGGTGGCCTCAGTACACATTGATCTTGGAGAATGTAAGTTATACCTAAAAATTTATATAAGTTTGTAATGATTAAATGAATGATATCTTGTGATGCTAATTGTTTTTCATTTGTTTACACACAATAGGCGGCTGCAAATGTGGAAAGAGCAATCATGAAAGCACTCGAAAGACAGTATGCAGACATTTTGACACCATTGAAAGATAGCATACCCAAGAGGCTCGGAATTCAAGTACAGAAATTAACAAGAAGACAATCAAATGCTCCATACACCATTCCTAATCAGGTGAGGGAGATATATATAGACTTTAAGTTGTGATACATAAATTTACGTATGATACCAATATAGCTAACTTGAGGTTTCGTCTTGTGCAGTTGGGTACTTTTTTGAACACCATTAAGCGGATTCTTGATGTTCTTCATTGTAGAATCGAAGACAAACTTAAGTCATGGGCTTCTTATCTGCCAGTCAACGTTGACAAAAAGTCAACTTATGGAGAGCATATGAATGCAGTTACTGTCTTGCTAAGAACAAAATACAAAAACTATATGCAGGCTGTGGTGGTCAAGCTTATTAGTAATGTGAGTTATATAACTATAATACATATAATTATCAGTAACCATTTTTAGATAGATAACGAGGAATGAAATCATCCACAGATGCAAACAAGTCGAAGCACACGACTTCAACGAATTCTGGAGGAAACAAAGGAAGCAGATGTAGAGAGTGATATCCGTGAGAGGATGCAACTTCTATGTTCACAGCTTGTGGAATCTGTATCTAACTTACATGAGGTTTTTACAAATCAAATATTCATTGCAAGTTGCCGTGGTGTATGGGACAAAATGGGACAGGTAATCAATCTTAATATCATTCATTAGTTGATCTTTGTGTGTTCTTAAAGAACAGTTTCTAATGGATTTGAATGTATGTATCTGTAGATTGTGCTAAAGTTCCTAGAGGGCAGAAAGGAAAACCGCGTATGGTACAATGGATCTTATTATGCTCTTGGGGTAAGTTGTCTGCATTTTCTTAATTCATTTTGGATATGGATTTTTCATTTTTATAACAATATAACTTGGATTTGCAGATTCTGGATGATACTTTCGCTTCCCAGATGCAACGACTACAAGGAAATGCCTTGAAAGAGAAAGATCTTGAACCACCTCGCTCAATAATTGAAGCTCGGTCCATTCTTTGCAGGGATACCAACAATGCAGCAGACACTTCCAGCTATTTCTATTAAAGAAATAGTGTGAAAATTCATTTCTTATATTTATATATGTCAATTCTTTTGTTATATGCCAATTCTTTTGTAAAGAAATAATCTTTATATAAATAGATAATCTATCACATGGTGTTCCCAAGTGGTTTGTAAACATTATTGCTTCATGTTGGTCATTTTGTTTTACTAGTAATGTCACATTTCGAAGGTGCTTGGGATTGCTTATTTGTCTGCTTCTGCTTAAAAACAAGCACTTTTAAGCTGCTTAGAGCATAGGGTACGTTAGCTTATGGCCTGCGTTAAGGGAGAATTTGGGTTGAATAACGCGGCTTTAAGACACCGTTTCCATGCGCTAACGAGGCGTGAACGTGGGAAGTTATCGAAATAACGCAACGTTAAACACAAAAGAGCCGTTGGAATGTTTCAGTTTACACCCCAAATAGAGCCGTTGGATTTAAAAATAATAATAATTCATTTTACACCCCCCCCCCCCCCCCCAAAAAAAAAAAAAGAAAAGAAAAAAATCACTTTTCTAACACTATAAGTACCCATTTAACTTCCCACTTTTTCTCACACTTCCACTACCAACTATTCTCTACAATATACTTCTACTAGTCAAAAAAAAAAAAAAAAAATGTCCGAAGGCAACAACAACTCGTTTACGAGTCTTCTCGGTGGGTTGAATAACCCATATTGGAATAACCAAAACATTGGCTCCTCGTCAAATCCGAATTGGGATACCCCAAACATATTAGGTATGTCGAGCGAAGAAGTATTCCAACAACATCAAGAATTACAACACTGGCAACAATCCCAACAAAACACTTTGAACACCGACTTCTCAAATCTTCAATTCACCAAACCAACACAACAATCACAACATTCACACACCGAAACATATGAAGTTTCCGATTCACCTACGTCTCCAGCAAAGCCCAAAAGTCGTGGTAAACGCAAGTCCAAAAAAACCAAAGACCCCAAACCAAGCCCGGAAGAGGGAGAACATAACGTGCATACAAAGTGGACTCCAAGTGAGGAAAAATTGTTTGCCGAATGTTGGATAGCCGCTTATGAGGATGAGCGTGTCGGTCGTTCTCAAGCTCGCGACACGTTTTGGCAACGTGTACAACGTGAGTTCAACCGAAAGAATTCTAAGGAGCTCAACAAGGATATGCTTCAAGGCAAATGGAAAACGTTGAACCGTGATTGTGGTAAGTTCAACGCTATTTTCAAACAGGCGGTACGTGATATTAAAAGTGGGAAAAGTCCGATGGACGTCCTCAAACGGGCGAAACAGATATATCGTGAGCAAAATAACAACGTACAGTTTAACAACGAGGAAGCTTGGGACGTTTTGCGTCAACATCGCAAATGAGACGTGCCGGATCCAATTGATTTAACCGGCGATGTCCCAAGCCAAACAAACGAAACTTTGTTTGGTCATGATGTTGAGCCACGCCCCATGGGAAAAAAAGCGGGCTTCAAAGAAACAAAAATCCGAGACTACGACAAGCACCGGGGGCACGACAAGCACCGGAGGATCCTTTACGTCGTTCCAATTCGGGGAGGCTATGCACCAAGAGTTTCGGGCTAAACGTGAATTTGCGTAGAAAGTGTATGAGGCGGCCGCCAGGCGAGATTAGGTGGCCGCAGAAAAAGAAGAAACGCTAATGAGGCTGAAGGAGTTTGAATTTTTGCTGCTTGACACTGCCGGCAAAGATCCAAACTATGTGGCGCTGGTCAATATGAAAAAAGATTGAATCATCGCCAAATATAAATTGCCCCCTCGTCAGCAGTAGATTTATTTTTATTCCGATATTCTGTTATGTCTTTTTTTTTCGTTGTAATTTTTTTTTTATTTCGTATTGTAAAATATATGTGTTTTAAGAATGAATGTTAATGTTTTTTAATAAACGTAGAATTTGTTTTTTTTTTGGGTTGAAATTGAAAATATTTGAATAAAAGTTGAGTCAAGGTGAGTTAAGGTAAAGGGTGTTTTTTTTGTGAGTTAAAGTAAAAAGGTTAAAGCTGATGTGCCGCTGACGTGGCGCTGAGTTAAGGAATAACTCCGGGTTAACATACCTTGTACTTAGGGCTGTAAACGAACCGGACGAACACGAACAGAGCCTTGTTCATGTTCGTTAATTTAATTTTAACCGAACAAATGAACGGACACGAACGCTTAAACGGATGAATTTTCTTGTTCATGTTCGTTTATTAAAAAAATAGGTTGTTCATGTTCTTTTATGTTCGTTCATTAAGACACTAAACGAACGCTACATGAACAAAAACGATCGAACATAAATAAAAATTGACAAACAAACATAAACTTTATTAAATTCTTCACAATATATTGATTTATAAGTGTTGTTTTATTTAAACAAACCGATTTTTAAAATTATAAAATTAAAAGATATGATATATGAACATAAATAGATAAATAAACATAAACGAGCGTTAACGAACGCATAAACGGACGTTCACGAACATAAATGAACGGACGAGATTTTTGTTCATGTTCGTTCATTTAACTAAATGAACGTAAAATATTGTTCATGTTCGTTCATTTAATAAATGAACGAACATAAACGAACTTTTTACCGAACGATTCATGAAATGTTCGTTGAACGTTCAGTTCGTTTACAGCCCTACTTTACTCTTAAAATTAAGTACTGATTTATAAAGGATGCAATAAAAATATAAAATTAAGGTTATTTGACCCTCTGAGATGTCGTATTACAAAATAACTCAGTTGTTTCAGTTCGTTTGTTTCAAGGTGTGAAGCCAGATGTATCAATGTTGTGGCATCAGTCAGATTCTATGCTCAGCTCGTTTGGTTCAAGGTGTGAAGTCAGAAGTACCACTGGTGTAACATCAATGTTTTGGTTCAGTTTCGCTTATTTTAGCTGAAGTCAGAAGTTCAATTGGGTCAGTTGTTTGTGTAGTCTGCTCAGTTAAGTGGGTTCTTGTTTATGCAGTTCTATAATTTGTTCTTCAGTAGGCTCTTGTGTGACTTCTTCTTATGGGGTCCCCCTCTACACATCTATGGTTTCCAAGCAAGTGGTCCATGCTTCATTTTCTTTTTGTCGAATGACATTGTTGCAGGTGTGGTATGGGTTTATTTTTCTTTGGTGGTTTGTAGTATTGTGGTCCCTTGTTGCTTTTCTATTTTGTTTCAGCTATAGGTTGGTTGTTTGGTGTGCTTTGGTTATTTTTTGTATTTCGTTTTCTTTGTTCGGGTTCCTTTCTCTTTAATCGTCTTGTTTAGAGAGTAGGAATGCCGTTTGTTTGTATCGTTTTTGTGTCTTTTTATATATTCCTGCCTTTCAAAAAAAAAAAAAAAAAATATATATATATATATATATATATATATATATATATATATATAAAATTAAGTGCTAATTTATAAAGGATGCATATAACAGTTTTTGAATTTGCTTATTTTGTAAAGGATGCAATAATACACTAATTTATTACTGTATCAAATAAGTGATATAAAATTAGCAGTGCTTATAATATTAGCAGGAAAACTAGAGAGTGCTTGGATACCAAAACTGCTTTTGTAGATGAGCAGAAAAAGTATGCAATGCCCGGTTTTTCTCACTGATGGATAATCTTCAACTAATAGCCAGTAAAAAAAATATAAATACCAGCATGAATGACTTCATCTGTTTACATACAGAATCTTTTGTAGAGAAATAATGTCTTAACCCTTTATATATAAATGCTTCACATGGAGTTTCCAATTGTATTGTAAAGAACTAAACATTATTGCTTCATGTTGACCAGTTTGTTTGATTAATAAAGTCACATTTCATATCGTTCTTAAATAACCTTCCAACTAATATTCTGTAAAAAATTTACATCCCAGTAGGATAAAACATAGGTAAAAAAAATATGTATGAATGACTTTCATATGTATACATACAACCATCAATGTTTCACTATCGCCATCAGGGAAGTCAAACTGGAACATTACAGATGACTTGAGAGATGATACATGATTCTACTTGCTGCCGGATGTGTTCCAATGAAAGGTTTGATCGGAAACTATGGCTTTGTAGGTTTATCTTCTGCAAAAACCAGAGACAATGAATCAATTCAACCAGGGCTGGGGAGATCAAGATCCACCTGAGATTTTTTTTTTTTTTTTTTTTTTTTTTTTTTTTTTTTTTACAAAATCGGGATCGTATGATCCTACCAATTTGTCATGCTTCGCTAATAGGGGATAAATGAGTAAATTGTTTTACATTTCTACTCAACAATAAAGATAAATTCACATGATAGCCTCAGGAAAATGTCAAAGTTCAAACTTAAAACACCATTATAATACTAAAACACAAAAATGTCAAGTTCCAATCGTTACAATCACGATTTAGCGTGATAGGATAACACGACATGGCTCATAACGTCTCAAAACCCATAAGCCATAATGCCAAAAAATTAATATATAAATTATAAACTGTCAATCTATCATATGTAGCCGTGCATGTCAAGTATCAATCCTTACAATAACAACTGTAAAGCGTGATAGGACAACACAACATGCGTCATAAATGTCTCGAAAGCACGAGCCATAATGCCAAAAGATCAATATATGAAGCGTCAATCTATCATATGAAGCGGTGCATTAACTTCATTTTCCTCATCAAAATCCAGTTCTTCAAAATCATTATCTTTTTAGGGGATTTGTAATTTTGTATAATTTAAATAGAAAATGAATCGTTCATTTACTTTATCACTTTCATTGTTTGGGCTTAAGTGAGAATCATGGGCCAAAAGCTGAAAAATTAAGAAGGGACTTGGTTTGGGTTAGATCGGATCCGCTATTCGGTCTAACGCACAATCTTACAATCCTGCATACGATCCTACATTGTGGTCGATCCTAGAACAATCCCACAAGTTTTTGGCTAGTAAGATCGCACGATCTAACTCGTGATCTTGACAGCATTGATTTCAACGACCATGTATCAAACTAATATTTTGGTGAAATAAATGCAGAATTTATATAACTTACGTATAGATTCTGGATCAATATGTACAAAGAAACTTGCAGCAACTATCAAATAGCAAAACACGAGCATTAGTCCTTTAAAGTAATTAGATGTTCCTTCCTGCAACCATATAAGTAACGAAGCTTAGATATAAGTTTTGATTTACATAGGTACTGAAGATGACATACATGTAAGATTTTGTAGGATGGGGCATACCTGCAACATAAAAGCCACAACCAGAACTGTCATAATAAGAGTTGCTGTCTCGAAAAGTTGAAAATTTAGGTCCAGTGGACATCCAATGATCCACCCAACCACCACACAAAAGGGTATCTACAGTTATAGCCAAAAAACAATTAGACGTTGATAGAAGATTTGAAGGTTACATGAGCTACAAAGCAGAAAACCTAGGCAATGCATTAGTATTTCAATAATGAACATATACCGCAAACATGGATATTTGTGTTGATGAGCCAATAGCAACTCCTAAAGAGATATCCTGCACAGATTGTCACCGAAAATTTATAAATATATCGAACATCAGTTCTTATAGAAAATAATAACACAATGAAGCAATGGCTTACAAGCTTGTCTTTCACTGCAAATATGATGGCACTAGCATGTTCTGCTGCGTTTCCAACTATTGGAAGCAGGATAACACTAATAAATGCTATCGGGATATTTAACGCAATAGAGGCACCCTGACAGATAAATTATGTTCAAAATAAGAAAGGTTCAAGATATAGTACTAGTGAATTTTGGAGCGGTTTTAAATCATTTGGATACCTCGATAGTGTTGACTAGATATTCGGAAAGAACCGAAATGGTAAGTGTCAGGATACTTAGCCAAATGATTGATTCACATTTTGAAATATCCGGAGATTCGTCATCATCTGAATTATCATTTTCCTGAATAGCTTCCTAACACATTAAAAATAAGTATTAGAAAAATAATTGTGTTTTTAATATACGAGAAACTAGTTTGAGAAAGTAAATATCTGTAGCTAACAGGACGATAACCAACCTCAGTGATTGGGGAATATGAATTCTCTTGACCAGTCAGCTGGAAAAAGAGATATGCACCGTATGCTATAAGCATTATACAACTGCTAAATCTTGAAAGAGCCAACTCTGATGACCCAAAATGCAATTCGGTGTGTGTAAAGTGGAGAACAGTCGGGAACAACAGACCCATGACCGCCATTAAGAGCAATCCCGAGCTCATTACAGCATTTGACTGCCAATAAGTTGTTGAGAATTAAATTTCAAGTTTGATAAATCACGTAGCAATCTTTAACAAGTTGAAAGTATTAAACTGACCTTGTTAAACACTTGTGGCTTATGAGGATGAACAATTCCTCCACAGAAGAACGCACATCCAAGCACAAGCAACATGTTTGACAAAATTGACCCTAGTAAAGATTGCTGCACAACACGTAGCATACCGTGTTTCATTGCGTACATTGATATTATCAACTCAGTTGCATTGCCAAAAGTAGCATTTAGTAGACCTCCAACTGCACAATTTCAGTTTGTACGATCCAAGTAAATATCAAAGCATAACGAATATAACCAATTATAAAAGTTTCCCAAATCTGATTTAGAATAAACGGTTGGGAACAAACCTGTAGGTCCAGTGTAGAAAGCTAGTTGCCTGCATAAAAAGACGCCAAAACATGTTAGAACACTACTTATTACGTTGATCATAATATCATATAGAACTACCGGATAAGAAAAAGTGAAAGATCATTACTCGGTAGCCCAACCCAAACGTTCTGCCAATGGTATGATACCCAATAAGCTCAAGAAGAAGACCCAACCCTGATATGAAATGGGATCAAGTCAAAATAGGCACACAAATAAAGGGAACAAACATCCTATTGAGTATCGTAACTGAATAACAACGATAACGATGCAAATAACTCACATGATGATTAGTCAAATGATCAACCAACATTGCCAACGGACCAAACGGAATAAGCAAATTAATCTTATCAGACAAAAACGCAATCTTAATACTATTCATCACACTTCTCCACATCTCCCTCTTCCCAAAACTCTCCCCTACATCCTTCATAGAAAACATACTTCTTTTCGTCAAAACCGAACCAGAAACACTCTCATCTCGCAACTCCACACTCGATTTCCCCTCTCCTGATCCCATCTACACATCAAACAACAAACACACATTCATCAAAACCATCAAATCACAAACTCAAAAAATACTAAAAAAAATAAGCACAACTCACTTCAATAGAACTAAATCCAGCCACCTGCACATTACTACCATTACCCATTTTTTATAAATAATAAAAAACACTTTTAACTAATAAAAAAACCTTAAAAAGCCAAAATCTATTGCATCATCAAAACCCCACAAAGGATCACTAAAAAAAGTCCCTAAATTTATCAACTTGTTTTACAGATTTTCAAAGCAGACAAATATTCTATATAAAAACAATCATATTAAGGAAAGTAAATAAATAAATAAAAAAAGATGGGAAATTACTAGGAAGGAACATACACATGATTTGAAGTCAATGATTTTGAGATTAAAAGTCAATGAAAATGAACAAATCTTTATTATGAGGTGTCTTAAAAATGTGAGTTGTTTTTCTTTTTTTGAGATTTTAGTATGTGTTTATTGTTGTTTGCACGTTGTTGTTGATGATGTGTTGGGTTTTTTTTCTTTAATTATAAGTTAAGTTAATTTATTAATGGGATTTAGTTTGGTTTTCTAAGTTTTGTGTTTCTTTTACTAGTACCATTTATTCAATAGAAGTGCTAGAATCACAAAAATTTTACAAGAAAATATCCACATAATGATTTGTCATCTAATTAGTGGCATTCTTTCTCCTACTTTTAAATTCTCTCTCTAATTTTCATCCACAAATAACCATTCCATATCATTGTGTGGGTAATTTTTTGTAAAATTTGTGTGATCCTAGCATTTATCTTTATTCAATTGTGGGAAGATGTGTTTGACTATAGCTTTTAGTCTTGGAAAAAATGTCAAAAAGCAACCAATTTGGAGTGTTTGGTTAGTTATTTGAGTAATATGGTTTGATGAGTGTTTGGATAAAGATTAATTAATTATCGATGTCTAAAAATGTTATTTAATTTTTTTCGCATCCTCTATATTTTGTTAATAACAAAACATAAAAACATTCTACGTAAAAATTAACGTAAACAATTTTTTTATTTGTAAATTTTCATTTTGACGTCAAATCACTAAAGGTGTGAATAATGAACATCAATTGATGGCTGATAGAGAATTAATTTTCTCATGTGACAAAATGTTTTTGAGGAAATCATCATTTCCCCAATATTTTTACACAAAACAATTAGATAAATTATTTTCAATGTTTATTAAGTGTTTTATTTAAAATAAACATTCAAAATCTGGTTCCCCCCACCCCAACCTCTAACTCAATAATAATAATAATAATAATAATAATAATAATAATAATAATAATAATAATAATAAATAAAAAATATTACACCAGATTTTAACTTCACCACTAAAAGACAAAAAAGAAAGCGTGGACGGTACCGTTAATTATGGATGGTGCCCTTAAATAATTAAGGATGTCATGGTACCGTATACACGTTGGGAGCCCAGATTTTTTCCCTATAGTGGATCATTTCACACGTTGGGAGCCCAGATTTTTTTCTTATAAATATTGGATCAGTTTACATCTTTTTGCACTGATTTTCTTTTTTTTTTTCTTAGAGCATCTTTCAATCTCATTTCTTTGATCATTAATTTGTTTGAATTCATTCAAAAGTGATCCAGACATTCTTACATTCCAAGTGCAAGAGAAGAACACACATAATCGTCAAGATACGAAGTGTCATAATCGTCAACTTCATAATCGTACCATTGGTTACTTTCTTGTTGTAATTTAGCATACATTAAGTTCATAAATCGTCAATCTTGTGTAGTTGTAAGATCGGGTAGATCGAGTTGATCGTGTAGATCTTGTATCTTGTGTAGTTTGTGTTGATAGTGTGTTGATCGGGTAGATCGTGTAGCTTGTGTTGATCGTGTGAAGATCGGGTAGATTGGGTTAGTATTTTAGTCCGTAAAATACACATGTGTGAGATTGGTTCTAGCTAGATTAGAACTCGACATTTATCTTAGTGTCGGAAATTGGTGTAAGCGACGTTGTACGGTTTTCTTTGCTTGAAGGGAGCTTATTGACATAGTGAAGCAAACTCTCGATTTGGGTACTCAGGGAATGGAGTAGGGCGAAGAGAAGCTTTGTTACCAAACCACTACAAATCTCGGTGTTGTTTGGTTTGATCTTTCTAACTCTTTACTATTATCTTGCATTATATACTTCGTAGTTATTATTGTTTATTGCTTATTGTCTTGTATTATTGATTCTTCATTTAGTGTTCATATTGTTGTTGCTTGATCTCACGTAAATTCGAATCAAAAGTTTTTAAAAGCATAAATTTAAAATGATAAAATGGTAAAACTATTCAACTTCCCCCCTCCTCCTTCGAGGTTTCCACAAAGATGCAGAATACCAGGCCCCAATTTCCAAGGTTAGGGTATTATTCCTATTATGAGCCTATTCAGAGAATAAAAGAGGTTGTTCGTCATTTACTTTGTTTTATTTTTTAAATTGAAAAAAATATCAAAATAACCAATAATATACTTCATTAAATACCATATTGAAAAAACACAAACAAAAATAATAATAATAATAATAATAATAATAATAATAATAATAATAATAATAATAATAAAAAAAAAAAAAAAAAAAAAAAAAAACGTTATACCCACAAGAGTAGCAAGATTTGTGAGGATTTATGGATTTTTAGAAAAGTCGCAAAATTTGACCTAGCGAGTTTTTTTAATCTCAAGGTTTGACTTTGCTAGGTCAACCTTGCTAGTTTTCTGAAAACTAGCAAGATTGTTAGGTCAACTTTGCGATTTTTTTTTAATAATCGCAAACCTTGCTAACTGCAATTCCCATGTTTACTTTTAAATTTTAATTCAATAAAGTATACTCGTAAATGTGTTGTACTCATCTCTAGGGGTGAAAATCGAGTCGTGTTAACCTATTCGGGTTCGCTTGTTGGCGGGTTAGTATAACATCTACCTAAACACGACCCATTTATTAATCGTGTCAAGAAACTCAACCCTAACCCACACCTGCATAACACGTATAACCCGTTTATGACCCGTTTAACCTGTTTAAGTAAATAGGTCAAACAGTAAATAAGGTTTGAGGGTTATGATTTAACTAGTTTAAATGCAAAAATGATACACGGATCTAAAGTATGATAAAAATGACATACAAATAACTATACGACAATTTTCTTACGTCGATTTCAATGATATCTGAGATATAATCGTAATTCACTCATATTAACTATAAAAAAAGATATTTAATCCACATCCAACATAAAAACCAGGTTATATGTATATTTTTAGAGTCTTATATATTTAAATGGGTTCACGGGTTGATCTGTTTAGTACTTACTCAACCCAAATACAACTCATTTATTAAATGGGTTAGACGGGTTGACCTATTTTTGACTTAAACATGTATATCCTCAACCCAAACCTGTTTAACTTCGTGTCAAATTCGTATCATTTATCGTGTCGTGTCGAGAATTGTCACCCCTACTCATCTCCATGCTCATGCTCATTTGTATTACAATTTTGTCTTTGGATCCACATGCATCATAACTCAGCCCATAATTATTTTCCTTTAAGAGCATTGGGTGTAGGCTCATTGTGGAGCTCACTGTTCCTCCTCACTACACCACCAGGGCCTCCCCGTTGTTCCCCGTTGAAGACCTCTTCGTCTGCACGAAGAGGAGGAACATCTGACATTTCATTCTTTTTTTTTCTTTGTCCCTTTCTTTTGGTGTTTTTTTTAATTTTCTTTGTATATTTGTAAATGTAAAAGGTTTTTAAAGTTTGAAATAGATAATTGTTTTATAAAAATGTAATGTGTAAATACTAATGTAAATATGTAATTATAAATATTAATGCAACTATATTAAACATAGGATTGACATTACCTGAAACAACGTACAATTATTTTACAACTACGATTACAACATTAAACTAAGAAACGGAAAGTAAAAACCATACGATAATAAAACTACGAATCAAGAAAATGATTCAATCTGTGACATAGCCCTCGTCAGTCGAGTAGGAGGCAGTCGAATCGTCCTCACTAGATGGCACATGGTTTAATCCCATTTTCCATCGTCATTCTGCTCGACGATTTCTCCGATCATGTTTACCTTTTAAGTACGCCTCACGTTCTCTTGCCTGACGTTCTTCCTCAGCTTGAAACTCTAAGAAGACTTGCATATCTTGCTCATACAGTTCTTCATCAGTCAACCCAAATGTAATGGGTTGGTGTTGTGGTGGATAGTTTGTCGGTTGATTGTTTTAGGGTGGATTGTTTGCTGTTGGATTGTTTACCGGTGGAAACAGAACCTCCGGTGGAGTGTTTTGTAGTGGAAAATCATATTGGAAAACGGGAAACAGATCTTGTGGTGGATTGTTGGCTGGTTGATTGTCGTATGGGAATGTGGCTTGTCGTTCATGAATTCCATAGCGAATCCGCTTTCTGAAATGAGGTTACAGAGAGGTTCAACAACCAATCTGACGGTCCACTTCATAACAAAAACCAGATAACGGGTAAGTGGGCAAGAATGAACTATGAATGTCAAAAATTCAATGATATTTACTTGAGCGTGCAGGATAGTGACGAGTTCGATGATCGTCTTCACACTACAATGAACATTTTCAGAGAACGGTTTGGTGGGCAAGGCTTCAAATATCTGAACGTGTGGTTCATTTTGAAAAGGAGCCCTATATGGAACAGATATAGGGATTAATGCCTTATGTTGTTCTGTATCGTTTGTGTTTGTATTTCCGTATCGTTTGTGTTTGTATTTCCGTATCGTATGTATTTGTATTTCCGTATCGTATGAATTTGAATTTTAAATACTATCCCGCCCTTGAATTTGATTTTTAAATATAAATACTATCCCGCATTCCAGTTTGAATTTGAATTTTAAATAGTATCCCGCTCTCCAGTTTGAATTTGAATTTTAAATAGCCATATCATAGTAACCATCAATCATCCACTATAAATAAGACCCCATAGTCCAGCTTTGTTCACACACTTCAACCAATATGGCTAATTCATGGTGGAGAGATGAAGAAAAATAGTTGGCTGAAGTTTGGTTTGACGTTTCCCAAGAACAACACACCCACAGAAATCACACATTTTGGAATCGGGTTGTAGATATGTTCACAATAAAAATCAGGGTGACAATCGTACCAAACATATGCTTGTTGGTAAATGGTCAACACTTAACTCCGAATGTAAAGTATTCAACGCTATTTACAGAGAGGTATTTATGAACAGGGCGGTAAATGACAATGATCGTCTCGCCACTGCAAACACAATTTATAAGCAACGCCATGGTGGGAGAAGCTTCAGATACGTTCATGTGTGGGAGGTTTTGCAAGTCCAACCCATATGGCTAATTTATTGTTAACGGTCTTGTATGATTTAATATGATGTAATGTCACTTTCAGTTTGAATTTGAATAAAAGGCTTAACGACTAGTTTCTTCAATAAAATTCTCTAACAGCTAGTTTCCCTATAAATACCATCTTTACTCAACTTCGTATTGTCACACAATTATAACTAAATTTCACACAAACACTATGGCTAACCAACCAGCTGAGGTGCAAAGAACAATCCTTACCCGATTACGCAATGAACAAGAAAATGAACTTAAGTTGATTAACAACTTGTTAGGTCGAACGGTTACGTGAGCTGCCTCAAGACCATCCAATAATTAGGGTCAGTCTACAAACTCTTTTAAGAAATGATGAAACAGATTTGCAACTTCAAGTCGCCTTGAAAATGGTCAGGGAACAAGTGTTGCAAGTTTGGGGAAAAAAATCAGCACTCATCAATAATTACAAGTCTTTATAAATTCTTGATGATGTTGCATATCGTATTTATCCGTTTCGTTATTTTCGTATCGTATCTTTTTTTTTCATATCGTATGGTTTTTTTTTCCGTATTGTAACTTTTTTATTTGGATGAAATAAAATTAGTATGTTGTTTTATTTTATATAATTAGTGAAATAAATTTAATTAATTTAATGAAATAAAAAAAAATAAAGTTGTAAGTGGTGGGACTCAAATGAAGAAGTTGAGGTTAGTTGTTTGGTGAGGAGGGGGTTAGTTGTGAAGAGGTGTTGTATGATGTGGCACACGTGAGGCCCAAATAAAGAGATGAAACTCTTCAACTACACCTAATGCTCTTAGGGTGTGTTTGGTACGGAGAAATAGAGTAAAAGAATTGGAATTGGTGCCATCTCCCTTGTTTGGTTAGCTAGAGAAAATAAAAAGCGGAGAAATACAATTTCTCGAGAGTTCCCTTCTTTGTATTTTGATTTCCACTCACTTTGGGATGGAAATGGAATATCTCCGTCACACTTTTGTGATTAAAATGTGAACATGCCTAAAAAGATGATATATAAAAGCCAAAACAACACGTGCCACTCACATTCCCCCAAATTCTAAAAAGCAGCCAAACCCTAACCCCCAAATTTGCTTCTTCTCAAATGAATCTAATCAACCCAACACCCCAAATTTGCTCTTCTTGTACTGGTGTCACTTTCATATGGTGGTTGTTTCGTGTACCTATATCTAACTGATGGTTTGTGTCACGTGAATTGAAGATTCAATCAACCCTACTTTGCTTCTCATATTTACATTCACATTAATAAACAATTCATGAAATTGAAGACTTGTTTTGGGTATATTTTGTGTCTCGTTAATCTGTTTCTAATATGAATGTCTCATTTTCTATGTATGCCTTTCTTAAGTAATTTGATTATCTAATTCCAAGATTCTAGTTAATTTACTTGTTTCCGATTTTCATCTATATTTTTTTGTTGCTCTAGCTTTTGATTTTGAATGTTTTTTATCTTCTCTTGTGGCTGTAAAAAGAATTGTTATTGGATACGCAGATTACAAACTAGTTCTACTTATTTAATTCACAACTAGTTTGCATATGTTTTTGTAATTTGATATATAAGCAAAGTTGTTTGGTTTGTTTCTTCAGTTTTTTTATGTAATTTTTTTTTTATCAAATAAAATAATTTATTGTGTATTTCTCGGGTCAAGTCTCTTTAGTTACCAAACAAAGGAATTCATCAAAATTCTCTATTGATTTCTATTATCTAGATTTCCAATTTCTACTTCATTTTATTTCTCTGAATTTCTCTCTACCAAACGTGCCCTTAGAGTTTAAGCGTTCCTTGCATTCAGTTTAATACTTGATTCTCAAAAAAGATGTATACGTGGAAGTTCTTTTAGAAAACATGATAAACCATAGCACAAAGGGGTAAACATTTTGTTATCTGCCCATCAATGTATCACAACTAATTCAAAAGTAAACATGTATCAAATTCATATGTAGGATGGCATAACTAGTAGTCTAGTAGTGGATACTAACATTAGAGAAACGAAATGGTATGAATGAAAACTTGAGATAGAGGGAGTGTAAAACCAACTTTAAATGGTTGGAATGTAAACTTGAGATATGATCTATATGTCCTCAAAATCTTGTGGGAATTAGCTCAAAGTTTTGGAGGCTATTTTGTATCGAACTGTCAAATCTTGCAAGTTTTGTGGCTATAACGACTTTTTTGAAAAGAGTATTTGGTAAAATATTTTTGTATCGAACTGTCAAATCTTGCAAGTTTTGTGGCTATAATGACTTTTTTGATAAGAGTATTTGGTGAAATATGTTTGTAAAATTAAGTATTTTTGTCATCATTTTTTTAAATAACTAAATAGCTATAACACGGATTACAATATCAAATACCATTAGTATATTTGTACAATATTCATGCATTG
This sequence comes from Artemisia argyi, assembly GCA_030686995.1. Classification (NCBI taxonomy): domain Eukaryota; kingdom Viridiplantae; phylum Streptophyta; class Magnoliopsida; order Asterales; family Asteraceae; genus Artemisia; species Artemisia argyi. The sequence goes on from CM060709.1 coordinate 290,429,368, forward strand.
CATTTTCTTAGTAGTCAAGTAAACAAAATGTGTCCTAAACATAACTAAGCTAATACTTAGACCCTCGGATAAAGACACCCGTTTCCTCTATCGTTGATGTCCTTTCAGACAATAACACTTCTCGCACAAACACATCTACCTGGTTATCCCCTTTGTAGAAATTCTAATAACACCAAGATTGAATCCAACCAACCTCCCCTTGATTCAAATTAATAACCTCAATCTTTACAATACAAGAAACCAGAAACTAATAGATCACAATGAATGATCTAAAGTATAGAAACAGAAACAATAACTAGATCAAAATAGTTGATCAGTCAAACGATTACAAGAGAATGATGATATTCAACTTAGAGAGAATATAGAAGACTATGTGAGATGATAATGAGCAGAAGTGAGAAACCCTAATCCAAAGCGATCTTTTTATAGCATCCAACTTTAGATAATTACAGCTTCAGTCCCTGCATAAATGAAAGATATACAAACAAAGACAAAACTAAATATTAGTGTTAGTAAGTTTCTGTAATAACAGAAACAGTCCCTGAAAGTTTGAACAGATATTTTAACACCCTCCCTCAAACTTTCAAACCATCATCCTTTCACAGCAAACATATCCATCATACCCAAATGATCACACAAAAACTTATGACTTTTATAGTCTAAAGCTTTTGTAAACACATCTGCAATTTGCTGAGAAGTATGAATCTTCTCAGTCTTAATAACACCAGCAGACACCTTTTCTCTCACAAGATGAACATCAATCTCAAAGTGTTTTGTTTTTTCATGAAACACAGGATTTCCAGCAATCTGTAAAGCAGAACTGTTATCACAGTACAACTTCACAGGTAACAATTCACTAACCCCCGTGTCACCAAGAAGATTAGACAACCAAATAACTTCACATGTACAAGAAGCCATATTTCTGTACTCAGCCTCTGCTTAGGATCTAGAAAGAGTAGATTGTTTTTTACTTTTCCAAGTAACCAATGAATCACCCAAAAAAACACAATAGCTAGACACAGATTTCCTGGTAACAGGACATCTAGCCCAATCTGAATCAGCATATGCTCTAAGCTTTAGATTTCCATTTTTGTTAATTTGAATACCATTTCTAGGAGACCCTTTTAAATATCTCAAAACTCTTAATGCAGCATTCAAATGAGACTTAAGTGGAGCATGCATATATTGACTCAAGCAATGAACAGAATAAGATATATCTGGTCTAGTGTTAGTTAAGTAAATCAATTTACCCACCAGTTTTTGGTAATTACCAATATTTTTCAAAGCTTTATCATCATTACTTTCAATATGATTAAGAGTAGTATTTTCTGGTAAAGGTGTGTCAACAAGCTTAGCAGCAAGTAACCCATATTCATGTAAGAGTTCAAGACAATATTTTCTTTGACTAAGACAAACACCTTTATCATTTTCTAAAACTTCAATGCCAAGAAAATATTTTAACTTTCCCAAGTCTTTTATTTGAAACTTAGACTGCAGAAACACTTTAAACTTTTCAATTTCATTGTTATCATTGCCAGTAATAACAATATCATCAACATACACAAGAAGGGCCAAAAAAACATTCCCAGATTTCTTAGTAAACAAAGAATAATCAAATTTAGACTGCACAAAGCCATGTTCACTAAGAGCAATAGTTAATTTTGCATTCCACTGTCTAGGAGCTTGTTTAAGACCATATAAGGACTTGTTAAGCTTCACAACTTTAGATTTATGGTCATCAAAGCCAGGGGTAAAGTCATATAAACATCCTCAGTTAAGTCACCATACAGAAAAGCATTATTAACATCTAACTGGAAAAAGACTCCAATTATTGCAAATAGCCACATTAATCATGCACCTAACTGTAGACATCTTAACCACAGGACTAAATGTTTCCATATAATCAAATCCCTCCCTCTGGCTGAAGCCCTTGGCTACAAGCCTGGCTTTATACTTATCAACTTCACCTGTGGACTTATACTTAATTTTCCACAACCATTTACTACTAACAGGTTTTCTACCTGGAGGTAGTTCACACTCAGTCCAAGTATCATTCCTTTTTAAAGCAGTAACTTCATTATTTATAGCCTGAATCCAATTAATATTTTTAGATGCCTCTTCATAAGAAGTAGGAATAACAGCTTTATTTAAAGTAGTAGAGAAGCAGTAATTAACAGAACTCAATCTAGAATAACAAACATATTTCTCAATACCATATTTAGCACTACTGCTTACAACAAAATCATTAAACCTAGCAGGCAACTTAGTAGGTCTAATAGATCTCCTAAGTTCAGGCTGCTCTTGACTTAAGTTCTGAGTGGATCCATTTTGAGAAGAATTAGAAGGAACTGTGCCCTCAGGTGGAGTATTATCACCCATGGATGTAGCAATACCAGTATTCCTACCATCATCAGAAGTATTTATACTTCTAGGGCAAGAATAGGCATCACTTTCATCATAGGGGGTATTTATACCTCTCCCTTCATCATTGGGACTTAGATCATAGTGTTTCTCATCAAAAAAATTTAGACTATTTAAAGTAGTCTCAACATTTTCATAAGTCTGATCAAATATCAAATTAGTGTTCATTTTAAATGGAAAGATAGTTTCATAAAATTGAACATCTCTTGAAAAGAAGATCATTTTTGTTTCAAGACTGTAAAGTTTATATGCCTTTTTAGTAGTAGAAAAACCAATAAGAACACATTTTTCAGACCTAGAGGAAAATTTATCAGAATTGTTTAGAATAGAAGAGAAACATAAACAGCCAAAACTTCTCAAATGAGAAAGTCTAGGTTTTCTACCATACACACTTTCAAAGGGAGATTTTCCACTCAGCACAGAAAAAGGTAACCTGTTAATAAGGTAAGCAGCAGTTAAGATACACTCAGGCCACATACTTAGAGAAATACTACTTTGAAATAACAAACTTCTAGCAACATTCAACAAGTGCCTGTGCTTTCTCTCAGCAATCCCATTTTGCTGAGGAGTGTAAGCACAAGTGGTTTGATGCACAATACTAAGGCTATCAAATAAACTACTCATTTTGTTATTCACAAATTCAGTACCATTATCAGACCTAACAGTCTTAATGTTACATTTAAACTGAGTTAAGATCAAATTTATATAATTCACAAAAAAATTATACACTTCATCTTTAGTTTTAATAAGATAAATCCACACAGCCCTGGTATAGTCATCCACAATAGTCATGAAATACCTAAAACCATATATACTAGTAACCTTATAAGGTCCCCAGAGATCAATATGCACAAGGTCACCAATAGCAGAACTTTTATGTTCACTAAGAGGGAAGGGTTCTCTTGTCTGTTTAGCCTTATGACAGATGTCACAAGGTGAAACATGAGAATCCTTAGTGAACTTAAGCTCAGATTGTAGCAAATCAACAGCATGATCAGAGGGATGACCAAGCCTGTGATGCCACAAAGACTTAGAAACAAAACATTGAACAAACAAATTACCTAAAGTTTGATTCTTAGAAGTAGTGGGAGAGGGAGAATCAAACAGATAAAGTCCACCATTTTCACTACCAGTCCCCATGATTTTGTTTTGATTCAAATCCTGAATGTAACATTTTGTTTCAGAAAAACCAACAAACATTCTGCTATATTTAATAATTTTATGAACAGATAAAAGACTGACACAATATTCAGGTACAACCAACACATCATATAATATGACATTTTCAGAAAGCTTTAAATTTCCAACATATTTAATTTGAGCAAGTGTGCCATTAGGATGACCCACAGTTAAATTTAAATCAGATATATCAATAATTCCAAACATGTTTAAAGTTGAAACAGTCATATGTTGGTTGGCACCTGAATCTATGATCCAGCCAATACTCATTTTACACAAAACAGTATTACTGTTATAAAACTTATGAAAGTTTATATTAAAGAAAACATTGTTGTTTTGAAAACTAGGCATACCTGCCATGTTAGCCTGCATTCCACTAGAAGGCATCGCATTGATAAGACTCATAAGTTTCATCATTTGTTCATTAGTGAAAGACATAGTAGAACCATTATCAGAAGAAGAATTATTGGAATTAGCAGTAAAAGAAGTTTTGAAACCATTTTGTTTTGGACCAGGATTTTTGTTATAACCAGGTGGATACCCAACAAGTTCAAAACATCTATCAATGGTATGACCAATTTTACCACAATTATTACAAAGCAAATTAGGATTAGGTCCTCTATTACTCCCACCATTGTTATTATTCCAAGGCTTTTTGTTATCATTTCCAGAAAACATTTTGTTATCAAACTTATTATCATTCCTTTTAGTGCTATTATTAGTCCAATTAGTTTTAGCAATAAAATCAGAAATTTGAGGTTTAGTCTCAGAACCAGAAGAAGAAGAAGCAATGCCTCTGTGAGATTCTTCTCTGGAAACAATAGCAAAAGCATCTTTCACATCAGGAAGTGTTTCTCTATAGAGAATACTACTTCTGATAGGTTGATAAACATCATTAAGACCCATGAGAAATTGCATAAGTTTCATAAGTTGATTATGTTTTAGCACATCTTCTCTAGCAGCACAAACACACTTAGGCAATTTGGTCATAATATCAAATTCTCTCCATAAAGAATTCAGCTTATGATAGTACTCAGAAACAGTTAATTCACCTTGCTTGAAATTATTAATTTTCTGCATTAAGTTGAGTATTATAGACCCATCAAGTTTATCATATGTTTCCTTAAGTTCAGTCCAAACTTCATGAGCATTAACAGAAAACATTTGACCAAGATACAATTCTTCAGAAACAGAATTAAGCAACCAAGATAACACAATAGAGTTACATCTTTCCCACTGATTAGCCAAAACATCACTAGAAACATAAGTAGCCTTAATACAAGTATCATCAATAAATCCAGTTTTATTTCTAGTATTAATAGCAAGTTTCATAGCAGTGGACCAAACTCTATAGTTATCAGTACCAGTAAGTTTCACAGATATAATAGAACTAGTACTAATATCATTAGCATGTAAGTATAAAGGGCTACTCAGATCAAGACTACTAATAAGATTCTCATTACTACTACCAGGAGCCATAATGAACAGATAAAAAACAAAAACAAACAAGAAAACAGATAATCAAGAAACAAGAATCAAGAAAATACCAATAAAACTCACACCCAAGAATTACAAAGCCCAGCCTAGAGGGCTGGGTGTGACCAGAGCAGGTATTCACACCTCTCAAGGAGGCAGATCAAGATGTTAGCCACACCGTTTGCACCCTCTAAACTAAAACCAAGTAATCTTAAAAGAAGAGAAAACACTTACAGTGCTATACGGTAAAGAATGCGGAAAAAACTCACAATACTCTTAATTCACTTAGTTAAGAGATATTGTGAAAGAATCAGGTCCCAATAACACCAGAAATCTCCAGAAACAACAAATCCCCAAATTCAGAACAATTAGGGTTTTTTGAGATCAAACCCTAAAATACCAGATCCAATCACCAACAACAATTAACCCAACAAAGATTGTTGAATTAGCCACAAATCTACCAGATCTAACTCAAATCAAAGAAACCCCTAAAAAATCAGATGAAACCTTAGAAATCCAAATCACCAACCTAAACGATAATCAAGAGCCGTAGCTCTGATACCATGTAGAAATTCTAATAACACCAAGATTGAATCCAACCAACCTCCCCTTGATTCAAATTAATAACCTCAATCTTTACAATACAAGAAACCATAAACTAATAGATAACAATGAATGATCTAAAGTATAGAAACAGAAACAATAACTGGATCAAAATAGTTGATCAGTCAAACGATTACAAGAGAATGATGATATTCAACTTAGAGAGAATATAGAAGACTGTGTGAGATGATAATGAGCAGAAGTGAGAAACCCTAATCCAAAGCGATCTTTTTATAGCATCCAACTTTAGATAATTACAGCTTCAGTCCCTGCATAAATGAAAGATATACAAACAAAGACAAAACTAAATATTAGTGTTAGTAAGTTTCTGTAATAACAGAAACAGTCCCTGAAAGTTTGAACAGATATTTTAACACCCTTTCAAGTAATTAAAGTACTCTCTATCCCAAAATAAGTGTATAGTTTGATTTTTTAGAGTTTTTTTTGTTCAACTTTGACCTTAAATATTTTTGTATGCATTATATAATATTTGATGAAAATTATATCGATGAAAACACATTTAAAACCAAATATATTCATATATTTTGCATCAAGTATTATATAACACAAATAAAAATATTTAAGATTAAAGTTGAACAAGAAAGACTATAAAAAGTCAAACTGGACACTTATTTTGAGACGGAAGTAGTATTATTTTGCTTTGCCTTCTTCGGTTCAAGCAACTTCAGCCTCAAATGTTACTGGACACAAACGCGCAAGCTTATTCAATTTCTCTGTGAAGCTTATACTTTATCTACTTATGCGAGCATATTTGTTGTGCACGTCTTAAACAATGGTCTTGGTTCAAGGCATATGTGATTTGCAAAGTTGCTTCTGCTTGAATCAACAAGGTGAAAAAAAGGTACAATTTTGATGAATATTAAGTAGATCATTAATTGTACATATTAGGGTACATAATCATATACTTGCCTACTCGGTAACAGTGTTTTCTAAAAAAGTTACACATTAGACTAGCTAAAAAATCTTGGAAGCAATTACATAATTTTTATTTTTAACCCAATAACGAGAATGAACCTTATAGTGTATTGTTTTACGAGAATGAACCTTTTTTAGATGGTTTACCAAAGTGACCAAAATATGTCACAATCAACCTTTTCACTTTCTATTCGCCCACATCATCGCTCAAAAATCAATAAGATTCGCCCAGTTTTTATCATCTTTGCCTTCATTTTAAAGTTGTATATTTGCAGGTCATGAATATATTTGCAAGTTTGGACTCTCGGTAGTGTGCCACAAAAATTTCCACTCTTAGCTTTGTGCATCATGTTTTCTACTGTACAACCTTTAAATGAAACACTCTTGTGCTTTTCTCCAAATATATAAACACTATCTACTATGCTACTCATAATAATGCTTTTACTTTTTAACAGGAGTAGGGGGTACTTTTGACATATGGAATCACCTTTTCACCTTTTCATCACTATTATGCTTTTGTGTGTTGTACTTCATGAAATATAATAAGCACATTGCTTCCATATTTGCATGCAAACTCTCCTAAAACCCATAGCACTCGCCTAGAATGATTCTCACGCCGTACTCCTCGCCCAGAACATTTACAATAAATGTAACCATCACCTAGAATGCATTCTTCGCCTAGGAACTCGCCCCATATGCATCCTTCGCCCAGGAACTCGCCCAACACTCGCCTACATTTGGTGCATAAAGTTTACACTCGCCTAGCACTCGTCCCAGCACTCGCCCAACATTTAAACTCGCCCCACACCTCGCCTAGGCCTCGCCCTAAACCCTCACCTCGCCCAGCACTCGCCTAGGCCTCGCCCATCTTTCTGAATCACATGTATATTTATAGGCCTCGCCCATCTTTCGCCCAGCATTCCTTTTATACACGTGTACGGGTTAGAAACAGTCTAATAATAGATCTAATGGATAATATGTAAAAAGTTCATTTTGGATAATTTTGTGTGCGAGGTTTATATCCGTAAATAGATTGTATAAAAGGTTCATTTAAGTAATTTACTCTTTATTTTTTATTTTCCCCCCCATCCCACATCAACCTGAACCAAATTTGTAAGAGCTGCCTCGCTATAACAATAAAGGCCCAATGGAATATGCCTACCTTTCTTGGCCTTTTTTGACTAAACACCAATGCCGTCTTTGAAGAGCGGCGGGCCTCAAAATTTTTAAGAGCCCGAAAATTTGTCTCTTATATGCATGTGTACACATATTTTTCACGAAGAAAAAAGTATTTAGATGAGAAAATATCTTAAATGAGTAATATGTTATAACGTTTAGATAACTAATTGCAGTATATCTTATAAACGGTGACACTTTATATATAACATTCCTTATCGAAAGGCCTCATTGTTTAATTTCGTATAGGGCCCTCAAAAATTTCATAAATTCATAAGACGACCCTGCTATAGACCAAGTGCAGTTACTGTTCAGTTACTGTTCCTATCAGTTTAGCATTTGTTATTTGAGTCACTGGCTCACTTAATATTAATCTATAACTTTTAAAGAAAGACCCATCACAACTAACTAGGGCTGAGCATAATAGGCTGCGAACTGGACTAAACCGACAAACCGGACCGAACGTATTTCGGTCCGGTCCACGTTAGACTCTTTTCACCAATTTTAGTCTCGGTCCGGTTTTGTCCGGTCCGCGCAAAATCCGTCAATATGCTTTGTTGAATCGGACCGACTTATCAGGGCCGAACACATTTCGGTCCGGTCCACGGTTCGTTGTTTTGGACCAAATCGGTTTTCATTCCAATCCGGCTTTTGTCGGTCCAGTCCGGTTTTTGAACCGTGCCCTACCCTAATCACAATAGTTTGCTATTGGTACTTCACATCTTCATGTGTCACCTTGCCTTACACTACTGCTTTGGCCCGGCACCAATCATCCGTTTAAATTTTAAAAGCGAAAAGAATTCAATCTCAGGTACGGTATTTAGCCAAAATTGCACCATCCATATTTGTTATTTAAAATTTGACTTCATTGGTCGATTGAGAAATGGTTGAGATCCCATTGTAATGACGTTAAAATGGAGATGAACTATTTTACAAACTATGGACACTCATAAAGCACAAATATTCTATGATTAGCACATTCACAAATATTATACTTACTATCGTATAATACAAAATGCACTAAGATGCTCAAGTTTGTGTGTTTCCGTACTTGCATAATCCAGAGATCTTCTGCATTACTTATATGCAGTGGCGGAGCTACATCAAATATTTTAGGAGGGCTATCGATACAATCATTATATAATGGGAGGGCTAAAAACTAAACTATATTGTTTTTACACACAAAAAGCATGGAAAGTATATGATTACAAGAAGTTCTAGGAAGGCCACCATCTTCTCTAGTCTTCATGTAGCTCCGCCCTTGCTTATACATACGCTAGATTGTTTTAGCATAACAATAAGAAATTAAGAAGTTCAATTTCACACTCCATAAAAAGTGAAGTAGCAACCTAAACCTTCATATCCAAGGTTTTCCATAATATGGTCTGAATTAGTTTGGGCCTTTTCGGTAAATTTTGCACGTCCACATTTAAGGCCCAATAAGATACAATTGTCCAATTGTGTAAAGAGAATCCATATGTTATTGTGAACTTTGTTAAGATTAGTTGTATTTGTATGTTGTGCTTAACAGTGTAGAGACAATAATATAATGAACATAGGTGGATCGTGACTTCATGAGTACCTTTATAACTTATATATAATTATGTTATTTCAAAATTAAAGTACTTAAAAGAAAAAGGGAGTACTAGTCTTTTTCTTAGACATCTTGAATAATAATAATATTACAGTCTAGATGACACATGAAATTAAAGGCTCAAGTCAAATAAACAAACTAGGTGCTGTAAGTAGAAAAATGTTTTAAATAGTAAAATGACTATTAAGCCCCAAATAATCGATTCAATCACGTAAATCAGTAAGTATATGTAGATGGAGAAACCATGGTGTAAATCACTTGTGACGTTTGAGGGAACCGATTTCTAATAAAATGTTTACAAAGATTTTGTAGAGTAATGAAAGTTGGCTAGCTTTTAATTGCTTCATCATGCACTTTTTATTTAAACAAAACATGATCAAATTACTTGATGTGGTGTATGATTGATTGGTTGTGCTTTTCTTAAAACTTTATCTTATGATTAAGTTGTTAAACATGATTCGACTAGAATGATAGTCAAGAAGATCCTATGAGATACCCTTGCACTTTTAGTGATCATAATAGCAATGAAGATCATATTTAACATTGTAATGATGACGACAATGAGTATCATGATCATAATAAGATGATGAATTCATGATAGTTATCTAGTAAAGATTAATTTAATACCAATAAAATAAAAAAGAAAAAGGCCATTAACAGGTAGAAGAAGACCATGCTGTGTTTGGGTCCATAGGCCCACAGATTCTAGTTGGGCACCATGTGATTTGCCTGTCCTACTACTTTCTAAGTTTTATCTTCTTTTGAGTCACAAAAAAAAATCTAGGACAACCATTAATTTGATAAATTAGTAATCACTTCTTTAACAACAATGATTGTTAGACTTATGTATGATTTAGTAATAGTTTTGTCACTGACCTCCAGATGTTTTTTATGTTTTAAATTAAGATAATAGGCATTATTAGTGCATCAATCTAAATAAAGTTCATCTTTGTTTTTTGCAATTTTATACTTACATGCTAAGTTATGATATTAGTCCCTAAATTTATAGGAAGCACTTGAGATCTTTTAGCACTTACCGATAAGATTTTATCAATTAGTGTTTACACACATAGGCTATGTTTGGCGACAGGTAGCAGTAAGCAGTAGCAATAAGTAGTAAGCAGTAGCAGTAAGCATTAGTTGCTTGTTTAAAAAAACGTGTTTGGTAACGTAGCTGTAGTTGTAATTATAAAATGTAAAATTACAAAAAAGGGCATATACTTATGAATGAATGTTATTTTTTAAGGGTAAATTGGTAATATTAAAAGTAAAACGCTAGCGGTATATTGGAAAGCTTCTTTAAGAAGCATTAAAATTACAAGCTTTTGAGGTGTTGCTAAACGCTAGCAGCAGTGTTGCCAAACAAGCATTAAGACTGGAACACTTGTCGCTTGTCGCTTACCGCTCTTAAACGCTTCCAAAAAGGTGTTGTCAAACATGACTATAAACGAAAAACTGATACTTTCTTTATAAAAATAAAATAAAATTAAAAAAAAAGGGATGTACTATTCTAACGGGGGACAAGGGTGTCAGCCCCTTGTCTCCTCTTTTGTCCCCTTTTTTTTTTCAGCGCAGCCCAGTTTCTGTTCCGTATTTCTGACAGTTTTAACAGTTTGACTTATTAAACTTTATATTTTCTGTTCCGCACTTTCAGGTTTATAGCTTTTTGATATAAACAAAATTATAAAAAAAAAAAAAAAATTAAAAAAAAAAAAAAAAATGCTACGGCAGGGGTACTTCAACCTCTTAGTCGATTGACCATATACTATTCCAAAACTGATTAGAATTAAATTTTACAATTATGATTCAACTTAGAATGTTTACTTCAACCTCTTTTAGGAAATTTTGATTCGGGTTTTCAAGTTTATAGAGTTTTTCTAAAGTTATTACGTAGTATATTATTAGAAGAAGAAGTGGTGTTTGATGATGGAAGCTTGTATGATTGAGTGGCATGCCATGGGACCACATGACCGCACGTGCACTCGCTAAAGTTTAAAATGCTCCTGTCTGTTCTAGATGGCAAATAGCCGTACTACCTGTAAAGTTGTAGTCCCATTTAGTTTAGAGTTAGTTACAAATTTCGTCCCTCTAGTTTACATTTTTTACCATTCACCTTTTAACTTCAATAATTACATCACCCGTTCTTGTGGTTGTCCATTTATAACGAACCGGTCCTTTGACCATTAGCTCGTTAAAATATGTCATTAAATAGCCTACGTGCTGGTCACGTGAGAGGCATATTGATCTTTTTACGCATCTTCATCTTAATGCTCAATAGGTGTTTTTCATATCGACGTCATCTTAAACATTTATATATTTTTGATTTTTTAAACCTTTTTTGATAAAATTGATATAAATATCTAGGCATTTAATTTAAAAGATATCAAAATCATACACAAAAGTCTCCAAATCTAAAATTAATTTCAAGATTGATAATGTAATAAAACCCGCAGCAGTTCATTTTTAACATCATCTCAAAGTAAAATGAAAGCAACAAATTTGACATCAACCAGGATCCATTAACCATCGATCCCCAAACTAACATCCAAACATAAAAGCACATATGGTTATCTATATGTGTCATAAACCTTCATGGCATAACTTCAAACTCAAAAAACAACACCCCTATCACCATTTTCCTTAAGCAAAATTGAACCGTTCAAAGCTTCATTCAATGGCTTTAAAGATTTTATTTGAACATGTACAACTTTATTTACATTAGGTACAACATGGGTTGGCCAAATCCACCTAACAACTAACATCTTATTTACTTACGACGTCGCACGGGTGATTTGTGAGTGATTTATAATCAGTTAGTGACATCTTAAAATTAATTTTCCGCAATTGCAACGGATCTTACTAGGTGTTCTTTCAAAGTGATGTATCCGATTGAATTTTGTAGAACCGTAGAGGGGGTGAATACGGTTTATTCGGCTTTTTAGATGTTTAAAACCTTTAAGCTACAAAGATAACCAAGTGGTCTAAGTGAGAGTAATCATAACCACAATCACAAACAAAGTATATAAAGCAAGTAAAGAAACACCACGATATATACTGGTTCGGGATGGGGAGTTATACCATCCGTACGTCGAGTTGCGAATCCACGACACCGATACTATTACTCTAATATAATCCTTTCGGTGATAATTCACTCCACCGATATTCACAAATATCGATGCTCACAAAGAAGGAGTTACTCCTACAGTATTCCGCCCTCGGAAACCACCCAAAAGAATCTCGTGATTCGACTTCACCTAAGGGACACCAAGACCACTACCAAGACTTCCCTCCGGAAGTATCAAACCCCAACTAGATCCCCAATGATCTAGGCTTGGTCATCAAGACACAAGACTTCCCTTACAAACAATTAAATGAATGAATAAGAGATTGTTTGTTTAACAACTAAGCCCTAACCTAACCTAGAGACTCAATTGTAGTACAAAGGGTATAAGAAGGAGACCCTTGACACAATTACAAGAGTAGATTAGGTTCTTGTGATTCTTCCCTTGCAAGGAGATGTGTTCTTTCAAAGATGTTAGTGTGTTTAACTAAGAACACAAGAGAGATAGAGAGATTATAGAGAAAGAATAATGGCAATGGGTGAGGAATACAAGAGGCAAGACATGGTATTTATAGGCAAAACCTAAATTTGGGAAAATTTTACCGAGACCGGCGTGTCACCCACGCGTCAACGCGTGGGCAGCGCGCCAGGCGTCTGTACACATTTTCCCAAAACTTTGGGTTTTGTCCTTTTAAATACCTTACCTTGCTAAACCCCCAATTGTACTTCGCACAAAACCTTAACATTAATAAATCTAAGGTTTACCAACTCAAATAGCCAATTTGGAAAAATGTTTTTGTGAAGTGTTTATGAGAAATCAATTATCAAAGATAGAAAGAGTAGAAGAGATAATTGAGTAGGGGTAGAATGGGTATTCCTCATATGGCATAGAAAAGAGAGAAAGAATATGCCATGGGATATTCCTCTAAAGGGAAGAGTGTGAGAGGTTGAGGTAACAAGTAACCATGGTTAGGTTTAGAAAGAAGTGCATAGAGATTAAACCTTGGTTAGGTTAAAGGGTGTATCCAAGGGAATGTTCCATCCTTGGTGTGGTTAAGAGTTAACCATAGTTAGGTTAGGAGAAACACATCCAAGGGAATATTCCATCCTTGGTGTGGTTAAGAGTTAACCAAGGTTAAATGTAGAGAACTAACCATAGTTGGGTTAGAAGAACCATGGTTGGGTTAAGATGAGAATATCCAAGGGAATATTCCTTTTCTTGGAGAGAAAGGTTTGGGATGTGAAAGGGTGTAAGGAATATAATGTATGAGTTAGATTGTGTAAGTGTGTAAGAGAATATGTAAGAGTTGGATGTGATGGGGAGCCTAGTGTGTGTAGAAGGTGAAATGGTTGTGATTAGTGTGTGTAAATTTGAATGAAAAGGTGTTGGATGTGTAAGGAATATGTTGGTAGGATATGATGTGTGTAAGAATGAGTTGTATGTGTAAGGAGTGTGTAAGAGTGATTGGATGGGGAGCCTTGTGTGTGTGAAGAGGGGTATGTGGGTGAAGTGTGTGTATTTTGAAAATAAAGGTGTGTGTAGAAAAGAGTGTATGTATGTGTAGAAAAGAGTGTATGTGAAAGGATGTGTGTGTAGAAAAAAGTGTATGTGTGTGTATAAGAAAGGTGTATGGGTATTGTATAAAGTGGGGAATCTTGTGTGGGAGAGTGTGAGTCAAAAGGGTGTAAGAGTGTGTAAGAGGTGTAAGGGAATATGTAAGAAGATGTTGGAAAAGGATTTTTGGGAAGGATTGTGGGAGATTTTGGTGGCTTTGTCTTTTGTGATTAAGAAGGTTAAGAAGAGGATAAGAAAAGATTAAGAAATAATCTTATTGTCATTAAGGAGAAAAGGTTTAGACAATTAAGATTATGAGTTGAGAAAATCATAAGTTACTTATACGTCCAAGTAACATGACGTCGAGAATCTATAGTTTCATAACTCGTGACTTTCCACGACTCGACGTACTCAACTAACACCTTGGTACAAACAAGTCAAGTGCTTTGCCTTGATTTAAAGCATAACCCATGCGGGTAAGGATGCGTTTACGCAAAGAGACCTTGGACTTAGTTTGACCAATAAGGGAGTAAACCAGTTACGTGATTAGAGGAGACGTAAGCACGGGATATGAGCATATGGATGCTTTCACGTGATGTTACGTGAAGTATATAAGCTCCCTAAGTTTAGAAAAGCCTTGGCTAGAGGAAAGTGTTAGAAAACATGAGTTGGCATTTTCCCGTAAGTGAGTTCTTTTAAAAGTTGGATCTCTCTAATCCCAAAACTCGTTTCGAGTGTTCTCAATTAAGCACATAACATATTCATACCTGTATTGAAAGATCCACATTTGTCGGGTAAGGGGAAAGCCGACTTTCAAAATTCGTCCCGACATTCACAGAACCCTGGCGCGTCACCCACGCGTTGACGCGTGGGTGGCGCGTCAGCAGCAGATATGAATGTTGGGGAATTTTGGCTAACGTTTGTTATTTTATGTGTTTCGAAGGTTTATTTGTCATCATTAAAACATTAGGAGATCTTGATCATGTTGCCTCAACAATATCCCCTTTTTTGATGATGACAAATAAAATCCGAAAGCAAATAAAATTACAAAACGTAGCGAAGACAAAGCGCGCCTTTGGTGTAGCTTGCGTCTTGACCTTGACTTGTAATTTGATGAAGCCTTTGTTTGTTCTTTAACTTGGTTTTCACGCTCTTGCTTTCTTTCTCCCCTTTTGTCGAATAAAAAAGGCGGGACTTCCAATTAAATGGGTAAGTAGATTGTAAGTGCACCCGAACGTGCTCCCCCTTGAACATAGCTCCCCCTAGATCGTTGCTCCCATTTGTTTCAAGGCGGGGATCCATGGGTCAAGAGCCTCACCTTTGCGGTGGCCTAGCTACATAAAACAACATGCAACAACCAAGAAAACTTCACATGTGGAAGTCCAAAATGGGTTAGGTTACCAATTGGATACTTGCAACATGGGTTAGTCCACAAGAGTATATGTATAAGTTTGTCCAATATGACTCCAATAATCACTTGTTGAGCATTAAAATAAGCAAGAATCCATATAAACACATAAGCAACTTTTATTTCATTAAAACAACATAGGACATACAACAAGTGCAATTGCAAATACAAACAAGAAACACACACCTACAATACATTATCCTACCATGACATTATTTCATCATAAGATGATTAACCATACCATCCATGACCTACAACAAAGATTGCTCAAGCACACTTATTTTTTGCGCTTTTGAGCCGCAACCTTTGCAAGATTTTTCACAACATTTGTTAACATCATGAAATTGTTCTTGTAGGCTAGGTGCAACTCCCTCAACTCCTCTTGGAGATCCTTGACATCATTCTCAATCTTGATTGTCTTTTCACAACACCTAAACCTTCGTGCATGGTCATGATTAGAAGCATCAAGTTTGGGAGGAAGAGGGTACCCGGTTTTGTACCATATGGGATCACTCATTAAACACTTCATCACATAATTCTTAAGGACTTGATTATCAATACATGATGGGTTTTCCCATTCATCATTGGGTTTTTCATCCACCATAATGGATTTTCCTTTGTAGTCACATTTAGAAGAGTTACTTATTTTTAGTGTAGTGTTTTTTCTAAGTGATTAAGCTTGAAGTAAGAGGAGGAGGTGTGTGAAATTACAAGTATTGTGGTGATTTTATAGGGAGGAAGAAAGGTGGTAGGTATGAGTTAAGGAATTAGTTATTCATGTTCATGATGAATTCAAGTACTTAGATGCTTGAAGGGATGGTCAAGCCATCTAAATCATGTACTAAGATAACATTAAGCATGTGATGGTGTAAGAGATAAAAAGAAGAAATATCTTTTATTAGTTGTAATAGGTAGAAATAAGATGATCTGGAATCTCATGTTAGTTCCCATAATTTATCATGCATATACCAAAATTTGTTGAGCCATGCATGAGATTCATATTTATGGTTGGATGAGAAATCTTACTAGATCACCACTTAGGAGATAGACAACTCTAGATTAGATATTTTAAGCATGCATCAAGTATTCATCATAAAAAGTGAACAAGTAGAGTAAGATGTAGCATTTTCAACACAAGTGTAAGTTGTGATCAATATTATATCTAATCTTGGAAATGTGACACAATCAAAATTATCGAGATTAAGCAAGATAATTTGTGTCAAATTTTCTTGTTCACAACACATAGTATAGACATGTAGAATCTTGAATATTATCAACCATAGTTTGAATACTGAGTTGATATATATCTTTTCTAATGGAGCACAAATTAAAGTCAATCCAACCATGCCTTCACATAAGTCCTAATCATATAACCACATAAGCTCTAAGAGCGCCTAAAGGACTCGCAAGTGACTACAATACATCATGTTTTAATCTTATAAGATTGTTCTCTTAAGATGCATGTCCACCATGAATAGCTAGACCTATCCCAAAACAATTTGGATTATTGGAAAATGTCATGCCAAAACCTATGTTTGTTTGTTTTGTGATCTAAGAATCCTTTTGTTTAAGTCACCGATAACTTGTTCAATAGGATGACCCCTCCCTTCTCTCAAGTCCTTAGGATTGCCTTCATCCGAATCATTAACTTGTAATGATGGCAACCTTTCTTGATCATGAGCTATATGCTCGTTGATCACATCATCCTCAACCGGAAGAGATGTTGTAGGCTCGGGCATGCTCTCATCAAAGGTTACGTTGAGTGATTCCTCAATCCTCATTGTTTCCTTGTTAAGCACTATGTATGCTTTACTTGTGTGAGAGTATCCTAAGAACACACCTTCATATGACTTTGGGTCGAATTTGGTGAGATACTCTTTGGTGTTAAGTTTAAATACTTTACAACCAAATACCCTAAAGTACTCTAAGGAAGGTTTTCTATTCCTAAGTATTTCATATGGGGTTTTATTAATGACCTTTCTTATATAAACTCTATTAAAGATATATCAAGCTGTATCTAGGGCATGACACCAAAACTTTTGTGGAATGGATTGCTCGTCAAGCATTGCACGACTCATCTTTCTTAACTTACGATGTGTTCTTTCAACAATCTCATGCGATTGAGAATTGAACGGGCCCGATAAGTTATAAGATATTCCATGTTGTTCACAAAAGCTTCCAAATTGCATTTTATCAAATTCACTACTATGATTTGTTTTAATTGAAACAATTGAACAATCAAGTAGGTTTTCAAGTTTCCTTTTTAAGATATCTAATTTATGTAAGACTTCATCTTTATTTTTGAAAAATAAAACCCAAGTATAATTAGAATAATCATCTACAATCATCAAAGTGTAGAAGTTACCTCCGTAGCTTTGGATTGGAGATGGACCATACCAATCTAAGTGTACCAACTCTAAAACCCTATTAGTCGACACTTCATTTTTATTCCTATTATTTGCTTGTCCTTGACTCCCTAGACACAAATCACAATAATGTATTTCAAAACTCAACTTTGGTAAATTCCGTACTAGCTCGTTGGAAGCTAGATTATGAACTAACCTCATATTGGCGTGACCTAACCTCCTATGCCAAAGCGTTGAGAAATCCACCATGGATGCAAGACATATGTGTTGCTTAGAATTATCACCCAACTTGCAAGTATACAAGTTATTTCTCCTATGACCTTTAGCTAACACAACACCATTTTTACTAATAGTACAATCTACTTTAGTAAACTTTACTTCACAATCATCATCACTTAATTGACTTACACTTATCAAATTAAAGTTTAGACCTCTAACATGCTCAACATTGGTGATTTCTATGGAGTCATGAAGGACATTACCTTTGCCGACAATTTTGCCGTTAAGTTTGCTTCCAAAAATGACATGATTGCCGTTATACTCCTTGTATGACGTGAACAATCTTCTATTTCCGGTCATGTGTTTAGTGCAACCGCTATCCACTACCCACTCATCCAGTTGTAGATCACTTCTGAGACAAACCTACAACAAAGATACAACTCATACTTTTGGTACCCATTGTTTCTTGGGTCCATTTCGGTTAGCATTAATCGTGCCCAAGTTGAACATTCTTGGGTCTTGAAGCAAGACACACAATTTTTGAATACCAAAACTAGAAAAAGCGGACCAAGGATTATTTTGAAAACCATTTTGATTGTGATAACTTGGTCTATAGTTTTGATGTCCTTGCGACCTAAAGAAGATTTGGTTTGAGTAGGAGTTGTCTCTCCTTTGAGAGTGGTTGTGTTGATATTGATAAGGCCTTTGGTTATAATTATAAAAATTTCTTCTTTGATTATTTTGAAATGAAGGTCTTTGGTTGTATGAGGTAGAGGGTCTCATATTGGGTGTAGGTAAGATTGGTTTATTATTCACTCAAGGTTGTGTATAACCAAGACCATTTCGAGAACCCAAGTTAAAACTTTGTTTTGGGTTTTCTCTCTTAGTGGTGGGAGCTTGGTTACCTCGAGTGTTTACAAAAGAGGTTTGAAGAGTAATTGGTTTGATGACATTTGAAAAAGATCCAATTTCCTTCAGGGGCCTGGCGCGTTTCTCGCGCGTCAACGCGTTGGGCAACGCGTCAGCCTCGGAAATTTTTGGATCTTCGTTTTGAATTGATTTAACAAACACCATTGGTTTTGTTAGACTAACGGGAGTGGTTTTACCTTGTTTAGAAAATCCAAGACCTCCCTTATCTTGAGACACCTTTTGACGGCTTATTATTTATTCTAAATCATTAGTGCTCTTTTTATATTTAGAAAAACTTAAAGATTCCTTTTGAAGTTTAGACACTTTGTCATTCAAAGAGTCAACCTCAAGTGTGAGTTCTTCACATCTTTTACATGGTTCAATCGCCTCTTTGTAATGCTTGAGCGTCTTTACTTCGCTTTTAAGTCCATTTATTGTTTCATTAAATTTGACTTGTTCTTGCTCAAGACGACACTTTTCTTTAACAATATTTTCAAACATTTTTCTAAAGTCGTCATTAAACTTAGTTATCTCTTCATTCTCCTTTTGCAAATTTAAAATGTCTAAGTTATTAGTAGAGGAAGAGTTTAGACATACCTCAAGTTTTTCTTGAGCCATAAGACAAGTGGCTTCCTTCGTTGGTTGATCATCATCTTCACGATCACTCCATGCACCTCCAACAAATGCCTTATTCTCTTTAGGTTTAGGGCATTCATTTATGAAATGGCCCTTTTCACCACAATTGTAGCATCCTTGGGTGCACCTCGAGCTATCACCAATGTGGAAAACTAGAAGGGGGGTTGAATAGTTTACCGCTTTTTAAATCCTTATTAACTTGAATATCTTTAAAAACATTTACGTTTGCTTAAAGATATAAATACAATGTTATATGTTTGATTCTTTGAAAAGCTTTTCATGTGAATAACAATTCTAACTTTACTAGTTTCATACTTTGAAAAGCTTTGCTTGTGATGATCCTAACTTTACTTGTTTAGTTCTTTGAAAAGCTTTACTTTTGTTTGAAGATATAAACACATCTTTACTTGTTTAGTTCTTTGAAAAGCTTTATATGTAACTAGCTATTTTAACTAAAGAACAACATGTAATAATCAAAGATAAAGAAAGAAACGATCAAACCACAACACGATTGTTTATCGTGGTTCGGCTACAAGGACTCTTTTTCCTTGCCCTACATCCACGCCCCGAGTTTCCAACTCGAGAGTTATAAGCACTAATCAACAAGCTCCTTTCACCGGCGGAGAAAACCTTTACAACGTCGCTTACACTTTTACCGACACTAAGCTAGATGTCGAGTTCTTTTACAAGGGTACAACCACTCCCATTCGTCGCTTACACTTTTACCGACACTAAGCTAGATGTCGAGTTCTTTACCAAGGGTACAACCACTCCCGTTAGTTCTTTTACAAGGGTACAACAACTCCCGACACACTATGTATTTTGAGGCATAAAATACTAACCGATCACTTCTATACAAGATACATATGAAGTATAAACTACCAAAGTCTATACACCCCAAAGCTAACAAGTCTTGCAACTTAGAGTTGAAACTTGTAACTTCTTAGATGAATATGTGAACTCCTTTGCTACATAAGAGAATCACACAAGTTAGTAGCTACTGAGTATATTGAGAGAATATGTGTAAAATATGACTCTAAGTGATGAGTGATTTCTTGCAAGTCCTTTGGTATTTATACCAAAGAAAGTCAGCAGTCTGGCGGACACGGCGGTACCCTCAGAAGGGGTCCGCCCATGTTCCTCCAGGGGTCCGCCAGAACTGTTCAACCAAACTTACAATAAATCACTCCAAAACAAACAATGTCACATCTACTAAATACTAGTCAACATGCATTGCACCAAACATGGAATACTTCCAAAGTGTGTAAGAACTTCATGGATAGTCAAACACATAAACAAGCAATGTCACATCTACTAATTACTAGTCAACATGCATTGTACCAAACATGGAATACTTCCAAAGTGTGTAAGAACTTCATGGATAGTCAAACACATAAACAAGCAATGTCACATCTACTAAATACTAGTCAACATGCATTGTATCAAACATGGAATACTTCCAAAGTGTGTAAGAACTTCATGGATAGTCAAACACATAAACTTACCATAAATGCACATTGATGAGATGTGACACTTTCTTATTAAAGAAATACTTTCTTATTAAAGAAATAAAAACAATGTTAAGTTTAGAAAGAAATGTAAAGATTAGTTATACAAGACTTAAACTAAAATGATGTTTTACTACAATCTAAAGTTTGTACTTTGTCATTAACAAAACTTAGCAAAGATCGTAAAATATAAATAACGTTTTTAGGCGATATTTGTATTAACAATCTCCCCCTTTTTGTTGATGACAAAACTTAAACTTTATTTATAAGTAAGTCACTAGTTTTAGTGTTAAGCCTTATAAAGTTAGTATAAAAACTTGTTTTTGCAAAGATGAGGTGATAAGCACAAGTAAGCACAAGTTTATATAAATTCTCCCCCTTTTTGTCGAAACCAAAAGAAGAGTAGCAAATCGGAAGTAAGCACTTGCTCCCCCTTGGACGATACTCCCCCTAAATGGAGTGCCAAGAGAGGAGACATGGATTTTGAACCTACAAGAAAAAGGTTAGTTGTCGCACAAGACAAGTCATGAAAGCATTTCATGTCTAGAACACAACTAAGAGTTGTGAAGTGGAATAATGCAACACTCATGCTCCCCCTTGAATATTACTCCCCTAAATGGAGTATCAAGGAAGGAAAACATGGATAATGATCCTACAAAAAGAAGGGTTAGTTCCTAAAACACAAGATATATGTATGCTACCATAGCAAGGTATAGTTCCCTTATTATACCTAAATGGTCAACAAATAATGCAAACCTTGTAGTAGAATGAAATTCATTTCATGTAAAAGTTTGACTCTTAAAAAGACAAGAAATTTGGATGACAACATCCTACCCTTAAAAAAAAAAAAACTAAAAATAAACTAAGAGCATAAAAAGCTACAAGGAAATCATCATTTTCCTTAATGAGAAACATTTTCCAAAAACAAGGCTAAGGTTGTTTAAGGATGAAAATGTGTGTTGAGGGTTGTAGCGGGCTTTATTTTAAAGGTTGAGAGGGTGACACGGGTTTTGATTTGTTGGTTTAAATGGGAAACATTTTCCAAAAGAAACGAGTTTGTTTCATTTTGGAGACTCTAAACTTGAGATGTTCCACAATGTGGTTTAGGATAAACCTCATTGCATTGTTTAGGGGATTATGGGTCTCTTTGTAGAAAAGGTGAGACATCAATGGTTTTGGATGGTGATATTCTTGTTGGTCTTGGTGGAAGATCATTGAGATGCTTTTATTTTCTTATACGAAGAAAATAGAGATTCAAAGTGTTGGGAAGGTTCTTCTGGTGGTGGTAGTTATTGTTGTTGTGGTGGTTGTTGTTTGAACAAAATGATGTAGGCTTGGTTATTTGTAAATGGTTACCATGAAGGTTTTTGTGAATGGGTTGAAACACAAATGATTGTAGGTGTGTATGACCTTGATCATTTGGAAAAATTGAGGATTTAGCATAACGGTAGGCCAAACTCTCAAGCAATGACGGTGGATGAGGTGCATCATCCAATGACTCATTTGGTTGAAATGTTGGTTTTTGTTGGGTTTCCATTTCGGCAATGGTGTTAAAAGGTGACAATGATGGAGGGCTTGATGGTTTAGGTGATAGGTTTTCAAAAGTTTCCAATAGTGGATGTGGTGATGTTGGTGGTGTATGGAAAAGTTCCATTGGTGTAAGTGTTGAAGTAGCAAGATTAAGCAAATCTTGAATAGTGATCACATTGGTATTGAAATGTGTTGAGGATGGTGTTTAGGTAGTGAGGTTAAGGAAATCTTGGATAGGTGAAGAAATGTTAAGCGAAGCATCACTTGAAGATGATGAGCTTGACTTGACGGTTTTGTTGAAGCAACAAGGTTTGACACTAATCCTAGTGGTTTTTGAGAAGGATTTTGATGGTTATGGTGTGATTTGAATTATTGCAAAACTTTCAAATTTACAAGGTTGAAAAGGTGTTGAAATGGGTGTTTGGATTTGATGTTCTACCATTCAAAGAATGAGGTTTCAAATGATTTTCATGACCATGTCACATCATTTGATGTTAATTCAATGGAATAGGATGGAGTGAAAGATCAACATATGCACTCAATGCTTTGTGATCATGGGATGTGATTTGGTTGAAAATGTTTCAATGGTTTGAAGGATCCTTTAAAAGGGTTCCTTGGGTTAGTTATGTTTGAATTTGAATTTTTGGAGGGAAGTGGCTTCCTAATTGTTTTAGTGAGTGAGAGTTGTTCTAATATGGTTATTGGAGTTAATGGAAGATGTTTCTCACTTAGGATAATGGTTTTTACACATTACAAGTTTTGGACTTAAGAAAAATGGAAGAATTTTCTGCAGGTGTCTGGCGGAACCCTCAGAAGACACTGGCGGAACCCATTTGAGGGTACCGCCTGGTCCGTTGGGCCATTTCTGGAATTCCCAGAAAATACACTGGCGGACCCCAATTTTGGGTACCGCCAGATCCGCCAGGGGTAAAAAATTAGGCAGTCCGCGTTTTTGACCCGCGAGACGATTTTCAAAATTTTCGTAAACTCCTAAAATCAAAGAGATAAGGTATTTCTGGTTAGGCAATGCAAAAATTAGACATGTAAACATACATATCATGGGACTTTGACCTTGAGGTCGAGGATTTTACTATACTTAGTAAGAATTGCCATAAGCATAGAAAAAAAATGACAAACACCTTAAACATTGTCATTATGCATAAAAGTTCATACAAACATAATCCAACAAACATAATAAACCATGAAAGTGAAAAACACATAATTCACGTAGTTTTAACACAAAGACGATTCTAAAGTATTCTTAAGCCA
Source organism: Artemisia argyi (assembly GCA_030686995.1). Lineage (NCBI taxonomy): Eukaryota > Viridiplantae > Streptophyta > Magnoliopsida > Asterales > Asteraceae > Artemisia > Artemisia argyi. The sequence goes on from CM060709.1 coordinate 290,453,214, forward strand.
AACACTCCTTAATCGTCTCATAACCGGTCTATCCTCTTATTGAGCTTGCTTAGGTACCTTCCAAAGCACTTGAAAATTCCTTTGGTTTGCTTGAACTCTTCGGATACATTTTCAATGATGGGGAGTTCTAGAAGGTAGTCTAAAGGAGGTAACTTAGTGTTAGGCAGTTTATCATCCTTTCTCATGTCAGATGATGATGATGATGGTGTAGGTGAGCGAGTACGTTTGCCCTTACCTTTGAAAACTTGTTTATCACTTAGAGGAACGAAGATGTGAGGAATGAGAGAATAGTCAAGGCACATTCCATTATCATTAGGAGGAATGGGTGAGATTGTTCTAAAGAGGCGGGTGAGAAGCATTCCATAAGGAAGAGCGGTTGTTCCTACCAAAGGTATGTCGGCCATTCTTTTGGCAAGGTAATAGGCTAAGTTAAAAGGTTGACCGGTGGAAATGCTATAGAGCATGTAGCAAAGACAAACATTGATGTGATCCCGGTTTCCTATGGTGCTAATTTCATTGGTTCTAAGGAGTTCTTCCCATTACTTTAATTGGGGCTTGAGTTCATTGAATTCCATACCATATGGGTCCTAGATGACCTCATTTCCGGTTCTAGTTCTCCTAGTGTTGGTGGTCCTAATGAAGAGGTGGTCACGTAGTTCATTTTTTGGACACAAGAGGGGTATGATAGGGATAGATGCGGTCAAAGAGTGTGTCAAGAGTTGAGAGGGAATGCAAGTAGGAGTAGATGCAAGTACCATGGTTTGAGACACCTAGGATTTGAGCAGACTCCTCGAGAGTGAAGGAGTATTAATGACTACTAGCCCTAAAGTTAATAGACATGCGACCGTACTCATCCTTGGAGAGGGTGACAGATGCATATAATTCTAAAATGAACCTAGAACATATAGGCTCGCCGATTTCTAAGAGATACTCAAAGTTGATTGTGGCAAATTCCGTGTATAGGTTTGTACCTTCTAAGAAGGATGGATCAATGGTTCTACCCTTAGGGACATATCGTTTTTCTAAGGCTTTGAAGACAACGATTTGAGTTTGAGTGAGACCTTTGGTTTTGTGGTGTTTGGGTAGGTACTTGATGGTGTCCTTGTGGTCGTAGTGAGTTAGAGGAGGCTTGATGATTCCTAGAAAATCAAAATTTCACATTGAAGTAAATGACTATTGTAATGAGTATGTTCTAGTGTGTGCCTATATGAAAACAATGTGGAGGTGCGGTTGACTTGACTCATTTTGATGCTTAAAAATGTTTTGTAATGCAAGTGATGTTTCAATGACGTTTTTCATTTGTTTTAACAATGTGGTGAACGGTGGTAAAGTATGGGTGACGACCGAGAGTGGATATGTGAAATGAGGTGGTGATTGTTTGACAACACTTAAAGCTTGGATATCTTCTTTGTGTTCTTCATTTGCTAGAAAGTGGAAGAGACGCATTTCATAATGAAATTCACTTGACTTTTGACGACATAGACAAATATGTTAATGAGAGTATGGATATGACAATTGCTCTTTGTTTCAAAGAGCGACACAAAGGTGAACATAGGTTTATGTATCATGAAAGGTGGTTTAATCTTAATAGGTTAGGTTATAGTGGGGATGACATACTTGCTTGGTTACATTGTGGAATCTTCTTGTGAAGATGACTAGGTGAAGTTATTGGTGAAGATGATATTGACTTTTGGTTTCTTTGAGGACATGGAAATGGTGGATGACTCGATATTGTTAGGACAAAGGATAACTTGGTTTCTCATTTCACATTGCTTGTTTGAGGTTTGGATGATGAAAGGTTATGAGGAAGATGATTGAAGTTTTGCTCATTTTATGAATCTTATGGACTGATGGTAAGTTGGAGTTGTGAGTAAAGAGGTGTTTGGTTTTGAACTTAAATAAAACATTCTGTGGCTTTGGCGGACCAGGCGGAACCAAAAAATGGGTTCCGCCCGTATGGTCTGAGGGTGCCGCGGGATCTGCAGGGAAAACTCAAAAGGAATTGTCTTGATTTTTGTGGTTTTATCCTAATGTTCAAAACTAAGGTTTTAGGTCTTATGAGTCCTTGACTAAGCCTAGGGATGATGAATGCTACTCATTCAAGAGGTTTTGTGAAAACGTTGATAGAATGGTTAACGTATAAGACTTTCTTAGTTAAGATGTTCCTCAATGAACATTTTTACCAAGACAATGATGATGGATCACAATATGTCAATTAAGAACATAATGAATTGAATTGTCGCTGAAGTCGATGCTTCCTTTGTTGAAGGTATAACAATGTTGATAAGATGAATTCCGTTGTTGATGCGAGTTTGCTTGTTCAAGTGGAGCTTGTTGATGTGCTTCTCCATCCGATACTAATTTGAGAATCTTACGCGTTTTGGAGAATCATTGGGTAAGTAAGTATAAAAGTGCAAGTACCACTTGTGCTTTTCTTATCAACTTATTACCGACATAATTCCATTTGGCATACACTATGGTTTCTATTCCCGTTCTTTTGGGAGACCATAATCCTAGTTGTGTAGTACCTTATGATATATCCAAATAGGCTCAACTAAAGAGTTGTTTTAGGATCTTCTTTAACACGAGCACATAGACAAAAGCTAAACATAATGTTGAATCTAATTGTTATGAGAACAAGTAGTCTTCCAAACATTTCTCTACGTTTAGTTTTACCTACGGATTTACTAATCTCATTCTTGATAAGTCATCAATAACTTAACCATTGAGAACAAGAGAGCAACTAGGAATGTCTTTAAGTTAAAATCCCTTGCTTTTGTGGCTTGCTTTTATTATCAAAAGGTCTTTCAAATATTGACACTATACTCACTTGATTACTTTGAAATATCAATTTCGTTTCACTAGTTGTTTTATTCTAAATTCCAAAAATTGTTTTTGTTGAATTTGTTTAGACACAACTATGACCTATAAATCAAGTTTTATAACTTATGTCAATTTTGCTTGATTCAATGTTTGTCTCATGGTGAGGAGATGTTATTTTATACTTTTATTCTTAATGTTTTACACAACATACTTGTCTTGCCATCATTGGACTTTTGACTAAGTTATCATCTACCAAAGATGATATCATAGAAGGAGGAGATCACTCGTTAAATGTCATATTCAACGACTCCTCGACTCTTTGGGTTTTCTTACTTAAGACACTATGAACTTTATTTATTTTGAAAAAGTCCAAGAGGTACAACATCATGAGACTATGTGTCACATTTGATGTGTAAATCCTAGATGTTGAAAACTCATTTTCTTTCACATATCCTAATATATGCTAATGTGATTTATTTCACCTTGTGTGTTTTATGTGAGATTATCATAAATGAGTGATTGAAGAAAAACACAATTAAAGACTCAAAGTATGGTGTTTGAGAAAATTGTTTAACAAAGGTTTGTTTTGCAAGCATCACAAAAGTGTTAGACATTTTAACACTTAGGAAATTCCTAGTTAGCTCACTTGTAAGCAAGAGTTGAGTGAGACATACTCAAGAGTTTTTCGTGTTAATCTCTTGATGGTTAAAGAACCAAAACACCTTATATCTCCTACTAGTACTAAAGACTAAATTCCTTGTTGCATAGAATCTAATCTTAGTTATTTACAAATAGCAGGTAGACACTCTAGAGTATTACAAATAACACATATCTGAACACACAATGCTAGAGACAAGATATAACCAAAGTCAGGTTTAAGTAATGCGTACCTTTTAAATTGCATAGAGATGCTATCAAGCGAATAAGCATTATGCGTAAAAACTTGGTTTGACGACATGCTTTGAAACTCAATAACTCATGTATCCAAGAAGGTTAGACAATCATATAAAAGCATAGAGCATGATAATCTTAATTCTTTTATCATGAGTCTCTATTAGAGATAGAATTTTCTCTAAATCTCTCTTCTAGGTTAGACAAATTTTACTTGCTTTGTTTTATTAGTTAATGGTGCTTTTGAGTTAAATCCTAATCCGGTTTTATCTTTAAACAACCTTTGACTCCTCAACAATCTTTCAAGAGATTTTGAGCTTCCATCAAATTTAACTAATAATTTTTCCTTTCTCATTTTGCATTTTAATCTCATGTTTGTAATCTAGACATAATTTACATTCTAGATTAATTTCAACATTACTCTTAATTCTAGACATTTTATCTTCTAATAAGATTTCCTTTTCAAAGATATTCTTAAGAGATTTTGAAGACTCATTCTTGAAGATAGCTTTTAGGTCCATGTTGCACAAATGTTTAGACTCATTTTCTAGTTTAGAAAACTCTAGGATAAATTAATCAAAGCAAAAGAGCTTGGTTTCAAAGTGTACCTTGCTTGATGTTTTATCTAGTAAAGAATCACAAACCGGATGATTGACTTCATCTTTATCCGAGTTATTCCATGAATCGCAAGCAAGACTACTACGAGCTTGACACGAGTAATCACCTTAACTTACACCTTGCTTGTTGTATCAATAAGTTGACAATAAACTACCGGAACATTGTCTTCGTCAACATCCATTACATTCCAAGATACGTAAGCAGGTTCATCAAAACACACATACTCATCTTCACTTGTACCTTCATTTAAAACATTTAAACTAGTAGCACATGTATTAACTTCTACTAAGTGTATCAATTAATTTTTCTAAAACTTCTAATTCATATGTAAGATCAAATTGATCATCTTTGACTTGACATATTTGTTGATGAAAGTTTACCATATTTTTCAAACATCATTAGCCTTTTGACAAAAATACATTCTTTCATATTTGGTACTAAAGCTTTGTAAAGCATTGTTTTAGCTTTAGTATTTTTATCAAGTTTAAGATAGTTATCTTGGTTTTCAAAAACTTGTTTTCTTTGGTTTGAAATTACCAAAATAAATAATATGCCAAATATCTTGATCAATTGATTTCACATAATTTTCAAAATTACTTTTCCATTCAAGTAAATTTTCTTTTTCAAATAGCGGTTGGTTTTTAATAGGTTGCCCTTCTTTGAGATTTTCAAAATCCATGGATCGATCCAAGTTTTAAAATACATTCTATTTTAAAGATCTTGAGTAACGTAGCTCCTGATGCCAATTATGGAAAACTAGAAGGGGGGTTGAATAGTTTACCGCTTTTTAAATCCTTATTAACTTGAATATCTTTAAAAACATTTACGTTTGCTTAAAGATATAAACACAATGTTATATGTTTGATTCTTTGAAAAGCTTTTCATATGAATAACAATTCTAACTTTACTAGTTTCATACTTTGAAAAGCTTTGCTTGTGATGATCCTAACTTTACTTGTTTAGTTCTTTGAAAAGCTTTACTTTTGTTTGAAGATATAAACACATCTTTACTTGTTTAGTTCTTTGAAAAGCTTTATATGTAACTAGCTATTTTAACTAAAGAACAACATGTAATAATCAAAGATAAAGAAAGAAACGATCAAACCACAACACGATTGTTTATCGTGGTTCGGCTACAAGGACTCTTTTTCCTTGCCCTACATCCACGCCCCGAGTTTCCAACTCGAGAATTATAAGCACTAATCAACAAGCTCCTTTCACCGGCGGAGAAAACCTTTACAACGTCGCTTACACTTTTACCGACACTAAGCTAGATGTCGAGTTCTTTTACAAGGGTACAACCACTCCCATTCGTCGCTTACACTTTTACCGACACTAAGCTAGATGTCGAGTTCTTTACCAAGGGTACAACCACTCCCGTTAGTTCTTTTACAAGGGTACAACAACTCCCGACACACTATGTATTTTGAGGCATAAAATACTAACCGATCACTTCTATACAAGATACACATGAAGTATAAACTACCAAAGTCTATACACCCCAAAGCTAACAAGTCTTGCAACTTAGAGTTGAAACTTGTAACTTCTTAGATGAATATGTGAACTCCTTTGCTACATAAGAGAATCACACAAGTTAGTAGCTACTGAGTATATTGAGAGAATATGTGTAAAATATGACTCTAAGTGATGAGTGATTTCTTGCAAGTCCTTTGGTATTTATACCAAAGAAAGTCAGCAGTCTGGCGGACACGGCGGTACCCTCAGAAGGGGTCCGCCCATGTTCCTCCAGGGGTCCGCCAGAACTGTTCAACCAAACTTACAATAAATCACTCCAAAACAAACAATGTCACGTCTACTAAATACTAGTCAACATGCATTGCACCAAACATGGAATACTTCCAAAGTGTGTAAGAACTTCATGGATAGTCAAACACATAAACAAGCAATGTCACATCTACTAATTACTAGTCAACATGCATTGTACCAAACATGGAATACTTCCAAAGTGTGTAAGAACTTCATGGATAGTCAAACACATAAACAAGCAATGTCACATCTACTAAATACTAGTCAACATGCATTGTATCAAACATGGAATACTTCCAAAGTGTGTAAGAACTTCATGGATAGTCAAACACATAAACTTACCATAAATGCACATTGATGAGATATGACACTTTCTTATTAAAGAAATACTTTCTTATTAAAGAAATAAAAACAATGTTAAGTTTAAAAAGAAATGTAAAGATTAGTTATACAAGACTTAAACTAAAATGATGTTTTACTACAATCTAAAGTTTGTACTTTGTCATTAACAAAACTTAGCAAAGATCGTAAAATATAAATAACGTTTTTAGGCGATATTTGTATTAACAACCAACCTTGTTGTTATTACCACGAGTAACTCCAAAGTTGCTTCTTCCACCACTACCTTGGTTACCAAACCTATTACTCCTCCTAAAGTTACCACCTCTCCTAAAGAACCTCCGAAAGTTCTTGGCCATGAGGTTGTACTCTTCGTCGTCCACCTCATCTTCTTCATCACTACCATCTTGGCTATCACTTGCTTGACTTCTTGTGACCTTAGCTTTGAGATCCAAAGACTTTAACTTCTCCTTCTTGTATTTGGTGCTAGCCTTGTCATTCTCAAGGATCATTTCATAGATCTTGAGATTCCCAATAAGATCGTCAAGAGGGAGTTCCGCCAAGTTCTTGGCTTCTTCAATGGCTGTCACCTTAGGTCGCCATTTTAATGGAAGAGCTCAGAGAAATTTTCTCACATGATTCTTGTTATAAAAGCTAGGATCTAAAGCCATGAGACTTGTGATTATAGCATTGAATCTTGTGTAACCATTATCAATGGTTTCTTCATCCGAGATTGAAAACTTCTCATATTGTTGTATGAGCAAATCAATTTTGCAATCTTTGACTTGAGAGTTCCCTTGGTGAGTGATGATGAGCGAACGCCATATCTCCTTGGCTGTTTTGCATACATGGACTCTCTCGAACTCCCTTCGAGGTAGAGCGTTGAAGATCATCATCTTGGCTTCATCATTTTTGCCAAGTTTCCTTCTTTCGTTATCTTTTAGATCCGCAAGTGGCTTTTCCACCATCAACTTTGTTTCTAGATCTTCCACCATGAACACAAAATTTCCATTTTGGATGATCTCCCACAAATCAAGATCTTTTGACCTAACATAGGTCTCAAACAGGGTTTTTCAAAAACAAAACCCATCGGTTTCTAGCAAAGGTGGTCTTTGCATAGAGCACCCCTCAACATAGTTCCCTTGAGCCATGGATCTATACTCAACTTTACCAAAAATCTTAGTTAGGATTTTATATTCTTTGGAAAAGAAGTTTTTGACTTAAAACGACTTCTCGAGAAGGTTTTAACGCTCAAAAACTTGAGTATACCGCTCTGATACCAATTGTAGAACCGTAGAGGGGGGAGGGGGTGAATACGGTTTCTTTGACTTTTTAGATGTTTAAAAACTTTAAGCTACAAAGATAACCAAGTGGTTTAAGTGAGAGTAATCACAACCACAATCACAACCAAAGTATATAAAGCAAGTAAAGAGACACCACGATATATACTGGTTCGGGATGGGGGGTTTATACCATCCGTACGTCCAGTTGTGAATCCACGACATCGATACTATTACGCTAGTATAATCCTTTCGGTGGACTACAAACCGTTACAATTCACTCCACCGATATTCACCAATATCGATGCTCACAAAAAAGGAGTTACTCCCACGGTATTCCGACCTCGAAAACCACCAAAAATAATCTCGCGATTCGACTTCACCTAAGGGTCACAAAGACCACTACCAAGACTTCCCTCCGGAAGTATCAAACCCCAAATAAATCCCCAATGATCTAGGCTTGGTCACTAAGACACAAGACTTCCCTTACAAACAATTGAATGAATGAATAAGAGATTGTTTGTTTAACAACTAAGCCCTAAGCTAACATAGAGACTCAATTGTAGTAGAAAGGGTATAAGAAGGAGACCCTCGACACAATCACAAGAGTGGATTAGGTTCTTGTGATTCTTCCCTTGCAAGGAGATGTGTTCTTTCAAAGATGTTAGTGTGTTTAACTAAGAACACAAGAGAGATAGAGAGATTAGAGAGAAAGAATGCAGAGAGAAAGAATAATGGCAAGGGGTGAGGAATACAAGAGGCAAGGCATGGTATTTATAGGAAAAACCCAAACTTGGGAAAATTTTACAGAGACCGGCGCGTCACCCACGCGTCAACGCGTGGGCAGCGCGCCAGGCGTCTGTAAACATTTTCCCAAAATTTTCGGTTTTGTCCTTTAAATACCTTACCTTGCTAAACCCCCAATTGTACTTCACACAAAACCTTAACATTAATCAATCTAAGGTTTACCAACCCAAATAGCCAATTTGGAAAAATGTTTTTGTGAAGTGTTTATGAGAAATCAATTATCAAAGATAGAAAGAGTAGAAGAGATAATTGAGTAGGGGTAGAATGGGTATTCCTCATATGGCATAGAAAAGAGAGAAAGAATATGCCATGGGATATTCCTCTAAAGGGAAGAGTGTGAGATGTTGAGTTAATAAGTAACCATGGTTAGGTTTAGAAAGAAGTGTACAGAGATTAAACCATGGTTAGGTTAAAGGGGTATCCAAGGGAATGTTTCATCCTTGGTGTGGTTAAGAGTTAACCATAGTTAGGTTAGAAGAAGCATATCTGAGGGAATATTCCATCCTTGGTGTGGTTAAGAGTTAACCAAGGTTAAATGTAGAGAACTAACCATAGTTGGGTTAGAAGAACCATGGTTAGGTTAAGATGAGAATATCCAAGGGAATATTCCTTTTCTTGGATAGAACGGTTTGGGATGTGAAAGGGTGTAAGGAATATAATGTATGAGTTGGATTATGTAAGTGTGTAAGAGAATATGTAAGATTTGGATGTGATGCGGAGCCTAGTGTGTAGAAGGTGAAATGGTTGTGAGTAGTGTGTGTAAATTTGAATGAAAAGGTGTTGGATGTGTAAGGAATATGTTGGTTGGATATGATGTGTGTAAGAATGAGTTGTATGAGTAAGGAGTGTGTAAGAGTGATTGGATGGGGAGACTTTTGTGTGTGAAGAGGGGTATGTGAGTGAAGTGTGTGTATTTTGAAAATAAAGGTGTGTGTAGAAAAGAGTGTATGTATGAGAAAGTGTGTATGTGTAGAAAAGAGTGTATGTAAAAGGATGTGTGTGTAGAAAAGAGTGTATGTGTGTGTATAAGAAAGGTGTATGGGTATTGTATAAAGTGGGGAATCTTGGTGGGAGAATGTGAGTCAAAAGGGTGTAAGAGTGCGTAAGAGGTGTAAGAGAATATGTAAGAAGATGTTGGAAAAGGATTTTTGGGAAGGATTGTGGGAGATTTTGGTGGCTTTGTCTTTTGTGATTAAGAAGGTTAAGAAGAGGATAAGAAAAGATTAAGAAATAATCTTATTGTCATTAAAGAGAAAAGGTTTTGACAATTAAGATTATGAGTTGAGAAAATCATAATTTACTTAAAAGTACAAGTAACATGACGTCGAGAATCCATAGTTTCATAACTCGTGACTTTCCACGACTCGACGTACTCAACTAACACCTTGGTACAAACAAGTCAAGTGATTTTCCTTGATGTATATCATAACCCATGCGGGTAAGGATGCGTTTACGCAAAGAGACCTTGGACTTAGTTTGACCAATAAGGGAGTAAACCCGTTATGTGATTAGAGAAAACGTAAGCACGGGATATGAGCATATGGATGCTTTCACGTGATGTTACGTGAAGTATATAAGCTCCCTAAGTTTAGAAAAGCCTTGGCTAGAGGAAAGTGTTAGAAAACATGAGTTGGCATTTTCCCGTAAGTGGATCTCTCTAATCCCAAAACTCGTTTCGAGTGTTCTCAATTAAGCACATAACATATTCATACATGTATTGAAAGATCCACATTTGTCGGGTAAGGGGAAAGCCGACTTTCAAAATTCGTCCCGACATTAACAGAACCCTGGCGCGTCACCCACGCGTTGACGCGTGGGTGGAGCGTCAGCAGCAGATATAAATGTTGAGGAATTTTGGCTAACGTTTGTTATTTTATGTGTTTCGAAGGTTTATTTGTCATCATTAAAACATAAGGAGATCTTGATTATGTTGCCTCAACAAATTTGATAAGGGTTTGGTGGGTTAGAGAATGTGGATCTAAGTCAAAATGAGTTTGAATGGATTATTTGAATGAATATTGGTAATATAGAAATTTTGGTTAAGCACAGAGGTGGTAAAATGTGTGGGCACGGGCCACGGTTTAAACGGGCTCGGGCCCGAATGGGTACAGGCTTAAACGGGCACGGGCACGGGCACGGGCCAAAAGGGCTCATGTTATACGAGTCATTTTAGAAAAGACTTATAACACCGAAATAAATTACTCAAATGTAACACCTAATTAATATTTGAAAAATTAAATATATTATATTTATAAATTAAAAAAAAAATAATTTTAATGTTCTTCAATTGAGAGAAAATATGTGTCTGTTAATTCCATTCAACTTTTAAATGAGACATACATGCCCATTTCAAAGAAAAATAAAAATAAAAAGCTAAATGTGCCCAAAATAGCACACTATTTTTTTGGCACAAATTACCACCTCTAGTTAAGCATGATGTAGATTTTGATGATTTTTCCCGTGTGAATAGTTTTAAGTGTTTAGATTTTTTATATTAATGTTATCATCTTTGTTAATTTTATTTTTTTATTATTTATTTATTTATTTATTTATTTAGTTTTAGTTAACTATGACTTTTGATAAACTGGAAGCTAACTTCAGTTATATGATATGATATGGAAAAAAAAATGGTAAAATGAAGATATATAAAAATGACCGAAATGACCATCACATGTTTAGGACATGAATTATCTAACGGCAGTATTTGGCGAGCTAACGGTCAATGGATTGTTCTGTTAGAAATAAACAACCACATACATGAGCGGTGTAATTATTAAAGTTCAAGGATGAATTGTGAAAAAAAAGTGTAAACCACAAGGACTAAATTTGTTATATATTTCTACTCCTCCGTCCAAAATTTATTATCCACATTTCTTTTTTTAATTGTCACAAAATAATTGTTCACTTCTAAATAGATAGAGAATTTTGTTTGAATTTACCATATCACCCTCGCTTAAGGTTATTCTTACAAACTTTATAAAAGTTTTAAAATTACTTGAAGATAAACCTGTCATTATGCAAAAAGTAAGAAAGATAAAACTGTAATCATGATGTTTTTCTTAAATTGTGTATCTTTGGTAGGTGGACAAGTGTTTTAGGACGAGAAGAGTAACTAATATTATTTTATTATATATATATATATATATATATATATATATATATATATATATATATATATATATATATATATATATATATATATATATATATATATATATATATATTCAGAGAGTGAATTTGACTAACATTTTTAAACACAAATGTCAATTCTAACGTAATACCTTTTAGCACCCGCCAAAATAAGTGCGCAAATCCATTACATTATGTTCTCAAAAACTCAACAATAAAAAAAAAAAAAAAAACTTCTTCCTGGATTGTTGTTCGTCCAAGAAGTCCTTATAATCGCTTCTCCCACATCAACAACGTACAATGGTTTCAGATTTGAAAGATGATGAAGATTTTAGGGAGATAAAAGTTTGGGGATGTGTTGTCATGAAAAGAGTATAAGAGACGTTTATAGGGATGGCAAATAGGGTATCAGGGTTACTTCTGATTAATTAAAGTCACAATAATAAAACAAATATGTTAAATGACTATTTTTCCCTCACGTGAAGCGCACATGATGGAGTTAAAAGATCTTGACTGACATTCATTAGTTAAAGGGACCGTCCATGATGCAAAAAATGAACAGTAAGGACAGTGTACATATTTATTTTCAATTTAGGACGAAACATGTATTTTTGGTACAAGTTTTGAAACGAACTGATGAGGCGAAAAATGAACCGTTTTTAGGGGGTCATTTAAGCCCGGAATTGAATTTATTTGATCAAATATTACCCTAAATCGTTCCTTTTGTGATTTTAGGTACTTTGGGAGTGAAATCTGGAAAAGGAAGCAATTCGGACATTTTTGAAGCATAAAAGTGAAGAAAACGCCAAAGACTTAATTTTCCAAGCTGAGAACAGTGTATGACGGCGTCAAGAGGAAAAGCATGACGGCGTCAAGAGTTAATTTGGTGACGACCCAGTACAAACCTGACGGCGTCACAACTAGAGCGTCAAGAGTTAATTGTGTGACGGCCTGCATAAGGGGACTACATGACGGCGTCAGATCTAGATCTAGGCTGTCCGAGGAACTTTTTGGCGGCGAGATGACGGCGTCAGACATTTGTTCTTGACGCCGTCACCTCCTAAAATCTATATATAGTTTTCTAATTTTCATTCATAAAAAGGGACATATGTGGAGAAACCCTAGGGCCGAACCTTGTACGTATTTTACAGCTTTTTCAAGGGTTTTCAGCCCTTGAATCCTTTCATGTGCTATTGAGATAAGTCTTCTCTTAATTCAATCAATATGTCTATGTGTTGGTTGTCTATATCTTGTGCTTGTCTTGATTTCAACATGTTAGGCTAGATCTATCTTGTGTTTGCTTAGATCTAATAAAACCTAGATGTAAATTATGTGTTGATTACTTGTTTATGGTTGTATTGGATGAATGATTTCAATGTTAGGCTTAAGAAAACTGGCAGATCTCCATTGTGTAACATGCTTGAATGTCTTAGGAAACATGAACCGATGTGTACTAGGTTTTATTGGTTGTATTTAATGCATGAGTAAATTCTAATGATCCCATGTTAGGAGCTTCTAGCAGGCTCGACATAGGAGTGAAGTAGGCACTCATAGGATTGAGGAAGTAAGTACACCACCCCATGAATGGTATTAAGGAATACAATCCGTCATCCACGCAACTATAACAAGTAATTAACGTGTAAAAGATATCTAAGGAGTAGTGAAATCTAAGAAACACATTTCTCCCACATATTGCTCACAACTTTAGTATAATTTAGTTTATTTTCATTTCTAGTATTTTATTTTGATTGCATCTTAGTATTGGGTTAGTTGACTAGCAACTAATTCCGCCCAAATCCTTCAAACCCGAGATTTTTACTTGCTTTCCTAAAAATATAAAAAATACAAAAAGAATCATCCCTCATCTCTAGACCTAGTCTTTAGGTTTTCTAATCCTAGCGACACTATTCCTAGTTGAACGATCAATCCCCCGGTACTTGTCATTATACTATACTACATCGATCAGGTACACTGCCTGGTGGGGGTTGTAAGCTTCTCGAGATCCCTCGAGAGGTAAAGCCTGGTGCAATTCCCACGCATCAAGTTTTTGGCGCCGCAGCCCGGGGAATAGTTATTGTCTAGGTTAGAATCTCTTTTTATTAGGTCTACTTGCTAGATTCCTTTCTAGTAAGATTTTATTTTTATTTTTAGGTTTTCTTTAGTCTATCTTTTCTTTGTGTCTTTGTTTGTAAAAAAAAACATTTCCATTGATTATTCTGTTAGCCATTATGGAGAACGCGAATCCACCATACTACCAACCACGAAATTCACCCACTCCAAATGACATCTTGATGTTTAAACAACATGAGGATGAACCTATCTATGATGCATGGGCTCGTTTTAAATATTTACTCCGAAAAGTCCCTCATCATAATTTCGATCTGTGGTCCCAAATTGAAATATTTTACCATCGTGTCGACCATTATACCAAAATGGACATTGACCATGCCGCAGATGGGGACCTTTGGGGATTAAGTGTTAATGAAGCATGGGAAACCATAGAGAATTGTGCCAAACTTGCCAAAAAAATGGACAACCCAACAAACGTTGTTACGGATCAATTGATAGAAGTTTAAGGGAACAAGCAAGAAGATTGTTTGGGGATAAACGTATAGATGAGATAACTGGGTGCACGGGGTGGTTTGATTTCACCACAATACAAGCTGAGCACATTGGTAATCTTGATAAGATGGAGGATAGAGTTGAAAATCTAAGCCCACCAAGTACCCCAGAAGTCCTACCATCATTTGAGGCATACACACCACCCGTGACTTATTCGGATGAAGTAGATGAGACTTTAGGAATCCCAATTGAGGTAGAACCTTTGAACCAAACACAACTAGAGGATATAGGTTTGAATACTTATAATGATAACCTTACTCTTAGTTATAGGGAAGTTCCTAGTTTTGATGAACCTGAGCCTCAACCAAAACCGTTACCTAATCTTCTATCCTTGGATGAAAATTTAGGAATTGAAATAGGTCCCGATCCACCCATCAAACCATATAGTTCGGGTAGTCTTAGGACAAAGGTAATGGACTCTAAGCCTTGTAGAGAGGAAACCAATATAGGAGTGGAAAATGACCTTACATGCTCACATCACCCATTTATGTTTGATCACAAGAGACATTATGGGTTTAAACCGGGTTTATTAGGTCAAGATGGATCCCCAACTAGTAATCTCTTGAAGTTGATTGAAAATGATCATTTTCTAGGAGAAAATCTTAATCCACCCATTAACCCGATTGAATTAGGTAAGGTTATGATGATAGGAGCACAACCTTTTGAGTATATAATTCATCCACCACTCTTTCCTCACATGGCATATTTCCACCCTAAGGGTGTGTATCGCTACTTTCACCCGCACTTAATCCTAAGTGTAGGGAAAACTTCCCCTATTTCTGTTAAATAAGGGTAGAGTCAGGCTCGTGACTCGAACAAAAATAAGCGCTTCTTGGGAGGCAACCCATGTTTTGTGTGATTTTGATTTTTATTTTGTTTATTTGTTATTTGTTTCCGTATGCATGCTTTATTTTTATTGTTGGTAGATCATGTTTCAAAACTAAAATAGTGAAAATACTTTATTTTGTTGTTTGGCCTAGTCTTAACTTCACCCATAGGTATTTTTGCAAAAGATAAGTGTAAGGGGAAACCCCAAATATGTTTTTAAGAAACAAAACCGATCATGATTCTCCACAATATTAAGTGAACATGTATATTCGTATTTGTTAGAGTCAAATGCTTGTATCGAGTCATATTAAAGTTTTGCAGGATTTTCCAGGAAGTAGAACCAAGTTTTTCCAGAAATTTTCCGGAAACTTAACATAAGAATTTCTGCAGGTCATTTCTGACGGCGTCATGAGTTTACTCTTGACGGCGTCACGTGTAAAAATCTGGAAATTTTACCAGTTTTGTTTTTCTAACGGAGTCTTAAAGTTTTTTGTTGAATTATTAGTTTTATAATCTCCAGGAAATCTGCAAACATCATTCCACAAGCATTATATCTTATTTTGTTTTCTAGGATTTAGTAACTTATGTAGATTGCCGCCGATTTTATGCGAGGTTTTCTTGTCTGTTTTCTCAGGATTTACAGGTTATGTATGACAAGAAGATGATTATTTTTCTGGAAGGGAAGCTTTGATTGTTCATTTTCTTGGAGGAAGATCTAACCTGGCCACCTTATTATCCATACCGAGCGAATCAGGGGAGTATTTGATTTCATTTGTTTTACTTTTGTCACTTTTACATTCTTTACTTGAACATTGGGGACAATGTTCATCTTAAGTGTAAGGGGAGGGTAAAATGATGATACCTTACAAATACACTTTCGCTTGAGTTTGGTTGTTTAATAGTAGATGTGTAATAAAACTATGAGAAATACTTGTTAGTGTAATTTTAGCGCCAAATTTAAATTTTTTTACAACATTTAGGAGTGAAACTTTAGCCATAGCAAGCGTCTCATGGATAGGAGATTGTATGACTAGCACAAAACCGTACTATTCAGAAAAATTTTCCACCCAAATATGTGAGGTTCGCCTTTAGATTTGATAGGAAAAACGTTTACTATTAGTGCTTATGAGTGTACCGGTAGCATTTAGATTCTAGAACTTGCGTTAGTGATGCATCCCGAGACCGCTAGTGAGACTACATTCGTGTAGTAGGATTTACTACATGATAAGAGGCATTAGGATCACCCTTGTGTTAAACCCGTATCATAATTACTTGACCATTTAAGTCATATTACTTGGCTAGTTAAGTCAACTAATTTTTCCCACACCCTTAGCGTTGTACTCATTTTTAGTACACGAAACCCCTAGTACACCCCTCCGAACCTATCTTTTCATTTCTAACTTTAAGCATCTTACTTAAAGGAATAATTTGTTACACCCCACTTAAATGTACAACCAAATCGCCTTAGCCTTCCGTGTATGCACTCATCTTTAGTGCATTATTGTTATTTGTTTAAACCCTTAGTTAATTATCTAATTGATTACATGGTTGTTAAGTCGAGTCATATCCTTGTACATATTGTTTTGGGACGATTGGGACTCATGGGTAAAGTACTTATGTTATGGAGTAATGGGGAAGAAAATCATTTATTACCCCCATATGTACGTTAATCTTAAAAGTACTCCAAGTGTTTTGATTATCTTTATTCGAGTCATTAGATTAGTTTATTGTAAAGTATGTAAAAATTCAAGTGTAAGGGGAATTTTCATTCCCTATGATGTATTATTTTGGATGGTAGGATAAGAGTGTATGCAAAAAAAAAAAAAAAAAAAAAAAAAAAAAAAAATCGAAAAAATCAAGAAAAAGAAAAAAAATAGAAAAAGAAAAGAGAAAAAACATACGGACTACCATCCCGTTTCATTCTATGTTCATTTTATGTTTTTGTTATTTTTCATTTATTAGCTTAAGTCGAGTCTAGTCTTGGCTTAGCAACGCCACATTGTACATGTAATTGACCAAGATTATTAACTCGCCACCAGTAAAGACTGCCTATATCCAACAAAACCGTGTATTCCATATCCCTACACCTAACGTTACAACCCTTTAAAAGACCTCTTTGATAGTTTATCCTAGGTGCTTACGCCATGTGGTGGAGGTTTGATCCTTTCCCAAGCCTATGGTAATCTATTTTGCTATGACAGGTAGTGAGAGATGTTTTCCATTTCCATATTGTGATATTCCTTTATTACACCCGAGAGATGTGAGTATCTAAACACTATTTGTGAGGTGCTAGTGTATGACCTCCGTGCTTGTCTTTGGTCTTTAGTGGAACGATTATTTGTTGTAATTACTTTTATATTAGTGTTAAATGACCTCTAACTTGTATTTTGAGTAGAATAAAAGCGCATTTGCTTGAGGCAAGCAAATCTCAAGTGTAAGGGTATATGATGAGGCGAAAAATGAACCGTTTTTAGGGGGTCATTTAAGCCCGGAATTGAATTTATTTGATCAAATATTACCCTAAATCGTTCCTTTTGTGATTTTAGGTACTTTGGGAGTGAAATCTGGAAAAGAAAGCAATTCGGACGTTTTTGGAGCATAAAAGTGAATAAAACGCCAAAGACTTAATTTTCCAAGCTGAGAACAGTGTATGACGGCGTCAAGAGGAAAAGCATGACGGCGTCAAGAGTTAATTTGGTGACGACCCAGTACAAACCTGACGGCGTCACAGCTAAAGCGTCAAGAGTTAATTGTGTGACGGCCTGCATAAGGGGACTACATGACGGCGTCAGATCTAGATCTAGGCTGTCCGAGGAACTTTTTGGCGGCGAGATGACGGCGTCAGACATTTGTTCTTGACGCCGTCACCTCCTAAAATCTATATATAGTTTTCTAATTTTCATTCATAAAAAGGGACATATGTGGAGAAACCCTAGGGCCGAACCTTGTACGTATTTTACAGCTTTTTCAAGGGTTTTCAGCCCTTGAATCCTTTCATGTGCTATTGAGATAAGTCTTCTCTTAATTCAATCAATATGTCTATGTGTTGGTTGTCTATATCTTGTGCTTGTCTTGATTTCAACATGTTAGGCTAGATCTATCTTGTGTTTGCTTAGATCTAATGAAACCTAGATGTTAATTATGTGTTGGTTACTTGTTTATGGTTGTATTGGATGAATGATTTCAATGTTAGGCTTAAGAAAACTGGCAGATCTCCATTGTGTAACATGCTTGAACGTCTTAGGAAACATGAACCGATGTGTACTAGGTTTTATTAGTTGTATTTAATGCATGAGTAAATTCTAATGATCCCATGTTAGGAGCTTCTAGCAGGCTCGACATAGGAGTGAAGTAGGCACTCATAGGATTGGGGAAGTAAGTACGCCACCCCATGAATGGTATTAAGGAATACAATCCGTCATCCACGCAACTATAACAAGTAATTAACGTGTAAAAGATATCTAGGGAGTAGTGAAATCTAAGTAAACACATTTCTCCCACATATTGCTCACAACTTTAGTATAATTTAGTTTATTTTCATTTCTAGTATTTTATTTTGATTGCGTCTTAGTATTGGGTTAGTTGACTAGCAACTAATTCCGCCCAAATCCTTCAAACCCGAGATTTTTACTTGCTTTCCTAAAAATATAAAAAATACAAAAAGAATCATCCCTCATCTCTAGACCTAGTCTTTAGGTTTTCTAATCCTAGCGACACTATTCCTAGTTGAACGATCAATCCCCCGGTACTTGTCATTATACTATACTACATCGATTAGGTACACTGTCTGGTGGGGGTTGTAAGCTTCTCGAGATCCCTCGAGAGGTAAAGCCTGGTGCAATTCCCACGCATCACGAACAATGTATTTTACTTGAAATCTTAAAAACACAACTCATTTTTTGTTCCTTTCATTTCCTTTGCTTTAATCTTCAAAAAATCGTCTCCAAAAAATCAACTCTAGAAGAAAGTGTTATTTTAGTTTGAATGCAACTATCAAAGTAGAAAAAAACATAAAATACACCATAGTTTATAATACTTTTTTATTAAAAGGAATATAATAACATAAGCAAGGGTAGTCAATAATAATTTTTTATAATACTTTTTTCTTAAAGTTCCCATGAGTATTCTTAATAAAATCTGGAAGCGGCTCGTAGAAAATTTTCAATGGAGTAGACAATTCAGATTGGAGATTATCCTTAATTAGCTGGAAGAATATCTTAGCTTCTAAAAAAATGGTGGGTTAGACGTCTCTAGTTTCTTCGCTCTTGTCCGTGCTCTTCTCTTCAAATGGATTTGGCGATTCATCTCTAATGGCTCATCCTTTTGGTCCCGATTCATTAAGGCTATTTTTGGTGATCATGGGGCTCTTGACAGCTCTCAAAATTTTACTAGAAGATCTCTTTGGATTGATATTATTTGTGAGTTCCGAACCATTGCTAATAAGGGCATTGATCTTCGGTCTCTTGTGAAAAAGAAAGTCGGTAATGGCGAATTAAATTCTTTTTGGGATGACATTTAGCTCTCGGATTCTCCTTTAAAGGATTTGTACCTGAGGCTTAATTATTTGGAATTGGATAAGCAGTCGAGTGTGGCTACCAAATTGAGGGATCCATCTCTTATTTCTTCCTTTAGAAGACCTCCTCATGGTGATATTGAAGAAGAGCAGCTCAAGCTTCTAGTTGATTATACGTCTTTTATTGTTCTTCCTCAGATTAGCGATAGATGGATTTGGAGGTTTGATTCCTCGGGTGAATTTTCTATGAAATTGGCTCGTTGCTTTATTTATGATTCTTTATTGCTTAAGGTGGGTGTCCCTACTAGATGGGTTAATGTTATTCCTATTAAGATAAAAATCTTCGCTTAGTGAGTTTGTATTGACAAGCTTCCCACGAGGTTGAATCTCTTTCTTCGTGGTATTGACATCCCCTCAACCCTTTGCCCTCTTTGTTGTATTGCTGTGGAATCCTGTTTACATCTTCTTTTTTCTTGCCACTTAGCTTGTCAGTTAATGCTCAAGGTTGCTCGATGGTGGGAATTAATGTATAGTGACTGGCTTGTTTGGTTCAATAACATTCGCTTGTCTAAACGCCTAAAGAAAGTTTTCAAAGGAGTGTGCTATGTTATGTGGTGGTCATTTGGAGGTATTGCAATCAGGTCCTGTTTTGGATTAATCATCCTCGCTTGAATCTCCTTTTCGATGAGATTGTTCTCTTGTCTTATACTTGGTGTTTTAACCAGTGCAACTTCAAGTTCGCTAGTGTTCTTGGTTGAAATGCCCCTCGCTGCTTGGTAGTTTGGATGTCAGATGACTCTGGTTGATTTTCGATACTGGGTACTTCGGTCCTCTTTTGGAGTTTTGTTTCATTTCTCTTTTATGTTTTGTTTCCTCGAGGCTTGTTTGGGGCTGTATCAAAAACATTCCAAATTGAAAACTGGTGGCTCGGCCTTCATGAATGAGGATTTTTCTCTTGTCTTGGTTTGCTATAATTAGCAAGAGTTTTTCATCCTTTTTATAGCCCTGCTAACATCAAATAGTTCTGTTATTTTAGTGTTAATTTCCCCCTAATATTCTCATCTTTTGTGTTAGTTTGTAAGGATATATGCTTTTATTTGTTTATTCTCATCTTTTGTGTTAGTTTGTAAGGATATATGCTTTTATTTGTTTATATTCTGTTTTCAGGACAAAGATGAGCAAAGGAACAAAGAGACGCGAAATTGGAAGATTTTACATAAAGAATATTGAAGTATGCAGTATCTGCACTAACTACGGCGTAGAGGTGTACTATACCTACGCCGTAGCTCACTCAGAAGACCAGAACAAAGTCCATCAAGACCTATGGCGTAGTCAGCATTATGACTACGGCGTAGTTTATCCAGCAAGACTTCTACGGGCGTAGCAATTATTCAAGCTAAATTGTAGGTCCTCAAATCAAACAGTGAAGAACATCCGTGATCCTTGAAGAAACTACGGCGTAGCTCCCCATATAACTACGCTATAGAAAGTGCCAGCAGAAGATCTACGCACGAAGCACTTGATCAAGCTACGGTGTAGTTGAGTATTTTGAAGGCTACGGCGTAGCCAAACCTAGAGCTACGCCGTAGTAAAGTCGGACACTATAAATACCAGCCCTAAATTCTGAATTTTATATCATTCATTCCATACCATTCCACCACAGAGAAGTCCATAGGAATTCAGCAAGGATAATGTCATTCCACTTGTATACAGGTCATCTCCAAGGGAGGAATCATACTTCAATCATAAGTTTATCCATTTTTAATTCTTGTTTTAAGATTATGCTTCCATCCACAATGTTGAACATGATATTTTCTGCATTTATTAATATGAGTGGCAAAACACCTCTTGGTGTTAGCCTTGTTATGAAATTGTTATTATTATGATTTAGTTTTCTCGCATCTATTGTCGTTTTATTTGTATAATTACTTAGTTTGTCTTTGGACACTTTAGCTTGGGTAGCATTAATGATTGATAGTTCCTTTGGGGCTTGGGGAATTGACCATAAGACCCATAGCCGATTAGGTGTGACTTGGTGATAGAAATATCACCATACACGTACGAATTGATCATAGGATCACCTACCAATTATATGTGCTCAAAGAGTTAGAGGGGATGTAAGTTACGACCTGCCCGCATCCCGTTAGACTAGTCTAAGTTAGTAGAGGCGCTTAACGACTCTTGCATCTCGTTTCGAGGAACTCTTGCAATTTTAGGTTGTAAGAATAGGGCAAGGTGCAAGATAGGTTAGATGATTAGACCATCTGAGTCTATCGATATTAATCCCCAGATAAAACGACAGGATGCATTTAATTAGAAAACTTTTCATGATAATAGTAAGAGTAATAACTAGGTTAACACTATTTCTCCATAATGATTTCCCTTAGTTATTTATTTGCTTTCGTTATTTATTTTATTAGTTTTATTAATCTTTTAATTATAAACCCACCTTTTAAACGTGACACTAAACTTAGATAATTTCTACACGCATAGCTCTTGGGACGACCTCGGCTTTACCATCTAGCTATACCTTACACGACCGGGTACACTGCCTGATAGTGCATTAGGTAGACCTTAGGTAAACGAGCAACTATAAATTATAAAACATGGTCGGTAAAACCTGCATCAAGCCCGCGTAGTAAAAGTCTCGAGAAGTGTCTAGATTGTGTTGTTTGCTGTATTTCTAGACTTGTTTGTACCTTTTGGCTTCTAGTGCCTTGCTGGTAGCTCTTTCTTTTTATATATACTACCCCCGTCACATAAAAACTGTCCACTTTGAATTTTTTAAATCTTTCTTTTTCAACTTTGACCGTAAATATTTTTGTTTACATTCGATAACACTTGATGAAAAATATATGAATAGACTGGGATTTAAATATATTTTCATTAGCATGATTTTCATCAAATATTATATAACGTAAATATAAATATTTAAGGTCAAAGTTGAAAATGAAGATTTAGAAAAGTCAAATTGGACAATTATTATTGGACGGATGGAGTATTATAACTTTTCTAGTAAATGTGGCTATTTTGCAATTTGTCTTTCTAATAAAAATTATTTAGGTGCTTTTTATAAAAATTATCAATGTTTGATATTTCGATAAAATATTTGCTGGCTCGACCCCTAGACTGGGAGTAGTAATGGGGTATTGATGGTCTTCACCCGTGTATGTGTGTGTGTGTGTATATATATATATATATATATATATATATATATATATATATATATATATATATATATATATATATATACTGACTTAAGCGGAGGAGCAAAAAATGCAACACAACAAGGGGCGAACCAAAGGCTTGCGCGAAGGAAGAAGCGAATCAATCAGAATGGAGACAGGGAGGAGTATATATATATATATATATATATATATATATATATATATATATATATATATATATATATATATATATATATAAAACGAAGATATATTAAAGCTAAAAAGGGCAAATAAAGAAAATGATACAACTAAACGACTCTGATGAAGAGCACACGTGGGCAATCATATTTTATCCTTTTTACGTGTGGTCGTTGTTACACACGAGGCTTGTTCACGCATGAAGGCTAAACATGATAGAATGAGTGGTGTAGATCACATGCTTGAAAATAAAATGTGTATATGTTAGCGTATCGTGGGGTGTTTGTGTGTTTAAGTGAATACGTGTGTGTATAAGTAGAGCATAAGGCTTGACACACTGGCGACCTACGAACGACCTGTCAGATCAGTTTCTCTCTTCGACGACATGTAGACGACCAAAGTGCCACAGTAGTCAACCGATTTTTTTTTTTTTTTTTTTTTTTTTTTTTTTTTTTTTAATTCAAATATTTTAAACAACAAATTTAAATTCATTAAAAATAAAAACATTACAATACTGATTAAAAACTTAAACTAATAATACATAAATATTCCAATACTGTAGTATACTCATAAATCAAACATGCATGTTGTGATATGGTTCGAATTATAGTAAAGAGTTTTAGAGAGAGAATGTGAGTTGGGAGCCTTTAGAGATAGCAACACAAGAGATATTAGATTAATATGTGAAAAGGTCCAACCCTCTCCTTAGGAGGAGAGGGGTATTTACATATACAACTAGATTGCCCCTACACGGGATGTAGAGTAAGCTGACAGTGGGTAAAGACCCGACCCGACTCCACAAATACTACGTTAACTAATCTTCGTTACTAACTAAATATTACTAATACTACGAGCTACACCATGCTAATCATTACTCGGGGTGACCGAGTTTTTCACGAGAATATTTATATTCCTAACAATCTCCCCCTAAGTGAGGTCACCCCGGAAAATCTGATTTGAACATTAGCATTCTATTCCATGGCTTGATGTCTGAGCTCGTAGTTTCTGATTCTTCAAAGTATTTGATCTTGGTTCTTCAAGCAGCGAACTTTTGATGACTGGACATTGGTCTTGGATGGTCTTAAAGGATTCATTGAAGTCATCATCCAAAATTCATCTTTAAGTCATCTTTTGCATTATCGTCTCCATGTGATGTAGTGGACTTTGAACCGGTCATGCTCACACTTTTCTTGATTCATGATCTTAGGCATCAGAGTTGCAGAAGCATTGTAGGAGGCCATTCAGTTGTCATGATTTCATTGATCAAGATGGTTATGTGTGAGCACGGGGTGATGGATTGGCATCTCTTTAGCAATCCGCAATAACCGCCAGTTATTCCTGCAAGTAAACAGTTAACAACAAATCATCCGGCACTTATAGGTTTGGACTTCGAGATCGTAAACAACATAGTGTGAAAACTTTCTCTAATCCTTGCCAAGGCCGTTCCTGAATCGGATACCCCCGAAAGGGCTTACAAGATCTACTGGAGTACATCAAAGTTTCAAGTGAGTCATTGGAGTTCACCCCACGACTGTAGATCGTTAGAAACCGTCACGACCACTAAGCGTAATCCATAAGGAATTACCGAAGTGACCTGCTTTCAGAGCTGTTTAATGTTTACCTTGGCAGGAATTTCCATTCAATCATTGAGAATTACATTTGTAAATTCCCTCATAAATGTTCTGGCAGATTGCTAAGATCTGCGTAGGACTCATAAGTTTACAACTGGTGTCATTAATGTTGATCAACTAGTGCATGTAACACGTGTTCCTATGAGATCTTTTGATGCATCTCGTGGCTCTAGACTCGATAGGTGCAAATTTTGGAAGTTGGAGACTAGAGCGGTGTCTCCTGTTTCAATATCAACATAGCTCGTAATGAGTGGTCGATAGATTATTCAGGGTTCCCCGTGAGAATGAAACAAGTCCTTTTAAGAGAACTTGAGTGGTTAGAAGGTTTAGTGCAGTGAGTCACTGGGTCCATGACGTCTTGTCTTCAATACCGATGTTATCTTAGTAACAATCAGTAACATATGAATCGACCCTAGATTATCACAAATTGTTTTTGGAGCGCCATTTTGCGAGATCACTAATCTGATAATTGATGATCGGAACGGTATTATGACCTTCGCTGATGGCATTAGGAGGGTTTCATACCAAACGCCATACAAGAGAAGATACCTCAAGGAAATCGATTGTGACGGGCTTGATAAGATAAGTTCCCAACTTATTCTGTGTGATGAAGATGTTCGGAGAGGGTGTAAGGACACTTCTGATTTATCATGTGGATTCTTTAAGGATGTTAGTAAGCTTGGTTCTAAGTATCGAAAAGATATCTTCGAGTTCGAAGACCCGAAGTACTTACACTATGAAAGCGATACTGGTTTAGAAGACGACCTAGAGAGTGGAACCAATGATGAGGTCACGTAGTAACCCATGACCTTGAGTCTAGCTACAAGACTCGTAAATAAAGAAAATCACTTCTTAGGAGGCAACCCATGTTTTGTGTGATTTTATTTGTTTGTTTGTTATTTGCTTCCGTATGCATGCTTAATTTTTATTGTTGGTTGATCATGTTTCTAAACTAAATAGTGGAAATACTTTACTTTGTTGTTTTGGCCTAGTCTTAACTCCACCTAAAGGTATTTTTGCAAAAGATAAATGTAAGGGGAAACCCCAAATGTGTTTTTAAGAAACAAACCGATCATGATTCTCCACAATATTAAATGAACATGTGTATTCGCATTTGTTAGAGTCAAATGCTTGTATTGAGTCATAATGAAGTTTTGCAGGATTTTCCAGGAAGTAGGACCAAGTTTTTCCAGAAATTTTCTGGAAACTTAACATAAGAATTTCTGCAGGTCAATCCTGACGGCGTCATGAGTTTACTCTTGACGGCGTCAAGTGTAAAAATCTGGAAATTTTACCAGTTTTGTTTTTCTAACGGAGTCTTATGGTTTTTGTGAATTATTAAGTTTTATAATCTCCAGGAGATCTGCAAACTTCATTCCACAAGCATTATATCTTATCTTGTTTTCTAGGATTTAGTAACTTATATAGGATGCCGCCGATTTTACGCGAGGTTGTCTTGTCTATTTTATCAGGTTTTACAGGTTATGTATGACAAGAAGATGATTTACATTCTGGAAGGGAAGCTTTGATTGTTCATTTTCTTGGAGGAAGATTTAACCTGACCACCTTATTATCCATACTGAGCGAATCAGGGGAGTATTTGATTTCATTCTTTTTACTTATTTCACTTTTACATTCTTTACATGAACATTGGGGACAATGTTCATCTTAAGTGTAAGGGGAGGGTAAAAAGATGATACCTTACATATGCACTTTCGCTTGAGTTTGTTTTGTTTAATGGTAGATGTGTAATAAAACTATGAGAAATACTTGTTAGTGCAATTTTAGCGCCAAATTTAATTTTTTTTACAACATTTAGGAGTGAAACTTTAGCCATAGCAAGCGTCTCATGGATAGGAGATTGTATGACTAGCACATACCCGTATATTCAGAAAAATTTTCCACCCAAATATGTGAGGTTCGCCTTTAGATTTGATAGGAAAAGCATTTACTATTAGTGCTTATGAGTGTACCGGTAGCATTTAGATTCTAGAACTTGCATTAGTGATGCATCCCGAGACCGCTAGTGAGACTACATTCGTGTGGTAGGATTTACTACATGATAAGAGGCATTAGGATCACCCTTGTGTTAAACCCGTATTACAATTACTTGACCATTTAAGTCATATTACTTGGCTAGTTAAGTCAACTAATTTTTCCCACACCCTTAGCGTTGTACTCATTTTTAGTACACGAAACCCCTAGTACACCCCTCCGAGCCTATCTTTTCATTTCTAACTTTAAGCATTTTACTTAAAGGAAGAATTTCTTACACCCCACTTAAATGTAAAACCAAATCGCCTTAGCCTTCCGTGTATGCGCTCATTTTTAGTGCATTATTGTTATTTGTTAAACCCTAAGTTAACTATCTAATTGATTACATGGTTGCTAAGTCGAGTCATATCCTTGTACATATTGTTTGGGACGATTGGGACTCATGGGTAAGTACTTATTTTATGGAGTAATGGGGAAGAACATCATTTATTACCTCCATATGTACGTTAATCTTAAAAGTGCTCCAAGTGTTTTGATTTTCTTAATTCGAGTCATTAGTTTAGTTAAATGTAAAGTATGTAAAGATTCAAGTGTAAGGGAAATATTCATTCCCTATGATGTATTATTTTGGATGGTAGGGTAAGAGTGTATGCAAAAAAAAAAAAAAAAAAAAAAAAAAAAAGAAAAAAAAAAAAAAAATCGAAAAAAAAATAGAAAAAGGAAAAGAGAAAAAACATACGGACTACCATCCCTTTTTATTCTATGTTCATTTTATGTTTTTGTTATTTTTCATTTATTAGCTTAAGTCGAGTCTAGTCGTGGCTTAGCAACGCCACATTGTACATGTAATTGACTAAGATTGTTAACTCGCCACCAGTAAAACTTCATTTATCCAACAAAACCGTGTATTTCATATCCCTACACCTAACGTTACAACCCTTTAAAAGACCTCTTTGATAGTTTATCCTAGGTGCTTACGCCATGTGGTGGAGGTTTGATCCTTTCCCAACCCTATGGTAATCTATTTTGCTATGACAGGTAGTGAGAGATATCTTCCGTTTCCATATTGTAATTTATACTTTATTACACCCGAGAGATGTGAGTATCTAAACACTATTTGTGAGGTGCTAGTGTATGACCTCCGTGCTTGTCTATTGGTCTTTAGTGGAACGATTATTTGTTGTAATTACTTTTATATTAGTGTTAAATGACCCCTAACTTGTCTTTTGAGTAGAATAAAAGCGCATTTGCTTGAGGACAAGCAAATCTCAAGTGTAAGGGTATATGATGAGGCGAAAAATGATCCGTTTTTAGGGGGTCATTTAAACCCGAATTCGAATTTATTTGATCAAATGTTGCCCTAAATCGTTCCTTTTGTGATTTTAGGTACTTTGGGAGAGAAATCTGGAAAAGGAAGCAATTCGGACGTTTTTGGAGCATAAAAGTGAAGAAAACGCCAAAGTCTTAATTTTCCATGCTGGGAACAGTAGGTGACGGCGTCAAGAGTAATTCTCTGACGGCGTCAAGAGCAGAAGTCCATGACGACCCAGTACAGATTTGACGGCGTCACGAAGGTAGGGCGTCAAGAGTAAAAAGTCATAACGGCCTGGAAATGATTAAGTCTTGACGGCGTCAAATGTAGATCAAGGCAGTCCGAGAATAGTTTTGGCGGCGAGGTGACGGCGTCACAAGTTTATTCTTGACGCCGTCAGACCCATTTTTCTATATATAGTTTCCTAATTTTCACATTAAAAGAAAGAAGTTTTAGAGAGAAGTTTTGGAGAAACCCTAAGTACGATTTTGGTGCAACTTTTACAGGTTTTTCAAGGGTTCCAAACCCTTGATACCTTTCATTGTAATTGAGATAAGTGTTCTTTTAATTCAATCAATATGTCTATGTGTTGGGTGTCTATATCTTGTTCTTATCTTAATTTCATCATGCTAGGCTAGATCTATCTTGTGTTTGCTTAGATCTAATGAAACCTAGATGTTAATTATGTGTTGATTACTTGTTTATTCTTGTCTTGGATGAATGATTTATATGTTAGGCTTAAGAAAACTGGCATATCTCCACTTGGTAACATGCTTGAACGTCTTAAGAAACATGAACCGAGGCGCACTAGGTCTTTATTGGTTGTATTTAATGCATGAGCCACTGTTTACAATCCCTATAGTTGTGCTGGGCATGGTGTAGGAGGAGATAAGAGCTCATAGAATTGGGGAGTTATGTGTGCCACCCCATGAATGGTATTAAGGAATACGATCCGTCATCCATGCAATTATAACAAGTAATTAACGTGTAAAAGATGTCTAGGGAGTAGTGAAATCTAAGTAAACACATTTTCTCCACTTATTGCTCACAACTTAGTATAATTTAGTTTATCTTTATTTCTAGTATTTTATTTTGATTGCATCTTTAGTATTGGGTTAGTTGATTAGCAACTAATTCCGCCCAAATCCTTCAAACCCGAGATATTTACTTGCTTTCTAAAAAATATAAAAATAATCATCTCTCACCTTTAGAACTAGTATTTAGGCTTTCTAATCCTAGCGACACTATTCCTAGCTGAACGATCAATCCCCCGGTACTTGTCACTATACTATACTACAACGATCAGGTACACTGCCTGGTGGGGGTTGTAAGCTTCTCAAGATCCCTTGAGAGGTAAAGCCTGGTGCGATTCCCACGTATCACAAATGATGAGGATTTGATCAGGAAAGCATAAGGAAAGTTTTACAGCTGTTGTACCTCAGTGAAGAAGCACAAGGGAGGCATTTCCTACCTACCACTTGTTTAGTATAAATAGGAGCTTGATGTAAGCCCTTAGAGGCATCTATCTTTGTAGTTTTTCTGCTTTATTTACTCAATTTTATTCATGTATTTCTGAATTTCCAGTTCAATTAAAAGTTTATTCAAGTTATTACAATTTCGTATTTTTATTCACATTTCCAAAATTACTATAATTTCTTGAATTGTCCCTTGTTTAATCTCAGAATGTTATTCTGAGCTTGGTTGTGTTATTTGAATCAAAAGAAAACAAAAAAATCAAAGAAGAAAGGATAAACAGAAAATTGCAAAGAAAACTCAAAAAAATAAAAAAAAATTATAAAAAAAGAAAGAAGAAAGAGATGAAGTTGCAGAAGCAGATGGTTATTGGTTTAGAGTCTCATGGGAGACACTTAGGTGGTTCTTTTGGTTCCTAGATCTCAGTTTCATCCTTGCTTTGGACATCAAGTAGGTTTTATTCACATGATTTTTTGTCCAAAATTATTTTAGTTAAAATTAGTTGCTTATAATTGTTATTTCCTGCTCATTTGAGTTTGTTTTAGCATAATTGAAGTTAACTAGTTTAGTTTGTTTGGTGGATTTATCATTTGCCTTGAATTTCTTTGGAAACAGTCCACATAGGGGTGTTTGGAATTGATAGATTGACTAAGTTGTAATTCTAAATTGTGGTCAATGACTGTTTAGGCAATTCACTTAGGTTCTAATTAACTTCAAACAAAACTTACTTTGTTCATTTTAATAGAAAAAGTCAAAATTGCGTTAATTTAACCATAATTGTTAACTATTAGTAGCTTAGGACCTTCAATCTTGCAAATTAGCTCACTAGTGGTTAGGATTGCTTAAATTAGGTTCATTATAACTCAAAACAACGTAAGAAGTCATCTAGGGTCAGGAGAAATTCATCATAGTCAAACTTAGGTTCAATCTGAGAAAGTCAAATTGCAATATGGTCAGAAAAACTCATTTCTTGGAGGAATTTTCCTGAATTTTAGGATGAGAATTGGACTTGGAAATTTCTTGTGCTTAAAATATCTCAGCTAGACTTTAGGATCCCATCATCATAATATTTTTGTGATTTTTCTTTGGGCCCCACCAGAGATCCAAACAGACCTGCAGGGCAAGGTATATGCCCTGCACCCAGCCCTCAGTCCAAAGCCCCCCTTTCATAAGCTCATTGTGAGCTTGTATGTGAACCATACCCTTTGAAATTTAGCTTATTTTGTAGCCTTCAGCCCTAGTTTGCAGGCCAAGTTCTTACTTGAACTCCCCTTCACCTCTGTGGGCCCCACAGAGGTCCAAAGATACCTCATTTGGCCTGTGTGGCCTGTCTTGGTTAACAGCTTGGTTGAGATTAGCTTATTGCAACTTATTAGCTTATTACATGAGTTTTTTTCTTTTCTTTGGCTTACTTTAAGGTTGTCTAAATTGCTTGTAGCTTATTTCATGTTTAGTCTTTAGTTTGTAGCATATTCTAGTTTAATTAGTTTTAAAAACTCAAGTGTTGGCTTTGATAAGCCCTCTGTTGAGTATTCAAGCTTATTCTGAGCTTATTTGAAAGTTCCAAAAAGTTTTCCTTTATTAAAGTTGCTTATATTTGTGGTTAAAAAGTTTTGGCAAAAGAAATTTTCAAAAATAAAAATTATTGGCAAAAAGGTGGGGAGTGGGATTCGAACCCTGGCCATTCTGGAAGCATGCATGCATAACACCACTCCCCCTTCCAAATGCTCTGGAGCACCAGTTCTGCTATTTCTTTCCACCCATATATATTTAAGCCTACTTTTCACAATTTGCTTATTAAACTGCTTTAGCTTATTACAGCTTATTGATAATAGCTTTTTCCAACTTAATATTTTTCTTAAGTTTATATTAGTATAAGATAATTTTCAGAAAAATTTCAGATTTTTAGAATCATTAATTTAATTATTAGAATTTAATTTGTAATTTATAGTATTTAATTCGTAATAAATAGGATTTTTGTTGAAAAATTAATTTTCTTTTTTCTAAAATTTTCTTTTGTCATTTAGTGCGTAAGAAAATTAGTTGGAAACCTGTAGGACCTTTGTAGCTCAAATTTCACGTTTTATTTTGTACGTTGACGTTTATTTTTAATAAACGTCGCGTTTTTAATTTAGATTACGTTTTAGGATTCCCCGTTTTCCCTAACATGTTTCCCGTAGTTTTTTTAGGTTATTTTAAATATTTCTTAGCATTCCATAGTTTATTTTTCCCATTTAGGTTACGTTTATCCCATTTTCGTTCGTTAATTCTTAATTTTCGTTAATTTAACGTATCACAAAACCAAACAATCTTTCACAACCAAACATACAAGGTTTTAATCTCGATCTTCTCATGAAACTTTCCATTCACACCTCGTTGGGGTACGACCCGGGAAATCACTTCCCAGTCTCACAATTTTAATATCACTTTCACGAGTTTTGCGAGGTAATCTTTTTCCTAAAAGGTTTACTCGAATTTCTCCACGTCTTGTTGTCTCACGATAACATAGACTACACGTTTGTTGATATTTTGATAAATTGTTTTTGCACACACCAAAACACAACGAATCAATTACATTAGTAGGCTATCGATCCATTGGCTCAAGATCTATCAAGGGTAGATCCTACATTGACCGTTTTGTTCAAATCACGGGGATCATTCCAACTTTCGTTGTCATAGAATGCAAGATCTTCTATGAGTTCCCATGATTCTTCCGCACTTCGATCACGTAGCTTGCCACCGACCGCTTGGTCAATGGTTTGCCTCGTGGAGAGATTGATGTGGTCATAGAAAATTTGGACTTGGAGCCAAAGATCTATGCCATGATGAGGGACTTTTTGGAGTAAGTCCTTGAAACGAGTCCATGCTTCATAGAGAGCTTCACCTTGACGTTGTTGGAACATCAAGATGTCATTTCTAAGCTTGGTAGTTCTCCCCGGTGGGAAAAATTTAGCAAGGAAACGAGTGGTGAGATCATCCCAAGAGGTGATGGATCCCACGGGTAAACGCTTAAGCCATTGACTAGCTTGGTCATGTATAGAGAATTGGAAGAGACGCAATCGGGTCGTCTCTCGAGTTTCAACATCAAGGTCTATGGAATCTAGGATTTTTAGGAAATCCTTGAGATGTTGATTAGGATCTTCGGAACGAAGTCCATGGAATGCACATCCGCTTTACACCAACCGGATGATGTCGGATCGCAAGGAAGACACATTGGTGTTTCGATAGCCTTGGTGGCTAGGACGGGAGTACTCTCCTAAAGTTCGGGGTCTAGAAGGATGATTTGGTTGTGGTGGGTTTTGTGGGTGGTTTTGTTGTGGTGGGTTGATGGGGTCAAAGAGATTACCACCTTCCATGATGGCGGATGGTAATGGTTACGAACAAAGGAATGAAGAAAAAGATAGACTAAAGAAGGCCTATAAAAATAAAAATAAAAGTCTTACTAGAAAGGAATCTAGCAAGTAGACCTAATAAAAAGAAATTTCAACCTAGACAATAACTATTCCCCGGGCTGCGGCGCCAAACACTTGATGCGTGGTTTTGCAACATTGCAAAAGGTTTTACCTCTCAAGGGATCTTGAGAAGCTTGCAATCCTCACCAGGCAGTGTACCTGACCAATGTAGTATAGTGTAGTGGCAAGTACCGGGGTATTGATCGTTCAACTCAAAGAATAGTGTTCGCTAGGGTTAAAACTTAATTAAACTAGGTCTAGAGATGAGGGATGATTCTTTTTTTTATTTTTATATTTTATGGAAAGTGTTGACATAAATAATGTCTAAAAACATTGTTAGCATATTAACAATGTCTCTATGTTTTGATAATTACAAAGCATAAACTCATTAATCTAAAACTTATGACGTAAACAAGTTTTTAGTGCTTAACATTTGTCTTTGCATCCATATCACTTAAGGTATGAATAAACAAAGTGTTTATTGCATTTCATGATCAAAGGAAATTTTTCTAATCACTATAATTTTTATAAAATATATTAAACATTCTATATCTTTTACAAAATTACTTTTGGAATTAAAAAAATATGTTTAATTCATTATAAATATATAATTTCAAATTTCCAACCAAAAATGGCAAATTTTATCCAGAAAAATATTCCCCACTAAAAGACAAGAAAATCCAACGTTCTGAAGGGGCGGCCCCCTTAATTCCTTAGGCGGCCCCCTTAATCATTAAGGGGACCGGCCATGCTCCAGAACAATATTTTTTCTCCCTATAAATAATGGTTCATCCCACAGAATTTTCTCACCTTTTGCACTCCTAAACTTTCTGTTCTAGATCCCCATTTCTATTCTCTTAATCCTTTGATCATAAATACATAATTCTTTGTTTCAAAGTGATTCAAACATCATCCTCTCAAGTGCAAGAGAAGAATACTTCTATCCTCCAAGACAAGAAGTATTACAACTTGTTGTGACCTCCACATCCAAGTTGTTGGTGCATCATCAAGATCATTTACATAAATCTTTGTGAAGATTTTTGTGAATATTTGATTGTAGATAGTTGTGCTAGGTACATTGATTGTGTGATTAGTTAGTTGTTTGGTGTGAAGAAGAAAAGTTAGAAATTAGATTGTAGTGAAGAAGCTAGGTGTGAAGTTGTTAGTTGTGAAGCAAATTGGTGTGAAGAAGATAGGCGTGAAGTAGTTAGTTGTGAAGTAGATTGGTGTGAAAAAGTTGTGTAGAAGTTGTGATTTAGGTGTGAAGAAGTTGTGGTGTGTAAATTGGTGTGTAAGGTTTTCTCCGCCATAAGGGAGCTTGTTGATATAGTGAAGAAAACTCTCGAGTTAGGTGCTCGGGGAGTGGAGTAGGGCAAGGAAGGTGTCCTTGTAGCTGAACTACTATAAATCTCTTGTCTCGCGGTTCGATCTTTCCATCTCTCATTTATTTCCTTACTTATCATTGTTATATCTTACTTATTGATAGTCGTTTATATTGTATAAGACTTGAGATCACATATTATCGAATCTAAATTTTAAAAACTAAGAAAACACTAAAACTATTTTTAAACGAATAAAAAAGACGTAAAACTATTCAACCCCCCCTTCTAGTTTTCCACAATTGGTATCAAGAGCCACATCGAGCAAGATTTTTAAAATATATTGTATTTTAAAACTTGTAACGATCTATGGAATATGAAAAATATTTAGAAGGGCAATCTATTGATGAGGCGAAAAATGAACCACTTTTAGGGGGTCATTTAAGCCCGAATCCGAATTTATTTGATCAAATATTGCCCTAAATCGTTCCTTTTGTGATTTTAGGTACTTTGGGAGAGAAATCTGGAAAAGGAAGCAATTCGGACGTTTTTGGAGCATAAAAGTGAAGAAAACGCCAAAGTCTTAATTTTCCATGCTGGGAACAGTAGGTGACGGCGTCAAGAGCAAAACCTTGACGGCGTCAAGAGCAAATCTCATGAATTTCCATGACGACCCAGAACAGATTTGATGGCGTCACGTAGGAAGGGCGTCAAGAGTAAAAGAGTCATGACGGTCTGGAAGTGTTTAAGTCTTGATGGCGTCAGAAGTGGATCTAGGCAGTCCGAGGAGAGTTTTGGCGGCGAGGTGACGGCGTCACATTGTTTGTCTTGACGCCGTCATACCTGTTTTTCTATATATAGTTTTCTAATTTTCACACATTAAGAGAGAAGTTTTGGGAGAAACCCTAAGTACGATTTTGGTGTAACTTTACAGGTTTTTCAAGGGTTCCAACCCCTTGATACCTTGCATGATTAATCAAGATAAGTATTCTTCTAATTCAATCAATATGTCTATGTGTTGGTTGCCTATATCTTGTTCTTGTCTTAATTCCATCATGCTAGGCTAGATCTATCTTGTGTTTGCTTAGATCTAATGAAACCTAGATGTTGATTATGTGTTGATTACTTGTTTATTCTTGTCTTGGATGAATGATTTATATGTTAGGCTTAAGAAAACTGGCAGATCTCCACTTGGTAACATGCTTGAACGTCTTAAGAAACATGAACCGAGGCGCACTAGGTCTTTATTGGTTGTATTTAATGCATGAGCCACTGTTTACAATCCCTATAGTTGTGCAGGGCATGGTGTAGGAGGAGATAAGAGCTCATAGAATTGGGGAGTTATGTGTGCCACCCCATGAATGGTATTAAAGAATACGATCCGTCATCCATACAATTATAACAAGTAATTAACGTGTAAAAGATTTCTAGGGAGTAGTGAAATCTAAGTAAACACATTTTCTCCAATTACTGCTCACAACTTTAGTATAATTTAGCTTATTTTCATTTTTAGTATTTTATTTTGATTGCATCTTAGTATTGGGTTAGTTGAATAGCAACTAATTCCGCCCAAATCTTTCAAACCCCGAGATTTTACTTGCTTTCATAAAAATATAAAAACACAAAAATAATCATCCCTCGCCTTTAGAACTAGTATTTAGGCTTTCTAATCCTAGCGACACTATTCCTAAGCTGAACGATCAATCCCCCGGTACTTGTCACTATACTATACTACAACGATCAGGTACACTGCCTGGTGGGGGTTGTAAGCTTCTCGAGATCCCTCGAGAGGTAAAGCCTGTTGCGATTCCCACGCATCAAGTTTTTGGCGCTGCTACCGGGGAATAGTTATTGTCTAGGTTAGAATTTCTTTTTATTAGGTCTACTTGCTAGATTCCTTTCTAGTAAGATTTTATTTTTATTTTTAGGTCTTCTTTAGTCTATCTACTTCTTTGTGTCCTTTGTTCGTGAACTTTTTCGATGGAACACAATAACATTGATCGTTTGATTCCTGTTATTCGTGTTTTTCGTCGTAGGATCTTCCAAATGCTCGCCCCACTTCCTTTAGCAGAAAATGAGAACCCTCCTAACCTTTCACCCAACCACCACTTTGACAATAATTCTGAGTTAGAAGAGTCTGATCATGATGATGACCGTAGGGCTAGTCCTTTCTACTATTCAGACTCCGATGAGGATCTTGATGATGGTGATGTGATCAATGAGAATAGGATGGAAGAAGAAATAAACCCTCTTAGGTATGTTGACCCTAGAACTAGGATTGAGTGTGATAGTTCATTTAACATGCAATTCCCTTGTAAGATCGGGTTTATGAGCCTTAATGCCTATCTCAACTCATCTCTTCTAATGAATATAATCTCACGTAACAAATACAATCAAATCATGGTAGATGAGTTAGAGTACAAAGGAGAAAACATTATTGCTAAGGCAATACCATTGCATGTGTTTGTTGGAAGCTTGGTCTATCTTGTTGAGTTCATGGTTATGGAGAATCTAGGAGAATTTATTGATGATAAGTTGACCCAAGTTGTGTTTGGAAAACCTTTCAAACAGTTGACCAACCTTGATGAAAAACTCATAGAAAGGTTAATTACATTCTCGGATGGGGAAGAAGATTTTGTCTATCAAATGCCCCGCACACACCCTAGGTTCAAGGATTTTTCCATGGAAAAGTGTAGTAGGTATCCGCCCATAGAGATGCTAAGTGAGAATGATAAGAGAAAAGGACTTAAGTATACTCATGAAAAGAATAAAAGATACTATCACGGATGCTTAGAATTAGGAGATGATTATAAGAAAGATGAGGCGACTATTAGATGGCTCACACTAGGTTATGTGAGCATAAGCGACACACGTTAACCCATGACCTTGAGTCTAGCTACAAGACTCGTAAATAAAGAAAAGCGCTTCTTGGGAGGCAACCCATGTTTTGTGTGATTTTATTTGTTTGATTGTTATTTGCTTCCGTATGCATGCTTAATTTTTATTGTTGGTTGATCATGTTTCTAAACTAAATAGTGGAAATACTTTACTTTGTTGTTTTGGCCTAGTCTTAACTCCACCTAAAGGTATTTTTGCAAAAGATAAGTGTAAGGGGAAACCCCAAATATGTTTTTAAGAAACAAACCGATCATGATTCTCCACAATATTAAATGAACATGTGTATTCGTATTTGTTAGAGTCAAATGCTTGTATTGAGTCATAATGAAGTTTTGCAGGATTTTCCAGGAAGTAGGACCAAGTTTTTCCAGAAATTTTCCAGAAACTTAACATAAGGATTTCTGCAGGTCAATTCTGACGGCGTCAGGGGTTTACTCTTGACGGCGTCAGGAGTTAAAAATCTGGAAATTTTACCGGTTTTGTTTTTCTAACGGAGTCTTATGGTTTTTGTGAATTATTAAGTTTTATAATCTCCAGGGAATCTGCAAACTTCATTCCACAAGCATTATATCTTATCTTGTTTTCTAGGATTTAGTAACTTATATAGAATGCCGCCGATTTTACGCGAGGTTGTCTTGTCTATTTTGTCAGGTTTTACAGGTTATGTATGACAAGAAGATGATTTATATTCTGGAAGGGAAGCTTTGATTGTTCATTTTCTTGGAGGAAGATTTAACCTAGCCACCCTATTATCCATACCGAGCAAATCAGGGGAGTATTTGATTTCATTCTCTTTATTTTTTCACTTTTACATTCTTTACTTGAACATTGGGGACAATGTTCATCTTAAGTGTAAGGGGAGGGTAAAAAGATGATACCTTACATATGCACTTTCGCTTGAGTTTGTTTTGTTTGATGGTAGATGTGTAATAAAGCTATGAGAAATACTTGTTAGTGCAATTTTAGCGCCAAATTTAAAATTTTTTACAACATTTAGGAGTGAAACTTTAGCCATAGCAAGCGTCTCATGGATAGGAGATTGTATGACTAGCACATAACCGTATATTCAGAAAAATTTTCCACCAAAATATGTGAGGTTCGCCTTTATATTTGATAGGAAAAGCATTTACTATTAGTGCTTATGAGTGTACCGGTAGCATTTAGATTCTAGAACTTGCGTTAGTGATGCATCCCGAGACCGCTAGTGAGATTACATTCGTGTGGTAGGATTTACTACATGATAAGAGGCATTAGGATTACCCTTGTGTTAAACCCGTATCATAATTACTTGACCATTTAAGTCATATTACTTGGCTAGTTAAGTCAACTAATTTTTCCCACACCCTTAGCGTTGTACTCATTTTTAGTACACGAAACCCCTAGTACACCCCTCCGAGCCTATCTTTTCGTTTCTAACTTTAAGCATTTTACTTAAAGGAAGAATTTGTTACACCCCACTTAAATGTACACCCAAATCGCCTTAGCCTTTCGTGTATGCGCTCATTTTTAGTGCATTATTGTTATTTTTTAAACCCTAAGTTAACTTTCTAATTGATTACATGGTTGCTAAGTCGAGTCATATCCTTGTACATATTGTTTTGGGATGATTGGGACTCATGGGTAAGTACTTATTTTATGTAGTAATGGGGAAGAACATCATTTATTACCCCCATATGTACGTTAATCTTAAAAGTGCTCCAAGTGTTTTGATTTTCTTAATTCAAGTCATTAGATTAGTTTAAATGTAAAGTATGTAAAGATTCAAGTGTAAGGGAATATTCATTCCCTATGATGTATTATTTTGGATGGTAGGGTAAGAGTGTATGCAAAAAAAAAAAAAAAAAAAAAAAAAAAAAAAAAAAAAAAAAAATCGAAAAAAAATAAAGAAAAAGAAAAGAAAAAAATAGAAAAAAAAAAGAAAAGAGAAAAAACATACAGACTACCATCCCGTTTTATTCTATGTTTATTTTATGTTTTTGTTATTTTTCATTTATTAGCTTAAGTCGAGTCTAGTCTTGGCTTAGCAACGCCACATTGTACATGTAATTGACCAAGATTGTTAACTCGCCATCAGTAAAACTTCCTTTATCCAACAAAACCGTGTATTTCATATCCCTACACCTAACGTTACAACCCTTTAAACGACCTCTTTGATAGTTTATCCTAGGTGCTTACGCCATGTGGTGGAGGTTTGATCCTTTCCCAAGCCTATGGTAATCTATTTTGCTATGACAGGTAGTGAGAGATATCTTCCGTTTCCATATTGTAATTTATACTTTATTACACCCGAGAGATGTGAGTATCTAAACACTATTTGTGAGGTGCTAGTGTATGACCTCCGTGCTTGTCTATTGGTCTTTAGTGGAACGATTATTTGTTGTAATTACTTTTATATTAGTGTTAAATGACCCCTAACTTGTCTTTTGAGTATAATAAAAGCACATTTGCTTGAGGACAAGCAAATCTCAAGTGTAAGGGTATATGATGAGGCGAAAAATGAACCACTTTTAGGGGGTCATTTAAGCCCGAATCCGAATTTATTTGATCAAATATTGCCCTAAATCGTTCCTTTTGTGATTTTAGGTACTTTGGGAGAGAAATCTGGAAAAGGAAGCAATTCGGACGTTTTTGGAGCATAAAAGTGAAGAAAACGCCAAAGTCTTAATTTTCCATGCTGGGAACAGTAGGTGACGGCGACAAGAGCAAAACCTTGACGGCGTCAAGAGCAAATCTCATGAATTTCCATGACGACCCAGAACAGATTTGACGGCGTCACGTACGAAGGGCGTCAAGAGTAAAAGAGTCATGATGGCCTGGAAGTGTTTAAGTCTTGACGGCGTCAGAAGTGGATCTAGGCAGTCCGAGGAGAGTTTTGGCGGCGAGGTGACGGCGTCACATTGTTTGTCTTGACGCCGTCATACCTGTTTTTCTATATATAGTTTTCTAATTTTCACACATTAAGAGAGAAGTTTTGGGAGAAACCCTAAGTACGATTTTGGTGTAACTTTACAGGTTTTTCAAGGGTTCCAACCCCTTGATACCTTGCATGATTAATCAAGATAAGTGTTCTTCTAATTCAATCAATATGTCTATGTGTTGGTTGTCTATATCTTGTTCTTGTCTTAATTCCATCATGCTAGGCTAGATCTATCTTGTGTTTGCTTAGATCTAATGAAACCTAGATGTTGATTATGTGTTGATTACTTGTTTATTCTTGTCTTGGATGAATGATTTATATGTTAGGCTTAAGAAAACTGGCAGATCTCCACTTGGTAACATGCTTGAACGTCTTAAGAAACATGAACCGAGGCGCACTAGGTCTTTATTGGTTGTATTTAATGCATGAGCCACTGTTTACAATCCCTATAGTTGTGCTGGGCATGGTGTAGGAGGAGATAAGAGCTCATAGAATTGGGGAGTTATGTGTGCCACCCCATGAATGGTATTAAAGAATACGATCCGTCATCCATACAATTATAACAAGTAATTAACGTGTAAAAGATGTCTAGGGAGTAGTGAAATCTAAGTAAACACATTTTCTCCAATTACTGCTCACAACTTTAGTATAATTTAGCTTATTTTCATTTTTAGTATTTTATTTTGATTGCATCTTAGTATTGGGTTAGTTGAATAGCAGCTAATTCCGCCCAAATCTTTCAAACCCCGAGATTTTACTTGCTTTCATAAAAATATAAAAACACAAAAATAATCATCCCTCACCTTTAGAACTAGTATTTAGGCCTTCTAATCCTTGCGACACTATTCCTAAGCTGAACGATCAATCCCCCGGTACTTGTCACTATACTATACTACAACGATCAGGTACACTGCCTGGTGGGGGTTGTAAGCTTCTCGAGATCCCTCGAGAGGTAAAGCCTGTTGCGATTCCCACGCATCATCTATGCAAAGACCACCACTATTTGAAAGTGATGGATTTTTATATTGGAAAAATAGATTCGAAACATATGTGAAATCGAAAGATCTTGATCTTTGGCATATTATTACCTTTGGTGATTTTCCCCCTATTCAATATAATGTTGAAACTAAAATGGATGAAATTGTATCTTTTGAAAAACAAAATGATGATTTGAAAAAGAAACTAGCAAAAAATAATGAGGCTAAAATGTTCATTTATAATGCGTTACCACGCAAAGAATATGAAAGAATTTTTATGTGTAAAACCGCAAAAGAAATTTGGGATTCTTTACTAATTACTCACCAAGGTAATAGCCAAGTCAAAGATAATAAAATAGATCTTCTTGTACAACAATATGAACAATTTACGATTCCGGAAGAGGAATCCATTGATAATGCTTTTGCTAAATTTAACACTATTATCACAAGTTTAAAAGCACTTGATGAGACATTTTCTAGCAAAAATTGTGTTAGGAAATTTCTTAGGGCATTGCATCCGAAATGGCGAGCTAAGGTCATGGCAATTGAAGAATCAAAGAACTTGATGACGTTATCACTAGATGAACTAATTGGCAACTTGAAGGTTCATGAAGAAATTATAAGAAGAGATTCGGAAATGGTCAAAGTCAAGAAAGAACAAACCAAATCCATTGCTCTAAAAGCCAAAAAGGAATCTAGTGATGATGATGATTCAAGTGACAAAAGTGAAGACGAAGAATATGCAATGGCCGTAAGAGAATTCAAGAAATTTTTCAAGAGACGAGGAAGATTCACTAGATCATCACGAGACGAAAGAAAACCATTCCAAAGAAATAGAAGTGACAACTACGGGAAAAGAAAGTGCTTTAGATGTGGAAGTCCAAATCATCTCATTGGTGAATGTCTAAAGCCACCGGGTTATGAAAATCAAGGCGCATTTGTTAGTGGAACATGGAGTGATAGTGACAAAGAAGAAGTTGAAAAGCCAAGAGACGAAAAGTGTTTTATGGCAAAAGAAACCGACGAAATATGTTTAGGAATTGACTTGGAGCCTGACGAATGGATCAAAGATAGCGGATGTTCGAGGCACATGACGGGGAACCGCAAGCTATTCTCTACATACAAGGCATACAATGGAGGTAACGTTATTTTTGGTAGTGACTTACGTGGAAAAATCATTGGCAAAGGTACGATTTCTCAAGACTCACTTACTATTGAAAATGTAGAGCATGTAGATAATTTAACATATAACTTGCTTAGTATAGGACAAATATGTGATAATAAATGTAGAGTCACTTTTACCGAAGAGGATAGCGAAATAGTTAAGAATGGAAAAATTATAGGTAGAGGAATTAGGAAAGGTGGCATATATGTTATGAAACTAGGAAACAAGCCTGAGGATAGGATATGCCTAACGACCCTAGATGAAAACTCTACATTGTGGCATAGGAGATTAGGACATGCTAACATGCAACAAATACAATCTTTGGCCTCTAAAGAATTAGTTATAAATTTGCCTAATCTAAAATATGACAAGCATTTTTGTGATGCATGTAAAATTGGAAAACAAGCTCATGCTAGTCACAAAGCTAAGAATATAGTATCCACTAGTAGGTGCCTAGAATTATTACATATGGATCTTTTATGTCCATCCGCTGTGCGGAGCTATGGAGGAAACAAATATACCTTAGTAATAGTAGTTGACTACTCACGAAACACGTGGACTAGGTTTTTAAGTGACAAAACCCAAGCCTTTGAAAAATTCGAAATATTTAGTAAAATGATTCAAAATAAATTAGGATGCACAATAGTTGCCATTAGGACAGACCATGGTAGGGAATTTGATAACGAAGTACAATTCGGAAAATATTGTGAGTTAAATGGAATATCTCACAATTTCTCCGCTCCTCGTACTCCTCAATCAAATGGCGTAGTAGAAAGAAAAAATAGGTCACTACAAGAAATGAGTAGAACAATGTTAAATGAACAATCCATCCCACAAAAATTTTGGTGTCACGCCGTAGATACATCGACTTATATTTTAAATAGGGTATCAATTAGAAGAATTCTAGGAAAAACTCCTTATGAGTTACTAAGAGGTAGAAAACCAAACTT
This sequence comes from Artemisia argyi, assembly GCA_030686995.1. NCBI lineage: Eukaryota > Viridiplantae > Streptophyta > Magnoliopsida > Asterales > Asteraceae > Artemisia > Artemisia argyi. Next base: position 290,496,285 of record CM060709.1, read on the forward strand.
AAGCTACTTTAGGGTATTTGGAAGTAAATGTTATATTCTAAACACTAAGGATTACCGCACTAAGTTTGATCCAAAATCATATGAAGGAGTATTTTTAGGATACTCACAAAATAGTAAAGCATATATAATACTTAACAAACACTCCATGAAAGTAGAAGAATCACTAAATGTAACATTTGATGAAACACCACCACCTCCTAAAACATTACCTTTAGAAGATGATGACTTAGTCGAAGATGAAGCTATTGAGGTTAGTAAAACAAAACCCATAGGAAATGATAATGAAGACATTCACTTAGGAAATAACGAAATTGTTAATGTTAAAGAATCTAGATCACATCCATTAGATAATATAATAGGACATCTTAACCAAAGAACCCTTAGGTCACAAGCCCAAGATAAAAAGAATTTCTTTTGTTTCCTTTCAGCAATAGAACCTAAGAATATTAATGAGGCATTAAAAGATGAAAGTTGGGTTATAGCTATGCAAGAAGAATTAAATCAATTTAAGGCAAATGATGTTTGAGAATTAGTCCCAAATCCAATGAATATGACCATCATAGGAACTAAATGGGTATATAGGAATAAGTTAGATGAGAATGGAATAGTTACTAGGAATAAAGCTAGGTTAGTTGCCCAAGGTTATAATCAACAAGAAGGAATTGATTATGATGAAACTTATGCCCCCGTAGCTAGACTAGAATCGATTAGGATATTACTTGCCTATGCATGCGCCCTAGATTTTAAGTTATTCCAAATGGACGTGAAAAGTGCATTCCTTAACGGTTTTATCAATGATGAGGTATATGTGGCACAACCTCCAGGATTCATTAACTTCGCAAAACCTGATTATGTTTATAAGTTAAAGAAAGCTTTGTATGGACTCAAACAAGCTCCCAAAGCTTGGTATGATCGATTAAAAGCTTTTCTTATTAAACATGATTATTCCATGGGCATGGTAGATAAGACTCTTTTCACTAAAAGGAAAGACCCAAATCTCATCATTGTCCAAATATATGTTGATGACATTATATTTGGATCGACTTGTCATGACATGTGTGATGAATTTGCCAAAATCATGCATGATGAGTTTGAGATGAGTATGATGGGTGAACTTAACTTCTTCCTAGGATTACAAATAAAACAATTAGAAGATGGAATATTTTTAAACCAATCTAAGTACATTAAGGAAATGCTTAAGAAATTTGGCCTAGAAGACTCAAAACCCATGAAAACTCCCATGTCTACGGAAGTAAAGCTCACAAAGGATGATGAAGGTGAGTCCGTAGATAACACCAAGTATAAAGGAATGATAGGTAGTTTACTATACTTGACGGCAAGTAGACCCGAGATAATGTTTAGTGTCTGCCTTTGTGCCCGTTTTTAAGAGGATCCCAAAACCTCTCACCTAGAAGCGGTTAAGCGTATCTTCCGATACATTAAAGGCACTATACACTTAGGATTATGGTATCCTAAGGGATCCGGCATAGAAACCATCGTCTATGCGGATTCGGATCATGCGGGAGACTACGTAGATAGAAAAAGCACTAGCGGTATTTGCACGTTTATGGGATGTTGTCTAACATCTTGGTTTTCGAAGAAGCAAACCGCTCTTGCTATTTTTACCACCGAAGCCGAATATGTAAGCGCTGGAAAGGCATGTCAACAAGCACTATGGATGAAACAAGCTCTCGTAGACTATGGCATTAGGTTAGAAAATGTTCCCATTATATGCGATAACAAAGGTGCGATAGATTTAAGTAAAAATCCGGTGCAACACTCTAGGAATAAACATATAGAAATACGCCACCACTTTCTTAGGGATAATGTACAAAAAGGAAACATATCTATAGAAAAAGTTGCATCGGAAGATAACATTGCGGATATATTCACAAAACCCCTTAAGCGTGAATTATTCAACCACTTGCGTTTAGGATTAGGAATGATGGAACAAGTTGACTAAATTATATTGAACTAACACAAATTTATACTTGCATATAATTTACTTTTCTTCCACTTCTTCGCTTCTGAGTCTAGGAATCCATTTTGCACAAAATTAATGATTGGGAAACCTCACTTTCATTGCATATACTCTCTTGTAAAACCCAATCAAAATTTCTTGAAAACTATTCTCACATCTAGGAATTACATGAAAATCATTTTCCTTGCATTGTTGACAAACGCTAAAAACCTTTTTCTAAATCATGCATAAACTCTCACATTAATTGTCAAAATATATAATCCAATATATATTATTGATATTCATGAATCGAGTAAAAATTGAATCAAGGAGATATTTTGGATTGTTTCTTAGGATCGTTATCTCTCTTTGCATTTAGAAGTCGAAACAATCACAACTCCACATTTGTTGCATATAGACACACACTAGGACAAATTCACTAATAATGTTGTCATCTTGCTCCATCACTAGTTTTCCACTCACTAGTTATTTTTGCTTTTGATCTAAGATAGGTGCCTTAGGAAGTTTAAGTGCTCTTGCCCTTACTTGTCTCCTTTTGCTTATTATGTGTTGCTTATTTGCTCTTTTGCTTATGTGTTTTTGCATGCATGCTATATCTTGATTAGATTAGATGCTATATTGCCTAAAAGAATTGAACTTGCTTGAATTCTAATCCAAACACACAACCTTTCTGCAATTTTCTGCCAAAAACCCAATTCTGGCAATCTGGAAATCACCAGATGGGCGGCCCCCTTAATTTTGTAAGGCGGCCCCCTTAATCATTAAGGGGACCGCCCCCTAATTAAGGGGACCGGCCATCTGATGGTCGGGTTTACAGAATCTTTTCTGCTTCTTAGCCCATTTCAACCTACATTTCCCATTTTTCACCAACACATTTTGTCCTAATCTCCAAAACAAGCTTTATCCATCCATAAACACACAAATCTTACACTATAAATACCCCTAATCCTCAAAACTCTTCATTCATCCCTTCATGACTTCTCCAAACAAACCAAAACCAAAAGCCTCAAGGCTTGCAAGAATGACGGAAAAACCCGTTTGGCGAAGAAAAAGCCCTCGTAACAAATCCATCATAATCAATGAAGTTGGAAATCACTCAACACCTCCAACCACTTACTTCCCAAACTTTACACCAAATTCACAAGGACATTCATTTGATCCTCTTTACAAACCATACAACATTGGCCAAACATCTTCCTTCATGCCAAACCACCCATCTCATCCACCAACCATTTATAATGATCCATACAAGTTTGATCAACCATCCAACTACAATTCCAACTACACAAACCCAATTCATCCATATCAACACAATGACTCTCTCCGCATTGCCACGTAAGAGCAAAGGCTTCGTGATGAAATATCCCAAATCCATGATCTTAGTGATCTTAATGCCATGCATCTTGCACAACGCAACAAAGGGCAACTTCCATCATCACCTTACAACAATTTCCTACCCCACTCTCTCAACTTGGATCAAGTTACAAACCACACTCACTATTGCCCTTGTTGCATCTTCCTTCAAAAACAAATCCTATACTTGAGTGAAGATATTTCTTGGATTGAATATCTCCTCACTCGTCCTCATCCCATACCACCCTTAACACGATACAACATCGTAAGGTCCACCTCTTCCGCTCCATACCCCACTCCATATCCCTCTCCATCTAACAACTAAGCTTTATGCTTATGTTATCCTTCAAGCAAATAAAACAATCAACCATGGGTTGCAAGCAAGTCCAAGTGCTCTCTTAGGCAATATAGGACTATGTCTTTTCTTTTGTTTTATTGTAATCAATATGCCTTAAGCATATTGAATGTTGTAATGCTTTCTATGATGCTTGAATGAATCTATTTTTATTTGCATAATTATTGCTTTGCATGTATATGTGTCTTGTTCTCTTCTAATATTTTGTGTAGCCAAGATTTCCATAGCTCATTCCCTTGGTGCTCTCAAATGAGGGGGAGCATACATCAAGGGGGAGCATTAACCTTTTTGATTTTACAAAAAGGGGGAGAAGTGAATGTTAAACTCTAATAATACTTGTCTAAAAATTATTTTTTAGACCTAATGAGTTTAAGGTTTTGTAATCATCAAAAAGGGGGAGATTGTTGACATAAATAATGTCTAAAAACATTGTTAGCATATTAACAATGTCTCTATGTTTTGGTAATTACAAAGCATAAACTAATTATTCTAAAACTTATGACGTAAACAAGTTTTTAGTGTTTAACATTTGTCTTTGCATCCATATCACTTAAGGTATGAATAAACAAAGTGTTTATTGCATTTCATGATCAAAGAAAATTTTTCTAATCACTAGAATTTTTATAAAATGTATTAAACATTCTATATCTTTTACAAAATTACTTTTGGAATTAAAAGAATATGTTTAATTCATTATAAATATATAATTTCAAATTTCCAACCAAAAATGGCAAATTTTATCCAGAAAAATATTCCCCACTAAAAGACAAGAAAATCCAACGTTCTGAAGGGGCGGCCCCCTTAATCATTAAGGGGACCGGCCTCTAATTAAGCGGACCGGCCACGCTCCAGAACAGTATTTTTTCTCCCTATAAATACTGGTTCATCCCACAGAATTTTCTCACCTTTTGCACTTCTAAACATTCTGTTCTAGATCCCCATTTCTATTCTCTTAATCCTTTGATCATAAATACATAATTCTTTGTTTCAAAGTGATTCAAACATCATCCTCTCAAGTGCAAGAGAAGAATACTTCTATCCTCCAATACAAGAAGTATTACAACTTGTTGTGACCTCCACATCCAAGTTGTTGGTGCTTCATCAAGATCATTTACATAATTCTTTGTGAAGATTGTTGTGAATATTTGATTGTAGATAGTGGAGCTAGGTACATTGATTGTGTGATTAGTTAGTTGTTTGGTGTGAAGAAGAAAAGTTAGGAATTCGATTGTAGTGAAGAAGCTAGGTGTGAAGTTGTTAGTTGTGAAGAAAATTGGTGTGAAGAAGATAGGCGTGAAGTAGTTAGTTGTGAAGTAGATTGGTGTGAAAAAGTTGTGTAGAAGTTGTGATTTAGGTGTGAAGAAGTTGTGGTGTGTAAATTGGTGTGTAAGGTTTTCTCCGCCATAAGGGAGCTTGTTGATATAGTGAAGAAAACTCTCGAGTTAGGTGTGTGGAAAACTAGAAGGGGGGTTGAATAGTTTTACGTCTTTTTAATTTGTTATAAAAGATAGTTTTAGTGTTTTCTTAGATTTTAAAAACTTAGATTCGTTAATATGTGATCTCAAGTCTTGCACAATATAAACAACTATCAATAAATAATATATAAAAATGATAAGTAATGAAATAAATAAGAGATGGAAAGATCGAACCGCAAGACAAGAGATTTATAGTGGTTCGGCTACAAGGACACCTTCCTTGCCCTACTCCACTCCCCGAGCACCTAACTCGAACCTTACACACCAATTTACACACCAATATACACACCACAACTTCTTCACACCTAAGTCACAACTTCTACACAATTTCTTCAAATCAATCTACTTCACAACTAACTACTCCACTCCTATCTTCTTCACACCAATTCACTTCACAACTAACTACTCCACACCTAGCTTCTTCACTACAATCTAATCCCTAACTTTTCTTCTTCACACCAAGCAACTAACTAATCACACAATCTATATATCTAGCACAACTATCTACAATCAAATATTCACAACAATCTTCACAAAGAATAATGTAAATAATCTTGATGATGTACCAACAACTTGTATGTGGAGATCACAACAAGTTGTAATACTTCTTGTCTTGGAGGATAGAAGTATTCTTCTCTTGCACTTGAGAGGATGATGTTTGAATCACTTTGAAACAAAGGATTATGTACTTATGATCAAAGGATTAAGAGAAAGGAAATGTGGATCTAGAACAGAAAGTTTAGGAGTGCAAAAGGTGAGAAAATTCTGTGGGATGAGCCAGTATTTATAGGGGAGAAAAATACTGTTCTGGAGCGTGGCCGGTCCCCTTAATTAATGGCCGGTCCCCTTAATGATTAAGGGGGCCGCTTAAGGAATTAAGGGGGCCGCCTCTTCAGAACGTTGGTTTTTCTTGTCTTTTAGTGGGGAATATTTTTCTGGATAAAATTTGCCATTTTTGGTTGAAAATTTGAAATCATATATTTATAATGAATTAAACATATTCTTTTAATTCCAAAAGTAATTTTGTAAAAGATATAAAATGTTTAATACATTTTATAAAAATTCTAGTGATTAGAAAAATTTCCTTTGATCATAAAATGCAATAAACCCTTTGTTTATTCATACCTTAAGTGATATGGAAACAAAGACAAATATTAAGCACTAAAAACTTGTTTACGTCATAAGTTTTAGATTAATGAGTTTATGCTTTGTAATTATCAAAACATAGAGACATTGTTAATATGCTAACAATGTTTTAAGACATTGTTTATGTCAACAATCTCCCCCTTTTTGATGATTACAAAACCTTAAACTCATTAGGTCTAAAAATTAATTTTTAGACAATTATAATTAGAGATTAACATTTTCTTCTCCCCCTTTTTGTAAAATCAAAAAGGTTAATGCTCCCCCTTGATGTATGCTCCCCCTCATTTGAGAGCACCAAGGGAATGAGCTATGGAAATCTTGGCTACACAAAATATTAGAAGAGAACAAGGCACAAATACATGCAAGGCAATAATTATGCAAATAAAAATAAATTCATTCAAGCATCATAGAAAGCATTACAACATTTAATATGCTTAAGGCATATTGAACATAATAAAACAAAAGAAAAGACATAGTCCTATATTGCCTAAAAGAGCACTTGGACTTGCTTGCAACCCATGGTTGATTGTTTTATTTGCTTGAAGGATAACATAAGCATAAAGCTTAGTTGTTAGATGGAGAAGGATATGGAGTGGGGTATGGAGCGGAAGAGGTGGACCTTACGATATTGTATCGTGTTAAGGGTGGTATGGGATGAGGTCGAGTGAGTAGATATTCAATCCAAGAAATATCTTCACTCAAGTATAGGATTTGTTTTTGAAGGAAGATGCAACAAGGGCAATAGTGAGTGTGGTTTGTAACTTGATCCAAGTTGAGAGAGTGAGGAAGACAATTGTTGTAGGGTGATGATGGAGGTTGCCCTTTGTTGCGTTGTGCAAGATGCATGGCATTGAGATCACAAAGATCATGGATTTATGATATTTCATCACGGAACTTTTGCTTTTCCGTGGCAATGCGGAGAAAGTCATTGTGTTGATATGGATGGGTTGGGTTTGTGTAGTTGGAATTGTAGTGAGATGGTTGATCAAACTTGTATGGATCATTACAAATGGTTGGAGGATGAGATGAGTGATTTGGCATGAAGGAAGATGTTTGGCCAATGTTGTATGGTTTGTAGAGAGGATCAAATGAATGTCCTTGTGAATTTGGCTTAACCGCTTCTAGGTGAGAGGTTTTGGGATCCTCTTGAAAATGGGCACAAAGGCAAACACTAAACATGATATCAGGTCTACTTGCCGTCAAGTATAGTAGACTACCTATCATTCCTCTATACTTGGTGTTATCTACGGACTCACCTTCATCATCCTTTGTGAGCTTTACTTCCGTAGACATGGGAGTTTTCAAGGGTTTTGAGTCTTCTAGGCCAAATTTCTTAACCATTTCCTTAATGTACTTAGATTGGTTAAAAAATATTCCATCTTCTAATTGTTTTATTTGTAGTCCTAGGAAGAAGTTAAGTTCACCCATCATACTCATCTCAAACTCATCATGCATGATTTTGGCAAATTTATCACACATGTCTTGACAAGTCGATCCAAATATAATGTCATCAACATATATTTGGACAATGATGAGATTTGGGTCTTTCCTTTTAGTGAAAAGAGTGTTATCTACCATTCCCATGGAATAATCATGTTTAATAAGAAAAGCTTTTAATCGATCATACCAAGCTTTGGGAGCTTGTTTGAGTCCATACAAAGCTTTCTTTAACTTATAAACATAATCAGGTTTTGCGAAGTCAATGAATCCTGGAGGTTGTGCCACATATACCTGCTCATTGATAATACTGTTAAGGAATACACTTTTCACGTCCATTTGGAATAACTTAAAGTCTAGAGCGCATGCATAGGCAAGTAGTATCCTAATTGATTCTAATCTAGCTACGGGGGCATAAGTTTCGTCATAATCAATTCCTTCTTGTTGATTATAACCTTGGGCAACTAACCTAGCTTTATTCCTAGTAACTACTCCATTTTCATCTAATTTGTTCCTATATACCCATTTAGTTCCTATGATGGTCATATCCATTGGATTTGGGACTAATTCCCAAACATCATTTGCCTTAAATTGATTTAGTTCTTCTTGCATAGCTATAACCCAACTTTCATCTTTTAAAGCCTCATTAATATTCTTAGGTTTTATTGCTGAGAGGAAACAAAAGAAATTGTTTTTATCTTGGGCTTGTGACCTAAGGGTTCTTTGGTTAAGATGTCATATTATATTATTTAATGGATGTGATCTAGATTCCTTAACATTAACAATTTCGTTGTTTCCTAATTGAATGTCTTCATTATCATTTCCTATGGGTTTTGTTTTACTAACCTCAATAGCTTCATCTTCGACTAAGTCATCATCTTCTAAAGGTAATGTTTTAGGAGGTGGTGGTGTTTCATCAAAAGTTACATTTAGTGATTCTTCTACTTTCATGGAGTGTTTGTTAAGTATTATATATGCTTTACTATTTTGTGAGTATCCTAAAAATATTCCTTCATATGATTTTGGATCAAACTTAGTAAGATAATCCTTAGTGTTTAGAATATAACATTTACTTCCAAATACCCTAAAGTAGCTTAAGTTTGGTTTTCTACCTCTTAGTAACTCATAAGGAGTTTTTCCTAGAATTCTCCTAATTGATACCCTATTTAAAATATAAGTTGATGTATCTACGGCATGACACCAAAATTTTTGTGGGATGGATTGTTCATTTAACATTGTTCTACTCATTTCTTGTAGTGACCTATTTTTTCTTTCTACTACGCCATTTGATTGAGGAGTACGAGGAGCGGAGAAATTGTGAGATATTCCATTTAACTCACAATATTTTCCGAATTGTACTTCGTTATCAAATTCCCTACCATGGTCCGTTCTAATGGCAACTATTGTGCATCCTAATTTATTTTGAATCATTTTACTAAATATTTCGAATTTTTCAAAGGCTTGGGTTTTGTCACTTAAAAACCTAGTCAATGTGTATCGTGAGTAGTCATCTACTATTACTAAGGTATATTTGTTTCCTCCATAGCTCCGCACAGCGGATGGACCGAAAAGATCCATGTGCAATAATTTTAGGCACCTAGTAGTGGATACTATATTCTTAGCTTTGTGACTAGCATGAGCTTGTTTTCCAATTTTACATGCATCACAAAAATGCTTGTCATATTTTAGATTAGGCAAATTTCTAACTAATTCCTTAGAGGCCAAAGATTGTATTTGTTGCATGTTAGCATGTCCTAATCTCCTATGCCACAATATAGAGTTTTCATAGGGTCGTTAGGCATATCCTATCCTCAGGCTTGTTTCCTAGTTTCATAACATATATGCCACCTTTCCTAATTCCCCTACCTATAATTTGTCCATTCTTAACTATTTTGCTATCCTCTTCGGTAAATGTGACTCTACATTTATTATCACATATTTGTCCTACACTAAGCAAGTTATATGTTAAATTATTTACATGCTCTACATTTTCAATGGTAAGTGAGTCTTGAGAAATCGTACCTTTGTCAATGATTTTTCCACGTAAGTCACTACCAAAAATAACGTTACCTCCATTGTATGCCTTGTATGTAGAGAATAGCTTGCGGTTCCCCGTCATGTGCCTCGAACATCCGCTATCTTTGATCCATTCGTCATGTTTCAAGTCAATTCCTAAACATATTTCGTCGGTTTCTTTTGCCATAAAACACTTTTCGTCTCTTGGATTTTCAACTTCTTCTTTGTCACTATCACTCCATGTTCCACTAACAAAAGCGCCTTGATTTTCATAACCCGGTGGCTTTAGACATTTGCCAATGAGATGATTTGGACTTCCACATCTAAAGTACTTTCTTTTCCCGTAGTTTTCACTTCTATTTCTTTGGAATGCTTTTCTTTCATCTCGTGATGATCTAGTGAATCTTCCTCGTCTCTTCTTGAATTCTCTTACGGCCATTGCATATTCTTCGTCTTCACTTTCGTCACTTGAATCATCATCATCACTAGGTTCCTTTTTGGCTTTTAGAGCAATGGATTTGGTTTGTTCTTTCTTGACTTTGACCGTTTCCGAATCTCTTCTTATGATTTCTTCATGAACCTTCAAGTTGCCAATTAGTTCATCTAGTGATAACGTCATCAAGTTCTTTGATTCTTCAATTGCCGTGACCTTAGCTCGCCATTTTGGATGCAATGCCCTAAGAAATTTCCTAACACAATTTTTACTAGAAAATGTCTCATCAAGTGCTTTTAAACTTGTGATAATAGTGTTAAACTTAGCAAAAGCATTATCAATTGATTCCTCTTCCGGAATCGTAAATTGTTCATATTGTTGTACAAGAAGATCTATTTTATTATCTTTGACTTGGCTATTACCTTGGTGAGTGATTAGTAAAGAATCCCAAATTTCTTTGGCGGTTTTACACATAAAAATTCTTTCATACTCTTTGCGTGGTAACGCATTATAAATAACCATTTTAGCCTCATTATTTTTTGCTAATTTCTTTTTTAAATCATCATTTTGTTCTGCGAAAGATACAATTTCATTCATTGTAGTTTCAACATTATACTGAATAGGAGGAAAATCACCAAAGGTAATAATATGCCAAAGATCAAGATCTTTTGATTTCACATACGTTTCGAATCTATTTTTCCAATATAAAAATCCATCACTTTCAAATAGTGGTGGTCTTTGCATAGATTGCCCTTCTAAATATTTTTCAGATTCCATAGATCGTTACAAATTTTAAAATACAGTATATTTTAAAAATCTTGCTAGACCTGGCTCTTTATACCAATTGTGGAAAACTAGAAGGGGGGTTGAATAGTTTTACGTCTTTTTAATTTGTTATAAAAGATAGTTTTAGTGTTTTCTTAGCTTTTAAAAACTTAGATTCGTTAATATGTGATCTCAAGTCTTGCACAATATAAACAACTATCAATAAATAATATATAACAATGATAAGTAATGAAATAAATAAGAGATGGAAAGATCGAACCGTGAGACAAGAGATTTATAGTGGTTCGGCTACAAGGACACCTTCCTTGCCCTACTCCACTCCCCGAGCACCTAACTCGAGAGTTTTCTTCACTATATCAACAAGCTCCCTTATGGCGGAGAAAACCTTACACACCAATATACACACCACAACTTCTTCACACCTAAGTCACAACTTCTTCAAATCAATCAACTTCACAACTAACTACTCCACTCCTATCTTCTTCACACCAATTCACTTCACAACTAACTACTCCACACCTAGCTTCTTCACTACAATCTAATCCCTAACTTTTCTTCTTCACACCAAGCAACTAACTAATCACACAATCTATATATCTAGCACAACTATCTACAATCAAATATTCACAACAATCTTCACAAAGAATAATGTAAATAATCTTGATGATGTACCAACAACATATATGTGGAGATCACAACAAGTTGTAATACTTCTTGTCTTGGGGGATAGAAGTATTCTTCTCTTGCACTTGAGAGGATGATGTTTGAATCACTTTGAAACAAAGGATTATGTACTTATGATCAAAGGATTAAGAGAAAGGAAATGTGGATCTAGAACAGAAAGTTTAGGAGTGCAAAAGGTGTGAAAATTCTGTGGGATGAACCAGTATTTATAGGGGAGAAAAATACTGTTCTGGAGCATGGCCGGTCCCCTTAATAATTAAGGGGGCCGCCTAAGGAATTAAGGGGGCCGCCCCTTCAGAACGTTGGTTTTTCTTGTCTTTTAGTGGGAAATATTTTTCTGGATAAAATTTGCCATTTTTGGTTGGAAATTTGAAATCATATATTTATAATGAATTAAACATATTCTTTTAATTCCAAAAGTAATTTTGTAAAAGATATAAAATGTTTAATACATTTTATAAAAATTCTAGTGATTAGAAAAATTTTCTTTAATAATAAAATGCAATAAACCCTTTGTTTATTCATACCTTAAGTGATATGGAAACAAAGACAAATTTTAAGCACTAAAAACTTGTTTACGTCATAAGTTTTAGATTAATGAGTTTATGCTTTGTAATTATCAAAACATAGAGACATTGTTAATATGCTAACAATGTTTTAAGACATTATTTATGTCAACAAGGTGGTCGGGGAGCGGAGTAGGGCAAGGAAGGTGTCCTTGTAGCCGAACCACTATAAATCTCTTGTCTCGCGGTTCGATCTTTCCATCTCTTATTTATTTCCTTACTTATCATTTCTATATCTTACTTATTGATAGTCGTTTATATTGTGCAAGACTTGAGATCACATATTATCGAATCTAAATTTTATAAACTAAGAAAACACTAAAACTATTTTTAAACGAATAAAAAGGACATAAAACTATTTAACCCCCCCTTCTAGTTTTCCATAGAAAGCAAGTAAAAATCTCGGGTTTTGGAAGAATGGGCGGAATTAGTTGCAACTCAACTAACCCAAATAACTACGAATGCAATAAAAATAAAATAAAATGACACGAAAGTAAATGTGGAGAAGAACAATAATAAGAAAAATGTGTTTACTTAGATTTCACTACTCCCTAGCTATCTTTTACTAGTTGATTAGTTTGTTACAATTGTATGGATGACATGTTATATTCCTTAATACCATTCGTAGGGCCGTGTACGATCTTCCCTAACTCTATAAGCTCCTACCTCTTCCTATGTCGAGCCGATAACTAGCTCCTAACATGGCTTCCTTAGTAGTTACTTATGCATTAAATATAACCAATTAATCATAGTACACATCCGATTCATGTTTCTCAAGACGTTCAAGCATGTTACCAATTGGAAGTCTGCAAGTTTTCTTAAGCCTAATATCGATATCATTCATCCACAACAATTATAAACAAACAACCAACCAATAATCAATAACTAGGTTTCATTACATCTAAGCAAGCACAAAGAAAACCTAGCCTAGCATGTTAAAGTAAAGACAAGCATAAGATAGAATCAAACAACACATAGATATATTGAATGGTTATTGGAAAACTTATCTTCAATCAAACATGGATGAAACAAGGGTTTGGAACCCTTAAAAGTAAGGTAAAATTCGTGTTAGGGTTTTCCAAAACTATCCCAAAGTTCTCCTCCCTTACAAATGAAAAATAGAAAACTATATATAGATTTTTGGGTCTGACGGCGTCACGTGTAAATCCTGACGCCGTCAACTCGCCGCCAAAGAAACTCTCATATTGCCTAGATCCACATTGGACGCCGTCGTGTATTATTCTTCTCATGGCCGTCAAGAGTAAATTACACGTGACGGCTTGGTGACGCCGTTACGTGTTAAAGTCCAAAAACATTCTGGCGAGTCTCGTTATATCTTTTTATCCACCTCTTTGCCATAACGTGACGCCGTCACCTCCAAAGCGTGACACCGTCAAGCACTGTTTCCAGCTTGATTTGGAGACTTTGCCGTTTTCTTAACTTTTTCGCTCCAAAAACGTCCAAAATGCTTCCTTTTCCAGATTTCTTCTCCAAGATACCTAAAACGACAAAAGGAACGATTTAGGGTAATAATTGATCAAATAATCTCGAATTTAAGCTTAAATGACCCCTAAAAGCGGTACACTTTTTGCCTTATCAATGAAGCAAATACATTACTCCTCATTCTCTTCCTGAAGACGTTTGAGTGATTCTGGCATTAGACTCTTCATTCCAAGTCGCGGGAGAATGAACTGAAACCACTCTCTCGGAAGTGCTTTTGAAAAGATGTCTGCCAGCTGATACTCAGTCCTCACGAAGTAAAGTTCCACCATAACCTTTTGGAGAATCTGTTTCGCTAGAAGAAACTTTGACAGAGTATCGTACCATGCCCTAGGCCCCTGCTTTAGGCCACAGAGAGCCTTTTTCAAACGATAGACATGGGTAGGACGATTAGTAACTACAAATCCTTCTGGTTGACTAACATAGACTACATCATTCAGCTCAACATTTAAGAATGCATTCTTCACATCCATTTGATAGACCTTCAGGTTTTGGCTGGCAGTATTAGCGAGGAAGATTCCGATGGCCTCTAATTGAGCAACCGGTGCAAGTGATTCCTCAAAGTCTATGCCCTCTTCTTGACGATATCCCTTTGCAACTAGTCGTGCCTTATTTTTCATAATGTCACCATGCTCATCAAGTTTCACCTATGAAGATCTACTTAAGAGCTATAATCATTGCACAGTCTGGAGGTGGTACCAATTCCTATACTTCAAGTTAATCGAACTCGTGAATCTCTTCTTGCATCACATTAAACCTACAGTCTTCAGAGATAGCATTATTGAAATCTTTTGGGTTCGGTTTTGGATAGCACGAAATTATAAAAGCACCACAAGGCATCGGTGGCAAATTGCCTTCGTGTGAACACCGGTTGAGAGGGATTCCCAAACATGTTATCAATCGGATGATCATTGGTCCATTTTGAGAGATGTTCATGTGGTTGAGGGTAGGGAACTGATGTAGCCGTGTTAAGATCTCCTGAAGAATCTAACGTTTTGTTGAGTTTAACTTGCAATTTCTTGATAAGTTTTATGATAATCTCTAAAGTCCCATCCTTGGATCTCAAAAACTTTACCCATGTTAACTGAGAGTAATCGTCAACAATCACTAAAGCGTATCTCTTCCCATTGATACTAGGGGTGTTCATCGGTTCGGTTATCGGTTAATCGGTTTATTCGGTTCGGATTGTTCGGTTAAAAAATTTTTTGGGTTCATAACCGAAAACCGAACAGAAAATATCTATGACCGAATCGAACCGAGAACCGAACCGAAGTTCGGTTCGATTATGGGTCAAAACCAAAAACCGAATTTTATATTTGAATTACACTATTTATATATTTTCTTTAATTTAATTATATATTTTTTTGGGAAAAAAATATTTCAAGCATAAAAAGTATTTTTTATATTAGTATAAAATTTTAATGGACATTATATATATATATATATATATATATATATATATATATATATATATATATATATATATATATATATATATATATATATACATATATATATATATATATATATATATATATATATATATATATATATATATATATATATATATATATATATTGGAAAAATGGTCTAACTGTAAAAGTTGAGTATTGAAAGTCAAATGTGAGAGAAAATTAATGTAATTAATACTCTAATTAAAATACCCCATTACTTAAAAGTACAATAATTTATTCAAATTGTACAACCAATTAAAAACATATCTATCAAATTAAATACAACCAATTAAAACACAAACCGGGTTGACCCGGTAATTTGACCCATTTTCGACCCAACATAACAAGTTGACCCGGTTTAAATCGACCCATTTTTCGACCGGAGCGGCTCAACCGGTTGAACTACCCGGGTCGAACCGGGTTTCAAAACATTATCCATTACTTAAAAATACAATGATTTATTCACATTGTACAACCAAATAAAAACATGTCTACCAAATTAAATACAACCAATTAAAACACAAACCGGGTTGACCCGGGATGCTTCAAACCCGGCGGATTGACCCGGTTTAATTTGACCCGTTTTCGACCCAACCTAGCAAGTTGACCCGGTTTAAATTGACCCATTTTTCGACCGGAACGGTTCAACCGGTCGAACCGGGTTTCAAAACATTATCCTTTACTTAAAAGTACAATGATTTATTCACATTGTACAACCAATTAAAAAAATATATACCAAATTAAATACAACCAATTAAAACACAAACCGGGTTGACCCGGGATGCTTCAAACCTGGCGGATTGACCCGGTTTAATTTGACCCGTTTTCGACCCAACCTAGCAAGTAGACCCGGCTTTAATCTACCTATTTTTCAACCGGAACGGTTCAACCGGTTGAACCAGCCGGGTCGAACCGGGTTTCAAAATATTATTTTTCGTTTATAACCTATAAACTTTTTTTTTATCAATAAACTATTTGTCCCTATAAAATCTCGTTGCTATGCACGGGTACTCGTCTAGTATATATATATATATATATATATATATATATATATATATATATATATATATATATATATATATACTACCTTATAATGTATTTAGGACATCTATATTTAGAAGTCTTAGAATGTTTAAGACCAAAAACATTTCTTTAATAAGAAAGATGCATATACACCACTTTAATGCACATAATTTTCAGACTTACAAGACAAAAAGCATAGTGTACATCACTTTAATGCACATATTAAAAAAAACCACATTAATGATATTTAATATAGTCAATTAATTAATTGGTCAATAAATACAATTAATACAATTATTAAAACACCCCTTACATCACAAATACAAAGTATCAAGCATATTGTACAACCAAATTAAACACAATTCCTACATTAAATGTCACTAATAAAAATAATAAAACACATTATACAAATATTCAGGCCCGAACGGGCAACGGGCCAAATGGGCTTGAGCCCAAATGGGTACGGGCCAAACAGGCTCGAGCCCGAACGGGCACGGCCTAAACGAAATTCTTGATATCCGTAAATTTATTGTCAAAAAGAATATAATAAACTAAAATACATGATTCACCGGAAAATTTAATTTCTGGGTACCCGCCGCTGCAATGCGCGGGTACCCTGCTAGTATATATATATATATATAAAATGAGAACTTTCTTAAAGTTGTAAAAATGAGAACCAACCAAAATCTCACAAATGACACTCAACTTAAAAGAAAATAAAAACATACTTAATTACAACTAAAATTGTTAAAGATTTGATGGGTTTTCTTATGAAAATTGACGTAAACTAAGTGATACACTTTGATTCAACGTGTATTGTGTATCAATGTTTAGTATTGTGTATCAAGTTTTTAGTGGTTGTTGTGTATTAGGTGTATCAATTTGTGTATAAGAAATTAGTTTTTTGAGATTTTAATGTATATGTATCAAAAATTTAATTGTGTATCAGTAATCCGTTTCTCATGTATGAGTTGGTTATTAGTCGATTTAATGTTAACTTGTATTAATATATAATATTTTGGTGTATATTTGCTAAAATGGTTATGTATCAATGTTTGAATGGTATTTTAAAATAGTTCTCATTTTTACAACTTTAAGAAAGTTCTCACATTAACCTTCCCCTATATATATATATATATATATATATATATATATATATATATATATATATATATATATATATATATATATATATATATATATATATATATTTATTTATTTATTTATTTATTTATTTATATAAATTCGGTTTTCGGTTCGATTTTCGGTTCAGATAGCCAAACCCATATCCAAACCGAAAACCGAATTTTTAATTCGGTTCGGTTCGGTTTTGACAAATTCGGTTCGGTTCGGTTCGGTTTTTTTTGTTTTGGGTCGGTTTGGTTTTTTTTTCGGTTTGGTTCGGTTCGGTTTTCAGTTTATTACCCGTACCATGAAAACCCCTAATTAATACTTTGTACTCTTATTGGTCCGCATAGATCCATATGAAGGGTGTGAAGGACTTCCATAATGGAGTTGACAGTTTTGGGTTTGTGAGTGTGCTTCTTGCTTTTGCCCAATTGACAAGCGGAAGAAAGGTGGTCTTTTTCATACTTCAATTTGGGCAGGCCTCGAACAAGATCTTTGCGAGTAAGTTCATTAATGGTGCCGAAGTTTAAGTGGTTCAGATGACGGTGCCAAAGCCATGATTTGTTCTTTGAGGTCTTAGAGAGCAAGCAAATAGGAGAGGACCTCATTGTCACAACTCACCATTTCAGGTCATTTCGGGAACTTTGGAAAAACACTATTCATAAATCACTATTCATCAAAACACTATTCATCGTTTTCGAGGTCAGTTTGATATTCTAAGAAACATTTGGGAAATTTACTATTCACTGAACACTATTCATTTCCGGAAAAGTTTTCACTATTCACTTGCATTACTCGTTTCATCGTAAATTTAGTTTACGGGTATTCAAATTCACGTAACCGGATTGGTTTAGGTGCGAATTCATTTCATTAGTGTTAAGAACACTGCATACGGACTGGAGATAGTCTGCATATCATCATAACAGCATTTTCATGTTATACCACTCTCAGGATTTTCAAATTTATATATTTGATACATTTAACGTTTTTACGTATAAGTATTTATAGTAAACGTTAACACCCGGTTTATACACGACGAATATATCTAAATATTCCCACAATGGTCCCGACATATTTTTATATCCATTTTAACATCATAAAAGTTATAACATTCAGTTACCCAGTATTTTGGAAATTTATTTTATTTATAACGTACGCGTATGAATATAACGACGGTTTTCGTGAAAACTAAACATTAATCACCCGATCACTCAGTAAATGTACCCAACATATTTTTAATATGTTTTTAACATTATTATAACATTATTTTCATCCCGGTTAACTTTGTGAACGTTTATTGCTATTAAACCCGGTACCCCGATTTTAACGAATAACACGTAATAACACTTAACGCTACACTAGATTTCTAATTAAATACCAAGTACCCCTACCCCCCCCCCCCTTCTACCCTTGAAAAACCGGCCATATGAACACCCTTTTAACCCTATGCATTAACTCCTAAGTATTAAACTAATAAACCCTTAAAAACCTTACTTTACTAAAAATCTTGAATCATAATCCACACTTTTTTAGAAAGATCAAAAGTTATCTCATCTCTTCCTTCCTCTCTTGCAAACCCACGACCAAACCACCATATATAGATCAAGTGATCATTTTTCAAAAGTTATAACACTAAACTTGTTCCTTTTACTTGCCTAATCAAGAATCAATCAAGAAAAATACAAGAAATCCAAGCATAATCATCATCTAATCATCTCATTTTATCAAGTAAGTTATCAACTTTATTTTTACATGAAACATCTTATATTTACTTGTATTACATGATTTCCATGCTAAAAACCATGTACAACTAGCTATACCACCATTTATTTTGTCTAAAATGAAACATACAAACCCTAACTTTTTATTTATGAATCCCCTTGCTATAATAACTTGGTTAGGAGTCCATGGCACCCTAAGAAGGTGTATGGTAGGATTAGATTAGCTATGTGGTGATTACAAGAGGTTTGGTGATGGTAGAAATTAGTTATAAACCTTGAAAACTTGATTTGGAACCTATTTTAGACATGCTGTCCCATTTTGTGAAAACCTGGAAAATCAGTAAACACCAAGGGAACTTTGGCAAAATTTTTAGAAAATACTTTCAAAAACGAATCCGTAGGCGAAAGAACGGATTAAAAAGAGTTTATAACGAAGAAGTTATGATTTTTGCAAGATTGTTGACGAAAAGTATTTTTCTGAAAATGTTTGCTGTTGGACGTTTTTCATTGGACAAAAAGAGACATTAGACGTAACCCGGAGGAGCCGAGCTTTCCAAAATATATTACTACATACTAAGACGTAACCGTGGACATAAAGAACAAGTAAAACGGACAAGTAACGACAAAGATATTCACGTTTGAATATCGGCTAAAACCATTTTTATTTGACAGCTTTTAATAAATATGGACACTAAAACTACGAAGTACTTTTATAAGCTAGAAATAAAATTAAGTACCAAGCTTTATAACTAATGTAGTATTAGTTATTACAAGTATATTTTCATCATTTCAAGGATTACAACTCGAGTATTTCAACACTAACATGGAAACATACGATATATATATATAAGTATATATATATTACAACTAGCTTATTATATTTTCTAATAGCAATATTTTTCCAAATTCTTGGATTATATATTTTGATAACACAAGTGTTTTTCCAAAGAGTAGAGTGGTATAGAAACATGAGCATGGACATTCATAACATCATTTGGTGATCTAAATGAGATCATTCATCATTCATTTTAGGTTGCGGCAGATAACCGTGCATTGTTGTTCTTAACATTCCGTTGCATTGTACTATTACTTCGAGGTGAGTCATAGCCCCTACTCTTTTAATTGTTCTATCAACTCTTTGGGGGAGATACATGCTACTACTTGCTTACTTGTACGGATTCACATAACATTATACTTGATTACATTATACTTGATTTCATTATTCTTGATTACATACATACATGATTGATACATGCACACATACTTACTATTATACTTTGGGAAATGGCACCCAGTAATCATACACACATACAGATTTCCAATGGCCCCAGATTAAGTTGCTGGACACAACCATTGAGACATACATACAAACATGAGGTCTTCGGAGATGAAGTGTAGACTCACTACTAATTGCTTAACTGTTGTTATGAACTTATATATAACTTAATCCTATTATATTGTAGCAGTGGGTTGTAAACACACAGGTTACAAGTCTCTTATGGCGGGACTTGCAACTGAGTGGATTTACGATGCCTTTGCTGAGTGAACATTCTTTATAGACTTTTCATCTGTATTAAGGCAAACTCTATGAACTCACCAACCTTTGTGTTGACACTTTTAAGCATGTTTATCTCAGGTTAGGAAGGCGATAGCAGGTATGTGGAGCTGAGAGTCTTAGGGCATGCTTTTGGAGACTTTCACTTTTATCGTTTACCATTCGATACACTTTAAAAACTTATGTATCATTCTACTTTGGGATCTTTGTTTTGTAAACTATGACTTTTATCTATTCGAATGGTAACTTCTCAAAAACGTCTCATTTAGAGGTCGTTTTCTATATCTTGTACTTTGTGCCCTGAAGTAGCATCCCTATGACACAGTCTTCCGCTGCGGTATTTTGGGGGTGTTACAGATTGGTACCAGAGCCTTGGTTATAGAGAACTAGGTTGTTTTAGAGTCTAGACTATAACTACATACATGTAGACTCTCCTCCCTATCGCCTTGCACTTTACATACACTTACGCTTGCTGGTAATTTATTTATTTTTAGACCTACGCTATTAGATACTTTGTAGAAACCGTTAGAAACTAGACTTCCCGGTGACTTTAACACTTAAGGGAGAATCCTTTGTTCCTTTGTACTAAGCGTGACATTCCCTAAATGCCCATTTAAGCAACGTCTACCACTGAGATATGTGTGCCTGGTGATATGTACACTTGTGAAAGGAAACATTTATAATTGTGGTGGCCAACATAATTATAAGTGCTTCACGACACACGTGGACATATGACTATGCAGATGTAGATCGGTGTTGGCACAACTTAGGAAACAACTGGTAGCACGGTATTATATATGAGGATGTGAAGTATAGACTTTGGTTAATCAACGGTTTTCCCTCATCTCTGACGTTCACTAAATGTCCTTCCTCTCAGGAAATCATGGCACCAAAGAGAGTGACTCGTAGCTCTGTTCGAGGAGGCGCAACACCAAGGGGTGGAAGGACTGGTGGACGTGGAGGTAGAGGAGGTAGAGGAGCTGCTAATGACACTAGTAACCCAAGTAACGATGGTGGAAGAACTGGTGGACGTGGAGGTAGAGGAGGTGGTCACGGAGTTGAAAACAATGATAATAACGACGGTGGAAATACTGATTTTGAAGCCATCATCGCTCGACAACTTGAAAACTTTCTCCCCACTATTGTCACTCAAGTTGGCGATCATATGAATAACTTGGCAAACCATGAAAGCGGAATTAACAACACCAATGGTATAGGCCAGAATGGTAATGGCAATAACATCATTAGGACTGGATGTACGTATAAGGAATTTACGTCATGCAAGCCAATTGATTTCAATGGTGTAGCAGGCGCGTTGGCGTATACTCGATGGGTTGAAAAGATGGAGACGGTGATTGACATTAGTAACTGTGCAGCACATCAAATGGTGAAGTATTCCATGTGCTTACTATCAGGAAAGGCATTGACATGGTGGAATACGCAGATTCAAGCTAGGGGTAGAGCGGCAGCTGTAGGTATGACATGGGACGATTTTAAGGCATTATTGAAAGAGGAATACTGCCCGGATAACGAGATGCAGAAGCTGGAGGATGAACTCTATCATCACTCTATGATAGGGGCTGGACATGCAGCCTACACAGATCGATTCCATGAATTAGCCAGACTAGTTCCACACCAAGTTACCCCTGAGTCCAAGAGGATCGAGAGGTACATATATGGTCTTGTCCCAGAAATTCGTGGGACTGTGAAAACAACTGAGCCTTCTACAATTCAGAGTGCAATATTGAGAGCAGGGACTCTGACAGATGAGATGGTTAGAAATGGAAGCTTGAGGAACAGTGATAAAAGGAAGGGAACAAGCGAGTTAAACAAGCAAATGGGCACAATAGCTGACAACAAAAGGGCAAGGACCTTTGCGGCAACTAATTCTAGTCAGAAAGAGTATTTAGGCCCGCATCCTAAATGTACGAAGTGTAACTTTCATCATCAAAAGATTGCGCCCTGCCGTGTGTGTGCATTTTGCAGACAGTCTAGTCATTTTACAAACCAGTGTAGAGAACTAGCAAATGTGGGCAATATGACGAACAACCAAAGGACATGCTATGAATGTAACAGCCCGGATCACTTTCGGAACAACTGTCCTAAGTTGAAAAGAAATCTTAACCAAGGAGGCAATCGTCCAAACTTAGCAGCAGCAATTGAAGGGCCACGAGATGAGGCCAATGAGATTCCACCCGCAATTGGCAGAGCTTACTTCTTAGGAAATCCTATCACTCAACATGTCCGCGGTAGCACAACGGGTACATTCTCTTGAACAACTATCGTATTTTAGTAGCACTTAAGTCTTAATATAGGACCTATACACAACATTGACTAATCTGAGACCTAGCAGCATTAACCCTAGTCATACTAACATTAGTAATTTGATTAGTGTAAGCAATTCCAAAGTCGAGCCAATCTTTCAAAAGATCTTTTTCAAGGATGTTGAATCCAGACCTTGATTTTTAGCTTGGTTCTAGTGACTGTTCTTGTTTGATTGGGTTGCGAAAATCAAGCTAAAAGTTAAAGTCATCACTCAAACCGATTTAGCCTAATCTCATGACTGTTCTTGTTTGATTGGGTTGTGGGATTAAGTGAAAATCGGTTACCTAAAGGATTAACCTAAAGGAGGTCTTTTGAGGATTATGCTCGGGATTGGGAAGGTTTGCCTCATCAAGTCTGACCACGAGAACATACCTAGTTGGATAGAAACCCACATACATAAGCTTTGACACATTTAACTGATTAACATTAACTGAACTTCGGGACGAAGTTCTTTTTAGAGGGGAAGACTGTCACAACTCACCATTTCAGGTCATTTCGGGAACTTTGGAAAACACTATTCATAAATCACTATTCATCAAAACACTATTCATCATTTTACTATTCATCATTTTCAAGGTCAGTTTGATATTCTAAGAAACATTTGGGAAATTTACTATTCACTGAACACTATTCATTTCCGGAAAAGTTTTCACTATTCACTTGCATTACTCATTTCATCGTAAATTTAGTTTACGGGTATTCAAATTCGCGTAACCGGATTGGTTTAGGTGCGAATTCATTTCATTAGTGTTAAGAACACTGCATACGGACTGGAGATAGTCTGCATATCATTATAACAGCATTTTCATGTTATACCACTATCAGGATTTTCAAATTTATATATTTGATACATTTAACGTTTTTACGTATAAGTATTTATAGTAAACGTTAACACCCGGTTTATACACGACGAATATATCTAAATATTCCCACAATGGTCCCGACATATTTTTATATCCATTTTAACATCATAAAAGTTATAACATTCAGTTACCCAGTATTTTGGAAATTTATTTTATTTATAACGTACGCGTATGAATATAACGACGGTTTTCGTGAAAACTAAACATTAATCACCCGATCACTCAGTAAATGTACCCAACATATTTTTAATATGTTTTTAACATTATTATAACATTATTTTCATCCCGGTTAACTTTGTGAACGTTTATTGCTATTAAACCCGGTACCCGATTTTAACGAATAACACGTAATAACACTTAACGCTACACTAGATTTCTAATTAAATACCAAGTACCCCTACCCCCCCCCCCCCCCTTCTACCCTTGAAAAACCGGCCATATGAACACCCTTTTAACCCTATGCATTAACTCCTAAGTATTAAACTAATAAACCCTTAAAAACCTTACTTTACTAAAAATCTTGAATCATAATCCACACTTTTTTAGAAAGATCAAAAGTTATCTCATCTCTTCCTTCCTCTCTTGCAAACCCACGACCAAACCACCATATATAGATCAAGTGATCATTTTTCAAAAGTTATAACACTAAACTTGTTCCTTTTACTTGCCTAATCAAGAATCAATCAAGAAAAATACAAGAAATCCAAGCATAATCATCATCTAATCATCTCATTTTATCAAGTAAGTTATCAACTTTATTTTTACATGAAACATCTTATATTTACTTGTATTACATGATTTCCATGCTAAAAACCATGTACAACTAGCTATACCACCATTTATTTTGTCTAAAATGAAACATACAAACCCTAACTTTTTATTTATGAATCCCCTTGCTATAATAACTTGGTTAGGAGTCCATGGCACCCTAAGAAGGTGTATGGTAGGATTAGATTAGCTATGTGGTGATTACAAGAGGTTTGGTGATGGTAGAAATTAGTTATAAACCTTGAAAACTTGATTTGGAACCTATTTTAGACATGCTGTCCCATTTTGTGAAAACCTGGAAAATCAGTAAACACCAAGGGAACTTTGGCAAAATTTTTAGAAAATACTTTCAAAAACGAATCCGTAGGCGAAAGAACGGATTAAAAAGAGTTTATAACGAAGAAGTTATGATTTTTGCAAGATTGTTGACGAAAAGTATTTTTCTGAAAATGTTTGCTGTTGGACGTTTTTCATTGGACAAAAAGACACTTTAGACGTAACCCGGAGGAGCCGAGCTTTCCAAAATATATTACTACATACTAAGACGTAACCGTGGACATAAAGAACAAGTAAAACGGACAAGTAACGACAAAGATATTCACGTTTGAATATCGGCTAAAACCATTTTTATTTGACAGCTTTTAATAAATATGGACACTAAAACTACGAAGTACTTTTATAAGCTAGAAATAAAATTAAGTACCAAGCTTTATAACTAATGTAGTATTAGTTATTACAAGTATATTTTCATCATTTCAAGGATTACAACTCGAGTATTTCAACACTAACATGGAAACATACGATATATATATATAAGTATATATATATTACAACTAGCTTATTATATTTTCTAATAGCAATATTTTTCCAAATTCTTGGATTATATATTTTGATAACACAAGTGTTTTTCCAAAGAGTAGAGTGGTATAGAAACATGAGCATGGACATTCATAACATCATTTGGTGATCTAAATGAGATCATTCATCATTCATTTTAGGTTGCGGCAGATAACCGTGCATTGTTGTTCTTAACATTCCGTTGCATTGTACTATTACTTCGAGGTGAGTCATAGCCCCTACTCTTTTAATTGTTCTATCAACTCTTTGGGGGAGATACATGCTACTACTTGCTTACTTGTACGGATTCACATAACATTATACTTGATTACATTATACTTGATTTCATTATTCTTGATTACATACATACATGATTGATACATGCACACATACTTACTATTATACTTTGGGAAATGGCACCCAGTAATCATACACACATACAGATTTCCAATGGCCCCAGATTAAGTTGCTGGACACAACCATTGAGACATACATACAAACATGAGGTCTTCGGAGATGAAGTGTAGACTCACTACTAATTGCTTAACTGTTGTTATGAACTTATATATAACTTAATCCTATTATATTGTAGCAGTGGGTTGTAAACACACAGGTTACAAGTCTCTTATGGCGGGACTTGCAACTGAGTGGATTTACGATGCCTTTGCTGAGTGAACATTCTTTATAGACTTTTCATCTGTATTAAGGCAAATTCTATGAACTCACCAACCTTTGTGTTGACACTTTTAAGCATGTTTATCTCAGGTTAGGAAGGCGATAGCAGGTATGTGGAGCTGAGAGTCTTAGGGCATGCTTTTGGAGACTTTCACTTTTATCGTTTACCATTCGATACACTTTAAAAACTTATGTATCATTCTACTTTGGGATCTTTGTTTTGTAAACTATGACTTTTATCTATTCGAATGGTAACTTTTCAAAAACGTCTCATTTAGAGGTCGTTTTCTATATCTTGTACTTTGTGCCCTGAAGTAGCATCCCTATGACACAGTCTTCCGCTGCGGTATTTTAGGGGTGTTACACTCATCATGTCTTCAATTGAGATGGTGTATAGATTAGTACCATGACTGCCTTTAAGGAGATCAATACCATCCGATTCTCTGACAAAACAAGTGTGTTTTCATAATGCAACTTCAAGATCTGAATCACAAAATTGACCAACAGAGAATAAATTATGCCAGAGTCCTTCCACGTAGTACACTCTGGAAATTACACTGTCTCCAAAGACATAATCTCCATAACCCATAATTGTCCCAAAATGGTCATTCCCGAATCTAACAGTCCCGACAAACTTTTTCATGAAATTCTTGAGCCGTGAGCGATCCCCGGTCATATGTTTTGACCAACCTGTGTCCAAATACCTGATGCGTTGATTGCGGTCTACACAAAAGTTTTACTTCTCAAGGGATCTTGAGAAGCTTACAATCCCCACCAGGCAGTGTACCTGACCGATGTAGTATAGTGAGTTGGCAAGTACTGGGGGATTGATCGTTCTCCACAGGGAATAGTGTTCGCTAGGATTGATATTAATCTAACTAGGTCTAGAGGTGAGTGATGATTCTTTTTGTATTTTTTTTTTATTTTATGCAATGTTGCAAAAATCGGCCGAATCGGCCGATTAATCGCCGATTAATCGCTAATCGGTGATGCACCTTGTCGATTTTCGAAAATCGGTGAAAAAATCGGCCTAGGCAAAAAAATCAGAAAAAATCGGTCAAAAATCGGCCGAATCGGCCAGAAATCGGCCGAATCGGCCAAAAATCGGCTGAATCGGCCGAATCGGTCAATTTAAAAAAAATAGAAATTTAGGCATTTTACTTAATTTGGGGATCGTTTATTTCACTTATAACATACAATAGGCCTCATAATCAGAATTGAAGCCTTTT
This sequence comes from Artemisia argyi, assembly GCA_030686995.1. Classification (NCBI taxonomy): domain Eukaryota; kingdom Viridiplantae; phylum Streptophyta; class Magnoliopsida; order Asterales; family Asteraceae; genus Artemisia; species Artemisia argyi. The sequence continues at coordinate 290,523,595 of CM060709.1, forward strand.
ATTGAGGTTTGTAAACATAGAAGGCTTAGAATCAGTTAAGATCTTTAGTTTGCTCTACAGAAATTCCCAAAACATGTAGGAAATGCCAAACCGATTAATCACCGATTAATCACCGCCTTGACCGATTACAGGCTGCAGGGTGGTCGACCGCCCGACTACCGATTCACGATTTTTGCAACATTGATTTTATGGAAAGCAAGTAAAATATCTCGGGTATTTGAAGAGTTTGCGGAATTAGTTACTAGTCAACTAACCCAAATAACTACTTAAACAAATAAAATAAAATAACAAGAAAATAAATGTGAGAAGGGTTGCATTCCTTAATACCATTCGTTTGTCACAATTGCATGGGTGAAGGGTTGCATTCCTTAATACCATTCGTGGGGCCGTGTTTGATCTTCCCCAACTCTATAAGCTTCTATCTCTTTAACACCCCCAAAATTTTACAACGCAGCGGAATACCAATTTGGGTGTCACTTCATAGTTCATAAAAACAAGTTACATAAAACGACCTTAAAAGAGACGTTTAATAAAATGTCACATACGATTTGATAAATCAGAGTACAAAGGTCCCAACAATTTTTATTTAAAACTTAAGTTACAAGAGTTAAAAAGTTTGAAACATTATCGAATGAATTATTTTTATTAAACATGAGCCATCAAGTAAATATCCATTTCTTGCGCCGCCCATCCAAGTCGAAAGTCACTTACGGACCTGAGATAAAACATGCTAAAAGTCAACACAAAGGTTGAGTGAATTCATAGAGTTTAATAAGTAATAAGTTGAATACAAGCATAAATCAGTTTAAAATACGATGGGCTACGTTGTTATACGTCCATAATTAAGTTGACATGTAACAAATACAAGTCGGGAAAAAGATTTATAGCATTGAGCTCATGAAACCGAACCTTGACCTGGTTTAAATGCCCCTCACAAGGTATTCAATTGCCATTTACTTCAATTCTCAATATTATATGTCCGTTTGACCCACAGTTGTCAAATGAGCGCTACTCACCCGGACAGGCCCGCTAAGCCACATATGCATATCTATAATACTAGCATTTACGCACGTAATTAACGGTTCATGAAATTAGGGACTTGTTAGCAATGTACTCAATGTCTATAATTATGTAATCGTGAAACTACTTGTATTCCGTTTGTAAAACTAGCATGTATCCCCCTCGCGAGGTTTATAAAACAATTAAATAAGTAAAGCTATGAACTCACCGAGAGCAAATGAAGTAATATGGAATGAGCAAGTGATGAAAAGTAGTCGCAAAGCTCTACGAAGAACCTAAACATATATACGTTGTCTTAGGTTTTTGAAAATAAACATTGATGCAACTTAGCTATATATAAATTATTATCGTACTTATGCTTGGTACTAATTCTTATTCTTTTTATGTGTCCAATTTAGTCCTAAGGTTCAAATTTAATTTAAAGGTTCCATTTAAGCCAAAGGGTCCAAAATAACTTAAGTGGATCAAAATATATTTAAAGTTCAAAAGTTTATAAAACTTAAGCATTTTTATACTTTTAATTCCAAAGCTGTCAAAATGTTTATAACTTATTAACTTTCAAAAATCCGTTACTCACAAACCGTAAGTCCACAAATCCCGTTCTTTATATCCCCAGAAAGGTATACATCTGTACTAACAAGTTTTGTGGGTCCCACCGAGTCAAAATTTTGATTACATTAGTAAAACTATTTATTTGTCCATAATATTCAGTCCATCAGTTTTCAGATTTACAACTGTCCCGCGAAAAGTGTGATATATAGAGTTTTACTAACCCGATTAATTCCCCGCTTTCGGCCACGTTTAAGTTAAGATGTTATCTAAAACTTTTATGTTTTGAGTAACAGTGGGTTATTCACAAAAAAATGACTTATACACGTTTCAAATCTGTTACTTAGAATGTGACATGTTTCACGAAAATAATTCTACTTTAATCATCGTAATGAGTTATTCGATGAAATACCCGTAAAAATGACCACAAGACATAGGGCTACAACTACATATTTTTAGTTTAGTTCCAATGTTTACTGATTAAATCAGTTTATTCCGTTTTTACCCCTGAATCAGATTCACAGTTTGCATGTCTAATCCTTTAGGGTTTTCTAGTGATTAAACTTATGTACCAAGCCTAACCAAGCATTATAATTTATATAAGGCTCAAATACATCAAGTAATATAACATTTACAGTAGTGAAAATAAAAATAAAATGAAAAGTTAGTGGAGAGTTTCCTTACAAAAGTGATTAACAAGAAAATCAAGAATAATGAACCACAAAACCTATGATTTTACCAATAACCCTTGCACCATTTCCTTTCAATCTTTTACCCAACTTTTTATACCCTTTTTAACTTTGAAACTACTCTAATATACCAGCCCTTAAACCATCTTGATCAACACTTGAAACAACTTCCCAAAGAAACCAAGAAATGATGAGATTTGATGAGGTTTTGAGTGTAATAAATCAAGAACAAGACTAGGGCTTCAAGATCTTTAATATATGATTAATAATTTAGTGAAAAATTAGATGAAATATGAGTTTGAGGGCTGTTCTTGGTCGTTGATATGAAGAGAAAAGAGAGAAAAATGAGTAATTTATTTGTAGGTGATATAAACTATGTAGAAATGATATTTGTGTGTATTAGATATTGGAAGAACATGCAAATTATAGTGAACACTTGTCCTATGAGTTGGGAAAGTGTCCCAATTTCGTGGTTTTGTGTGTGGGTGGGGGAGGGTTGAGTTATTTTGTGTATTGATAGTTATAGAGTGTAGTTTTTGATCCCGGTAATTTAAAATGTAGAGTTTTTAAGACGCGTAACGTAAAATCGGGTACTTATAAAATTCAAAACTTTTAAAAATGTTAAAACATGTTATCATAACCTATTTATGTATTTAAGATGAGTCATGGGTTTATCGGAGTGTTTAAACATCGTTAAAACTGAAACCGTGAGTTGAAAACGTATTTGGTGACACCGGTTCTTGGTAAAAGTGACGTAAACTATAAAAATGACACGACAAGTATAAAACTCATTCGTAAACATAAAAATAGGTTAAAAGTTCATAGAATATGTAGAATTATCATAGTATAGGGTTGGTTTACTTTGTTAAAACTTTAAAACATAAATTTAAATCGCGTAAAACTTAAAAGGTGCAAGGTTTTCGTATAAATGGAAAAATTAAATATTTGACTTTTAAAATAGGATTGTAAGGAAACAAAATGCATAAAAAAAAATGTAGTGTAGACATAGTATAGTAGTGGTTGAATAAATTGAACGAATCATGACGTACTCGGATAACTTCCGACGAAGTTAATTATAAAAAAAATAGTTAAATAATAAAATATTAAAATTAGTGATTTGAAATTTTTGAAATGTCACAGTACGTACCCCTTAAGAGAGCGACGTCCTGGCGCTCAACTCGCTTAATCACTGAATGGTTCACTTGCAAAAATATGAGGATACTCGTTAGGAATGAAGTCTAGAATAACTAATGATGAGGTTCGATTCTCGTCGTCCAGAAATACGGTGCGGAGTAAGGTTGACTATATGTGATAAAGATGGGTAAGGATTTGTTTAGTTGTTTTGCTCAATCGTATAAATACCGCTGAATTGTTATACTCACACAAGAATTTTGTGACTATGGAAAACCAAGTCAAAACATAGTCCTAATATAACTATTTACAGTATCTTAAAATTCATTTTTAAGTCGAACATAGGTGGTCAGTCTATGTTCCACTGTCCCTAGGTTAAATATAAGTGACCAACCTATATTTAACCAAGGCTTGATGAATTTTTGAAATACTCAACTTAGTTATACCTGTAATATGTCCGTTGTCTACACCGAGCCAGAGTCACGGAACTTTAACAATGAAGGTTTCTGAAGAGGACTTGATCAAATGCAGAGAAAGTTGCTGAACTTCAGCTTTTGTAGATGATGAATCAGTTTATAAGAATTATAGGAGAATGAAGAACGATAACATAATAACAAAAATAGTTATGATTTGCAAGAAAATATCTAAATGATTTATAGGGTGGTGAAAATTTTGGTATAAGGTAAATGATAGAGCGATCTGTAAGATAATAACAAATTGTCCTTTAGGGTTTTCTAGTCAAAACAGTTTATGTAACGGTAGTACATTAGTGATTTAGTTTATAAGATGGTGGTGATGTAGTTTGTAAGGGAGTGACAAAATGATTGATGGATAGTGACAAACATTGCAAAATATTTTAACGAAATGATTTATAAAGCGATAGTATAATAGTTAATTTAATGGCAAAATTGTTTGTAAGGTGCTTACAAATTAGTTTATATGAGACTAACAAAGGTGTTCATAAGTAGATAGTAAGTATGGTTATTCGCTTTACAAGGTATTAGTAAGGTAGTTCTTTGAAGAGTAGTAAATACATTGATAATATTGTGAAAGAAAGTTTATATAGTAATAATGGAGTTGTTTATAAAATGGTAGTGAAATTTCCAAGGTAAATAAATAGAATATGATGGGTTTCATATAAAATACCGTTGTGTAAGGTCATGAAAAGATTTTAAAGCTCATAGCATTACTCACAATTTTTGGGAAAATAAATGGGACCACTGTGTCAACCACATTGTTTGATTTATTTATTTATTTATTATTATTTTTTTTTAGGATCATCAAAATGAATAAATATGTATTACAGCTTAGTAGTTTTGGTGAAATAGACACATAATTTTGAAGAAATAGGGTTTGACATGATGCTCTGAAGACTGAGTACATAAAGGATAAGAATTGGTAAAACATTTATAAGGATAAGTAGTCGAGAGTAAATCAAGTACATATAAATAGTCTTTATATATGTAGTATCAATAGTGATGCTTAAGAAAGTAAGCGGAAATGCTCGAAAAACATGTGTTCACGGGGAGTAAGCCATCAAATAGAAATTTATAAAGTGTAATAGGTTTCGATATTATATGAAATGATGTAACATATGGTGATGAAAGAGTTTGGAGACCATTGTAATCACATACAATGTCAGATAAATAAGATAGACCATTGCAATCGCATACAATGTCAGATAAATAAGAGAGACCATTGTAATCACATGCAATGTCAGATAAATAAGAGAGACCATTGTAATCGCATACAATGTCTAGAAGATTTTAGTATTCACTTGGAGAAACCTTATATAGAAATATATTGATGTTTCAGGAAAAGCAAGATAGTCGAGAAATATAAGTGCAAGTGATAATATTTATTATGTGCATACGTATAACGATGGTGCAATCAAAGAGATGTGTATAAATTTTTGACAAAAATTTATAATTATAATTATGTTTATAAATGATAATAACAAATCTTGTGCATAAAAGATTTATATTTATATGTGATATTTCGCGGATTATCGAACGAATTAGGAATAATTATAGTGCATAATTATTTCTAATATAACATGATTAAGATATATATATCTCTACATTATATATAACAGGAGGCATTTGAAGGAAATGCCACGTCATTATCCAGTCAATGCCACCTCATTGCCCAGTAATTCAATTTTAGCCATGTCATCACATGTAAACAATTAGGCAACATTTTGATGTGCAATTCGTGTGTAATTTTTTTTTCCCAAAAAATCAATACTAGGATTTGAACTCAAGACCATGAGTATACTATGTGATATGATAACCACTGTACCACCACAATTTTTTGGTGAGATTTCGTAACTCAAAATCTATATAGGATAACAAGTAAATATCTCTTTTAAAATTATGTAGGAGAATCCCTACAACTTAGCCAACCCTAACCAAACATATACGGCAAAAAAAAAATGCAGTCATTCATAATATATTTTTTCTCATATCCCTTATTCCCTCACAATCTCATATGATTTTTAATGTGTTTTTGTGCAGGTTATAATTTAACAAAGAATGTACTTATGCAAAGGAGATTTTTATGATTATTGAATCACTAGGCAATCCATGATAGTAAGAAAACAATTAATATGTCAGACGACTTTCTCTCTTTTTTTCTGAAAACCCTAATATGTTCATGTATCGTATTCAATATGATTTATACTACCTACCTTATTTTTTTTAAAAACGTCATGCAGATAAAGCAAAAAAAGTTATGCAGAAGCATGTAACTGGATAGAGGTGCATACTAAATAAATCGATCCAAGGTATGTTACATGTATATATATGTTATTGTAAATCAAGACATGTTCGTGTATGTTTTTATTGTAGGTGGTTTATTTGTTGCATGTTATTTGACAGTAATATACAAATTTTGTTTGAAAAAGTTTTTAATTTCTTGATACTGTGAATCTAGACATATCAAGATGTTTCTATTTATTTATGGGATTAGTAACACATTATGATGTTAGATCTTGATTTTGTTTGTCTTTCACAGTGAATTGAATATGAAGTCTGCTAACCTGGCAGAATGGTGGTGGAAATACCATGCTTCATGAGACTGACTATAGTAATAAGACAATCGAGGCATATCTGAGATGCTACGTAGGGCTCCTATGGTGCTTAACCCCTTGCTCAAACTAATTGTATATAGTGCTCTTTTTTAAATTGTACCATTGTTTTGTTAGGTTGGCAAACACCAGTAACCAAGGAATATAACCCGACATTGGATGCGTTACACTTTTGGAGCAGTGGGAATTTCATTATTGTTGCTATGGCTTCTACGACACAGTAGCTTGGCAGGTAGTGTTTACAGATGCTTTCCAGCTCCTTTTAATTTCGCAGGTAAGTTTTTGTACTTTAGGGGTGTTTGTTTCAGCTTATATTTTAAAACTTATATATAAGCCAAAAATTTTCACACTAAAAACTGAGCTTATCGAACATAAGCCCAAAAAGTATGTCTTTTATCAGTACTTTAGGTTTTCTGTTAACAAGTTTCTTACAATGGAGCTTATTGAACTTATGCAGCATCTTTGTCGATGGTTGTGAACCATTTGATGAAGACCTTTGGAAAAAGTAAAACTACCCATTTCGACCCATTACTCACACTATCTAAGATACCCACAATCAATCAAGAGGACGCGACACAATGAAGTGAACCAACAGCAACCATAATGTAGTTTCGATGTCTAGGTGTTTTCTGACTAAGATATGGTCAGCTTTTTGTGCTATAAATGGTGTTTCCTCTGCTAAGTGTTTCTTGGTTCAACAACACATGAAACATTCAATTCTCACAAAAATCTGCACCTCAACCTTTTTGTCAAACAAAAAGTGGTGCATACTCTGCAATCTGTCATTATGCTGGCCATGTAAGTTATTGTCTTCCTGCGTTAATGAACATTTCATTTGCTGCTGTGAACTTTCAACTGTACATTTTTTTTCAAATCCTTTTTTTCCGTAATGATAGTTTCTGCATATTGCTATTTTAGGCTAAAAATATGTTGATGGGTTTCACATTTACATTCCAACAAATTCCTGTGGGGCAGAGTCATTACCTCCCGCAATTGTAGTTTCAGAGAGTGACCTTTATTCAACAAGCAGCCAATCCTAATATAATTAATTATTAGTATTGTTTCATTATTTAGTGTGTAGTCCTGGAACTGTAGAAACAAATTGACCATTTAAGATAAAGCACGAGAGGGGAGACACAGAAGAAGAAAACCCTCAACACTATATTGACCATGCAGGCGAGAAGAAGAAACTCTCTCCAAAATGGCAAATGAGTTCATTTATGATCAAGTGGAGAAATCGTATGTCTTATTGCTTAAATAGTTATTTCAGCATTAATTCTCTATGGCGCCTGCCATTATTGGTATATCTTTACTTTTTCAATAAAATACAACATATTGCCTACGTATTATTTTAAGGATCCCAAATAGAATAAGCCTGTCAAAGGTGTCTTACGGTTGGAAATAGAAAAGCTTCAAGTTTCTAACTCGGAATATGAAAATGCTTTAGAGAGTGGCAGTATAACTAATGAACTGGACCATGGGGATCGACTAACTTATTCCACTGTTAGTGAGTGGCGCTGCATTCATTCTAATAGACATAAAGAACAACCCTTAAATGGTTCAGTTACACGGGAAATGTGATTTGACTCCTAATGATGTAAGTTTGAACTTATTTTACCTGTAACAAGATGTCATTTAGTACTTTCTTTTAATAATTTATTATCTAACCCTTTTCTCTATACGAATCAGTACCCTTTTGAAACATTCTGTTGTTTACGCTGCAGTGTTTGTGGTACAAACATTTTTATTTACATGTTGTCATTATTGAATTTCGTATTGGGTTTACAGATTCAAGCTTTAGACTTTCGTACAACAATCAGAAACGAGCCTTTCTTGCAGCTTTTTCATAGTCTTAATATCTACCCATTGACTATAAGTTTAAACTGAAAAAGGAATTTTTTTTATGAGATTTGAGCTCAGAAAGGATGTATCGATATTCGAAAGCCGCGCCTAGAGGTTGGTGAAAATGTAGCTTAAAATGTAGTATACCAGCATATAGATAACTTGCATGCCAGATTACTCTGACTTTTTAGATTATCATATGTTAATAAAATGTTTGTAGGATTAGTTAAAAACAAAGAGCGTATCAAAATCAGACGGGATCACGGGACACACCAGGTTCTTAAGTCTGCAAGTTAGGGTCGAATATGAAAACGTAATAAAACTGTCAGCAGGATAGCAAATCTTGTCAATTTTAAAGAAATGTTTAGGAGGTCTGATGAGAAGCAGTTCCCGTCCGCAATTGGTTCATACACAGATATTTACAAACTCTTTAGAGAGATTGAAGATCTCATGATCTACCCAAGATCATTGAACAAATGGTTCAAAGGCACTTCAGTGATCTACCCAAGATGCTTATTTGCTTCTACCTCTAATGGTGATTTTGCCTATGTAGCGGGTGGGATCGCAGTGGTTACAAAATAAAAATTCTGGTAACTTTTTTTATGCATTTGCATCAGACTATTGTTAGATAATGTAACTCAATCATCTTCTACTAAGATTAGCCAAATGAGTTTGGGGAAAGTCTTCCCTATACTCAAGACGATTTCTTGAAGAAATACACAACAAAGACTTTCATGCTGGACACTTGGACACAGTTTCATATCTTCAAAGAAAGTAAGTGAGATGCTACATTTCTTCTTATAGCTCTTCATTCTGTATGGGCATTCACATAATAAAGCAAATGTGTCCTCGAAGCAAAGGGTATGTAAATATATAGATAATATAATATTTTTTGTTTATATCATGGGATAATGTTATTATGTGAATTTACCTGGTCATATAATAATGCATGTCATAAAACGTAGCAGGTAAATACACCTCTGGAGATTCATTATGCGCAATATCCACTTAATAATGGGTGGGATGAAGGATTCAAATTCTAGGCGAAGACGTTACCTGTGATTGTTGATGACATGGGAAATTTGACGTTTGACACTATTATGAAGCAGAAAGATAATTCTAGAAAAATTGTTTATTCACAGCACCGAGATATCATTCCGAAGGTTTTGAAAGACGATGAAAAGGAACATGAGGAGGATGGCGATAAGCAGAAGGATATTGAGGAGACGGCGGAGCAAACAAAAACAGCTCTTGATAAGATTGTGAATATGAGGTTAAGTGCAGCACAACCCAAAAATGATTAGACTCAGTCTCAAGAGTCACAGTTTATTAAGCAAAAACCTTCACAACATTTGGCTGCATTTAACTCTGGTGCAAACGAGAGAATTATTAGGATAACGGAAATGCCTATCGACCCATTGGAGCAACCAAAGTTTACATGATCTGGAAAGATATACGGGTGGATCTTCATCAGGCCCAATAGCTATTGTAGCTTTTGGAATATGCTCGGCTGCACACTGCCACACTAAGTGCAAACATGGCTTTTGATCTTCATAGGGATTAAAAAGGAGGCAGGGTAAAAATCAAGTAGGTGGAGATTATGATGCGTTGGGAATGTGTTTTTTCAAATGTTTTGCTATAGTGGCGAAAATATTAGTCTGCCTTAGCTTTCTATAAGAAGTAGCATGATATATATGACACAATCTATCTAGGACCATCTATATAACACTGTTATGTGCGTCGGCTAATAAGCACTATCACCCCACTAAACCCGCCTGCTAAATGTATCAGTTGAACCGAGACACTAAACCAACAAACTGAGCCCGCTTATTGAACCCACCACCCTGAAGACGTTCCTTGAACACACCGTTTGAACCCAAACAATGGAATAACCCACTGAACAAACCCATTCTAAGAGATCAAGACAATACCGAAACAATAAAAAATTACCTGATTGCATGGTCTGTTAATGTACACTGCTATTGCTTTATCTATGTTGCTCCTAGCGGGTGTCCATGCTCGGGCTGGAAGAGCATTGCTTCCTTTTTGTGGTTCATCCTCAAATAGGTAAAATAGAAGCCGACTTAAAATGGTTTTGAATTATATGTACAGAACCTGCTTTTAGCTGTCAGAATTTAAATATGGGGTTGTTCGGTTGTTGTTTGCTGTAAAAGAACAATTGTTAGGGTGGGTTTACAATCTATTCCTGGATTTCCTTCTAAGTTGACGAGATCACAGGTCACTTCCATCCATAATTATCGAAATATAAATAAACTTTACACTTTCTAGATTGATAAGGTGGTTCGATGCCATGGGTGTATGGGACACCACCGACTCATCCATTGGAGGTCAGATTTTTTATTTAAAGAAAGTTTGTGTATCAGTACTTCTTGTGTCGTGGTGAATATGAATGTGGTGAAATTTCTTAGTTAGGATTGAAGATTAACTGTGTTGGATTGTATTCTTTTAAGACGAGTTGGATTGATTAATGTTCTCTTTTTAATCTTGCAATATATATCACATCGGTTGCAGGTTAAGTTTGGAGACACACTTCGGCGCTTCAATGCACATACTAACAAAAAAGAGCTTAACTACGACAGTATCACATTGAGAAAACATATTTGCAACCTTATTGGTTTCACACTTGATGTCGATTGTACACTCGCTTACATTGATGAAGATAAAGATATAGTCACTCTTCATGATGATAATGATCTCAGTGATATTGCAACTCAGGCGCTCAGCCTTTAAATCCAGTTAGGATTAATGTGAGCATAAAAAACCCCGATAAGTTCATGGTATAAAAGTTATCTTTTGACATACATAACTGTATAAATTATGTTCCTCCATCCCAAACCTCTGGAGAAACATATAATAGTAAAATGCCAACATATGCGGTATGCCACGGATAGATGCCATTAACTTAGAGACAACTATGAGGAAGCATTTTCTTAATCTTTTAGCTGAACAACCTACTTCATACACTGGTGAGTAATATGTCTTAGGTTTATAATTCTTGAGTTAGTAGTTGTCATTATTATTACTACTGATACTATTATCACAAGCTGGTTGGTATGTTTCTTGAATTATGCTTCGTTGACTGCTTGACCTATGAAATTCAATGAGGGTGAGACTATAAAATTTGATCTATTTTTTTCTTTTTCTTTTTATATATTCAATATCATTTATGATTATTACCTTGGGATTTTAAAGATTAAAAATAATAGAAACAACATAAGTTTATTTGTGAAATTAATGACTTCTTTTATTAATAGATTTTCAAGGCGTTAAGCTATGCACCCATTGTAAGGTATTGGACAAAAGAGCAAAACTACCCATTTTGACCCATTACTCACTTTACCCATTACTCACACTTTCTCAGATACCCACAATCAATCAAGAGGACGCGACACAAGGAAGTGAACCAATAGAAACCATAATGTAGTTCCGATCAATCAAAGCTTTAGAAGTGAACACCTTAACTACGCAATATAAGGGACGGGTGAGTGCCTAAAATTATAAATGCTATCATTTTAGGGGTGTTTGTTTCAGGATTAGTAAAAAATTTAGGCATGTTTCGAGTAAATTTTATTTCCAGAAACCAAAAAGAATGTTTGGATTCGTAAACCAAAAAGAATATTATGGATTCGTATAATTGTGTGATAGTTGTATACGGTCTCATTTCTTTGTTCGTTTACCTTTGCTACTTTGTGTGTGATCTCAGTGTTATTGGGTCTGCAAACGAAAGTAATAGCTTTTCATCTTTTTGGATAGGTACTAGCCATGTCGAACAAGCAATTTTGACTGTCGACAATCAATGTCATATAACATTAATTTTTGGGAAAATTCTTTCAAAATGTACCATACTTGTCAAAAAAATCACTTTTGAGTAACGTACTTTTAATTTTCGTTATTGTGGTGCTAAACTTTCATTTTTGGCCTCTTTTACGTACTTTGGGACGTTTTTATGACATTTTTGCCCCTGGATTTCAAAAAATTTGAGGGGCAAAAACGTCCTAAAGTGCGTAAAAGAGGCCAAAAATGAAAGTTTAGTAACCCAATAAGGAAAAAAAGAAGTTCGATACTCAAAAGTGATTTTTTGGACAAGTAGGATACGTTTTAAAAGAATTTTCCCTAAATTTTTGAGTGGTTAACTCATTGAATTAAATGCAGGATTTTCACTTAATTTATAATCGTCTTTTGTTTGGTTATAGGTGTATTGGACATTGTTCTAAACTTCCCTAGATATCATAGATGGAAGTTCACATGTTATAGCTATATATTATTTTGCATAACTTGATTTATTATTCTAGCCATGTACGAGTAATTACCAAACAGCAACCCCTCCCATCAGTTCATGTTTGACACAAATCCTTGATGGAAGTTCACATGTTATAGATATATATTATTTTGCGTAACTTGATTTATTATTTTAGCCATGTACGAGTAATTACCAAACAACAACCCCTCCCATCAGTTCATGTTCACACAAGCTACATCGGCTGGAAATAGTATGCCATCGTGCCTTTACATTTATATGATCAAGTTTATGTTATAGATATAATTTTATATTTTGCATTGTTTACAGGTCAAGTATTCTGAAATTAGCTGACCAGAGGTTTGTTCAGTTGGTGAATTAATTGGGTGGGTTCACGGGGTAGGGACCTCATTCGCTTTGTGAAGGAGTTGCTTTTTGTCAATTCAATATCGTGAAAGAATATCTTGGATTTATATTCTCATTATGGTCATTTGTTTGATTAGGTGATCTTAAAGCGGCACAATCTATTCATGGACATAAAAGCTTGATCTTATATCGCATTCTCTAAAAAAACATTGCATCAGTTTAAGGATCAGGCTGAAATCAAACAATGTTATATGGGCATTGGATGATTTCCTGAATATCAAAAAATAAACAATTTGTCAAGCTCACTTCATTAGAGTGCAGCGATGTTGTTTTGATTGCTTATCTTATTATATGTTCTAAATATGAGGTTGTTGTTTTGATTGCTTATCTTATTATATGTTGTTTTCTAGCATGTCATGATGGAAAAACGCGAAACAATAACACACGCTTCCATACGCATTGAATGTCTAATTGTTTACTTTGCACCTTTTTTTGTAAATCGGGTCTGCACTGGAAGGCGATTGTGGGTTCCTAGCTGGCAACTTATATGCAAAGAGTGTTCTTGGGGAGGAGGCCTTGGTAAATTTGAGCATTGAGAAGCAGGGAGATGGTAATCCTTTTTTATTAATATCGTCTGTTGCTCTTTAATCTACTTATATATTATGGTTTTAATCTTTTTATGTCAACATAGGCCTGTGATATTAAGGTGTTATATCACATTACTGGGGCAATCACATTTCTGAGATTCCATGGGTTGCTGAACCAATATATTTCCTCAGGTATGCTACGTAATTTTTTGTTTATGAGACTTTCAAGTTGTATTATAGGTGGTATCCACGTCGTTAAGGATGTTCATCCCTAATATCATCGCGAGCATCATCTCACAAGCATTTGGTATTATTTAGATATAATGATCTCAAAAGGATTACGTAAAGAAAATTTGTATTTGTTATCATCGTTGGAATCCAACATCAAGTTTGCTTATTTTTAATATCTTCTTTTCTATTGTTTATCATGCATCGTATATTTAATCAATCATGTCGTTTATGATGCGGTTACTAACATGGTTGAAAGAACTCTGATTCCCAAGGTAGAAATGGGTGGCTGGAACCGGGTAAAATATTAACACACATTTATTACGTATAGAGATGAATTCAAAACTGTTACAAATACGACTGCCATTTACGACGGGTAAAATATGAGTTAATTAAGTGGAGGGGGAAATAGGCATATTGAAAAGGTAGAATTTTACCTCTTGGGCCGCTTATAGACAAAAGAAAATGTGACCCGTCGACTCATCCATACGTAAATTTTTCAAATTTTCACCTTCATAGATAAAGTAGTGTAACATTTTGTTCTATTAGTTTGTTTGTATTGGTGTACTTAACTGTATTTATTGACTAGGTTCTAAAGGACTTCATCCATTCAGTAAAAGGTGAAGTAAGGTCCTTGGCATCTCTGTATTCTGATGTGGTATGTCTCATATCCTCTTTTCAAATACGCGACTAGGGGCTTTGAATATTTTACATATGTAATCGAAGACTCAAATGCATACTATTTTATAGGGCAAAAATGTGGGTAACGCAATTCTTTACTTTGACGAGGATCCAGTTTGTTGCCCATATGTGCAAGGTAATCACATAAATGTATTTTAACAGATTTTGACTTTTATAAATTTAAAGTTTCATGACTTGCGTTTTCAAATTTGTTTTCTGTTGTTTCAACTTTGTTGAAATTTATAAGTATGTTCAATCAAGCAAATGAAGAAAATGCTAAGCAATCAGAGGTGGAAAAGAAGAAGGCCGAAAAGGGAAGACTCAAACGAAAAGGTGAAACTAACACATATCAAGTAACAACGTATACCACAAACTCCTGTAAGAAGTGCATAACTGTTTCTTATTTTACATATTCAAACAGCTTAACAAGAATTATGAAAATCAAGACTTGAATAGAGTTATAGCATTCCAAAATGTATGTATAGTTGCAATGCTGTCTTTCTGTAAACCCAATTTCCAACATATCACCAAATAGGAGTCATGTAACTTGTGCATTAGTGTATGAGCAAACACCAGCATGCCGTGAACATGCGTCAATAAGGTAGTTGAACCGTGCCAGGCTCAAGTATACACAATAGCCACCAAAATCCTCATGTGTATCATCACTGTAAATATGGAGGTGTAAGGTAGTTTAATGAAGTGTCTGGGAAAGACCATGTTCTAAATCATATCAACATCCCTGCATGTTTTACCCATCCTGAAATCAAGAGAAAATTAAACTCACCTGATCATTCTTCGGCTAGAACCACTTAGAGAAAATTGTTACATTCTGATCAGAATCCAACCAATCACGGCTGTCAATCTGTGATATTGCCCCATTGCGCGTAATCATTGAAAAATGTAATTTCAGTTCGAAAAAGTAAGATAAAGGAACAATGATCATGTACGTACTATAATAAGTAATCACAAACACCCCTTTGGAGTAGTAAGTTTTGTTGTGTTGATTTTTAATACTAGATATTAGTGTGTTTTAAAAAATTAGTAGAAAGCGTTATGCTTGCTTTTTTAAGTATAATAGTAAATTATATAAGGTTAGACAACTAGTACTTTTAAGGTTTAATGAGAATGACCTTTTGAGTTAATTGTGTAGTAATATCGTTATATCAATAACTAGCTCTGGTGACGTTCTATATGGTCTACGTTTATAATATCCCATTTATGATATGTGGCATGACTCACGATACATTAGAACGAGCATAATGTGTTCTATTCGCCATTCATATGCTAAATACATAAAGAACATAAAACTACTTCCTTTGTTTCTTATCCATAACCCAATGGCGATTAGGCTTGAAACTGGATTCACTCTGGGGCTCAGTACAGTAAAAGATAATACATCCTACGCGTCCGGATACTACGTGTACTTGGATGCAACGGATTCACAGCAGACCTAAAGTGATCGACATGTATATGATCATAATGGATGAGAAGGTATATAATATATCAATATGCTATTATGTTATGGAATTCCATTGGAATTGTCTTCTCTATATTTTTTCAGTATACAAGCATGGTGAAGATGGATTAGCCACCCGAAACATCCTCTTGGAACAGTCTTTCAGAAACCTTGCAACTTTGACATGAAACCATTTTCTACTTCACTTTGACATAGTCTACCTGTAACACAGCATCCATGTAGTTTAACCCCTATCTCGGAATTTTTCTCCCTTATTTCAAATGGTATCATGTTTGAATTTATATGATTGTTAGTGAAATGTTATCGGAAAGTCTGTAAACAAATTTCTCTTCTTGGATGCCACGGAGAGAGGTGTCTCCCCAGGTTTACTGTCAATTGAGTCTGCTCTTTCTGTGTATGCTGCACTAAATATTGCATCTCAGGAACCAAGTATCAGCTACTTCCAATCTCGATATCAACACTTTAGATTTTTAGGGAACTTGATCAATTACGATTATATTTTACTAATAATGTGTGAAATATGTGAAATATAATTGGTTAAAAGTGAAATGGTAAATATGATCAGATGAGCTCAATAGGTCACTTATTGTTGGTATCTTGATGTTATGCCATACACAAGTGGGAGTTGTAAGAACTTGTGTGCACGGAACAACTACTAATCAAATCATAGACGTATGGGGTCACACACAAACACAGAGTAGAAACCGAAGTTAATTATATGTGTAGTATATATATTATCACGAGAAAATATGGCCAAATCAGAGACAATGCCTTAACATTCAGTAATAAGGATCACATCTTGGATATAACTACCAATTTGGTTAGGGTAGATGAAAATCATTACTTCTCCGTAGAAAGCTAAATATGATAATCAAGTGGTAATCTGATTCTGATGATTCGAGTTGCAATAAGCATTTTAAAAGTGCATGACATACACAAATTGACAACTACTGTATAATCAAACAAGGTCACTTTGTTTATGATCATGCGTGTTAGTATTAATTTTGTCGATGGTATGTTTTCTTTCAACCAAAATCTTATTAGAGATTCTGATAAAACGATTCTCAAGTGTCTACAAATGGAATTTGAGGCTGCACGGGCTGCTCAAACTCATAGTAGGTTTTGTTACAATTTCTTTACTATCTTTTGCTATCACAAATTTAGTAAAGCTAAATATGCCAACAATATTTATAAGTCATGCCCGCCCATCGGGCGGGCTTAGAAGTCTAGTATATATATATATATATATATATATATATATATATATATATATATATATATATATATATATATATATATATATATATATATATATACAAGGGAGAAGTAGGAAGCTCGGGAGTAGGCGCGCATCGATATCGGACAAGATGATGGAAGCTCATGATTTTGAAAAAAATAAAAATAAATGATTATAGTCTAGGTTTTTAAAAACAAAAAGACCTAGTTCACTATAATTTGTGCTCTGGTACCATTCTTTAACACCCCCAAAATTTTACAACGCAGCGGAATACCAATTTGGGTGTCACTTCATAGTTCATAAAAACAAGTTACATAAAACGACCTTAAAAGAGACGTTTAATAAAATGTCACATTCGATTAGATAAATCAGAGTACAAAGGTCCCAACAATTTTTATTTAAAACTTAAGTTACAAGAGTTAAAAAGTTTGAAACATTATCGAATGAATTATTTTTATTAAACATGAGCCATCAAGTAAATATCCATTTCTTGCGCCGCCCATCCAAGTCGAAAGTCACTTACGGATCTGAGATAAAACATGCTAAAAGTCAACACAAAGGTTGAGTGAATTCATAGAGTTTAATAAGTAATAAGTTGAATACAAGCATAAATCAGTTTAAAATACGATGGGCTACGTTGTTATACTCCCATAATTAAGCTGACATGTAACAAATACAAGTCGGGAAAAAGATTTATAGCATTGAGCTCATGAAACCGAACCTTGACCTAGTTTAAATGCCCCTCACAAGGTATTCAATTGCCATTTACCTCAATTCTCAATATTATATGTCCGTTTGACCCACAGTTGTCAAATGAGCGCTACTCACCCGGACAGGCCCGCCAAGCCAAATATGCATATCTATAATACTAGCGTTTACGCACGTAATTAACGGTTCATGAAATTAGGGACTTGTTGGCAATGTACTCAATGTCTATAATTATGTAATCGTGAAACTACCTGTATTCCGTTTGTAAAACTAGCATGTATCCCCCTCGCGAGGTTTATAAAACAATTAAATAAGTAAAAGCGAGGCTATGAACTCACCGAGAGCAAATGAAGTAATATGGAATGAGCAAGTGATGAAAAGTAGCCGCAAAGCTCTACGAAGAACCTAAACATATATACGTTATCTTAGGTTTTTGAAAATAAACATTGATGCAACTTAGCTATATATAAATTATTATCTTACTTATGCTTGGTACTAATTCTTATTCTTTTTATGTGTCCAATTTAGTCCTAAGGTTCAAATTTAATTTAAAGGTTCCATTTAAGCCAAAGGGTCCAAAATAACTTAAGTGGATCAAAATATATTTAAAGTTCAAAAGTTTATAAAACTTAAGCATTTTTATACTTTTAATTCCAAAGCTGTCAAAATGTTTATAACTTATTAACTTTCAAATATCCGTTACTCACAAACCGTAAGTCCACAAATCCCGTTCTTTATATCCTCAGAAAGGTATACATCTGTACTAACAAGTTTTATGGGTCCCACCGAGTCAAAAATTTGATTACATTAGTAAAACTATTTATTTGTCCATAATATTCAGGCATCAGTTTTCAGATTTACAACTGTCCCGCGAAAAGCGAGATATATAGAGTTTTACTAACCCGATTAATTCCCCGCTTTCGGCCACGTTTAAGTTAAGATGTTATCTAAAACTTTTATGTTTTGAGTAACAGTGGGTTATTCACAAAAAAAATGACTTATACACGTTTCAAATCTGTTACTCAGAATGTGACATGTTTCACGAAAATAATTCTAGTTTAATCATCGTAATGAGTTATTCGATGAAATACCCGTCAAAATGACCACAATACATAGGGCTACAACTACATATTTTTAGTTTAGTTCCAATGTTTACTGATTAAATCAGTTTATTATGTTTTTACCCCTAAATCAGATTCACAGTTTGCATGTCTAGTCCTTTAGGGTTTTCTAGTGATTAAACTTATGTGCCAAGCCTAACCAGGTATTATAATTTATATAAGGCTCAAATACATCAAGTAATATAACATTTACAGTAGTGAAAATAAAAATAAAATGAAAAGTTAGTGGAGAGTTTCCTTACAAAAGAAATGAACAAGAAAATCAAGAACAATGGACCACAAAACCTATGATTTTACCAATAACCCTTGCACCATTTCCTTTCAATCTTTTACCCAACTTTTTATACCCTTTTTAACTTTGAAACTACTCTAATATACCAGCCCTTAAACCATCTTGATCAACACTTGAAACAACTTCCCAAAGAAACCAAGAAATGATGAGATTTGATGAGGTTTTGAGTGTAATAAATCAAGAACAAGACTAGGGCTTCAAGATCTTTAATATATGATTAATAATTTAGTGAAAAATTAGATGAAATATGAGTTTGAGGGATGTTCTTGGTCGTTGATATGAAGAGAAAAGAGAGAAAAATGAGTAATTTATTTGTAGGTGATATAAACTATGTAGAAATGATATTTGTGTGTATTAGATATTGGAAGAACATGCAAATTATAGTGAACACTTGTCCTATGAGTTGGGAAAGTGTCCCAATTTCGTGGTTTTGTGTGTGGGTGGGGGAGGGTTGAGTTATTTTGTGTATTGATAGTTATAGAGTGTAGTTTTTGATCCCGGTAATTTAAAATGTAGAGTTTTTAAGACGCGTAACGTAAAATCGGGTACTTATAAAATTCAAAACTTTTAAAAATGTTAAAACATGTTATCATAACCTATTTATGTATGTAAGATGAGTCATGGGTTTATCGGAGTGTTTAAACATCGTTAAAACTGAAATCGTTAGTTGAAAACGTATTTGGTGACACCGATTCTTGGTAAAAGTGACGTAAACTATAAAAATGACACGACAAGTATAAAACTCATTCGTAAACATAAAAATATGTTAAAAGTTCATAGAATATGTAGAATTATCATAGTATAGGGTTGGTTTACTTTGTTAAAACTTTAAAACATAAATTTAAATCGCGTAAAACTTAAAAGGTGCACGGTTTTCGTATAAATGGAAAAATTGAAAATTTGACTTTTAAAATAGGATTGTAAGGAAACAAAATGCATAAAAAAAATGTAGAGTAGACATAGTATAGTAGTGGTTGAATAAATTGAATGAATCATGACGTACGCGGATAACTTCCGACGAAGTTAATTATAAAAAAATAGTTAAATAATAAAATATTAAAATTAGTGACATGAAAACTTTGAAATGCCACAATCTCTTCCTATGATGACACGTTTAGTATCCTATCATGGCCTCATTAATAGTCACTTATGCATTGAATACAACCAATAAAACCGTAGTACACATCCGATTACGTTTCTTAAGACGTTCAAGCAAGTTACCATATAGGAGATTAGCCAGTTTTCTTAAGCCTAACGCTAAAATCAATCACGCACAACAATTAATGACAAACCAACAACCAATAATCAATAACTAGGTTTCATTAGATATAAGCAAACACAAATAAACCTAAACTAACATTTTAAAAGAAAGAGAAGCATACGATATATTCAAACAACACATATATTGAATGATTAAAGGATAACTTATCTTCAATTGAACAAGGAAGAAAAGAGGGCTTGAAACCCTAAAATAGCTGCAAAAGTCGACTAGGGTTCGTACCCTAAAGTTCCCTACCGAAAGTCCTCTCCTTAATGAATGAAAAATTGAAAACTATATGTAGATTTACATAGGTGACGGCGTCCCCTTTGAGTGGCTGACGCCGTCATCTCGCCACGGCTAGAGATT
Organism: Artemisia argyi; assembly: GCA_030686995.1. Lineage (NCBI taxonomy): Eukaryota > Viridiplantae > Streptophyta > Magnoliopsida > Asterales > Asteraceae > Artemisia > Artemisia argyi. Next base: position 290,544,496 of record CM060709.1, read on the forward strand.
CTTGTCGTCCAATCCAACTTCTTGATGCCGTCTCCCTTGGAGTCTTCTGGGCCGTCACGCTTTGGAATGATACGTGACGGCCTACTTCTTGTAAAACATGATGCCGTCACGTGTAAAACTCCAATTTGTCTTCTGGCGCGTCAAGTGTAAATGTAATATCCACCTCTTGTCACATAAGGTGACGCCGTCCCCTTGAAATTCATGACGCCGTCAGGTACAATTTCCAGCTTGGATTCTTAACTTTTTCATTTTCTTCACATTTTGCTCCAAAAACATCCAAAATACTTCTTTTTCCAGAATTCTCCTCAAAAGTACCTAAATTGACAAAAGAAACGATTTAAGGTAATAATTGCTCACATTATCACGACTTAGAGCTTAAATGACCCCTTAAAAGCCTAACAAAATTCTCCTTATCAAATACCCTTACACTTGAGATTTGCTTGTCCTCAAGAAAATGAGCTTTTATTCTAATCAAAATACATGCTAGGGGTCATTTAACATTAATATAAAAGTAATTACAACAAATGATCGTTCCACCTTAATCAAAATAAGCACGAAAATTATACACTAGCACCTCACAAATAGTGTTTGGATACTCTCATCTCTCGGGTGTTATAAACCAAAATATAACTAATGGAAATGGAAAAATATCACTCACTACCTGTCATAGCAAATAGATTACCATAGGCTTGGGAAATGATCGAAAACCTCCACCACTTGGCGTAAGCACCTAGGAAAACTATCAAAGAGGTCTTTTTTAAAGGGTTATAACGTTAGGTGTATGGATATGGAAAACACGGTTTGTTGGATAAAGGGATATTTTACTGGTGGCAAGCTAATTATCTTAGTTAATTAAATATACAATGTGGCGTTGCTAAGCCAAGACTCGACTCAACTTAGGCTAACCATAAAATAACCGAAAAATAAATAAACATAAAAGGAAACAGGATGGTAGACCGTATGTTTTTTTCTTTTTCTTTTTTTTCTATTTTTTTTTGTTTTTCTTGTTTTTTGATTTTTTTTTTATTTTTTTATTACTATTATTATTATTATTATTATTATTATTATTATTATTATTATTATTATTATTATTATTATTATTATTTGCATACATTCTTGCCCTACCATAAAAAATAATACATCAAGGGGGCTCGGTTCTCCCCTTACACTTGAACTTTTACATACTTTACATGTAACTATTCTAATGACTTGAATTAAGATAATCAAAACACTTGAAGTACTTTTAAACATTTGTGCACATATGGGGGTAATAATTGACGTTCTTCCCCATTACTCCATAACAATAGTACTTTATCAATGAGTTTCAATCGTCCCAAAACAATATGTACAAGATATGACTCGACTTAGCAACCATGTAATCAATTAGACAATTAACAAAGGGTTAAAACAAATGTTGTAACAATAATGCACTAAAGATGAGTGCATACAAGGAAGACTAAGGCAATTTGGGTGTACATTTGGGAGTGGATTGTAAAAAAATTCTTCCTTTAAGTAAGATGATTAAAGTTAGAAACGAAAAAGATAGGCTCTGAGGGGTGTACTAGGGGTATCGTGTACTAAAAATGAGTACATCGCAAAGGTGTGGGAAAATTACTTGACCAATGAAGTCAATGTAATTATATAAACAGGCTTAAAAATATGGGTTATCCTAATGCCTCTTATCATGTATTAAATCCAACTACACGAATGTAGTCTTACATGTGGTCTCGGAATGAATCACTAACGAAAGTTCTAGAATCTAAATGCTACCGGTACTCTCATAAGCCTAAGGCTTTTCCTAATAAATCGAGGGGCGAACCTCACATATTTGGGGTGGAAATTTTTTGAGTAGTACGGTTATTGTGTGCTAGTCATATAAGTCCTATCCATGAGACGCTTATTAAGACTAAAGTTTCACTCCTACATGTTGCAAAAAAATTTAAATTTGGTGCTAAAATTGCCCTAACAAGTATTTCTCTTAGCTTTATTACACATTCACTATTAAACAAAACAAAAATCAAGCGAAGTTGTAGTTTCTAAGGCATCCTAATTTACCCTCCCTACACTTAAACCGAACATTGTCCCCAATGTTCTAAATAAAAGATGTAAAAGTAAAAATAAATGAGAATGAAAGAAACTAATACTCCCCTGATTCGCTTGATGTGATAACATGGTTAAATCTTCCTCCAAGTGAATGAACATGATAAGCTCCATTCCAGAAATATAATCATCTTCTTGTCCAATATAACCTGTAATCAACAAACACAAAAAACAAAGCTTCAAACCGAACAAAAACACAACTAGATGTAATTCTAGACTTAGAAATAGACACAAAATAATTAAAGGATAGGATACTTGTGGAATGAGTTACAAATAAGAACTCATAAAAAATATCCACAAGTATTGACACACAAACAAGATAGAATATATGCTAATCATGAATTGTGAATTTTTTTCATGTTCGAATTTCGTTCTTTTTAATAAAATATAAACTTCCCTACACTTTTCTTTTTGTAAAATACCTTTATATGCAATTAAGACGAGGTTAAAAACAAAATAAATCATTTTCAAAAATTATTTGAAACATAAAAATTTAACAATTATGATTAAGCATATATGACACCAAAAAACAAATAAAATAAAAACATCAAACAATTAAAAACATGGGATGCCTCCTAAGAAGCGCTTGTTTTTGTTCGAGTCACGAGCCTGACTCTATCCTTATTTAATAGAAATAGGGGATGTTTTCCCTATACTTAGGATTAAGTGCGGGTGAAAGTAGCGATACACACCCTTAGGGTGGAAATATGCCACTTGAGGTGAAGGGGGTGAGATTCGGATTCCTTCATCCTAAAACTACCCAGATAATATGGGTTGATGGGTGGGTTGGTTCCTCTTTTGTCTCCTAGATGTATATCTAAAGATGGAAAGTTGTGTGAAGATTGAGGTTCCAGTTCATCAACACTAGGAAATTCCCTATAACTAAGAGTAAGGTTATCGCTACAAGTATTCAAACCTATGTCCTCAAGTGGTGCTTGGTCCAAGGGTTCTACCTCCATCGAAATTCCTAAAGTTTCTTCTACTTCTTCCGGGTAAGTCACGGGCGGTGTGTGTACCTCAAACGATGGTAGGACTTGTGGGGTACTTTGTGGGCTTGGATTATCCACCTCATCCTCCATTGTATCTAGATTACCTATGTGTTTGTTTTGTACTATGGTGTTACATGACATCCACTTAGGTATCCCAAAATAGTCATCCCCAGACAAACTTCCTGTTTGCTCCTTCAAACTTGTTATTAATTGATCCGTAATGTTGTTTGTTGGGTTGTCTACTCTATAATAATATTGGGCACCATCCTCTATGGCTTCCCATGCTTCTTCAGCATTTAATTTCCTAAGGTCCCCGTCAGCAAAATCGTCAATGTACCTTTGGTCATATTGGTCGACACGATAGTAAAAGATTTGAGTTAGGGACCATAAATCAAAACCTTGATGAGGGAATTTTTGGAGCAAGTGTTTGAAACGATTCCACGCATCGTAGAGAGATTCATCATGATGTTGTTGGAACATCAAGATATAATTTTGGAATGGAATACATGGATTTCGTGGTGTATAGTACGGTGGATTCGCGTTATCCATAATGGTTAACAGAATAGATGATGAAAAAGTTTTAACGAACAAAGAAAATAAGAAAAAGATAGACTAAAGAAAGATAATAAAAAGAAAATAAAAATCTCACTAGAAAGGAATCTAATGAGTAGACCTAATCAAAATAATATCAACCTAAGCAATAACTATTCCCCGGCAACGGCGCCAAAAACTTTGATGTGTGGATTGCGGTCTACACAAAAGTTTTAATTCTCAAGGGATCTTGAGAAGCTTACAATCCGCACTAGCCAGTGTACCTGACCGATGTAGTATAGTGAGTTGGCAAGTGCCGGGGAATTGATCGTTCTACACAGGGAATAGTGTTCGCTAGGATTGAAATTAATCTAACTAGGTCTAGAGGTGAGGGATGATTCTTTTTGTATTCTTTTTATTTTATGAAAAGCAAGTAAAATATCTCGGGTATTGGAAGAGTGGGCGGAATTAGTTGCTAGTCAACTAACCCAAATAACCACTTAAACAAATAAAATAAAATAACAAGAAAATAAATATGAAAACTTCTAAAATGAGAAAAGCGTGTTTACTTAGATTTCACTACTCCCTAGGTATCTTTTATTGATTAATTGGTTTGTCACAATTGCATGGGTGAAGGGTTGCATTCCTTAATACCATTCGTGGGGCCGTGTACGATCTTCCCCAACTCTATAAGCTTCTATCTATTCATATGACGACTCGTTTAGTATCCTATCATGGCCTCATTAATAGTCACTTATGCATTTAACACAACAAATAAAACCGTAGTACACATCCGATTATGTTTCTTAAGACGTTCAAGCAAGTTACCATATTGGAGATTAGCAAGTTTTCTTAAGCCTAACGCTAAAATCAATCACCCACAACAATTAATGACAAACCAACAACCAATAATCAATAACTAGGTTTCATTAGATCTAAGCAAACACAAATAAACCTAAGCTAACATGTTAAAAGAAAGAGAAGCATACGATATAATTAAACAACACATAGACATATTGAATGATTAAAGGATAACTTATCTTCATTTGAACATGGAAGAAAAGAGGGTTTGAAACCCTAAAATAGCTACAAAAGTCGACTAGGGTTCGTACCCTAAAGTTCCCTACCAAAAGTCCTCTCCTTAATGAATGAAAAATTGAAAACTATATAGATTTACATAGGTGACGACGTTCCCTTTTAGTGGCTGACGTCGTCATCTCGCCGCAGCTAGGGTTTCTTGTCGTCCAATCCAACTTCTTGACGCCGTCCCCCTTTGAGTTTGAGTCTTCTGGGCCGTCACGCTTTGGAATGATACGTGACGGCATACTTCTTGTAAAACGTGACGCCGTCACATGTAAAACTCCAATTTGTCTTCTGGTGCGTCAAGTGTAAATGTAATATCCACCTCTTGTCACATAAGGTGACGCCATCCCCTTGAAATTCATGATGCCGTCAGGTACAATTTCCAGCTTGGATTCTTGACTTTGTCGTTTTCTTCACTTTTTGCTCCAAAATGCTTCCTTTTTCCAGAATTCTCCTCAAAAGTACCTAAATTGACAAAAGAAACGATTTAAGGTAATAATTGCTCACATTATCACGACTTAGGGCTTAAATGACCCCTTAAAAGCGTAACAGATTTCTCCTTATCAATACCAAAGGACGATTTGTACGACCTTCATTTGAAACCAGACAATGGTGGATAACTGAAAAAGTTGGAGCCCCACATGCAACTGGAGTCCGTTTATTTAGCACACACAATTTTTGGATTAAAAGAAGCCATGGAAAAACTAGTGGAACATTTACTAGTTGATGCAATGGGCCTAGTTAAGGTACATTGTGTCTCTAGGGGAAAAATTCTACCGGTTGGTCTCCATTCTTTAATGGGTACTACTTTAGAGTTTGTAAATCTAGTTAAAGGGCACTTTTCTCCTAAAGTGAATTTCCTTCCAGTGGGCTTCCATTGATAACCAACAATGGTAAACAATTTTCCTGTTGCTCTCCAAACTTGCCTTTTTCGTTTAAGTTTTCTAATATTCTTAACAGGGGATCGATTATAAGACATCAAATAAGATACAACACATTCATCATGATTACAAGAAAATAAACAGTCATTACATGTCTTACAAATAGCATCAGAATTCGAATTAATTACAGTACGCTTATAGCTAATACTAGAATCAACACGATTCATTCCATTCAACACAAACTCATTGTTCCTAATGGGATCTTCTACTTTCTTCTCATGTGTAATCTTAGCTGGCGTAGTCCAATCTTTCCTTGTATTGCGACTAGGCTTTGACCCGCTAGCTTTAGTGACACTGTTTACTCTTGTAGAAGCAATGATGGGAACATTAGTTTGTTTTATTGCCATTTGGTTTTCTGGTTTCGATGTGTCGGGTTCAGATGTTTTCAAAGGTACATCAAAGGTAACATGCTTGTTCTTAGTCATATAGGATGATGCAGTAAACCTATCTCGCTTGTTATCAGTCTAGGACATGTACCAATGGCATGTACCAATGGCATATTCTAAGAGTTCCTGAGATCTATTAATGAGGAAGCAGGCATCTACGATAGCACTATCAAGTGGTTTCACTATCCTATCCTCTTCGACGGTCTCATAAAGCATGTCATGGCAATCCTTAAGGTGTCTAAGATAAACATTATGAACTGACTCCTTGTTCCTAAGGGGAAGCAGAATATTTATAGCATCACATGCATACTTTTGACAAGCATAAACCTTTGGGGACCAAATTATCACATGCAGTAACTGGAATTTTCCCTTTCACCATGGCCTTTAGATTCTCAATCTCATTAAGCAAATTAAGAAGTTATTTTTTCATTGTTTTTCTCACGTGTGATTTTTATTGAATCGTATAACTCTTGGTAATGATGTTTAACATTCGAATTTTCAGCTTGAAACCACTCATTATCATGTTGTAATTTATTAATGGTATCTTGATAGTGAAAATTATGAGAATCTAAAGACGATGGCTTATTGGTGTCAGTCACTTCACTCTTGTTGGACTTTAATTGGGCAATTTGGGCCCTCAACTTTCGAATCGTGTTAGTGTGAGCTTGAATTTTTTAATCCCGTTTGTTTAATTCAAAATACACGTCAAATTTAGGAGCATCCGTAGATGTCTTGGCATTTGAGATTTTAATTCTTTATTCTAAATGTTGATACTTTAATTGCAAATTAAGATTATCAACCTCTAGTTTTGAAAAATGCCTAACCATGTTATCATGGTCGTCGTTTTGAATTTTTTCATGCAGTTATAAAATCTCCCCCTCAAGCTCAACAACACAATTCTGGAAAACATTCAATGTAACAGACATCTCATGAAATTGACAAGTAGATAGTGCATAATCAGTAGCAGTATGAAATACATCTTGTGCAATACATCTAGCAATCAAATTCTCATTTGTGATAAGAATGTTTTTCTTTTCAATTTCACAGCATTTAAGATCAATTGAAGTTTGTTTTCCCTCATTTTCCACATTTTTAAAAACTTCTTTCATCTCTTTTATTTCAATTTCCCAGGTTTTTTGCATACCTTCAAAATGTTCTTTGATGAGTTTAAAAAATGGTATGACCTCGATTAAGTAGCACACTTTTGTTTGTTCAAATCCCCTTTCCCCTTTAGTAATCCCCGTTGGTGTAATTCTCTTCTTACATGTTATATCAAAAATTGGCAAACATTTGACAAAGAACATATATACTAATAAGAGTATTGCATTTAGTGGGAAGAGTTAAAGGCACTAAGTGCATTGGTGTATTGGGAGGATACATAGTTGCAGCAGCTATTTTCCTAAAGGGAGGAGTGTTGTCTTGAAGTACTTTTGCTTTTAATTTTTCAGAGTCTATGGACCAAAAAATTAGTTCTGGTGTCAAATTAGTTTGAGGCACAAAGATAGCTAAGCGGTTCTCCTCAGTATAATCATGTGGTTTGATATTGACAAGAAATTTTATGCGCTTGGGATCTTTCATTTTTTCAGCTAATCTCTCTCTATTTATCACTTCTATCTCATTACTCTCTTCAAAAGATGACACATCAGGAGGGGCATGACCAGGTTTAAACAATTCATTTCCATCATATAAGGCAGGTTGGGCAACTTGAGCGTTCCTAAGGAAGATCGTTTTAGGTTCACCTACCTCACTCTCACTATGTTCATCACGTAACTTTTTGTGCTTATGCATCATTTGAGCAGTTTGAATGGTTTGGCCTTGTGCATACAACTTGTTTTCAAGTTTGTTCTTTAACGTTTTAAGTCTGGAAAAATCATTTAAGAGTTTTGTTTCTTTTTCTTTAAATCATGTTTCAATGTAATTACATTTTCCTGGATCTCTTGTTTTTGTTTAACAGTTTGATCAAGTTGTTTTTGTAAAGAACATAACTCTTTCTTCAAAGTTTCTTCCCTTAAATTACATTTTGTTATAAATGCATTCATCTGCCAATCCATTTTCTGCTCACGTTCGGTTAGTTCAAATTTTGCACAATATATGGTCACTTGATCCTTAAGGATGTTAAGTCTAGTGGTCATAGTGTCATCAGGGACAAACAAAGTGTTTTCATGCAGGTCATAATTATTATCTACAACAGAAGATGCACAACTCGGTACAACTGACGCATCGTTGTATCTCACATATTGTTCATATGGGATAACATTACTATTTCCCATATTAGCAGTATCTGATTCGTCAGCATTTATTTGTTGTACTTCGTTAGGAATCTTTTGTTCATGCACCACATTAGTATTATTTATATTGGAAGATTCTCCACTAGGTACAATAGATTCTTTGTTGTGTTTCATATGTTGTTCAATAGGGAGACCATTGCTATTTCCCAATTTAACAGCATCTGACTCTACTACCTTTGTCTGTTGTACTTGATGAGGAATCTTCGGCTCATCCACCCTTTTATACATGTCATACAAGTTAAGTACCTCATATATGACAGATGAGTTGGAGGGACTAGATTGTTGTCGTGATGAGACTGTAGAAGATAGATTAGCCATGAAGATGGTTTGAGTAGTGGGTTCATCATCAACATCTGAGTCAAAGGTGGCACAGTCATCAGCTTGGAAGATGCTCGGTTCATTAAGTGCCAAGTCCTAAACCGGTTGATCATCTACATCAGCATCAAACGTGTTCCCATCATCTCCAGCAAGAAACAATAACTCTTCTTCATCCAGGACAACTCCATTCTCTTGTGCTTGCATCAGCAACATCTTATCTTTGAAGTAGTCAGAATTCTGTGGACGCTTTGGAAGAGTGCAGTTTCTTGGAATGTGGCCCAATCCTCCACAGTTGTAGCACTTGGGTTGTCTTCCTTGCCCCTGATTTGCATTACCAACTCTGTTCTGCACATTTCCCTCGAGCAACATTTCTTTGGTTCACATTTTGTCTTCTTTGAACATTTTGAATCACAACCCGTCCATCTTCCACTATTGTTTGGTTGCGTGGATTTGATGAAGTTCTAAGTTGGTTGTTGGTTTGAGGGAGTGTTGGGCTGAACTATTGTACAAGGAGTGAAACTTGGTTGGAGAGATTATCAATCAACTTGTCAGTATGAGTGTACCATGAGTCCAATTGGGTGTTCACAACAGATGGTGGGTGCAAGGATGATTGAACAAATGATGACTGATTCTGTGATGAAGAAGGATGAAGATAAGCTTGATCGAGTGAGGATTCATTGAATGGTTGGACATTTGAAACAAAAGCAAGTGAATCATTTGTTGTTGTTGGATTGAGCTTTTCCCTTAATTGATGATCATAAACCGCATGCTTTTCATGTTGTTGTAAGTAAGCATACAGTTGTTCATAGTTGGTGTTTCTCAGTCCTTTTTTAGCTTTACAGCTGTAACAAATCGATCCCATTCTGGTGACATGTTGTTGAAAACTTTGAATTGAGTTGAATGTTTGGCATTGTCATTATGATGATTCTCATATCATTCACAAGTTTGTGAAATCTGACATAGTAGTCTATGATATTATCTCCAGGGTTCATATTGAAGTGCCCGAATTCATCATACAACTGAGATTCACGATCTTCTTTGGTTAGTTCAGAGCCAGCTAGAAACATTTTGAAATTGTCCCAAATAGCTTTGGCTTCAGTGTTGAAGTTTATCAGCTTGTAAACATCTTTGGGCAGTCCTTGAATCACAATGTTGGAAGCTCGAATTTCTGCATCATAATGCTTCTTCTCTTCCTCATTAAGATCGTTGTAAGTACGAGGTCTGTCAATTCTAACGGTAACAGCTCCATCCTCACCGGTAGTGATAACATCTCTCGTGGTACCCATTTGGAATGGTCCTTCATCAATTGATCGAAGAATGTTGTCACCATTATCTTTTCCCAAGCAATAGAGTCGAATTCTTTGAGCCCATATTTCATAATCCTTCCTATCCAGCATAGGAGGGTGGGTATCGGACCCGACAGCTTGAATGTCATCAGAAGAAGTACTCGCCATGATGTAGTCTAACACGGGATTTTCTTAAATCAACAAAAGAAACCGGAAGATGTTGATTGCTTGAGAGTGATGTGATAAGGATTGCAAGTCACAGTGAAGAAGTATTAGCAAATCTTAGTGAGTGAGCTTGATCAAAACTCAATTAGTAATCCGAGTCAAGTCGCATCAAGTCAAATCACAACAAGTCAAATCGTAATAAGTCAAATCGCAAGAATTAACTCACAACATCAAATCACAATTAGACAAGTCGTAATAACTTAAATCGCAGCAATTCTCAAATCACAGGATTTAGTCAAATCACAACAGAGCTCAAATCGCAGGTTTAATCAACTCGCATAAAAGCTCAACTCACAGAAATATCAACTCGCAATACTTCACTTAACTCGCGGGGAATCTCAACTCGCAACAAATAGTCAACTAGTAATAAGAACACAACTCGTAGAAGATTATCAGCTCGCAGAAATTAATCAACTCGCAGAAAACAATCAACTTGCAGAAGTATCAAGTCGCAACTCCACCAAATCGCAAGACAGTTCACCTCGCAACCCTACCAACTCGCAACTACTAAGCGACAGGCTGGTCAACTCGCAACAACAAACAGACAAAGCTGTCCTTTTCTTTGCGATTTGTCTTTTTACCATATAAAGAACGAGTTCAAATCGCAGCAGACAACACAGTCAAATCGCAACACCAATAATACCAACTCGCAGCCAAGAAGTACCTTCGAGGATCAACTCGCAGCTAAGAAACAACACAAACTTTTACTCGAATTGACTCAAAATCATCACAAAACATAAGAAACAAGTTAACCAAATGCAAAACTAATCACTCCTAACACCACTACTCACAAACGTACAACAATCTTGCAATTCAAGCCATGAACAAGATCAAATGAGAGTATTTTTTTTTATAGAAAACCAATTCAAACCCTAAAAACACAAAGCCAAGCCTAAAATCCGAGTACACCTAGTCCCTAAGATGAAACCATGGCTCTGGTACCAATTTTAGTATACTCATAAATAAAAAATGCATGGTTATTGTGATATGGTTCGAATTATAGTAGAGAGTTTTAGAGAGAGAATGTGAGTTGGGAGCCTTTAGAGAGAGAAACATAAAAGATATTAGATTAATGTGTTAAAAGGTCCAACCCTTTCCTTAGGAGGAGAGGGGTATTTATAGATACAACTAGATTAACCCTACACGGGCTGTGAAACGAGCTGACAGTGGGGTAAAGACCCGACCCGAATCCACAAATACTACGTTAACTAATCTACGTTACTAACTAAATATTACTAATACTACGAGCTACATCATACTAATCATGACTCGGGGTGACCGACTCTTTCACGAGAATATTATATTCCTAACAAATACTGAAATACTAATTAAAAACTTAAACTAGTAATCTAAGTTGTAGCGTGCCTTGATTCTTGCCTTAATTTCCAAAAGTTCTTGTTGTTATCGTGGGGTCAAACATGGGTTAATTTCTGAATTGTAGAAAATCAAGTCTTGCTCCCGTTTTGACGTGGCCATTAATTTCATTTGCTGTCGTTGGAGCTCAATTTTCTCTCTTTTCAACTCCTTGGCTCGCCTTGCCCTTGCCTCTTGCATCTCCAGCTCTTTTTCCCTTAACTATATGCATGCCTCTTCCATATTAGCTTTCTTTTTTCCCGGTTTTGAGGGCTTGAACTTGAAGAATGTCTCGGCTAACCAACTAACAAATGATGTTGGTGGATCACGAGAGGAGGAAGATGATTTCTTACTGACTGCGTCACGACCTTTTGGTCGTGATTCTCTAGTCTCTTCCTCATCAATAGAATCATCCAAGTTTTAGAAAAAAAATTTTGATCCCGAGGTGGTTTCCGAAACCTTGGATTTCTTCGGACTCTTCGACCTGAAAGCAGGCATCTCAACATCCTTCCAACACTCATGATTCCTCAAAATTTTCCAACACTCTTCCAATGTAAAATCTAGACCGTAAATCACACGTTATTCTCTAAGAGCTTTTGAGTAATCGTCTGCATAATTTTCACCACTTCCGTGATTGTCCTTGATATTATCCATAATTGCACAAAATTGACCAACGGGTGCACGAATCCGATTCTTCCATTTGGAAATAATCGAGTCGTACGACCTTTTTGAACCAGTTTCTCTTTCAAAGTACCATATAAAATCATCCCAAAGCCCTTGCCTTTTTACAGTGTTTCCTCTCAAGCAATTTTCACACACATGAACCCAAGCTCTACAAAGTGCGATCTCTTCCTTTGTTGTACATGGTTCGGCCTTTTTGGTTGGTTCGACCTTTTTGCCTTTGTCCTTCGCCTTTGTAGCACGTCTCGAATGCTTCTTTGGTTTGACGGGTGACGTCTCTTCGACATCGTCATCATCATTGTCTTCAATAGGCATGTAACCAAGGTATGAACCGTGACTCGAACCTTAGCCCATCGAAACATCTTGACTCGGATAGTTTTAAGTCGAGTATTGTTGAGTCGGATATTCTGGCATATAATCCTCCAAATTCATATCAAGATTAACACCCCGAATCGGGGAATAATCTTCATACGGTTAGGAAGACTGCGAGAGATCTATGTTAGGATGATACGACGACTCACTTGGTTCTTGGTCATAATCCATATTAGGACGATATGTTGGGATAAATGGACGATTAACGCTAAACGGGTTTTTATTTTGATTCGGTTGTGGTAGTCGTGTTGGATATTCAAAAGCGGGTGCACGAAAGCGAATACCCCGATTTTGTGGTGATGTTATTCCGGTTAATTCGAAATTTGAATCCGGCAAGAAATTCAAAATCGGGTCATTTTAGGGTAGTCGGGATCGTCGGTTTTTTTATGTAGGATTTTTTTTACATGATAAATATGGATGAGAAGTTGTTTGAATGGTCTGTTTAGAAGTGTGTTTGAGATTGTTATTTATAAGTCTTTTTTAATATTTTTTAGTGCAAATGGTAACTTTTTTTGGAAATGCAAGTGTATTCAATTCGGTCTTTCAAACGACTTAATTGTGAATTCATGGGACCGACGACCGATCACGACTACACGACCCCATCGGCTCGACCGATCACGACCCAATCGGTCAACCGATCGAGAGACCGACCAGTGTGTCTACCCTAAGTAAAAGCTAGGTGACGACTATTAAAGGATTAAATGTGTTAGAATATGGTTGGAAGAAAATGATGTTTTGATGTCTCGCTGAAGTGTAAGTGACGATGACCACATCAAATCTAATGTAAGGGTAGTTCACATGTTTCTTAGCAGATTACATGATATGCACGCTAAGTGAAATTTTCAAGAAACTTGTCATTAAATGTAAATGCAATTACTATATATATATACATTTTGCAAGGGAATCAAAGAATATTCCCTAATAAACTATTCATAATATTAGGCCTAGTATGTTAGCACAACGTGTGTGTCTCTTGGGAGCCCAGTAAGCTTTCTTAGCCTCATTGTGTAATCTGAGGCCCAATATTGGTGTTGCTAAGAAACGTATAACCCGATGCAATTAGTACATTGACAATGTTATTTACCTTTTCAACATAATAGCTCAGTTGTGTTATTTATAACACCGGCAACATATGTTAGCATGAGGAAACTATAAATTACTTAAGAATACGGTGTGTGTTTGGATAATATTTATGCAGAAACTTTGCAATTACAACAACCCAAAAATATAGCAAACACCCCCGCCGCAACGCGGCGGGCTCCTGCTCCTCGTTAGATATTATTACTCCGATGGACATTATGTGTTGGTTTTTTATTCAATTGCATTTGAGATCATTTTCGAACTTTTTATTAGGCATGTCTTTTTTAGACCGGTTGCTTTTGCAACTTGCACTACCCAATCATATGTCGTCATGTGTCCGATATAATTGTACTGATGGGCAACTCAGAGCAGTTGCCTAAAATGTACACTAGTTGCCGTATGACTCAGCACCTCGTAATCAGTAAAGTCCCACTTGTCACTTAAGGGGTTGAGTTGCCCAACGTGACAGTTGCCCACGGTCTTGTTTCGGATCACCAATAAAAAGGGTCTTGGAAGTGATGTGCACAGGTGCAATTAGTTTATTTCGGGAATTTTCCAATTATTAGAGGCATCAGTTTAAAACAAACAAATAAATAAAGGAAGACGTTATTCCCACCTCATTTTTTACAAATAACACCCCTTTTTTTACAATTTTATATTATTATTATTATTATTATTATTATTATTATTATTATTATTATTATTATTATTATTATTTTTATTTTTATCCAACGTTTTTCATTAAAAACATAGGAGATTACATAATATTGTAGGAGAGTCTAGACACAATCTGTGCTCCCACTTCTTTTTGAATACAGAAACTAAATCGATAAAAGATAAAAACACCACTCTTAATATTGTTTGAATGGCTACTGGCAATAGAACTGATACGAGAAAGTGTATTCAACGCCTCCACCTCAAGTTCCCCAAACGTAGAAAAAGCAAAAAGGGACAAACTTGTATCCATTGTCTTCACACTTAGACGCATATTTCTTCCTTTTCTTTTCCACCGCGTTGCTCAAAGCTACCCCAGGAGCCCACGAAGTCACTCCAGTCCCAACAAACGAAGAGACCCCAGTCACATCCAGACAAACATCCTTACCTTGCAACCAATTGAATAATAGCACATCTACCGGACGTAATTCTTTCCCTTCCTCTGAAAGAAACCCCATTGGAGCCTCCTTGTGCACTATAATCCCTGCCTTGGAGCATATATCAACAAGGATATCACGCATCATATTATGCCTGAACTTAACACCCACTTTACTAGAGCAGTGGACCGCGTGATCTCCCCATTGGTCCATACGATGCACATTACAGCTCGGGCATATGTCGCCTACAGAGAACATAGGGATCGTGAGCATGTAGCATAACACAGGCCGAAATTGGCGGTGATTCATTCTTTGTTCCAAACCGTCAATAGGGATGGTGAAAAGAAAATCCTGTGCATGTGGGGCGCGGATACTACTGAGAATAGCCACCTGTCAAGGACTTAGCAAATATTTGAAAACAAGGTATTTCTCAATGACACCAAAATAACACTTTGCCAAGGTTTTAATAATAATACAAATATATAATTCTGAAATGAAATGACAGAACAGAAAATATAAAGTTTAATAAGTTAAAAGCTCAAAACTGACACAAAACACGGAATATAAATTGATAAAAAACAATGTTGTATTGTAAACTGTGAGACAAAAAGAATCTTTTGTACAACGTTGAAAACAAATGCTATGACAATTTAATCATGATAATCAAGTATGACGAGTGTGTGGATGGAATGCGTACATTGACTTCGTCATCAACTAGACTTTAACTTTGATGTAAATGTTGGATATGCCAAAGATTAATATATGTCAAAAAGCTATAAACCTGAGAGTGCGGAACAGAAAATATAAAGTTTAATATGTCAAACGCTTAAAACTGTCAAAAATAGGGGAGACAAAGGGCCTGCCACCCTTGTCCCCCCGTTTTATAGTATAACCCATCTTTAAACACTAAAAACATACTATAGGACAATTGATTTGATATAATCATATTCGTCTACTTTGATGCATACATTGAAGATGACTAGTAGGGTATCGCGCGTTTCGGCAGCGGATATTTTAAAATAAATGTTAACGACACAAAATATTTAGTATTGTGTCTGCATGTCCGTCACGGGCAACTAATCAATATATAAAATGTTTAACGATATTTTATCAAGTGCATGCAACAAGTGAATAAAATACATTCATTGATTAGACCGCAATTCATATACTTGGCTTAGTAGCTTAGTTACATTGCACCATGTGATAAAATAATTGTATATTTTAGTTAAAGGGTGATTTAAATAGTTTATTAGTTATATGTGATTTAAATGATTGTATTTGTGTTTTAAATACTTGTAAGTAGTGCTTTATTACTTGTATTTACTTAAAATCTATAGTAGAAAATTTTAAAAATTTAATAAGAGAGAGGGTATAATATTTATCTATACTATATATATAATACATATAATTACAAACTTAAAATTCACCTTTATTTTCAAATTGAAATATCTTGTTATCTATTTATTTTTTTTATAATCTAATTTTATCATATTTTTTAAAATTTTGTGCTTTTTAATTCAACATCCATTTTGATATATTTTTATAAGTTTTTAGTTTTTATATGTTTAGTGAGTTTACTTTTATTAATTCAAATTTTTATCACTTTAACCTTTATTTCAGTCAATACAATCTTGATTCGACAAAATCATATACTTTTAGAGGGAGTGTTTGACGGGTAAGATATTGCGAAGGTATTTCTATATGCGGGAATAATAATGTCACGGGAAACCCAAGCAAATAAATACAACTAATATATACATTCCGAGTGTTGTGAAACGAATTCATTAAGCGGATAGAGAATTGCAGGAAAAGTTGTGCTATCAATTCGTTTACTATATTATAATATAACTATATATATTGCCGCCGCTGTGTGCGTGTATCCAACTAGTTATAAGTAGTATAGATAATCTTTAATGTAGAAAAATGGGAGTTATTGGTGTTGATACGTTGGTTTCTAGTAGGATTTGCATATTAGACTTATTCGTCTACTTTGATACATACATTGAAGATGATAATCTTTAATGTAGAAAAATGGGGGTTATTGGCATGGTTGTCAGGATTCCGATCCTGATCTTATTATCTTACAATTTTATGATACTGTAAAGCAAAAATGATCCGGATCTTACATAGGATCTTTGAAAGCTTAAGATCTTATAGGATCTCGATCTTGACCATAAGATCTTAAGATCTAATCCGATCCGATCCTACTTTTCTCGGATAACAAACTAAAACCTACAAATTTCTGGATTATTTTTTTGTAGAATTTCAAAAACAACATGTTAATCTTATTAAACATTTCATAATCATAATTTAGGACAACTATTCGATGGAACATTCATATAATTTTGTGTTTATAATATATAATAATTTGTAAATTTGTATAATATTACAAAACTATTAAGAAAATGACATTATAGTAGGATCTTAAGATCCCGATCCGATCTTACGATCACGATCTAGCAAAAATGAAAACGATCTTGGATAGGATCCCGATCTTGAAAACCTTGGTTATTGGTGTTGATGTGTTGGTTTCTATTAGGATTTGCATTGTGTATTTGTAGGCTTCCTCCGTTTACGTACACCAAGTCAAAGTCTTCGATATATCTTGGTGGAAAAAACTACATGGGATGTTGACTCTTCTTTATAGAAAAATGGAAATGACAACTAAAATGTGTTCATTTTTAGTGATTGATTTACAATGCTTGCGTGCGGTAACACACGTCATATTATGTTTGCCAAATTCGTAGTGAAATGAAACTTTTTCTTTTCTTTTTTAAAGGAAAATAGTATATAGAAATAAATGACACTATGGTCTATGGGTATCTTTGGTGCAATAGATCGAGCTGGGGCTGGTGCAATAGGTGTTGCGTCAAGTATGGATGCGTGTAATTTTTGTAAACAACTTCTATTTTTGCTAAAGAGTGTCATGGAACAATTACGAGAATATCGTTCAAGCAGTGTATATTAGAGAACAAATTATAGACTTTCTCTGGTATTTATGTTTATGCATTAGATAATAAGTGGGGTATTCATATTATGTGGCGACAGATATCTTGTAATAATCTTTTGGCTGGAAATATTTTTCTAAGTTTTAATATTTCATTACAATAACTTTACAAATGGAAGGAATTTGACAAAAATAAAGAAATGTTCTTTAATTTTATATATTGGTATGAAATATATAAAATTAAAGAACATTTTTCGCAAAAAAAGTTTGTTATACAGTACCTGTTGTCGTATCGCGCGGTTATGATACTAGGTTGCTACTATTTTTTGAATCATGGATGAGAGCATGCTTCTTTCATCCAAAATTAATAGTTTACGTTTCTTTTTTTTTAATGTTCTTATTTAATTTTTCACTAATAAATATTGATTATAAAGTTTAATCGAATTTACATTACCTTTGATATATTACAAACTCTAAAAAAAAATATTAATTAATTAAAAGTAAATTATTATTTTATAAAAAGTAAAAAGACAATAATAATTATTATTATTATATTTTTTTAAACTGCATGTTTTTTTAATACTTTATACTAGATACTTTTGTGAGTAAATCCAGTTATGATTTTGAATACTTCACCTTTCAAAAAAAAAAAAAAAAAAAAAAAAAAAAAAAAAAAAAAGAGCAATATGGGATAAAACCGGTGGACAAAGTGTTAAATCTACTTTATGGAAGTTTGAATGGTGAAGGCCAAATGGAGGAATGCAGACTGACCCCTCGAGACATGGAAAAGGACAATAATGGAGTCAAATGCTTTCAATGAACTGACAATGCCTCTCGTGCTCTCTCGATATCTGCATTTGTTTTTTATTTTTCAATTTCTGATTAGAAATATATGTGAGCGGAAATAAAGATATATAACAATGTATTTTATTTATTTAATTTTTAATATTTTTTTAAGCCTTGACATTTAGTAGAAGAAAGCTATAACAAGGAGCAACATATTGATGATTTAGGTGTCATTAAATATTATTATATATTATATATATATATACTAAAGATTGGGATGTCAAGACAACTTTTGCACAGCTACAGTACTTTTATTATTTTTTATTTCAAGCTACAGTAACTAACGACCGTTAGTTACTGTAGCGTTATAACTAACGGTGGTTAGATATTTAACGGCTGTTAGTTAACGACCGTTATCTTTAATATTTTATTTTAAAAATCCATACGAAATTCGTCTTTCATCTCAGAAGTTCGTTGCATATTTAGTCATCTCATAATTTACATAATTGGTCCTTCATGTTATACGTCCATTGCAAAGTCAGTCCTTAGTCACTAAATTGACGTTAAGTAGCTACCGGCCGTTATTACACTTTCCCTATTCGGAAAATACCCCGCGGCAACGCACGGTTTTCCAACTAGTTTTAGCAAATTGTAATTTACTAGATATTAGTTTGATTTCATATTATACTTCAATACGAGTTAGAAAATGTAGAGCACACACTCGTTTAGTTAATATGTTTTCGATCATGACAAAATTACGGGGTTAAGGGGCAGCGTTCCTTACAGGTAGAGGGTAAGCCTCCCTTCGCGGGGTTTGAGGCAGCGCCCCAAAATCTAAACGCTTTTCATGAATCTTATTAAATGACTTAACATATTTCTCCGTCAAAACCCAACCAACATGTCTGTCGGTGAATAAAATAAAACATTTTTACAAATTATTCAAAACATGAATAATTAAATAATTATTATGAAGCATATATGACATAAACAAATAAAACAAAAACATTAAACAATTAAAAACATGAGTTGCCTTACACGAAGCATTTTTCTTTATTTACGAGTTTTGTTGCTATACTAAAAGTCATGTTCTATTACGTCATCTCATGCATATGATCCATATCTAAGATCTCCTTTGGATCATATGTGTCGGAAAGTTTCCTAGAAGTAGGGATTGTTTTGTAAGCTCTTATAAATCTCTCCCCCTCCGGATCTATCAACTCAATCCTAATGTGCCAAAATCCATCTCCACCTTCTTGTGGTATTTTCCAATTTTTACTATTCTTTCATCAGACTTCTGATTCCCACTTATTAGCTCTTATATCAACTGGTAGTAGGGATGAGCAAATAGACCCAGTAGGCGAGTACCAAACCAGAACCAACCTAAACCGAACAAAATTTTGGATCCGCGGTTCGGTTCTCAATTCTTCAAAATCACAAATTTCAGTTCTTGGTTTGGTTCGGTTCGAAACCGCAGGTATCAGTTCCGAAACCAAAGAACCGACCGATCAGTTATATATCAAGACAACCCATTCGCTTTAAAACAATTTAACTTTGTAACGCATCTTCCCTTTAAAGCCCATGGACTATTTTTTTTTTTTTTATTGCGAAAGGATTTTTATACCAATATAATTGTTTCTTACGTGGCATGCATTATTTCTTGACAATTTACGATGTGCATATTGGTACCCGATGGTTTCTAGTTTGTGTGTAGGTATAGAAGTTAAATAGTCAAAAAGTGCGTATTCTGTAGAAACTAGAAGTGGGTGTTGAATAGTTTCTGATTCGTGTTTTGCAACCTCGCAAAAGGTTTTACCTCTCAAGGGATATTGAGAGATTTTGCAATCCACCAGGCAGTGTACCTGACCGTTGTAGCGTAGTAAATGGTAGGTCCGGCGGATTGATCGTTCTCTAGGGGAATAGTGTCGTTAGGATTGAAGTGTAGGTCAACTAGGTCTAAAGGTGATGGATGATTCTTTTTGTATATTTATATTTTATGGAAAGCAATAAAAATCTTGGGTATTTGAAGAGTGAGCGGAATTTGTTGTTAGTCAACTAACCCAAAATCACTAATTAAACTAAAAACAATATGAAATAAATAACAAGAAGAGTAAATGTGGTGAACTTCTTATAAGAGACAAGTGTGTTTACTTAGATTTCACTACTCCCTAGTTATCTCTTATTTATTTGTTGAGTTGTCACAATTGTTTAGTTGTAGGATTGTATTCCTTAATACCAGTCATGGGGGCGTGTACATCCTTCCCCAACTCTATGAATATCTATTTCTTCTTATGACGACACGTTTAGTATCCTATCATAGAATCATCAATATCTACTCATGCATTAAATACAATCAATAAAACCATTGTACACATCCGATTACGTTTCTTAAGACATTCAAGCTTGTTACCGTATAGGAGGTTAGCCAGTTTTCTTAAGCCTAACGCGAGTCAATCAACCAAACAACAAACAACAAATCAACAATCAATAACTAGGTTTCATTAGATCCAAGCAAACACTAAGTAATCTAAGCTAGCATGTTAATGTAAAGAAAAGACAAACAATTAATCAAACAACACATAGACATATTGAATAATTAAAGAAAGAACTTATCTTCAATTGAACATGGAATAAAATAGGGTTTGAAACCCTAAAGATACTGTAAAAGTCGGGATAGGGTTTATCTCCAAAGTTGCACACCTAATGAATGAAAAATCCAAAAATATATATAGAATTATATAGCTGACAGCGTCAGGTTATGGCTTCTGACGCCGTCAGAACGCTGCATTTAGGGTTTCGTATCGCCCAAACAATCTTCTGACGTCGTCACATATAAATACTTCTGGGCCGTCTCGTGTAGTTGCAAAAACAGAAGGCCTCACTCCTTTTGTGCTTGACGGCGTCAGGTGTTAACTTCCAAAATCTTTCTGGGGTGTCTCGTTATAAAAATCCTCTATTCTTGTTATAAGGTGACGCCGTCAGGTGTAAAAACCTGACTTTTCTTGACTTTCTTGTTTTCTTCATTCTTGAGCATAAAAATGTCCGAAAAGCTAAAAAATGCTCCATATTCCAGAAATCACGTCCCAAGTACCTAAAATGAGAAAAGGAACGATTTGAGGTAATATTTGATCATAAAATCACGACTTAGGGCTTAAATGACCCCCTGAAAACGTATCAAATAAATCCTTATCAGTTTCACCATTTTAATTACGTTTTAGAACAAACTTTTAATTTCCTTTTTGTTCCTTTTCGAAAAGCCGTTTGATTCAAAGTTATATGATATCTATGAACACGATAATAATGCGTAAAGTAAATAAAGTAAAGACAAGAGATAAGGAAGAACACAACCAAACCGAGACAAGGAGATTTATAGTGGTTTGGCACGAAGCTCACTCGTCGCCCTACTCCACTCCTCGAGTACCACATTCAAGAGTTCACAATCACTATGTCAACACACTTCCTTTAGGAGGAGCAAACTGTACACCAAGGCTTACACCAATTTAACGACACTAAGCGGAATGTCGAGTCCTAATCCAAGTTAGAACCAATCATAACAAAGCCCACGTGGCTGCACGAACATCCACTCTTGTCCACTTGGATTTATACACAGTCCAAGTCTTCACACGGACGATCACCCCGTCCTAATCTTCACACGGACAGTCACCCCGTCCACTTGAATTTTCACCCAATTCAAGTCTTCACGGACCTTCACCCCGTCCTAGTCTTCACACATGGACTCACACCAAGTCCAAGCCTTCACACACCGACACACGAACTAACACAAAGTCCTAATCTAGATACACCATTTCACGAACTTACACTTTGTCTGTATTTATCCTAACACACCTAATCACGACACACACACAAGTCAAATATACAAATTTACAATACACACAAAAGAAGAGAGTTTAGGGGAAGAAGAGAATCGTAACACAAGTTACATGTGTGTGATGACTATAACATTTCGTTCACGAATATGAGTGTTCTTCTCTTGCAATTTAATATATAGGGTGTGAAAACGTAGAAGGGGGATGGAGGGTTTGAATACGTTACCGTTTTAAAACCTTAAAACTTGTTGTATCAAATATCCGATCAACTCGAGAGTTACTTCACTAAATCAACAAGCTCCCTTCTGGGCGGAGAAAACCTTTACAAACGTAGCTTAAACTTTTTCTGGTACAAAGTTAAATACATGGTTCTAGTTCAAGGTAGAACCAACCTGACGTCGTTTATACAATATTTCCGACACTAAGCTAGATGTTGAGTTCTTTCTCGGGTACAACCACTCCCATTATGTTTTAAGGCCCAACATAACAAACCAACCTGTGGAAAACTAGAAGGGGGGGTTGAATAGTTTTCCCTTCTTTTTCGTTTTATAAAAACTTTGTTTCAAAATGTTGATTAGAATTTATTCAATTGTTTGTTTGAAAAACCTTCAATTAGATTTTAGTATAAGAGCAACATATAATCAATATGATCAATTATATATGTGAACTTTTAGATTAGTTTTCAAAACTTAGTTTTATGAATGAAGCATAGATCAAACTTTATGTGTATAAGTTTTCCTTTTAAAATCTTAAAACGTTTTGTATCAAATTATCGATTAAGTTAAGCTCAACATGAGAAGTGTTAAATATATATATTAGTCCATTTGACCATAACATACAATAATATGTCCTATCACACTATTAACTTCTATGTACAACACATTCAATCATCACAACAATATAAGCAACAATTAAGACATATAGGCAAGCATAGATATAAAGCGATAAATGCAAGAATGAATGAAAAGAGATGAGAGAAAGAACATGCAAACCGAACACAATGATTTATAGTGGTTCGGCTACAAGGACACCTTCCTTGTTCCTACTCCACTCCCCGAGTCACCTACTCGAGAGTTTTCTTCACTACTCAACAAGCTCCCTTTTGGCGGAGAAAACCTTACACACCAATTTACACACCACAATAACTTCACACCTTAATCACAACAACTACACACCAATTCACTACTTAATCACACCACTTCTTCACACCTATCTTCTACACACCAATATTCTACACACCAATCATCTACACACCAATCTTCTACACACCAATCTTCTATACTCTTCACACCTATCTTCTTCACTCCTAACTTCTTCACAACTTAATACTTCCTAACTCTTTCTTCACACCAAGAGTATATTCACACCTTCAAGGCACTAATGTCTTGACACCTTCAAGCCACTAATGTCTTCACAACTTCAATGCACTAATGTCTTGACACCTTCAAGGCACCAATGTCTTCACAACTTCAATGCATTAATGTCTTGACACCTTCAAGCCACTAATGTCTTCACAACTTCAATGCATTAATGTCTTGACACCTTCAAGCCACTAATGTCTTCACAACTTCACATAAGCACTAACTAGATCCTAATACATCTTTGGGTTTATGATAGGGAGGATACTTCTCTTGCACTTTAAGTGATGAAAGATTGGATCACTTGAAACAAAGATTAATAATCTTATGATCAAAGGGTTTTAGAAGGATGTTTAGAGAGAAGTGGATCTGAAAATCTTTGTGCAAAAGGTTGGAAAAATTCCAGGTTTGAGGTGGTATTTATAGGGAAAAATTTCTGACAAAATCTGACAGGGGAGCGTGGCCGGTCCCCTTAATTGTGTGCCGGTCCCCTTAAAATTAAGGGGGCCGCCCCTTATAATTAAGGGGGCCGCCCTACTGAAACGGCCAGATTTTCTGTCTTTTAGTGGGGAAAGTTTATTTGGTGAAAAACTAACTAATTTTGGTTAAAAGTTTGAAATCATATATTTAGTATGATTAAAACATTTTTCTTTATTACCAAAAGTGTTTTTCAAAAATATATAATAAGTTTATATAATTAAATAAACTTTGTATTAGTTAATTAAATACCCCTTTGATCATGAAATGTATTAAACACTTGTTTATCCATACCTTAAGTGATTGTTGAAGCATACTTGAGACGTTGAGATGTCGAGGCTTGTTGACGTAAGAATGCATAGATGAATTGTGATCACAAGTAACTTAAGCACTTTACGTTATATGTTGTAACTTACATTTTTGTCATCATCAAAACATGAAGAGGATGTTTAGATTAAATATCGTAATATTCATGCCAACAATCTCCCCCTTTTTGATGATGACAAACTATGTAAACTATAACTTATAGTAAAATGTATAAGTTACTTGTTTACACTTCTTCTCCCCCTTTTGTCGAAGCAAAAAGGTGGACTCTAAATGAGACCTCTACAATGCTTGAACTCTTGAGATAGAATATAAAAGGCGAGCTTGCATCATCGTAAGTGAAGCCTTGATCCTATCAACCTCAATGCTCCCCCTTGGTGTATGCTCCCCCTTGGTGTATGCTCAAAACTTGTTTTGGCTACCAAAGAATCGAGCGGTGAAGTAATCCTTCAAAACAAAGTTAGTAGACAAGTGCACATGTATATAATGATGATAATGGATATATGCATGAAACTAATAGGGGAACAATATATGGACATATTAGGTATATGCACTAAAATTATGACACATGCAATTATTGTTTTTAAAACAAAACCTAAATCCAAAAGAAAATTTAGAATCTAATGCAAAGATTAGAACCTAGGAAAATGTAGGATTGGTGGGATCAAGGATGGATAAACTTTGATGGAAGGTTTAGGATAGAATAGGTTTGTGAATTTTGGGAAGTGTAGGATGAAATGGGCTAAAAAATAGAAAAGGGAAACAACACATTCGACCATCAGATGGCCGGTCCCCTTAATTGGAGGCCGGTCCCCTTAATAATTAAGGGGGCCGCCTTATGATTTAAGGGGGCCGCCCATCTGGTGATTCCCAGATTGCCAGAAAAGGGTTTTTGGTAGTGCATTGCAGAAAGGTTGTGTTTTTGGTTTCAAACAAGTCCAACTCTTTGAGGCAATTAAACATAGACTAATTATGTAGGCAATTATGTAGCTAAAGCATGTTAACCAAAGAGATTAAGTAATCAAGCAATTTCATCTAGCATGCAAACATACTCATCTAGCAAGCAAAATATAAGTGCTAGGAAACAATAAGCAACATCAAGTATTTCATAACTACATAACTAGGAGAATTAATCCTAATGCGTATTATGATAGCATGGGTTTCTAGACTTGTTACAAACGAAGTCTTAATAGATAAACCATGGCCCTCTTGATTTGATTTAGTTCACTTATAAGTGTCATTTATATAAATATAGATGACAAATATGAGATCACCATGCATGATTTAAAGAGACGTTTTTAGCATTATTCAACAATGTTTGAAAGTAGGTTTTCATGTAGATATGAGAGTTAATTGAATAAAATAGATTCGGTTTTACTTCAAAATGTGTTAATGAAAGGTAAATAAAATTTTCTCAATCTTTGGTTTTGATCAAAACAAAATTGTGGATATTTATTGTGAAAACATCTTATTTAAAAGTGGGATAGTTATTTGAAAAATTATTTTCCAAAATGTGAGGTTTTTGCATATTTTTAAAGATATTAGATTTTTGACAACAAATATCATTAATCATATATTTTAAAAGATGTTTGTTATAGATCTCATGCTCAAGAGGATTGGTTAAGCCTACTATTATCTCATGCTATCGTTTCTACAAATCCTATGATCCAATTGTGGAAAACTAGAAGGGGAATGAGGAGGGATGAGCGTGAATGTAAAGGGAAGGTGATGACAAAGGGTTGACAATTATGGTTTGGATTAATATATCGTTCGACAAGGGTGGATGATAGGGAATCATGGGATTTTTAGGTGTTTTGTTGGTTGACGACCGAAGGTGGATATGTGAAATGAGGTGGTGATGAGTCGACAACACTTGATCATGAGTCGACAACACTTGAAGCTTGGATTTCTTCATTGTGTTCTTCACTTGCTAGTAAGTGGAAATGACGCATTTCGTAATGAAATTCACTTGGATGAGGTGGTGATAACTTTTGGTGGTGGAGATAATTGTGAGTTGATATATTTTTTGATGGATGGAGTGGTGGATTTGAAGTGGGGTTTGTTGAGATCTAGTAAGAAGATACTCAATCCAGGTAAAGTGCTCATTCAAAGCAATGGTATGTTGTTGAAGGAAGATGCAACAAGGACAATTGTTAACATGCTTCTCAATTTGGTTAATGTTATGTGGTGATGATGGTGAGCTTGATTGAGGTGGATCCAAATTGCGTTGAGCAAGATGTAATGCTAAAAGAGCACTAAGCTCATGAGTCTCTTTTAGCTCCTCAACGAACTTCAAGTGTTCGGAGGAAGGTGATGGTGGTGGAGCATGATAATTGTCTTGGGTGAAGGTTTGCACATGCAACATGGGAGTGGCATGTGAGGTTGTAGGAAGTGGTGGTGGTACTCTAGGTGGTGTGAGGTAGAAGGATATATGTGAGTGAGTGTCATTTCCCTTCCCATTAAATTCATGCTCATCCGGATATATTATGAGACTAATATGACCTATCGGAAAACGACACTAAGGTTCATATGAAATAAGGGTGTAGGATCTAAAAGAAATAAAAATATACCTAGATGAATGATACATATAGAGTAAATCATGTAAAGGCATACAATCAACTCACATAGGAGCAAATAAACATCTAGAAATAACATATATGCGATATGCCATAAATCTAGGAATGAAATCATCTAATGAGAAGCAAAGTTCATAAAAGTAAGCTTAGCGTTAGGTACATTTAGGAAGAGCGATTTAATCAAGTTGGAGAATGAGTATGAGACTATTACTAGTGGTGCTCAATTCAGGCTAAACACGACCATTTTTACGGGTTACACACACCCAACTTCTCACATAGAAGCAATCCAACCGTTAGGTTAAATTGAGTTTCTAGTCAATAGATTCTCCAGTAGTCATTCTCTTTTTAGAAGAAATTGAGTTCCTAAATTCACCTATCGAAGAGTACCAAATATGAAGTTTGCTTGATTCACTAATACTTGGCATAATGTGACTCAAACACCATGTTTTTATGAAGGTAAGTCTACATGATATATTTTACTCACTATCCCAATAGAGATGTGTTAAATGTTAAGATAAGAGTAAATGCAAAGTTTTAATCTTTTGTTCATGATTAACCGGTTATTTGGTTTTGATGACATATTACTTGATTTAATAAATGTGCTTTGATTTATGAATGCTCCTTAGCATATCTTGAAAAATGAATCTCATTAAGATTATTTATCTTAAACGAGATTGTGATTCACAAATGATATCAAAACTAGACATTTATATATTCTAAAGCAAATATTATTTTCTATGATTTTTGCCAATGTTATATATCATAATTTAGCTAGTATTTGAAACAAAATGAAGTTTACTTGTTTATGCATTGTGACAAGTTGTTTTTCAATTCTAATAACTTAAATTATTTCAAAAAGAAAAGTGTAGTGCATTATCTTGTAACACAACCATTCATGCTACAAAGAAAATGAAATACATATAATATATAGTGCGTATCGTTCTTAAATATGTATTTTATCTTGTGGTGATAATTTTAAGTAGTGTGAGCAAAGTTTACATATGTTGTTAGTTTGCTCATGTTTGGTTTTTCGGATATGACACATTTATCCATTGCATTGCAATGTAAATTGCTTGAATATTTCGGACGAAACATCCAAGTCGTCAATCCTACTTCATTGTATATTTTATAAATGTGTTTAAAATGTTATTCTAATATTTGGAACACAATTATTGGACAAGTAGATTCAATATGACATTATCAACACAAGTGTGAGTTATGATCCAATGCATACTCTTTTCATCTACAAAGGATGTAAATATTTTCATATCAATCTAGTGTGATTGAGTATGTAGATTCAAGACTATATCATTTGATTTAATCTTGAAACTTAAATAAATAACAATCCAATTTCTTGTCCATACTCAAAAAACATGTCAATTAGATTTGATGAATATATCAACCATAATTTGAATAATGAATTGATATAATATCAAGATCTTTCTTGACCCTCACAAACACTCATTTAAGATAAATAGGCATTTTGATAGTGTGTTCCATTAATCCTAAGATTATTTATGAGTGAGGTTGGTGAATGATTGAAATTTGACTTATTACTTCATGATTGTTATAAGTTTTGTTTATGTGAAAGACTCTTCATTGTTACTTATAATGAACACACTTAGATTTTGAAAATACTTTTTCTTTTATATTACTACTAATGTTTTACAAAGATTCAATTTGTCATATTAAACAACTTAAGGTAAAACAAGGTAATTTGTTGAAAATGTTTAAGTGTGTTGTTAAGAATAGATTAAATTGATTGAAATATTTAGGTGATTAGATTTAACTCATTTACAAGATGTTTGAGTAACATTAAGCCATCTATTCCTATATGCAATGCAAGCATAATAATGCAATCCTAACGCAAGAAATCTAGCATAAGATCAAGTTAAGTATAAGCTAGATAACTAACTATAAACTAATAGAGTACAAGGCACATATGCTAAGATATTCAAATAGCTAAATTACAAATAGCAATGATTAGCAAAGTAAAATCACAAATGAGTTCACATAGCACATAAAACACTTGTCGTCGTTTTGTGTTTTATATATACCAATGTTTACTTAGCTCGATTTTATTTGAAAATAAAAAAAAAGTTTCCTATCCATTTTAAAATTTAATAAAGATCAATATTTTGAAAACATAAATACTTAATTTTTCAAAGATATATCGACTAGGAATGCCCGACTCGAAGGAAAAGTTGAAATACAAGTTTTATGTTAAAACAAGACTCAAATTTTTGACCTTCGTGTAGTATTTTAACTTTCTGACTTATTTAAGTTTGTAATGGTTACTTGTAAGTATTTTTAAATGAAAGTAGACTCAATTACCTTTAAAACGCCGGGTGGCACGACTTCTACGGAGTTACGGTTAATTTTATATGATATTTCAAAGTTTTTGAAAAACTGTCAAACAGACAGGCGGACCCCTTAAATTTAAGGGGGCCGCCCAGTATTTAAGGGGGCCGCCCAGACAATTAAAGGGGCCGCCCATCTGATACTCAAAAATGCAATTTTTGTTAAAAATTGTTTTCTGACTTTGTGGAAAGGTGTGTAACTTTCTGATTTTAAAAACGAACATATAACACTTGTTTTATGTATAATCTTATCTCGAGCTAGTATAATTAGTGTATATAATATCAAAACTAATACAAGTTAATCAACAAAACACTTTTCATATTAAATCCTCCTTAATGGGTAATTTGATACATGGATCGTACTCAATTTTTAAAACCATTTGTTTTGAAAATTTGAGCGACGTGGCTCTGATACCAATTGTGGAAAACTAGAAGGGGGGGTTGAATAGTTTTCCCTTCTTTTTCGTTTTATAAAAACTTTGTTTCAAAATGTTGATTAGAATTTATTCAATTGTTTGTTTGAAAAACCTTCAATTAGATTTTAGTATAAGAGCAACATATAATCAATATGATCAATTATATATGTGAACTTTTAGATTAGTTTTCAAAACTTAGTTTTATGAATGAAGCATAGATCAAACTTTATGTGTATAAGTTTTCCTTTTAAAATCTTAAAACGTTTTGTATCAAATTATCGATTAAGTTAAGCTCAACATGAGAAGTGTTAAATATATATATTAGTCCATTTGACCATAACATACAATAATATGTCCTATCACACTATTAACTTCTATGTACAACACATTCAATCATCACAACAATATAAGCAACAATTAAGACATATAGGCAAGCATAGATATAAAGCGATAAATGCAAGAATGAATGAAAAGAGATGAGAGAAAGAACATGCAAACCGAACACGATGATTTATAGTGGTTCGGCTACAAGGACACCTTCCTTGTTCCTACTCCACTCCCTGAGTCACCTACTCGAGAGTTTTCTTCACTACTCAACAAGCTCCCTTTTGGCGGAGAAAACCTTACACACCAATTTACACACCACAATAACTTCACACCTTAATCACAACAACTACACACCAATTCACTACTTAATCACACCACTTCTTCACACCTATCTTCTACACACCAATATTCTACACACCAATCATCTACACACCAATCTTCTACACACCAATCTTCTATACTCTTCACACCTATCTTCTTCACTCCTAACTTCTTCACAACTTAATACTTCCTAACTCTTTCTTCACACCAAGAGTATATTCACACCTTCAAGGCACTAATGTCTTGACACCTTCAAGCCACTAATGTCTTCACAACTTCAATGCACTAATGTCTTGACACCTTCATGGCACCAATGTCTTCACAACTTCAATGCATTAATGTCTTGACACCTTCAAGCCACTAATGTCTTCACAACTTCAATGCATTAATGTCTTGACACCTTCAAGCCACTAATGTCTTCACAACTTCACATAAGCACTAACTAGATCCTAATACATCTTTGGGTTTATGATAGGGAGGATACTTCTCTTGCACTTTAAGTGATGAAAGATTGGATCACTTGAAACAAAGATTAATAATCTTATGATCAAAGGGTTTTAGAAGGATGTTTAGAGAGAAGTGGATCTGAAAATCTTTGTGCAAAAGGTTGGAAAAATTCCAGGTTTGAGGTGGTATTTATAGGGAAAAATTTCTGACAAAATCTGACAGGGGAGCGTGGCCGGTCCCCTTAATTGTGTGCCGGTCCCCTTAAAATTAAGGGGGCCGCCCCTTATAATTAAGGGGGCCGCCCTACTGAAACGGCCAGATTTTCTGTCTTTTAGTGGGGAAAGTTTATTTGGTGAAAAACTAACTAATTTTGGTTAAAAGTTTGAAATCATATATTTAGTATGATTAAAACATTTTTCTTTATTACCAAAAGTGTTTTTCAAAAATATATAATAAGTTTATATAATTAAATAAACTTTGTATTAGTTAATTAAATACCCCTTTGATCATGAAATGTATTAAACACTTG
This sequence comes from Artemisia argyi, assembly GCA_030686995.1. Taxonomy (NCBI): domain Eukaryota; kingdom Viridiplantae; phylum Streptophyta; class Magnoliopsida; order Asterales; family Asteraceae; genus Artemisia; species Artemisia argyi. The sequence goes on from CM060709.1 coordinate 290,575,912, forward strand.
TTTATCCATACCTTAAGTGATTGTTGAAGCATACTTGAGACGTTGAGATGTCGAGGCTTGTTGACGTAAGAATGCATAGATGAATTGTGATCACAAGTAACTTAAGCACTTTACGTTATATGTTGTAACTTACATTTTTGTCATCATCAAAACATGAAGAGGATGTTTAGATTAAATATCGTAATATTCATGCCAACACAACCAACTTGGTGTTTTACAACTAAAACACACAAAACCTTTAGCCCTTATAAGATGGAATAAATGTTACAAATGTACAGTGATGATCCAAGACACAAATGTCTAATGGATACAAATGACTAATCTAAATGAACTTCCATTGATAGGAAGCATTCAATGGATGAAGCTCACAAGTTCCCTAAGCTTGTTGTTATGTATCTTCATGTATGTATGCTTGTGGTGGATGGGGATGCAAGATCTCTGATATTCCTTGGAGGATCATTTCGGGAGAATGCTTACAACATATTGAAAGTTAGAAGCATTATGATCATGTGTTATGAGGGTGTTTATGAGTGTCACTACATTGTTAATGACTAATCTAAATGTATGCAAGAGGGTAGAGAATGTGTTTTTTGAAGTGGTGAAGAAATGAGTGAACAATGGGCTTCTATTTATAGGCAAACAAGGTCAGTGACCCACGGATCCCACAGAACCAAAAAAAGGGTTCATTCCATTATAAAAAATGCTTCCTTGGGATCAGAAATATTTTTTTGGATTTTGCACACAATCTTTCCAAATCAACACAAGATCTTTCCAAAGGATATTTGAAAAGATTTTATGGATTTTGTGACACTCTGCCTGAAGTAATAAAAGAGAGTTTTCCATTTTATGAAAAATACATTTAAACAAATGTATATATGATAAGGAGAAATTTGTTACGCTTTTAGGGGGTCATTTAAGCCCTAAATTGTGTTTTTATGATCAAATACTACCTCAAATCGTTCCTTTTGTCATTTTAGGTACTTTGGAGAAAAATTCTGGAAAATGGAGCATTTTGGACGTTTTTGGAGCATAAAGTGAAGAAAACGACAAAGTCAAGAATCTAAGCCGAAAACGTTACTTGACGGCGTCAAAGGTCACAAGGTGACGCCGTCACATGTTGATCAAGAGGTGGATATTTGTATTACACGACGCGCCAGAAAGGAATTTGGAGATTTACACGTGACGGCGTCACGTTATAAAATGTGAAGGCCGTCACGTATTATGTTAAAGAGAGACGCCTAGAGTGAAGTTGAACCAGACGACATCAGAAGTGGATCTAAGGAATCCGAGAACTAATTTGGCGGCGACTTGACAGTATAATGACCTAAAAGGTGACGCCGTCAGCTATGTAAATCTATATATAGTTTTGGATTTTTAATTCATTAGGAGAGGAACTTTTGTGCTATAACCCTAAGTCGAATTTCAGAGCTTTTTCAAGGGTTTCATACTCTTGTTTCATCCATGTTTAATTGAAGATAAGTTATCCTTTAATCATTCAATATGTCTATGTGTTGTTTGATTATTTCTTATTCTCGTCTTTCTATTTACATGCTAGCTTAGGTTATTTGAGTTTACTTAGATCTAATGAAACCTAGTTATTGATTGTTGGTTTGTCATTGACGGTTGTGGGTGATTGATTTTAGCTTTAGGCTTAAGAAAACTGGCTAATCTCCTATACGGTAACTTACTTGAACGTCTTAAGAAACGTAATCGGATGTGTACTATGATTTTATTGGTTGTATTAAATGCATAAGTGACTATTAATGAGGCCATGATAGGATACTAAACGTGTCGTCATAAGAAGAGATAGAAGCTTATAGAGTTGGGGAAGATCGTACACGGCCCCATGAATGGAATTAAGGAATGCAACCCTTCATCCACGCAATTGTGACAAATCAACTAATCAATAAAAGATAGCTCGGGAGTAGTGAAATCTAAGTTAATACACATTTCTCCATATAAGAAGTTCCTACCACTTTATTTTCTTTTTATCTTATTTTATTATTTAAGTAGTTATTTGGGTTAGTTGGCTAGCAACTAATTCCGCCCACTCTTCTAATACCGGAGATATTTACTTGCTTTCCATCAAATATAAAAATACAAAAAGAATCATCCCTCACCTTTAGACCTAGTTAGATTAGTTTCAATCCTAACGAACATTATTCCCTGTGGAGTACGATCAATCCCCCATACTTGCCACTCACTATACTACATCGGTCAGGTACACTGCTTGGTGAGGATTGCAAGCTTCTCAAGATCCCTTGAGAAGTAAAACCTTTTGCAAGGTTGTAAACCACGCATCAAGTTTTTGGCGCCGATGCCGGGGAATAGTTATTGATTAGGTTGAATCTTAGTTTTATTAGGTCTACTCACTAGATTCCTTTCTAGTGAGATTTTTATTTTATTTTTTTAGGATTTCTTTAGTCTATCTTATTTCTTTGTTTTTTTGTTCGTAACCATTACCAGCCGCCATCATGGAAGGTGGTAATATCTTTGATCCCGTCAACCCACCACAACAAAAACCACCACAACTAAACGAACCTCCTAGAGCATGCACTTTAGGAGAATATTCCGGTCCTAGCCACCAAGGCTATCGAAACACCATTGAGCTCACTCAAGGAGTCTGTTGGACCTTAAAACTATCAACTCTAACACAAATATGACAAGTATATGAAGTAAAGATGGTGACTTGATTATGATGTATGTGGCGTATAAGATATAAAGAGAGATTAAAGATGAAGAGAACTTTATTAAAGATGCACACACATTACACACACAAGCACACACCTCAAATGAGCCTTTGAGGTGTTTATATAGTATATGAGCTATGATGCCCTAAAGGCTTTCTATGGGCTTGGGCTTGGACTTGGTTCATGTAAACATGACAAGGCTTAGATAACATAACACATAACATATTAGCTTGCCAAGTCCAAAGCCCAATGACTAATCTATTACATATCTAAACTCACGACACAAAGTTCTTATAATGAGAATGAACATCACTTTTCTATTACATATTTTTTATGCTAACAATCTCCCCCTAAGGGGTGGTCATTCGAATGATGCTCCACGTGATTAGGCTTTCCGTGTTCTTTGTCTTTGAACTTTGTGTGTCGTTGTAGAATAGTCTTTAGTCTTTGTTCCTTCATGCTTTGTGGTCTTTGATGACTGACTTTTCATCATTCTTTGTCCTTTTGTGATGGGGAGCAATCTGCCTTTCATCACTTCTGCATCTGTGGTGGTTGTCTGCCATTCCAACATGCTCATACATCTTCAGTCTTTGTTATACATGCATTTGTTGTTCCCATTCTTTCACACAGATCTTTGTAACTTTACTTCTGTAGATTCTTTCACATTGCGTAGAATCTTTCTTTGAACCTTTTTTGCTTTGATCTTTGTGAGAACTTTTCTTTGACTTCTAGATGCATGTATGAGCATGTGGAATCCTTCGCCATGGAGATGATGTATAGCTGCAGGTAAACAGTTAGCAATAAACAACCGGTACTTACAGATAATGAATTAGAGATTGTCAACAGCATAGTGTGAAGACTCCTTCTAACCCTTACCAAGGCCGTTCCCAATTTGGATACTCCCAAGGGAGCTTACGAGACCTACTAAGTAGCTCAACGAATGGGTGAGTCGCTGGGGATCACTCCACGACTGTAGACTGTTTGAAACCACCACGAACACTAAGCGTAACCCATAAAGAATTACCGAAGTGACCTGCTATCAGGGCTGCTTGATGTTGACCCTGGCAGGAGTTTCCGTTCAATCATTGAGAAATACATGAGTAAATCCTCTCATAAACTTTCTGGCAGATTGCTAAGATCTGCGTAGGACTCTAAAGTTTACATCTGGCATCCTCAATGTTGGACAACCAGTGTAGAAATATCATGTGTTCCTATGAGATCTTTTGATGAATCTCGGGGCTCTATACTCGATAAGTGCACATATGGTTTCCTATGCGGAGATTAGGGAGAGGTCTCCTGCTTCAATATCAACCATCTCTAAGAGACGGGTCGATAGATTACACCGGTTCCCCGTGAGAATGAAACAAGCTCTTTTAAGAGAACTTGAGTGGTCAAGAAGGTTTAGTGCAGTGCGTCACAGGGTCCATGACGTCTTTGTCTTCAATACAGGTGTCGCCTTAGTAACAACCAGTAGAATACGAATTGTACATGGTGTCTACCCTAAGGTTGAACATTTGGAGGGCTATTTCTTTTCACCCTTTTTCATAGCTTTTCTTTTTAATTCTTCAACCCCTTCTTTCTCCTTTCTCATTTTCTCCTTTTTTTTCAATCATACCTAAGGACTTCTAATTCTAATCTATTGGATTTTTCCTTGGGTAGATCCCTCCGGCTCTGGCGGATCATAGGACGGTTTTTCCTAACCTTAGTCACCTTATATCTTCATGACTATCCTATTGTTGCCACAAAACCATTCATTTGAAAATCTCTCAAAGTGTTTATGATTATAAAACATACTTTGTTAACACTTTGAGAGTTTTGGTTTCTTTTGAAGGACTCCCCCTTCACATGTGCTCATGAGTTTATTAAGAAGTTTGCACATGCGGGAGGAGTTTGCACTTTTGAATTGATCCACTTTCAACGAACATGACCGATTCAAGACACACTTACATCACTAGTTAGACTAGCTTGAAATTATTACCAGTCCTGGTCAAGTCCAAAGAAAGTCTCTCGATACGGTACATTCTACTCAGACAAGTCCTATTCGAGACACGCTTACATCACTAGTTAGAATAGCTTGAAATTATTACCCGTCCAGGACAAGTCCTTTTGATTACTGACATTTTAAGCTTCGTCAATTCATTGGTACTTTCTGATTCGAGCTCTTTTGAGATTCAGTCGCAATCTTTAATCACTTTTGATCACATTTTAATCATGTCTTCTCCCCCTCAAAAAGAGCATATCGTGATATTTTTGATATCAATTGATTAAGAAAAAGCATTTGGAGAGAAAGACAGATTATATTTTGCATGAAATTGGAGCATTTTTGTTTTTGTACTCCCCCTTAATGATAGCTCATTTTAAAAACAATTAAGGGTTTAGAGGGAGTTATCTTGAGCACTAATTTTGAGAGATCTTTTGAACAATCTTGAAAAAGTGCTCAAGAATTCTGTTTTGAAAACGAGTTTTTGTTTGAAGTCTTTTTCGTTTGTTTAGACTCAAACTTTTTGAAAAAGATTTCGTCCTTGAAAATACGAGTCCTTGATTTGAAACAATCAGAAGTCATCATTTGGGTCCGGGTTTCGTACAGAAGTATACGAAAGCCATCGTGAAGAAACTTTTGAGAAACGACATGTTTTAGAAAAACATTTAAAAGAACTCCCGTTCAAGCATCTGTACATGTCCGTATCATTGTTGAATGACATTTCTAGAAACGTACAAAATATTGATTTATACGAGAGACATGTCGTGAGAAGAATATTTTTGGATTTTTTGATTTTATATTGTTTTTGTATTTTTTGAAAATTTTCTAGTTTTGTATTTTGTTTTTGTTAGTTTTTCAAATTTTGTATTTTGTTTTTTTCAAAAATATTTACAGTGAAGCGATTTTGAAAACATTTTTCAAGAAGATTCGAGAAGACGTTCTAACTCCTCAGGAGTTAGCCTTCGCATGCGAATTCGTCGAACTAAATAGTCAAACCGTTCTTTTGGAAGAGCTTTAGTAAATAGATCGGCGAGTTGGTAATCAGTCTTAACGAAAAATAATTCAACAATACCCTCTTCTACGTGCTCTTTGATGAAATGGTAGCGGACTTTGATATGCTTCGTCTTTGAGTGTTGTACGGTATTGCACGAGATGGCTATGACACTTTTTGAGTTACAATACATAGGTATTCTGTCAAAAGTAAAGCCATAATCTGTGAGCTGTGTCCTCATCCAAAGAACTTAGGAACAACACGCAGATAGAGACACATACTCGGCTTCGGCGGTTGATAGCGCAGTATAATCCTGTTTTTTTGACGACCAGCTTACTAGCTTTTCACCCAAAAATTGTGCTCCACCAGATGTACTCTTTGCTGAAACTTGATCGCCGGCATGGTCGGCATCTGAAAATGCTGTTAGATTAAACCCCGAATCCTTCGGATACCAAAGTCCCACGTTAATGGTGCTTCGTAGGTACCGAAAGATCCGTTTAACCTCTTTGAGGTGTTGTTCGGTAGGCTTTGCCTGAAACCGTGCTAACAAACAAACAACAAATTGAATATCGGGTCGACTAGCAGTTAGGTACATGAGAGAACCGATCATGCTCCGATATTTCTTCGGATCGATGGGTTTCCCAAACAAATCAGCACCTATTTTTGGTGAAGTAACCATTGGTGTACCAACAGAATCACAGTTTTCCATTCCATGTTTTTTCAAAATCTCTATTGTATATTTAGCTTGATTGATAAAAATACCACTAGGGGATTGATGTATTTGTAAACCAAGAAAGAATTTTAGTTCCCCCATCATGGACATTTCAAATTTGCTTTTCATGAGATTTTCATAATGTTTTGAATGGTTAGGATTGGTTGATCCAAAAATAATGTCGTCCACGTCAATTTGAACGATCAAAATGTCAAATTTGAATTTTTTGGTAAACAAGGTGTCATCAACCGTTCCTTTTGTGAAATTGTTTTTGAGCAAGAAAGATAATAGTTCGTCATACCACGCTCTTGGAGCTTGTTTTAAACCATAAATGGCTTTCTTAAGCTTGTAGACGTAGTCTGGATGTTCTTTGTCAATGAATCCTTCTGGCTGACTTACATACACTTCTTCTTTCAGAGTTCCATTCAAGAAAGCTGTCTTAATGTCCATCTGATAGACTGTGATGTTTTTGTGAGCTGCATAGGCTAAGAAAATCCGGACTGCTTCAAGTCTAGCTACATGCGCGAATGATTCTTCGAAATCTATCCCTTCTTCTTGTGGTTAACCTTTAGCCACGAGATGAGCTTTGTTGCGAATTACAGTCATTTCCTCGTCCAATTTGTTCTTCCACAACCACTTGAGATCAAGAACACGTATATCAAGTGGTCGTTCAACAAGTTCCCAACTATCATGTAACTGGTATTAAAGAATTTCCTCATGCATTGCTTCTATCCAAGGGTTTTCTTTTTTTTTTGGGTAAAGGGGAGTAATCCTGCACCCTGGTAAAGTATATTAACCAAAAAATATTGAAGTACAACGGATGAGAGTGAGTCCCTCATCTTAGTCCCTTAGGACACTTACCTAACCACTATATAAGAATGAAAGGCCATTCTTATAACTTACAAAAATGAACCTACCAATAATGATAAAAGTAAATAAAACATTACAATACTAGTCAAGAAATGTACTTGAGCCTTCTAAATCACTATGGCGGTCCACCTACTTCCATCGTAGAACTTCTAATCAACTTCCATGCTATCCAGAAAGCACCCAATCATAGGACACGATTGACATCCACATAGAACCTGAAATTACATAATAAACCACACAAAAATGCATCCAAACACCCATTGTAAGCAATCACTCCGTAACTAAGCATAGGTGATATGTGCATCTTCAACCTATAATGTGTTGTAGTGAACACGAACCACCACAAAACACAACTTCCAATATTCCATCATATAACAGCCCCACAATACGAAAAAAGCAGGTCCAAAATACGCATGGAAGAACTCGACCAATGGGAAAATAAGTACAGAATCATGTAAACCATGCATAACATTACCCAATCCCAACATGAAGTTCCAAATCAGGTAGTTGCATAAGGATCCATTAGGAACACTAAGACTAGGGTTTAATCAATACCCAACCTGCAAAAACAACCTCACCAAGGCTGATGGACAAGAACCCACCAACATCAGGTCGTAACACATAATAAGGTTCAACATAAACCCTAACAATCAATATAGCTGTACCACAACATCAACCAACATGTAATCCAAAACAGCCGTTGACTCAGATACAAGAAACCTTGATGGAATTAAACCCCACCGCTGTAAAGAACCCATATTAGACTAAAATAGGGTTTACACAAACCCTAACTTCCAATCGCCTCACAAAACTATCCCATGAAAAAGTAATGATTGATACAAGATCGAACCAGATTTGTGAATAAATGACAAGGATTTTTGAACTATCCTAAAACTTGACTTAAATCTCTCTAAAAACCCATGAACATAATACATACCTCTGATGAAGAACCATAAATTGACAAAAAAAACCCTAAAATTAGAGTCACGATCAGATATCAACACACAGCAGTCGACACCAAATAAAACCTAAAAAGGTTTTATACTTAAAGCGCATGTCCAAGGGTTTTCTGCCATTGCTTCCCGAATGTTTTTTGGTTCTTTGAGGCTGATTGAGCAAATGTAAATGCACAATTCGAGATCGGTGGCAAGTTGTCTCCTCGTCTGAATTGGCCTTGAAGGTTCACCAATAACTTGTTCTATTGGATGGTCTTTTGTCCATTGAAACGTAGAAGGGTACCATGGGATGAACGAATGTGTGTTAGATGGTTCTTGTAACCTTGAAGAAGATTCAGCAGAGTCTGTTGCAAACGGGTTTTCAAATACTTCTTCTTCTTCTAACGCAACATCGTTTGAATTATTTGTTGGTTCTTCTTGAAAATTTGTGTTTTTGTTTTGCTCATCAACTCTTGGTAGAACAGTTTCAAGTACTGGAGTTGTTGGAGTAGATGTAGATGATGTTGAGGTAGTTGGTGCGTCAGCTTCGACTATTGTAGATGCATCTTGTGGTGGTGGTAGATGATTTTGAGCAGGTGCAGCGGAATGTAGTTGAGATGCATTTGTCAAAGTTCCACCATAGTATTCATCAAACATTAACTCGAAGAAATTTTCCAGGTCTTGTTCTGAAGGTTTATCCGTGTTTGTTGAATGAGCTCCTTGAGGCACGAGTCCTGAACTGATGTGTCCAGAAGTCTGCTGGTTTGGTGCGGGTCCTAATCTTGTTTGATTAGAAGCTATTGGATTAAGCGCGGGTTCTAGAGCGAGTCTCTCAGAAGCCATTTGTGAAATCTCGTCAAACTTCACATTCATCGTCTCCATTATCCTTTTTGTTCGTCTATTATACACCCTGAATGCCCTCGAGTTTTCTGAGTATCCAATGAATATTCCAATATCACCCTTAGCTTTTAACTTTCCTAGATCTTCTCTGTCATTCGTTGGATAGCATAAAGCGCCAAACACGTGAAGGTAGGAGATGTCAGGTTTATGGTTGTTCACTAGCTCATATGGGGTTTTATTGAATCTTAGATGGATTAGGGATCGGTTTTGAGTAAAACAAGCAGTGGCTACCGCATCAGCCCATAAGAATAGTGACACTAGAAAAAATCAGAATTGTGCGAGCAGCTTCCACAAGAGTTCTATTCCTTCTTTCAACTACCCCATTCTGCTGTGGAGTTCTAACAACTGATGTTTGATGTGTGATTCCAACATCTTCAAGGTAAGTTCTTAACTCATGGTTAGTAAATTCTGTGGCATTGTCTGTTTTTATAATCCTTATTGGAGCTTGAAGTAGAACTTGAATACGCTTCAGAAAGGTGATGATGATGCCTGGTACTTCGTCTTTTGATCTCAAAAACTTTACCCATGTATATCTTGAATAGTCATCGACGATAACAAGAATATACTTCTTCCCATTAGTGCTTTCAACTCTCATTGGGCCACATAAGTCCATGTGCAACATATGTAACCTTGCTTCCGAAGTAGGTGCGGTTTTGGGTTTATATGATGCTCTTTTACTTTTTCCTTGTTCGCATGATGGACATAGGTGTTCCTTGGTGTATTTGAACTTAGGAAGTCCGGTGACGATGTTGTCTTTGGCTAACTTGTTGATGGTGTCGAAATTGAGATGGGATAATCTTCTATGCCACATCCAGGACTTTGTTTCGGTTGCCCTTGTCATAAGACAAATTGGTGATGTAGAAGCCATTTGGTTGATGTCGATAGTATACAAGTTTGTACCACGATTACCAGTTAAGAGATCATCACCAACCAAATTTCTAATAAAAACCTTGTTTCTCCTGAATGCAACTTCCAAATCTGCATCACAAAACTGGCCAACTGAAAACAAATTGTGTCCCAATCCTTCGACGTAGTAAACTCGAGTGATTAAAAAATTCCCAAACCGAAGATCTCCATAACCCTGAATAGCTGCTACATGATCATTTCCAAAGCGTACAGTTCCCATGAATTTCCAGACGAAATTGACCAGTAGCTTTAAATTCTCGGTCATGTGCTTGGAACAACCCGAGTCGACGATCCAAAGACAAATTTCGATAACCTGCCAATAACAGAAGAGTTTGTATTTGGAAACCGTTTTGAATTTGGTTCCATGAGGTTAGGAGTAAAATTCAAATCACACTCATAGACAGTAGCTACTTGTTTAGCTTGAACTATTTCTAATTGGCCATCCTTGAGTATAAATTCTCTACCCGTTGGAATCCAAACACAATACTTAAGATAGTTCCTAGGCGTGCGACTATTAGTGGTATTCCTAATTCTTTTAATTAGGTTTCCAACAAATCTAGATTTTGCACTAGGACCTTTCGAAACGTTCTTCTGTTTAGGCGTAATTTTGCACTAGGACCTTTCGAAACGTTCTTCTATTCAGGCGTAACATCCACATTCTTAGAAACACATTCATCATGAACATCATTAATTAAACATTTCTTGCATATTAAACAAACAGAGTCATTACATGCATTAGAAACAGTACTTTTGACATTACATTCAGATGAAAACTGTCTCTTATTACAAAGCGATAAAATCCTAAGGTGTTCTTCTACTTCTTCAATTTTATTCTTGCTACTACTCTTAGATGCAGGCGAGACTCTATTGTTCCTTGTATTGCTCCTAGGCTTTAGTCTGCTGCTCCTAGAGGTGCTGTCTAATCCTGTAGAAGGTAAGGCACACGCATTAGGATTTATATTGTTGTCCTTTTTAGCATCACTAGACTCTTTAGAATTATCCTTTATGCACTTGTCATTTGTCCTAGATGTGGAGGCAGACGCAATAGTGGGACTAATCCTATAAAGGCCAGGTGCTATCACTTTTGGTGTTTCGACAACCGCTTTTCCTTTATCAATCTTTTCATTTTCACATTGCTTGGGCAAGGGTGTTGGAGTGACTGGTTTTGTCAAATCCTTTTTCTCATCGACTTTTGGAGCAAACCGTGAAATTGACATTTTTGGTTTGTTAACCATGTTTGAAACATTTGGTTTCTCCGAAGTCGAGGGTTTTGCAAACTTAGTTTCCTCACCCTTTCCTTATTGACTTTCAAGCTGAGCCCTCAAAAGATCATTTTGCTCTTTCATGTTCTTTAAGGCACGCTCATACGACATTTTGTCATACTTGCATTCTTCTCTTTTTCGATCAAGTTGTTTAAAATATGACATATTTTCTTTTTCAAGTTTAATAATAGCATTTTCATATTTTGAAACAATTTCGGAGGTCTCAGCTCTCAGTCATTCATCGTCTTGAACAGAATATGTTTGTAAAATGATGGACATAATATCAGTAGTCATAACGGCTTCGAAGAGAGAATCATTTAGGTTTTCCAAAACATTGATTTGCTCAAAAGATTCATTTACCTTCTTTATCAGTGATTTGTGATCCTTGACAAAGTCGGCCATTTCTTTTAAGAAAGCATTTTCAAAATGGATTACCCTCGCACTGATGTTATTCAGTGGGATAGTAATTTCGTTTTCAAACACCTTTTTCTGTTCGATATGAAAACTAGAATGCCAGTCGTTAATACTGATAGTAGTTTTAGATTTAACAATATTTTGAAGTACTTGAATTCTCTTTTTAACGTCATCAAGAATGTCTCTAGCCTCACTTGTATTAAAAGTGTTTTTAGAAGACATTTGTTCCATTTTTGAAACAGATTTGGAAACAACCATCTTTTTAGAAAAGAATTTCATGAATGGTCGTTTTATGGAAAACACAGATGGTTCTGTTTGTGGAACAAAAGTAATTCCCGAAAGTTTGTTCAATTTGTTGTAATCAATGGGTTTCAAATCCTTTTGTTTCATTTTAGTTATGCTCTCTTCGACAAGTTCCATCGTTTGCACAGAATCCCGAACGACGGGAGGATCATGTTTGGTGTAAATAAGATTACCATTATACAAAACATACTGTTCTTCCTGAGCTTTCTTGAGATTACAAGGGGTGTTGTTACCAAGAGCCATTTTATGTTTCGTATGGTAAATCGGATTAGTTTGATTTGAAATCATTTTCATTGTTTGACTTGACTGACCCGACTTAACCACTAATTCTTCTAAATGTGCAATCATGTGTTCTGACACTACAATTTCTTCCAAAAGTTTATCTTCTTTCTTTGCAAAGTCCTTTTTCAACTCATCCCTTTCATTTTCAAGATTGGTATAAGCTGTTTTTTGTTTAGAAAGTTGGTTTTGTAAATAAGAAATTTCCACGTTTAAAGATTTTATCTTCTTGAAAGAATTAACATCAAGTGTGTCAAGCTTGAGTTGCAAATGTTTTTCCCTTGATACGGAATTTTGATAACCAGTTTCTAATTCAGACAATCTTTTGTTATGAAACTCAAAAGCTTTAACGTTTTCCTTGTAACTCTCAAGTTCAGCGGTCAATTTAACATTCGCGGCCTTAGCATCGCGATTGACCTTTTTCACATTTTCAATTTCACTATGACAATTATTTAATAATGATTCAAACAAAGCACGTGTTTCCTCATCATTCTCAGCATGCTGTTAAACCAAGCCTCCATTATGATTCACATCTAGAGTTGCTAAAGGAGTATTGCTACTACTTGGCGTGTCCAGATATTTATCATAATTGGGTGCTAGCTTCTCAGAATGCTGTTCCTCATGAGGAGACATATCAAATATATCATTATTGTGACATGTGTTGAAGTTGGATACCTCAGATGGTGCATTGGTGTCATAAACAAGAAGTGTGTCAGAATTCGTGTCATACTTAGCTTCCTGAAGATTCGCCATGAATATGCAGTTCGCATCGATATCCTCTCTGTCTTCCATGTCATCCATAAGAGCCATAAAATACCTCTGCGTTCAACTGAAACCCTGCCTCATTCTTTTGTGCCAGCAGTAGTGCTTTCTGCAAGTACGCTGGGTCTCTTTTGTTCGGCTTAGTAGGACAGTTCCTTGCCATATGACCTACACCCTGACAGTTGAAACACTTTACCGGATTACCCTGATTCACATTTCCCAGATTCCCAAAGACTGGAGCTGCAACATTCCGATTCTGATTACCCATTGCCTGATTACCAACATTCTGACCCCTCTGATTTCCAACAAACTGACCCATCTGATTCCCTACATACTGACCATACTGATTCCCTGCATACGGACCTGCATTCTGATTCCCTGCATATTGACCTGCATTTTGCATATTCTGATTACCATATGAAATCCAGTAGCATATCCCTGCTGATTCCCTTAAACTCCAACCATTTGGCCTCCGTTGCCCATATTGAAACTCGGCTGAGCAATCTGCTTGTTGCGAGTGTTCGATGAAATCCTTTGGTTGTTGTTAGTTGGTGTAGAATAACGTCCTTGGAATGCCTTTGTTAGAAAAGCAAACGCTTGTGTCAAGGCTGCTGTGGATTCTGGTTCTTGGAATTGTGGGTATTGCTGTTTTGGAATAGCATGTTGTTGTTGCTGTGGGTAGAACTGTTGTTGGTAGACCGGTGTTGGTTGTTGAATGCATGATGGTTGCATGTAGTTGTGAGTGGAAGATGATAATGGTTGTTGTTTGGTCATTGGTAACGGTGTTGGTGTAGTAGCAATTAATGCGAGAGGATCATGATTCTTTGCCAATCTTTCTTTCCTTACTTCATTTGCCTCAGCTTGGTTTTGCTTCAGAAAGTCATAGAGTTGATCATAATTCACCTTATGTAAATCCTTTGTTTGGTTGACAATTGTAACATAACGACCCCATTTTTCTGGAAGGTTATTGATGAATTTGATGTTTGTTGCAATTGTTCGTGGTGTCAACTTGTTTCTGATTAACTCATACATTAAAGTGCAAAACCTTGTGTAGTAGGATTCAATCTGTTCACTTTTAGTGGATGTAAAGTTCTCCCATTTAGTTAGAAGTTTGTTTTCAACGTCCTGTTGTCCAATCTCTGTTCCATGACATATCCTTCTAACGCGTTCCTACATATCATGAGCAGTTTGACAGCTGTCGACCGCAACAAAGATCTCACGTGGTAATCCAAGTTGGATTAAATGCATTGCCATATCATCAGCGGCGATCTGCTTCCTGTCTGCATCTGTGTAATCTTCTTCAGTTTGGTCACGCATGAATGGTTGAGTAGGAGGTGTGTCATTCAGATTGCCTTCAACTTGAATTTGTCTTGGCTTAAATGGACCATTTTCAATGGATATGATCATTAGTTTATCATCAGGCTTTGTTTTGATGTAACGAAGCATGCAGCTTATCCATGGAAGATATCCACCTTTTTCAAGCATTGGAGGTCGGTTTTCCGCACCGGCTGCATGAATATCTTGCTGAGTTGCCATTGATGAATGACAAAGTTGATCTTGGATCGATTCAACGAAGTAGGAGTTGTGTTTAGTGTAAGTTGATGTAAGTTTCTATGGTGAAAAATTTGATCTGAAACCTTAAAACCTCAATAACTTCCGTTCGGAGTGGAATTGGGCCTCGAAGATTGGCTTGAATTATCTATAGATTATTCAACGTGTCCTTCTTCTCGGTCTCACGGTCGTTTTGACAGCAAATTCGTCGAAAACGGAGTTACGGTTCAAAAGTTATGGCAATTTGAAGTTTGGTTGTCAAAAGTCAAATTCTTATGCGTAAATCCTGAACTTATACATAAACAGTGAATCTTACGCTTAACTTAGAATCTTATGGTTAACTTCAAATCTTACGCGTAAGAAAAGTTATGCGTAAACTTTAGGTTATGCGTAAAAATGAAGGTTATGCGTAAACAGATGTTTATGCGTAAGCTTGGATTTTTACGCGTAAACTTAGAGTTTATGCGTAAGAAAGTTACGCGTAAGGTTTTTCAACCAAACTGATCTCTCAAACTTGTCCAAGCTTGAAAGATATTTCGTGTCGAAGTATTTCACTAACTTGTCCAAGCTAGGAACGTACTGAGTAATCTCTGATCGTTGAAGAAAACTTTTGCATAAGATCTTTTGCGTAGGATCTTTTGCGTAAGAACTTATGCGTAAAATCCAACTTTTGCGTAGAAACAGACTTAAGCGTAGGATCTTATGCATAGGAACTGTTAGCATTAAAAATATGTATTATGAAGTGATGGTCATTCTCATATTGTAACTTTGTGTCGTTTGTTAAGATTAGTAATAGTTTAGTCATTGGGCCTTGGACTTGGCAAGCTAATATGTTATATGCTATGTTTCATAAGCCTAGTTATCCAACCATGTAACCAAGTCCAAGCCCAAGCCCATAGAAAGCCCATAGGGCTTCTCATGTATCTTACTATTTAAACACCTCAAAGGCTCATTTGAGGTGTGTGCTTGTGTGTGTATTTGTGTGTGTTTTCTTTGAATAAAAAGCTCTCATTTCCATCTCTCTCTATCTACATATACGAATCACATATAAGTCACCAAGTCACCATCTTTCTTCTTCTAATCTTCTATATTTGTGATAAAGTTGGTTAATCTAAGGTCCTACAAGTGGTATCAATCGCCTAACAATGATTTAGGAGTGTTGGGTGTTTGTGTTTTTCGTGTTTTTTAAGCTATATTTCACATTTTTTTTAGAAAAGTTCTCACCTTTCTTGTTTTTCTTGGTTTTTAACACTTTTTTGATTACAAACTAGTGTTATAAACCTTATCTAACAAGAAAGTTTTAATCTTTTTGAAAATTTCTAGCTTAAAAATTTCGAGTTTGGTTTTGTACTTGTTTTCGAGATCTCAAAAAGTTTGATAAAAATCATCAAGTTTGGAACTTTCTTCAAGTTTTGGTGATTTTATGCATAAAAGTACAAGTTTCTTGGAACACAAACTTGATTTTGGAGTGCTTTGAGCTACACGATTTGGCTACCAATTATCGAGAATCTCATCCTAGTTATCTTCATACGATTCCGTGGCTTACTCGGTGTTTTTCTTCCTTGTATAAGTTAGAAAAAACACTTCGACTTGGGATAACTTTCTAAATTGTATAATTTAGAAAAGTTTTTATCATTTTCGAGTTGTGCATATTTTTGAAATATTGCACAACATTTTCGAAAAGTTTTTTTTTTCTTTTCATTCTCGAAAAGACTTCTGCCCACTTTTTCGAAAAGTTCTTCATATTTCAAATATTATAATGCCATCCAATTTCAAATCTCGAAAAGTCTTCTGACAACTTTTTCGAAAAATATTTGATATTCTCGCAATCATTGGCATTTTCGAAAACAGTGGACAACCTGATTTTCGCAACACTAACATTTTCGAAAACATTGGACATTTTTTTTTTCTTTTTTCTTTCTTCTTCTTTTCGCAAACCTGATTTTGTCGAGAAAAAATATTGGACAATTTTTTCGCAAACGTGAAATTTTCGAAATCTTGGTCAAAGTTTCGCAAACTTGGAAATTTTTTTCGAGAACTTGGGTAATATCGAGAACTTGGGTAATATCGAGAACTTGGGTGAATTTATCGAGAACTTGAAAAAAATTTTCGAGAACTTGGGAATACTCCAAACACAACTCCTTTTTCGTTGGAACGATCCGACAATCAACTTTATCATATTTTCTCAAAAAAAAAAAAAAAAAAAAAAAACACAACTCCTTTTTTTGGCGGGAAAACTTGGGAATACTCCAAACTTGGGAATACTCCAAACACAACTCCTTTTTTTGGCGGGAAAAGTTGAGTAAAATTTATTTTTCACACGAGACTTAACGTTCAATTTTTACGCGAGATTCAAATTTTGGTATAAGGTTGAAAATTTTGGCCCGAAATTCAAATTTTTTAGGCCAAAATTCAAATTTTTTCGGTAAAATTTGGCGTCAAAATTTTTTTGAAACTCAAATTTTTCTGTAACCTTAGAATTGCATTTCTAGGTGTTTTCAAAATTTTGGGAAAGAAAAATTTTCAAAATTATATTTCGGAGGGAAACGTAGATCTCACTCGAAAACATTCAAAATGCCTTTTCTAAACAATTTCTTTCCAACAATGGACATGGAACCTCTTGTTCAATTCTTTGCTCCATATCCTAAGACTGACAAGCCGATTACTGAGACTGTGCAACTATGGAATGAGACTGAGAAGCCGTTAACTGATACTGAACCAGACGGTGATGAAAATGAGCTTCCAGAGTACGTAAAATATCTTGACCTGAGATTTCCATTCACATTCGTTGAGCATATGAAGCGACCACCATTGAGTGTAAAGGCACAAAATGGTAAAGAATCATGTGAACATAAGTCAGATGAACCTGAAAACGCAGAACCTTCATATGACTCCGACACACCAAAAGAGAAGTTGACAATGCAAGTTGAGACTGTTGAACCTAGTTACGATCTCTTTGCAACAACTGATACGGAACTTCCAGAACCAACCTTTTCCCCAGATTCTGAGATTGTGAAGCAGAAGCAGTTGGAAGAGAAACTTGCCTACAAGGCTAGGTTTGATGAAGCAATGTTGAGACAAAAGCAGTAAGCACTTGAGGTTCTAGCTGAAATGTTTCCAACTGACTTTACTCGGAATCAAGGTATACTGGAAAATGAACATGTTATTGGGAATCAACATAGATATGCTACGAGTACACAGACGGGGATTCAGATAAGGGAATATGTTGGAGATCCGATGGATCAGTTTGTGAGTCAGAATGTGGTTAATCAAAATGGGAATGATTGTTTTATGACTTCAATTCAAAAGCCTACATCTGAAATTCACTGCAGTGATGCAATGACGAGGGTAGAAAAGATTCAGTACTTGATTATGCTAGCCAATAAAGAAGAATCGGGAATACCATTGACTGCTGAGGAACATGAGTTTAGAGCTACAACAAGAGTTAATGACAATTCAGCAGACCTTAATGCAACCTACAACTTTATGGCAAATCAGCAGCCAACAACATCAAGCAGTGATTCTGATCTTCCTCCTACTTATGATTCAGATTCATTCCATGAGGTACCAAATTATGGTAATAATGCTAATCTGTTTGCTCATGAGAAGCCACATTATGTACCACCTGAACCTAATTATGATACATATGTGGGGGAACAAGTTAATAGCAATGTTAACTATGAAACTCCATATATGGATCCTAATGGAGTTCAAGTTGCACAAAATGGTGCTAATGATGAGGAAACCCGTGCTTTCTTTGAATCATTATTGAATAATTGTCGTATTGAAATTGAGAATGTGCAAAAGGTCAATCGCGATGTTAAGGCCGCGAATGTTAATTTGACCGCTGAGCTTGAGAGTTACAAATCAACCGTTAAAGCTTTTGAATTTCATAACAAAAGATTGTCTGAATTAGAAACTGGTTATCAAAATTCCGTTTCAGAGAAACAACAATTGCAACTCAAGTTTGACACACTTGATGTTAATTCTTTCAAAAAGATAAAATCTTTAAACACGAAAATTTCTGATTTACAAAACCAACTTTCTAAACAAAAAACAGCTTATTCCAATCTTGAAAAAGAAATGGATGAGTTGAAAAAGGATTTTGCAAAGAAAGAAGACAAACTTTTGGAAGAAATCGTAGAGTCAGAACACATGATTGCTCATTTAGAGGAATTAGTGGTTAAGTCGGGTCAGTCGAGTCAAACAATGAAAATGATCTCAAATCGAATCAATCCGATTTACCATACGAAACATAAAATGGCTCTTGGTAACAACACCCCTTGTAATCTCAAGAAAGCTCAGCAAGAACAGAATGTTTTGTACAATGGTAATGTGATTTATACCAAACATGATCCTCCCGTCGTTCGGGATTCTGTGCTAACGATTGAACATGTCGAAGAGAGCATTAATAAAATGAAACAAAAGGATTTGAAACCCATTGATTACAACAAATTGAACAAACTTTCGGGAATCACTTTTGTTCCACAAACAGAACCACCTGCGTTTTCCATTAAACGACCATTTGCGAAATTCTTGTCTAAAAAGAAAGTTGTTTCCAAATCTCTTTCAAAATTAGAACAAATGTCCTCTAACAACACTTTTAAAACAAGTGAGGCTAGAAACATTCTCGATGACGTTAAAATGAGAATTCAAGAACTTCAAAACATTGTTAAATCCAAAACTTCCATTGATATTAACAACTGGCATTCTAGTTTTCACATCGAACAGCAAAAGGTGTTTCAAAACGAAATTACTATTCCACTGAATAACATCAGCGCGAGTGTAAAAAATTTTGAACAAGCTTTCTTAAAAGAAACGGCCGACTTTGTCAAGGACCACAAATCCCTGGTAACCGAAGCTAATGATGCTCGTGAAAACATGAATGTTTTGGAAAACCTAAATGATTCTCTCTTCGAAGCTGTTATGACCACTGACATTATGTCCATCATTTTACAAACATATTCTGTTCAAGACGATGAACGACTAAGAGCTGAGACCTCCGCAATTGTTTCACAATATGAAAATGCTCTTCTAAAACTTGAAAAAGAAAATGTGTCATTTTTCAAACAACTTGATCGAAAAAAAGGAAGAATGCAAGTATGACAAATTGTCGTATGAGCGTGCCTTCAAGAATATCAAAGAGCAAAATGATATTTTGAGGGCTCAGCTTGAAAGTATAAAAGGGAAGGCTGTGGATACTAAGTTTGCAAAACCATCGACTTCGGAGAAACCAAATGTTTCAAACACGGTTCAACCAAAAATGTCAATTTCACGGTTTGCTCCAAAAGTCGATGAGAAAAAGGATTTGTCAAAACCAGTCACTCCACAACCCTTGCCCAAGGAAAAGGTAATGGAAAAGATTGTTGAAAAACAAAAATTGTTTGT
Organism: Artemisia argyi; assembly: GCA_030686995.1. NCBI lineage: Eukaryota > Viridiplantae > Streptophyta > Magnoliopsida > Asterales > Asteraceae > Artemisia > Artemisia argyi. The sequence goes on from CM060709.1 coordinate 290,595,856, forward strand.
TGAAAGAAACAAAAATGTGATTTCACCTGGCTCTTCTAGGAATAGTACACCAAATGTGACCACAAAATCTGTAAAGGAATCTGTTGGTTCTAATGACATGGTCCAATATCAACATCTAGAAGAAGCTAGGAAAAAGGCACGACGTCGAAAAGACGGAATTTTAGGCTCAAAACCTAGTGTGATGAATTCTACAAGATTCCAAAGTACTACTAGTAGTAGTAAACCATTACCTAGGAACAATCAACAAAATACTAGGGATTGGATTGCATCTAAGAGTAGTGACACAAAAGAGAATGCTAGGAATGTAGAATGCAACACAAAGAATTCCAGGGTCTCATCGAACAACAAACAATTTCCAAAAGACTGTAGTGACAAAGTTAAAGTTGCTGTGTTAAACAAGAATGTTGAATTTGTCTGTCCTACATGTCAAGAATGTGTTTTTTCAGCTAATCACGATGCATGTGTTGCACAATTTCTCAAGAAAGGAAAATCAAGTGTCAAGGCACAATCCACTAAGACGCCAAATAGAAACACACCCGTTGATAACAAGAAAATGGATAAGAAACCTAATAGGTGGATATCTAAAGGATGTAGTTTGTCAAAAACTGAGACTTCCGCTGCATCTGATAAGGAAACTACGTCTAAATCTTACCTTAGGTGGATTCCCACGGGAAAAGTTTTTTATACTGTTGGTCTTAGATGGATTCCCACAGGGAAGATTCTTGATAGTTGCACAAAGACTAATGATAGTGTTCATCATCATGATAAGGAAGTTGAAACCACAAAAACCGTTGATAGCATACACCCTCTATGTGAGGAAACATGTACTTCTAACACTGTTATTTGTGCAAACTCTTCTTCTGTGGATGCAGGTACTTGTGAAAGTGAAGAGAGTGCATACACCCAATATGGTAAAGAGGAACTTTACGCCAGCATCGCATATGGACATCCTTTTCTAACTCCACTCTTAACCCCACTTTTACTTGTTCAAGCTTAATTTTTTCTTTCTTCAATTCTTCTTTGTAAATATTTTTGAAAAACAAAATACAAAATTTGAAAAACCAACAAAAACAAAATACAAAAATATAAAATTTTCAAAAAATACAAAAACAATATAAAATCAAAAATCCAAAAATATTCTTCTCACGACATGTCTCTTGTATAATCGATATTCTGTACGTTTCTAGAAATGTCATTCAACAATGATACGGATATGTACAGATGCTTGAGCGAGAGTTCTTTAAAATGTTTTTTTTCTAAAACATGTCATTTCTCAAAAAGTTTCTTCACAATGGCTTTCGTATACTTCAGTACGAAACCCGGGCTTCAATGACGACTTCTTAGTATTTCAGCTAAGGACTCGTTCTTCAAAGAAAGGAAAGTGCTTAACAAAAACAAGGCTTTAAATATTTCTCGAGCACTTATCCTAAAAACAATAATTCTCTTTTATGTTGAGCACCAACTTTTCAAGATTCTTCAAAAAGATTTTCAAAATCTATCAAAATTGGTGCTCATCATCAAAATGACTTGTGTACACCTTACAGTGCACAACTCAAGTTTTCAAAGATAGGAAAGTGCTAAGCAAAAATGATTTTCATCAAAAAAGTGCACTTATCCTAAAAATGGACACTGTTGTACGCCTCAGTGCGACATTCCTATTCAAACAAAGAGAAGTCTTTGTTTTTCATAAAACCTTGATGCAAAATTCAACAAATCTGAAACTTCTTTCTCTTTCAGAATTTTGCTTCAAGAAGACTCCTTCCCTCTAAACCTTAAAAAGTTTAACATTCTCAAACACATATGCGAGTTTTGAGGGGGAGTATTTCTCTAAAACAAAAATGTTCCAAATTCATGCAAAAACAAATCTGTCTATCTCTCCAAAAGCTTTTTCTTAATCAGTTGATATCAAAAATATCACGATATGCTATTTTTGAGGGGGAGAAGACATGATTAAAATGTGATCAAAATGTGTGGCTGAATCTCAAAAGAGCTCGACTCAGATAGTACCAATGAATTGACGAAGCTTAAAATGTCAGTAATCGAAAAGACTTATCCTGGACGGGTAATAATTTCAAGCTAGTCTAACTAGTGATGTAAGCGTGTCTCGAATAGGACTTGTCTGAGTAGAATGTACCATATCGAGAGACTCTCTTTGGACTTGACCAGGACGGGTAATAATTTCAAGCTAGTCTAACTAGTGATGTAAGCGTGTCTCGAATCGGTCATGTTCGCTGAAAGTGGATCAATTCAAAAGTGCAAACTCCTCTCGCATTTGCAAATTTCTTAAAATTACATGAGCACATGTGAAGGGGGAGTCCTTCAAAAGAAATGCAAAACTCTCGAAGTGTCAACAAAATGTGTTTTATTATCATAAACACTTTGAGAGATTTTCAATAAATGGTTTCATGGCAATGATAGGATAGTCATGGAGTTATAAGGTGACTAAGGTTAGGGAAAAACCGTCCTATGATCCGCCAGAGCCGGAGGGATCTACCCAAGGACAATTCCAATAGATTAGAATTAGAAGTCCTTAGGTATGATTGAAAAAAGGAGAAAATGAGAAAGGAGAAAGAAGGGGTTGAAGAATTAAAAGGAAACGTTATGAAAAAGGGTGAAAAGAAATAGCCCTCTATATGTTCAACCTTAGGGCAGACACCGGGTTCAATTCATATGCTACTGGTTGTTACTAAGGTGACACCGGTATTGAAGATAAAGACGTCATGGACCCAGTGACGCACTGCACTAAACCTGCTAGCCACTCAAGTTCTCTTAAAAGAGCTTGTTTCATTCTCACGGGGAACCGGCATAATCTATCGACCTGTCTCTTAGAGATGGTTGATATTGAAGCAGGAGACCTCTCCCTAATCTCCGCATAGGAAACCAAATGTGCACTTATCGAGTCTAGAGCCCCGAGATTCATCAAAAGATCTCATAGGAACACATGATATTTCTACACTGGTTGTTCAACATTAAGGACGCCAGATGTAAACTTTAGAGTCCTACGCAGATCTTAGCAATCTGCCAGAACATTTATGAGAGGATTCACTTTTGAAATTCTCAATGATTGAATGGAAATTCCTGCCAGGGTCAACATCAAACAGCCCTGACAGCAGGTCACTTCGGTAATTCTTTATGGGTTACGCTTAGTGTTCGCGGTGGTTTCAAACGGTCTACAGTCGTGGAGTGATCCCCAGCGACTCACCCAGTCATTGAGCTACTTAGTAGGTCTTGTAAGCTCTCTCGAGAGTATCTGACATGGGAACGGCCTTGGTAAGGGTTAGAAGGAGTCTTCACACTATGCTGTTGACGATCTCTAATTCTTATCTGTAAGTACCGGATGTTTTATTGCTAACTGTTTATATGCAGGGACACTTCATCTCCATGGCGACAGATTCCACATGCTCATACATACATCTGGAAGTTAAAGAAAGCTCCCTTAAAGATCTATACAACACAAAGTTTTGAGAAAGATTCTACACCTTAAAGAAGAATCTACAAAGTATAAAGACTAAAGATCAAAGTGAATGAAAGGGAACTACGTGCATATGAATATCAATGTCCAAAGATGTATGAGCATGTTGGAATGGCAAACAACCACCACAGACGCAGAAGTGACGAAAGGCAGATAACTCCACATCGCAAAGGAACAAAAAACGATGAAAAATCAATTATCAAAGATCACAAAGCATGAAGGAACAAAGACTAAAGACTATTCTACAACGACACACAAAGTTAAAGACAAAGAACACGGAAGACCCACTCACGTGGAGCATCATTCGAATGACCAACCCTTAGGGGGAGATTGTTAGCATTAAAAATATGTATTATGAAGTGATGGTCATTCTCATATTGTAACTTTGTGTCGTGTGTTAAGATTAGTAATAGTTTAGTCATTGGGCCTTGGACTTGGCAAGCTAATATGTTATATGCTATGTTTCATAAGCCTAGTTATCCAACCATGTAACCAAGTCCAAGCCCAAGCCCATAGAAAGCCCATAGGGCTTCTCATGTATCTTACTATTTAAACACCTCAAAGGCTCATTTGAAGTGTGTGCTTGTGTGTGTATTTGTGTGTGTTTTCTTTGAATAAAAAGCTCTCATTTCCATCTCTCTCTATCTACATATACGAATCACATATAAGTCACCAAGTCACCATCTTTCTTCTTCTAATCTTCTATATTTGTGATAAAGTTGGTTAATCTAAGGTCCTACAGGAACTCACCTTATGCGTAGGATTTCAATCTAACGCGTAGGAAAAAGGTTTTTTGCTTAAACTTCTACGTAGTATTTGATCTTATGCGTAAGAAGGGGTTTTTTTTGCCAAAACTTACGCATAAACAGTACTATTTGTACTATTTCTGCCAAAAAGTTGGGTCGTGCTTGTCCTTTTACGCGTAAAGTGACCAATCAGCTCAAAAATATGATTTTTTCCAACCAAAACTTGTTTTCCACTTGTTTCTTTTGATCAAATCTCTTCCAAAACACTTATAAACACTAAAACTTCAATAAAAACAACTTCTTTAACACTAAAACTCGTAAAAATCAAAGCTTTTTAAAGAAAAAGTCCACGTTTATAAGAAAAAGCGCAACTTTTTAACAAAAACTTGATAAAAACGATTTCCACACACTCCTAAATCATTGTTAGGCGATTGATACCACTTGTTGGACCTTAAAACTATCAACTTTAATACAAATATGACAAGTATATGAAGTAAAGATGGTGACTTGAATATGATGTATGTGGCGTATAAGATATAAAGAGAGATTAAAGATGAAGAGAACTTTTATTAAAGAGGCACACACATTACACACACAAGCACACACCTCAAATGAGCCTTTGAGGTGTTTATATAGTACATGAGATATGATGCCCTAAAGGCTTTCTATGGGCTTGGGCTTGGACTTGGTTCATGTAAACATTACAAGGATTAGATAACATAACACATAAAATATTAGCTTGCCAAGTCCAAAGCCCAATGACTAATCTATTACATATCTAAACTCACGACACAAAGTTCTTATAATGAGAATGACCATCACTTTTCTATTACATATTTTTAATGCTAACAGAGTCAATGTGTCTCCCTTGCGATCCGACACCATCCGGTTGGTACAAAGCGGATGTGCATTCCGTGGACTTCGTTCCGAAGATCCAAACCAACATCTCAAGGATTTTCTTAAAATCGTAGATTCCATAGACCTTGATGTTGAAACTCGAGAGACAACCCGATTGCGTCTCTTCCAATTCTCTCTACACGACCAAGCTAGTCAATGGCTTGAATGTTTACCCGCGGGATCCATCACCTTTTGGGATGATCCCACCTCTCATTTCCTTGCTCAATTTTTCCCACCGGGAAGAATCAACAAGTTAAGGAATGACATCTTGATGTTCCAACAACGTCAAGGCGAAACCCTTTACGAAGCTTGGACTCGTTTCAAGGACTTACTCCAAAAAGTCCATCATCATGGCATAGATCTTTGGCTCCAAGTCCAAATCTCCTATGACCATATCAATCTTTCCACGAGGCAAACCATTGACCAAGCGGCCGGTGGTAAGCTATGTGATTGGAGTGCGGAAGAATCATGTGAACTCATAGAAGATCTTGCTCTCTATGACAACGAATGTTGGAGTGATCCCCGTGATTTTAACAGAACGGTCAAGGCAATATCCGTGCCTTTGAATAATTCAAGCATTCCCGATCTTAGGATTATGGAGCTTGAGGACCAAGTCAAGTTTCTCATAAAATCCTACGAAGCTCCTAAACCTTCAAGCCAAGTGAATAACATCACTTCTTCATGTGACTCGTGATTACATGGAACTCCCCGAACAAGCTTTTGCGGACTACGCATCATCGCGTACCGACGGAGAGGGAGTTAAGTGGTACACTTTCAACCCCTCTTGGAAAAATCACCCAAATCTTAGGTGGAAACAAAACCAAAATATGCCCTAGAACAATTCTTCCAATCCATCTAATCGTGTTCAATCAAAAGGTTCATCCTCAAACTGTACTTTCAACAACAATCCTTCCAACAACTATGGTAGTACCAATAATTTTGAAGGATTGATGTCCAATTTTATGGCATCTCAAGAAGCCCGCATAGCTAGTCTTGAAGCCGAATTAAACCAACAACAAAATGAGATGACTAATAAGATTAATAATTTGATAAAGGCTCCGAATAACCAAGGAAAAACCCAGCTGCAAACCCTAGTGCTGGAATTGAGGTTAAAGATCCTTCGTCATCTAAACATGTGCACTTCATCAACGTAGTTACCATTAAGCCCATTGATAGAAGTTATGAAGATGATGAGGATAGGATTGAAATTGATAGGGAACCTAAGAATGAGGTTAAGGATGTTGAGAACGATAAGGAAAAGGAAGTAGAGGATGTAGAGGATTACTTCGATAGGTTACCCACTAAGGAAGAACGTGCGTACCCTAGGGATTTGTTCGATGACCCTGAGACACCATACTTCCTAGGTTCACCAATCATCAAAATGGGTGATCCATATAATATCAACATACCATGCAACATTGGGAATTTGCATGTGTGGAAAGCTTACATCGATCTTAAATCTCCTATAAACATTATGACTAGGATCCATTAAAATTGGATAATGAAAAAGCAACTTGGACCTAGGATATTTCCTAACATATGTAGGATAAATAACTTTGTGGGAAGAGTTAAGGGATTGCATGTTTTTGTAGGAAACTTCACGTATGTTACCGATTTCGTGATTGTAGAGAATATTCGTCCGGTAATAGATAATTTCTTAACTCAAGTAGTGCTTAGAAAGTCATTTGTTGAGGTCTCTAAAATGACTTTGACCCGTCTCTATGAATAGTTAGGTTCAAGGAGGAGACCGATGAGATAGCCTACCAAATGCCATATAAGATAGAGCAATGCCGACTTTTATCGAACCCTGAGAAGGAGCATAAGCAAGCGGTATATTATACGAGTTATGAGGATAAGAGAAAATAAATAGACTACCTTATGAGAAAAATATTGGGGTTCTACAATGTCTACAACTAGGTCCGGAATACAAAACCAAACCAGAGGATGAACTAGAGGATGTGACCAATGATGGAGTCATGTAATAGGGCATGACTTTGAGTCTAGCTAGAAGACTCGTTTGTTGACATAAAGAATGTATGAAAACATTATTTATATTTTTCGATATCTCTATATTTTGACGATCACAAAATGTAAACTTGTCAATCGTAAAATTACTACGTAAACAAGTATTAAGCTAGTTTATATAACTATATCCAACTTAATCACTTAAGGTATGGATAAACAAGTGCTTAATACATCTTATGATCAAAGGGATATTTAATTAACTAATACAAAGTTTATTTAAATATATAAACATATGATATATTTTTTGAAAAACACTTTTGGTAATAAAGAAAAATGTTTTAATCATACTAAATATATGATTTCAAATATTTAACCAAAATCAGTTAGTTTTTCACCAAATAAACTTTCCCCACTAAAAGACAAGTTTTCTGGCCGTTACAGTTGGGCGGCCCCCTTAATTATAAGGGGCGGTCCCTTTAATTTTAAGGGGGCCGGCCATGATTTAAGGGGACCGGCCAGGCTCCCCTGTCAGAAAATGTCAGAATTCTTCTCCTATAAATATCACTTTAATTCTGGAATTTTCACCCACCTTTTGCACGAAATTTTCAGATCTATAACTCTCTAAACATCCTCTAAAACCCTTTGATCATTTGTATATTAATCCTTGTTTCAAGTGATTCAATCCCTCATCATCCATTCTCATCCAAAGTGCAAAAGAAGAACACTCTTTCTACAACCAAGTTCAAGAAGTGTTGAAGAGTAGTTGTGCATAGTGTATATATACATTCATTTTTGAATATTGTGTTGTGCTTGTTATATATTGTTTAGAAGATATAGAAGTTGTGTAGGAAGTAGAAGTTGATTAGTAGTGAAGTAGGTTAGTTGTGAAGATTGGTGTGAAGTAGAAGATTGGTGTGTAGAAGATAGGTGTGAAGAAGATTGGTATGTAGTATAGTGGTGTGAAGAAGTTGTGTAGAAGTAGTGATCAAGTTGTGAAGTTGTTGTGGTGTGTATATTGGTGTGTAAGGTTTTCTCTGCCAAAAGGGAGTTTGTTGACATAGTGAAGAAAACTCTCGAGTAGGTGACTCGGGGAGTGGAGTAGGAACAAGGAAGGTGACTTTGTAGCCGAACCACTATAAATCCTTGTGTTGTGGTTTGATCTTTCTAACTCTTCTCATTACTTATTTATTTACCTTTACTATATTAGCTTTGTTAGTTAAGTTATTATACAATTGTTCATATAGTGCAAGTATTGAGTTCACATAAACTAGAATCGAAGTTTTTAAAACAAACTTGTGTTTAGAAATTTTTAAAAGGACGTAAAACTATTCAACCCCCCCTTCTAGTTTTCCACAATTGGTATCAAGAGCCACGTCTAGCAAGATTTTTAAAATATATTGTATTTTAAAACTTGTAACGATCTATGGAATCTGAAAAATATTTAGAAGGGCAATCTATGCAAAGACCACCACTATTTGAAAGTGATGGATTTTTATATTGGAAAAATCGATTCGAAACTTATGTGAAATCAAAAGATCTAGATCTTTGGCATGTTATTACCAATGGTGATTTTTTACTTATTCAAAATAACCCCGAAACTAAGAACGATGAAATCGTACCTTTTGAAAAACAAAATGATGATTTAAAAAGAAAACTTGCTAAAAATAATGAAGCAAAAATGGTTATTTACAATGCGCTACCACGTAAAGAGTACGAAAGGATTTTTATGTGTGAAACCGCAAAAGAAATTTGGAACTCTTTATTAATAACCCACCAAGGTAATAATCAAGTCAAAGATAACAAAATAGATCTACTTGTTCAACAATATGAGCAATTCACGATTCCGGAAAAGGAATCAATTGATAATGCTTTTGCTAGATTTAACACTATAATCACAAGTTTAAAAGCACTTGATGAGAATTTCTCTAGTAAGAATTTTGTTAGGAAGTTTCTTAGAGCTCTTCACCTAAAATGGCGAGCTAAAGTGACGGCTATTGAAGAATCAAAGAATTTGTCAACGTTACAACTTGATGAATTAATTGGTAATTTAAAAGTCTACGAAGCAATAATAAAGAAGGACTCCGAAATGGTTAAAGGGAAACGAGAGCAAAGCAAGTCAATCGCCTTGAAAGCTAGAAAGGAGTCCAACAACGAAGATAGCTCATCTTCCGAAAGCGAAGACGAAGAATATGCCATGGCTGTAAGAGATTTCAAGAAATTCTTCAAAAGGCGAGGAAGATTCGTTAGACAACCACACGATGAAAGGAGAACATCTCAAAAGAATAATGATGACAAGTATAGCAAGAATGAGAGAAAATGTAGTGTGGTGATCCAAATCACTTTATTGGAAAATGTCCAATAATGACAAGAGATCAAAATCAAAGAGCGTTTGTTGGAGGTGCTTGGAGTGATAGCGATGAAGATGAGAAAGAAACAACAAAGGAAGAAAAGTGTCTCATGGCTAAAACATCAAGTGAGGTACGTTCTGAAACCGAATATTTTAGTGATGAAAATCTATCATTAGATGAAAAAGATTTAGATAGTGAATACAATAGATTATGCAAACTAGGACAACAAGTTATGGCTAAAAACAAATCACTAAAATACATAAACAACCAATTAGAAAATGAAGTACTTGAACTAAAAATTAAAATACATCAACTTGAAAAAGGTAAAGAAACTTTTGAAGAATGTAAACCATGTCAAGAGCTTAGAAGTGAAAACAACAAACTTAAGGAAGAAATTTGTAAACTTGATAAATTTGAAAATAGTAGTAACTCACTTAGTAAAATTATAAGTATTCAAAGAATATCCGGAGATAAAACCAGTCTATGTTTTAACTCAAATGAAGCCTCAACAAGTGAAGTTAAAAATGTTAAATTTGAAAGTGAACTCAAAGAACTAAAACCTTCAAAATCTAATCCTAAGTATATACTCATAAATGATAAGAAAATACCTCTAGCTAGTAATGAAGAAATAAAACCGTTTTATAAACCATCTTTAAAAACTGAAGTAGGATCATCCAAAACTAAAACAAGATCTAAAACTCCACCACCTAGGAAACCGAATAACTCTTATCCTAGACCTAAAACACCTCAACCAAGAGTAAACCAAAATAGACGAAACTTTAACAATAATCAACAAATGTGGAACTTCAATCCATGGGGAATGTTTCCACCATATATGCACCCAAGTCAAATACAAAACATGTTCGGGACAAATAACTTTGGTCAAATGAGACAATGGGGACCAACGTAAAAATTCTCGCCTTTCAAACATGGAAATCTTTGATATCACCTCTTGTTCCGACTATTTCTTGAAGATTTTGAAGTTAAACGCATTGAAGACGTAAGGTACACATTTTCTTTTATTTCCTTGTCAACAAATGCATGCTTAGTTTAGTATCTAGTTTTTATGTGATTTTGATTGTTTCATTATTCTCTCTATTTTTTTTTACTTATCTACTTATACTATATCTAAATAAATATATATATATATATATATATATATATATATATATATATATATATATATACATATAACTACACTTAGATATATCTAGGATCTTATAACCTGGAAAATTCATTTGTTGATTTTCTAGAACTAGAAATTGTTTGTTTACGAACCTTTTCTTTTCCCCATTTGCCTTATCTAATTTTTTTAACGACACTCATGCTGATGAAGAGAGATGAGTTGAAAAATCTATGGATAAAACAAACTCCCGACTTCCGTTGCATACGTCTCCTTCCTATATTCTCGACTTATAAGCCATTACTATATAAATATGTATATATATATACTTATGAACCTTCCACAACTTTCTCGTTCACTTGACAACTTGATATACTTCATCCGAAATGATCAAGAAAATATAATTGGCAAAATGTCGATTAAAAGTGTCAAGTAATTCCTTTCGTGCGAATACCCTCCAACGTATTTTTGATTAAATATAAATGTAATACATACATATGAATAATTTCTTGCTCTTTCCAGAAACCAAAATCACAAAAATCGAATTTTGGTAGGTGGCCCCCTTAATGTTTAAGGGGACCGGCAACCAAATGAAGGGCGGCCCCCTTAATGTTTAAGGGGACCGGCCATCTGATAGCTCAAACCCGTTTTTCCCTTTGTTCCATTTGCCAAACACTCCACTTTTTCATACTTCCCTTCCCTTGCTTCTGCTGTGACGAAAACCAAAACCCAAAAACACCTCAAATCACTTCCAAATCACATAATTCAGGTTAATTCGCAAAGGGCAAATTCATCTAACACAATCACCATTACGTATTGTAAGTTTTTCATAACACATTTCATCTAATTTCATCTTATTTGATCATAATCATGATTATGCATGTTTTATAAAATTCGTCAAATTTCACAATTTCTTTCGAATTAAGCCTTAAAACTCCATAACCAAATGCTTCCCCTAGGATTAGGATGATTGATCAACACTAGAAACTAGTTATTATAAACTATCATGTCGAAAATTTTTGAAAAATTTCATACACTCCTTTTCAAAATTTTTAGTAAACTCATTGTTGAATAATGATTTGAAAACATGTTAAAATTAATCACATTATACTTTTGTAACTTGTAAAACTTGAAATTACATTTTTCGACTAAGAAAAATTATATTGGTTCACAATATAGGGGTGTTTGGATTATGTCCAAATAATATCGAAACCTAGTCATTATAATTTTTATAAAACTTTGTTATAATTATAAACCTAAAAATTACTAATCGGACTTGTCAAGATATATAATTCATATATATATATATATTGACAAACTAGTGGTATAAGTCACTAGTTAAGGGAGCGTTTGGTTTATTACTAAAAATAATATTTTTAAGTAAAAATACAAACCATCTTTTTCAAAAACAAATCACATGCATAAGAAACTCGCGAGAAATAGCTAGTTTTACAATCTAATGTAAATCTAGTAAATTTCATGATATATATTAAGATGTTTAAAAGGGCGTTTGGATTTGTCCATAATTACTTATTAAACATCATAAAGTATGTCTAGAACGAGTTAAAAACAATATTAAGGAACATGGTAATCTACTTCTTAGGATTAGTAATGAAGTATGTTTACGTTCCAACATAAGCCTTAACAATAAACATATACTTTTATCTTTCTTTATATATTTATTTTGGTCTTTTTGTATTGTTGATGTGTTTAGGTGAAAATGCCAAAAGCAACTACCGAAGATCTTTCTCACACTAAAAACTACATTCCTAAAGTTTCCCAACTCCCTACTACATCTCCTTCCATTGGACTTATCTATCGTCAAATTGAAGATAGAAATGTTCATGAAGGACGTGTAGTAGATCTTGCTTTTTCTCAATCCGACTACATAAATCGCGTGTTTACAAGCATCAACTTCAATTGTCTTTATGAAATAAACGAACCTATCATCCCTCGCTTCATAATGGATTTCTATAGCCAAGTCACCGTCCAAGCCAATGATCTTGGTTTCATCACCATCTCTTTCATGATTCAAAATGAATTTATCACCCTAACTCTCGAACAATTTGGTCATATCCTCCAAATTCCTTTTAGAGGTCAAGCCGTTTTCACAAACGAGTGGGACCTCGAATCTCTTAATCGCTATCGACCAACCTTCGGTCCCTATTTCGACGAAATTCCTCATCCCGACGAAATTCGTCAAATCCTTGGTGTGGAACGTGCCACCACAAGCCGAAAAATAAAATCCAAAAATGTTCAAATCTCTCCATACCAACTTCTTCTCAAGGAATTAAGCCCCCACATGAAGCGTTGGGAAGAACTCATTCGTGAGAATGCGTTTGGTACCGGAGGTCACCGGGACCATCTCCCGGCGTGCCTTGCTCACATGTTGTATTGTATAGCTGTCGAAAAGCCGTATAATTTGGCCTACTTCTTTATCAAACGGATTGAGTGTGCCAGAAAAACTCCCAAAGCCAACCTTCCATATGGAATGTTCCTCACTCGTCTCTATCGTCATGTTATCGAGTACTACCCCGATCTTGACAATAGTATCTATGAGTCCATATACCTCACTCTACGTACTCTCGCTCTAAAACAAGCTCGACGATGACGATGAGGAGGAAAACATCCATGATGCTAGTACCCCTTCGTTTTCTGAGTTCGTTGACAATTTAGAGAATCTTGACTAACCCGAATATTCTACCCCATCTCCTAGTGATCAAAACGAAGAAGTGCTTCATGAACGAACTACCGAGATGCTTAGAAGACAAAAGAGCTTACACGAAGAAGTTAGAGGTGGCTTCAAATCTATAGGAAAGACTTTGAAGGGTATCTTCGGGAAGAAAAAGAAATGATATGCTTGGATTATGCTTGTTGAACAATATTTAATTTTTATGACTTGTGTGCTATTTGTCCGAAGTATATTCGGAAGTACTTGTTATTTTCTTGGATAATTGTTTGGTGCACTTGATTAGGTTGTTAACTTGCTTATTTATGTTTTATTTATGCTCATGAATGCATGGTTTAACTCTTAATTTATATACTTGCATGATTAGCTTATATATATATATATATATATATATATATATATATATATATATATATATATATATATATATATATATATATATATATATATATCATGTATGCTTTATAATAGACCAAAACAAATGTGAAATGTCCAAATGGTGCTTGCTGCAAATACAAAACAGAACACAACATCTTTCCAGAAAATTTTTTGAAAAATTTTGGTTTCTGGGTCGTCAGATGGGCGGCCCCCTTAAATCATAAGGGCGGCCCCCTTAAAATTAAGGGGAACGACCATCTGAAACAGTTTTTACACTGTTCTCTTTTGCATCTTGTGATCCCTTTTGCTAGTCCCAGCTACCATTTCCCTTAAAAACTAAACTGATTTTGGAATATAACATTACAATTTCAAATTAATTCCACTTCTAAACATGTTTTCCCACTATATAATCTCCATGCATGTTTAATTCACATTCCATCATCCTCAAACATTCATCAAACATCATCATGTCATCACCAAGAACCACCTATTCAAACAATGCCAAGAAACAAAAACTTGTCATCATTCCACCCAAACAACTTTTCATTGATCTTACAAATGAAGACAACACCACTCCATCTCCACCACCTCAATGTTCATCTCCTAGTGCACCAAATGCACCCTCCAAAACACCTTCAACAAATGGAAATTCCACTTCCTCCATACCATCCACTTCATCCATAAATGACTACATCAACACCCACTTATCTCCTCCAACAATTGATCAACCATCACAACCTACCAATGAAAACACAACTCTTGCACTCACTCTCTCATTATCACCATTAACACCTCTTGATGCACATTTCTCATCATCTCCTATCAATCCACCAACCTATAACCCCGTCCCGTGGAGCTTACTTGAAGCTCATGGAGACACTTGCCTTTGTTGCATTCACAACCGAACAATTGTGTTCGGATTAAGAGATGAGATCCAATACATGTTTTCTCATATTGAAAACTTGTTGCATCAACCACCAACAACAAACACAACACCTCCACCACCATCAACAAACACACCTCCACCATCACCATCTCCATGTTCACCATCCATTCCTCCCAATTAAACATGCTTGGTGTTTTACAAATAAAATTGTGTTAAATCTTTTGGATGGCAAGCTCTAGAGAGGACTCTCATGTTTGAGACATGGTTTCCTTTTATTTTAGTGATGATTCTAAGCCTTTAAGGCTTTTGTTAGTTGCATTACTTGTTATGGTTGTTAATGTAATGCTTGATGTATCTTTTTCATATTATTAATGTTATGCATATGTTTAGTCTCTACTCTTGCATGCTATATACATATATATGTTGCTTGCCACTAAATATTTTTGCAAGATATCCATATCTCGATTCATTTTGGCCTCAAAACGAGGGGGAGTATACTTCGAGGGGGAGCTTACATTAACATGGAAAAACCTTTTTGATGCTAACAAAAAGGGGGAGAAGTGATATAAACTCACAATAATACTTGAATATATACTAATTTTCGATTAATGAGTTTAAATTTTGTAATCATCAAAAGGGGGGAGATTGTTGACATAAATAATGTATGAAAACGTTATTTATGTTTTTCGATATCTCTATATTTTGACGATCACAAAATGTAAACTTGTCAATCGTAAAATTACTACGTAAACAAGTATTAAGCTAGTTTATATAACTATATCCAACTTAATCACTTAAGTTATGGATAAACAAGTGCTTAATACATCTTATGATCAAAGGGATATTTAATTAACTAATACAAAGTTTATTTAAATATATAAACATATGATATATTTTTTGAAAAACACTTTTGGTAATAAAGAAAAATGTTTTAATCATACTAAATACATGATTTCAAATATTTAACCAAAATCAGTTAGTTTTTCACCAAATAAACTTTCCCCACTAAAAGACAAGTTTTCTGGCCGTTACAGTTGGGCGGCCCCCTTAATTATAAGGGGCGGTTCCCTTAATTTTAAGGGGACCGGCCAGGCTCCCCTGTCAGAAAATGTCAGAATTCTTCTCCTATAAATATCACTTTAATTCTGAAATTTTCACCCACCTTTTGCATGAAATTTTCAGATCTATAACTCTCTAAACATCCTCTAAAACCCTTTGATCATTTGTATATTAATCCTTGTTTCAAGTGATTCAATCCCTCATCATCCATTCTCATCCAAAGTGCAAAAGAAGAACACTCTTTCTACAACCAAGTTCAAGAAGTGTTGAAGAGTAGTTGTGCATAGTGTATATATACATTCATTTTTGAATATTGTGTTGTGCTTGTTATATATTGTTTAGAAGATATAGAAGTTGTGTAGGAAGTAGAAGTTGATTAGTAGTGAAGTAGGTTAGTTGTGAAGATTGGTGTGAAGTAGAAGATTGGTGTGTAGAAGATAGGTGTGAAGAAGATTGGTGTGTAGTATAGTGGTGTGAAGAAGTTGTGTAGAAGTAGTGATCAAGTTGTGAAGTTGTTGTGGTGTGTATATTGGTGTGTAAGGTTTTATCCGCCAAAAGGGAGTTTGTTGACATAGTGAAGAAAACTCTCGAGTAGGTGACTCGGGGAGTGGAGTAGGAACAAGGAAGGTGTCCTTGTAGCCGAACCACTATAAATCCTTGTGTTGTGGTTTGATCTTTCTAACTCTTCTCATTACTTATTTATTTACCTTTACTATATTAGCTTTGTTAGTTAAGTTATTATACAATTGTTCATATAGTGCAAGTATTGAGTTCACATAAACTAGAATCGAAGTTTTTAAAACAAACTTGTGTTTAGAAATTTTTAAAAGGACGTAAAACTATTCAACCCCCCCTTCTAGTTTTCCACATCGTTAATAAAGAAAAGCGCTTCTTGGGAGGCAACCCAAGCTTTATTTCTTTGGTTGTGTGTTTGTTTAATTTTATTTGCTTTGGTATGTATGTTTTATTTATATTGTTTATGGTTCATGTTTCAAATTAAATTGTGAAAATGCTTTATTTTGTTTTTAACTTTTTCTTGATCACATATAAAGGTATTTTGCAAAAGATAAGTGTAAGAGAAATTCAAATTTGTTTTTAAGAACAAGTTGAACATGAACGATAACAATGTTAAATTAACATACATATTAGTATTTGTTTGAGTCAAATGCTTGTATTGAGTCATAATGAATATTTTACAGGAATTCCAAGAACTAAGGCATAGGTTTTTCTTGAAATTTTCCGGAAACAAAATATGAAATTTCTGTCAGATCAATCTGACGGCGTCAGGCATTTCAACCTGACGACTTCAGGTATAAATTTTCTGAAAATTTTGCAAGTTTTGTTTTTCTGCCGGAATTGTAAAGTTTTGTAAAATCTTTAACTTTTAAAATCCAGGAATCTGCAAATATTCATTCCACAAGCGTTATATCTTTACTTGCTTTCTAGGATTTAATTTTATATAGAATTTACCGCCGATATTACGCGAGGTTTTTCGTGTTTGCTTTCTCAGATTTAACAGGTTATATTGGACAAGAAGATGATTTACATTTCTGAAGAGAAGCTTTTCTATGCTCATTTTCTTGGAGGAGGATCTAGCCATGTTACCACATTATCCACACTGAACGAATCAGGGGAGTAATTGTTTCATTCTTTCATTTTGTTTACTTTTACATCTTTTAATTGAACATTGGGGACAATGTTCGGCTTAAGTGTAAAGATACCTTAGAGATTACAATTGCGCTTGATTTTTTTTTGTTTAATAGTAGATGTGTAATAAAACTGGGAGAAATATTTGTTAGGGAAGTTTTAGCACCAAATTTAAATTTTTTTGCAACATATGGGAGTGAAACTTTAGTCTTAATAAGCATATCATGGATAGGAGTTATATGACTAGCACAAAAAAACCGTACCACTCAAAAATTTCCACCCCAAATATGTGAGGTTTGCCCCTAGATCTTTAGGAAAAAGCATTTATCTTTAATGCTTGTGAGTGTACCGGTAGTACTTAGATTCCAGAACTTGCGTTAGTGATTCATCCCGAGACCACTAGTGAGACTACATTCATGTAGTTAGGATTTACTACATGATAAAAGGCATTAGGATAGCCCTTGTTTACACCTGTAATATAATTACATTGACATGTAGTTAGGATTTACTAAATGATAAAGAGAAATTTGTTACGCTTTTAGGGAGTCATTTAAGCCCTAAATTGTGTTTTTATGATCAAATACTACCTAAAATTGTTCCTTTTGTCATTTTAGGTACTTTGGAGAAGAATTCTGGAAAATGGAGCATTTTGGACGTTTTTGGAGCATAAAATGAAGAAAACAACAAAGTCAAGAATCCAAGCAGGAAACAGTACCTGACGGCGTCAAAGGTCACAAGGTGACGCCGTCACATGTTGATCAAGAGGTGGATATTTGTTTTATACGACGCGCCAGAAAGGAATTTGGAGATTTACATATTACGGCGTCACATTATAAAATGTGAAGGCCGTCACATATTATGTTAAAGAGAGACGCCTAGAGTGAAGTTGAACCAGACAGCGTCAGAAGTGGATCTAAGCAATCCGAGAAGTAATTTGGTGGCGACTTGACGGCGTCACGGCCCAAAAGGTGACGCCGTCAGCTATGTAAATCAATATATAGTTTTGGATTTGTCATTCATTAGGAGAGGAACTTTTGTGCTAAGACCCTAAGTCGAATTTCAGACCTTTTTCAAGGGTTTCATACCCTTGTTTCATCCATGTTTAATTGAAGATAAGTTATCATTTAATCATTCAATATGTCTATGTGTTGTTTGATTATTTCTTATTCTTGTCTTTCTATTAACATGCTAGCTTAGGTTATTTGTGTTTACTTAGATCTAATGAAACATGGTTATTGATTGTTGATTGTTGGTTTGTCGTTGATTGTTGTGGGTGATTGATTTTAGCATTAGGCTTAAAAAAACTGGCTAATCTCTTATACGGTAACTTGCTTGAATGTCTTAAAAAACGTAATCGGATGTGTACTATATAGATTAAATATCATAACATTTGCACTAACAATCTCTCCTTTTTTGATGATGATGAAATATGTAAACGTGATTGATAGTAAAATATAAAAAGTTACTTGTGTCCGTATTACCTTCTCCATTTACACTCTTCTCCCCTTTTTTCGAAACAAAAAGGGTGTGTCCTTGGAGTTTTAAACTTCATTTCTCCCCGAAAAGGCGAGCTTGCATCATCCCTAGTGAAGTTAAATTGTCTACTCCGATCACCTATGGTTGTTACGTCCCCTAGGTTATTGCCCTTATTTGGTAGCAGATCCATGGATCAAATTTAGACTCTTAACCTACATCAATGTTAGTTTTGTGCAACATATATAATAAAGAAATACATGATGAAGAAAATGCACATAGCGAATGATACATGTGGGTAAGCTATGTTTAGACAATCTTCTCCTCCTTTTTGTCGAAACACAAAGGTGTGTCGAAAAGTGAGAATTATAATGAATGTGTGCATGCTCCCCCTTTGATGGTTTCTCTCCCTTGTTAGAGGCGTCAATGTATGATTGAAATGCTACAAATAAAAAATTAGTGCAAAACTATATTCGTCCTTGGACAAGTAAGACATATACAATAAGATGTGTATAAGATGCACTCTATAAATGCTTGACGGAAGCTCCCCTTGATCTAGGGCATCAAGATGAACCTACAAGACAAAAATTAGTATAATAGAACCTTTGTTCTTAGCGAAGTTTGTCATATACAACAAGGTGTATAGACAATGCAATATGCGTGTCTGACTGATGTTCCCCCTTGTTTGAGGACGTCAAGAGGCACCTACAAAAAGAAAAGTAATCGATGCAAACTTCATCCTTTGATGAGTATGCCATATACCTAAAGTGATGTTGTCGTTGATACATTGTTGAAACGATTATTCTCGACTAAAAACTTATCAAGTGTAGTTTTACGTAATGTGTTTTTATATTTTGTGAGTATTGAAACGTAAAGAGACCAAATAATGCAAATGACGTTTTTGACATTATTTGTATTAACATATTTTATATGAAGTAATTGTTTGTTCAAAAAACGATTTTCAATTTTAGTAATCTAGTCATTGACACCAAAATCACATGGCTCCTTTATAATTTGGTTACATTACATGATTCATATAAAAATTTATATAGATAACATGTTATTTAGCTACCTGATCTACTAAATACTACATTATTAGAGCAATGGGTGTGTGACACTTCCATCCGCTAGGCCAATTATTACCTCCATTTCATCCATATTTCCTAACTTAAGAGTCATGTAGAGGGATAATGGAAGTAAGTTGTGGCTTGATCCGAGATCGGCTAATGTGTCAAAACCTTTGGAATTCCCAATCTTACATGGTAAAACAAATATGCCCGGATCATCTAGTTTTTTTGGCAACTTATTTTAAACGAAAGCGGTCCCATTTTTGCCTAACTTAAGTTTCTTCTCATATTTTTCCAAAAGGTCATTGTAGCAAGGGGCACGAATTAAGAGATCGATAACCGGACGTTCAAGGTGAAGCTCCTTGAATTCTTCATCGAGGTAGTGACCATCCGAGTATTAGATTAATTAGTTAACGCGCCAGCGATCTGCTATGTGAATTGGTGACCATCCGAGTTTAAGGTTGATTAAATGATGTGCCAGCGATCTGGTGTGCAACTTGGTGACCATCCGTTATGATAATAACGTGCCAGCGATCCAAGGAACACATTAGTGACCATCCATCATTTAAAAGATCAAGGACTCGCGCCAGCGATCCATGAAGCATACTAGTGACCATCCGTTAGTTGAAGAGTCGAGGACTCGCGCCAGCGATCTACTAAGTTTATGCAGGAAATGTTCAAGCAAAGCTAGGTTTAACCCATGAACCAAAAACCCTTTTTACCGCTTTAGACTTTTTACTCCTTAGCTTTAGTGGGGGAGATGTGTATCCTTTTCAAGCATATGATACAATATTCGTCACGTCCGGATAGTTAAACGATTAAATTTGCTTTTATTAATATATATATTTTGTTTCTAGTTGGTTAAGTGTTTGGCCGTGCAATTATGATAAAACACATAAGTGCTTAAATGTAAAAATATCCTATCAAGGGTACATTTTCATAATGTTTATTCTAAAGGTTTACTTGAGTACAAGTAAAGTTCAAGTGGGGGGATATTTGATGAGATCAAATAAGTACATTTTATTAGCATCATTTATCCTATTTAATTGTCTTGTTTTATATTATTTTGTATGAGAATTGGTGCCTTTATGTTTACTTTAGTGATTCTCAAGTAAAAACAAGCAATAGGTGACAGTTAATGATATTGGAGGAATTATGAAGCTAAATGATCAAGATTTGTAAAGTCTTTTGAAATTCAAGAGATGCATCGTATCTCTCTCAACAGATACGTCGCAACGTCATACTTAGATGAATTCGAACCATTTCCTGACTTTGAAGAATGCGCCGCATCCAATTACAACATGCGCCACATATGAAACTTTGGTCAACGAAGAATAATCAATTTGATCTACTCCAAAATATGTCGTATCTTATTTACAACATGCGGCGTATCAGCTAAAGACTTAACCAGATACTATCCAAGACGTTAAAGAACATGCGCCGCATAGAGAAACACGTTACGCCGCATCTTAAGGCGGTGTACGAATATTCCAGAATTTAATAAACTTGGATCCCACACGAAGTTAAGTAGATGTGCCGCATCTGTCATCAACATGCGCCACATCGACCCCTCAGACAGAACCTATAAATACCCCAAGACATATACGAGTTTTGTGTACAAAAAACCCTAAGGAGACGAATTCAGTCAAGAAGCATCACAAGACACGCCCCAAACAAAGATCTTAGAGCCGTAAGAAGGTCCTGCATGTATTTAAATTATTAAGTAGTTTTGTTTATTGTATTAGTAAGCTTTAATCCATCAGGATTGATGGGCTTGTGGCCACCATACTGCTCCCTTTAAAATTGCTTTCCCACCGGTTAAAGTTTATATGATTGATGTTTTTGGTAAATTATATTTGTGATTTGATAACCTCTGTGTTTAGTTTAGTCTTCTGGGCTGCCCTACATGTTCCTCTCCTGCTTATCTAGTGTCTAGAAGGTAGGATAAACATAAGTAATCATTAAGGGTTTACTCGCCGATATATAGGATCCAACGAGACAGATTAGATTGCGATACTCATCATATAAAACTAGCAATATAACAAGTGACAAGCTACTTAATTATAAGGACAGGTCTTCTTACGCATTTCTATTATCTATCTGTGTACGTGATTGCTATTCGCTGATTCGTTCTCATTAGTTTTACTTTTTATTATTTACTAAATCTGTGCCAGCCTCTTAGGCTGAAACCCCTTTTTATTATATTATGATTGTAAAACTAACTTAGATATTAAAATACTGATTAAATCAACTAGATATTACGTTCCAATATTCTTAGTGTTCGACACTCTACTTACCACCATATGAATATTGATCGGGTACACTACTCGTTAAGTGTGTGTGTTAGTAATAAGTCGGCTAAATATAAATATAAAACCTGAAAGGGCTTAAACACCCTATGCTACACTGACATATCACACACATCAAGTTTTTTGGCGCCGATGCCGAGGAATGAATTGTTAATATCTGATGAGGCGAAAAGTGAACCACTTTTAAGGGGTCATTTAAGCCCGAATTCGAAATTGTTCGATCAATTATTGCCCTAAATTGTTCCTTTTGTCATTTTAGGTACTTTTGGAGAGAAATCTGGAAAAGGAAGCATTTTGGACGTTTTTGGAGCATAAAAGTGAAGAAAACGACAAAGTCTTAATTTTCCTTGCTAGGAACAGTACCTGATGGCGTCACAACTTCCTTAATGACGGCGTCAAGAGTTACAAAAGAGGTGGATGTGGAAAATACACGTGACGGTCCAGAGGATTTTTAACTATAGGACCTGACGGCGTCACCAAGGCCGTCAGTGTCAAAACACAAGTGACGGCCCAGAGGAATTCTACACATGACGGCATCAAAATTAGATCTCGGCAATACGATTTCTATTATGGCGTCGAGTTGACGGCGTCACAACTTAATACATGACGCCGTCACCCTGTAAAATCTATATATAGTTTTCCAAATTTCATTCATTGGTGTACAACTTTGAGAGAAAAACCCTAGGCCAAATTTTGCAGCTTTTTCAAGGGTTCCAATCCTTTGAATCTTTCATGTTCAATAAGAGACAAGTATCCTTTCAAATCATTCAATATGTCTATGTGTTGTTTGATTATATCTTACGCTTGTCTTCAATTTAACATGCTAGGCTAGATTTCTTTTGTGTTTGCTTAGATGTAGTGAAACCTAGATGTTAATTATGGGTTGATTGTTTGTTTATAGTTGTTATGGATGATTGTATTCGATGTTAGGCTTAAGAAAACTGACAGACTTCCATTGGTAACTTACTTGAACGTCTTAAGAAACATGATCGGAGGTGTACTACGATTTTTGGTTGTATTTAATGCGTAGGAGAATTCTAATGATCCCATGTTAGGAGCTTTTAACGGCTCGACATAGGAGTGAAGTAGGATCCTATAGAGTTAGGGAATATTGTACACGGCCCTACGACTAGTATTAAGGAATATGACCCGTCATCCATGCAATTGTAACAAGCTATCAACCTGTAAAAGATATCTAGGGAGTAATGAAACCTAAGTAAACACAATTTTCCTCATTATTGTTTCCACCACTAGTATAATTAGTTTCATTTTCATTTGTATTATTTTATTTTGATTGCATCTTAGTTTATTGGGTTAGTTGGCTAGCAACTAATTCCGCCCACTCCTTCAAAACCTGAGATTTTACTTGCTTTTATAAAATATAAAAATACAAAAAGAATCATCCCTCACCTCTATGCCTAGTTTAGGAGGCTTTCTAATCCTAGCGACACTATTCCTGAGTTGACCGTTCAATCCCCCGGTACTTGTCACTATACTATACTACAACGTTCAGGTACACTGCCTGGTGGGGGTTGTAAGCTTCTCGAGATCCCTTGAGAGGTAAAACCTGGTGCGATTCCCACGTACCAAGTTTTTGGCGCCGCAGCCCGGGGAATAGTTATTGTCTAGGTTAGGATTTCTTTTTATTAGGTCTACTTGCTAGATTCCTTTCTAGTAAGATTTTATTTTTATTTTATTATTTTTTTTAGGTTTTCTTTAGTCTATCTTATTTCTTCGTGTCTTTGTTCGTAACCTTTACCATCCGACATCATGGAAGGTGGTAACCTCTTTGAACCCATCAACCCACCACAACAAAACCACCCACAAAACCCACCACTAGCAAACCAACCTCTTAGGCCCTGAACCTTAGGAGTGTATTCCCGTCCTAGCCACCAAGGCTATCGAAACACTATTGACCTCACTCAAGGAGCCATTGTATCCCCCTTGCGATCCGACACCATCCGGTTGGTGCAAAGCGGATGTGAATTCCATGGGCTTCGTTCCGAAGATCCTAATCAACATCTCAAGGACTTCCTTAACATTGTAGATTCCATAGACCTTGATGTTACAACTAGAGAGTCAACCCGATTACGCCTATTCCAATTCTCTCTACGTGATCAAGCTAGTCAATGGCTTGAACGATTACCCGCGGGATCCATCACCTCATGGGATGATCTCACCACTCGTTTCCTTGCTCAATTTTTCCCACCAGGGAAAACTGCGATGCTTAGAAATGATATCTTGATGTTCCAACAACGTCAAGGTGAAACCTTCTATGAAGCATGGACTCGTTTCAAGGAATACTCCAAAAAGTCCCTCACCATGGTATAAATCTTTGGCTATTAGTTCAAATCTTCTATGACCATGTCGACTTTCACACTAAACGCACCATTGATCGAGACGCCAGAGGCAGGTTGCGTGATAAAGACGCCGAGGAATCTTGGGAAATTATCGATGAGCTTGCCTTTGACAATCAAGAGTTATGGGAAGTTACTCATGTTATAAACTCGGCTATCAACGCAATCTCGACACCTGGAGAAACCAATCAAATCTCCGAAGAACTCCTGTGCACACTTGAGACAAAGGTTTACTATCTCATGGAAAAACAAAAGAGACCTTTAAGTCCTAGACGGGCAACAGTCAATTCGGTCTCAAATACGATTCTGACACCGTTGTCTGAGTCACCCTCTAGAGAGAGTTTCGAAGCCTTTCAAAATTATACTCCACCTTATTCACCTCCTCAAAGCCTTAGCCCAAAATTCAAAGCTCAAATGAGAGAGTACATGACAACCCATTCTGCGCGGCTTGCTAAATTCGAGGAAGCTGTTTATAAACAAAAGGAGGAGATGCAAGAGAAAATGAAGGAGATGATGAGCCTAGTGGAGGAATACGCAAACCAAAAGACCCCAGAAATGATGTTACTAAGAAAAGAAAGCGCTACCCCCCACTACCCAATTTGTTAATTCTGTCACAATTGTCCACGAGGATAATGGGGAAAAGGAAACCCCTAGTGAACAAACCATCGAGGAACCGCCAAAATCCCAATCACTAGGTTACTACCTAAAACATGATATAAATGGGAATACCATAACAAATTGGATAAAGGGTGACGGGCGTAACCAATCCCCCAAACAGGTTTCAAAAAAGGAGAAAGAGGGGGGAGATGAGTATGATACATTACCTGGGGGACCGGTATTCGAGAAACTACTTATACAAAAAGTGGCTACTAAGCAGATGGCTTGTGGGAACTTTGAAATACCAGCCAGCATTGGGAATTTGCAATATCTGGATACTTTCGCCGATCAAGGATCGGAAGTAAATCTTATGCCCCTAACTATTTACACCCAACTAACCTCAGAAATGCCAGCCACCACCCGTGTTAGGCTGTCCTTCGCTGGTCACTCTTATGTATACCCTTTGGGAATTGTAGAGGATGTGCTGGTCAATGTTGCAGGATTCATGTATCCCGTTGATTTCATGATCATCGATGATAAAGGAGGTGGATGCATACCAATAATCCTTGGAGCACCATTCCTCACCACCGCTAGAGCTGTCATTAGGTATGAAAAAAGGGAAATCGAACTTAAGTCAGGAAAAAGAAAAATTACCTTTCCTATGACCCCACGATATGTGCAAGAAAGCCGGATGAAAAGAAAGCTCGAAAACAACATTGACACATTGCCTAATCATGTTCAAGAAAAAATTCTTGCATGGGAAACTAGAATCAAAAGCTACAAAGAAACTAAGCCTGAGAGAGGCAAAAGCTGCAGTAAAATTCTTGTCAAGTTTGAATGTAGTCAACCAACGGAAAATCATGTACCATTCGCAAAAGGAGACCTGGTACTCTTAAGACACTTAGAGATAACAGTACCTCCTGACAAGCCAAGTCCCTGGTGGTATGGACCATTCACAATTGAAAGCATACGCCCATATGGGATAGCTACCTTGAACAGTAAAGGAGGAGGGGAGGTGACTGCGAGTGTCGATCGATTGAAAGATCACCACCATGATAGTGAGGATCATAATTATATGGGATACGTCATCTCGAGAGATGAGGTCACGTAATTGCCCATGACCTTAAGTCTAGCTACAAGACTCGTAAATAAAGAAAAGCGCTTCTTGGGAGGCAACCCATGTTTTGTGTGATTTTTAATTGTTTGATTATTATTTGTTTCTGTATGCATGCTTTATTTTTATTGTTGGTAGATCATGCTTCAAACTAAAATTGTGAAAATGCTTTATTTTGTTGTTTAACTTCGTCTTAACTTCATATAAAGGTATTTTGCAAAAACTAAGTGTAAGGGGAAACCCCAAATTTGTTTTTAAGAACGAAATTGATCTTGATTCGCCACAATATTAAATTAACATGTGTATTAGTAATTGTTAGAGTCAAATGCTTGTATCGAGTCATAATGATGTTTTGCAGGATTTTCCAGGAAATAGGACATAAGTTTTTCCAGAAATTTTCCGGAAACTTAACATAAAGATTTCTGCAGGTCACTTCTGACGGCGTCAGGAGTTAACTCCTGACGACATCATGTGTAAAATTCTGGAAATTTTGCGAGTTTTGTTTTTCTAACGGAGTCTTAAAGTTTTTGTTAATTCTTTAGTTTTATAAACTCCAGGAAATCTGCAAACATTTATTCCACAAGCATTATATCTTAAATTGCTTTCTAGGATTTGTTAGTATATATAGATTGCCGCTGATTTTACGCGAGGTTGCCTTGTTTGTTTTCTCAGGTTTAACAGGTTATATATGACAAGAAGATGATTTATATTTCTTGAAGGGAAGCTTTGAAGGTTCATTTTCTTGGAGGAAGATCTAACCTTGTTACCACACTATCCACACCGAACGAATCAGGGGAGTATTTGTTTTCATTCTTTTACCTATTTTACTTTTACATACTTTAATTGAACATTGGGGACAATGTTCATCCTAAGTGTAAGGGGAGGGTAAATGATGATACCTTATAGGATATTATTGCACTTGAGTTTGTTTGTTCGATGGTACGTGTGTAATAAAACTAAGAGAAATACTTGTTAGTGTAATTTTAGCGCCAAATTTAAATTTTTTTACAACATTTAGGAGTGAAACTTTAGCCTTAGCAAGCGTCTCATGGATAGGAGTTGTATGACTAGCATAAAACCGTACCATTCAGAAAAATTTTCCACCCAAATATGTGAGGTTCGCCTTTAGATTTGATAGGAAAAGCATTCATTATTAGTGCTTATGAGTGTACCGGTAGCATTTAGATTCTAGAACTTGCGTTAGTGATGCATCCCGAGACCTCTAGTGAGACTACATTCGTGTGGTAGGATTTACTACATGATAAGAGGCATTAGGATCACCCTTGTGTTATACCCGTATCATAATTACTTGACCATTTAAGTCATATTACTTGGCTAGTAAAGTCAATTAATTTTCCCACACCATAACATTGTACTCATTTTTAGTACACGAAACCCCTAGTACACCCCTCCGAGCCTATCTTTTTGTTTCTAACTTTAAGCATCTTACTTAAAGAAAGAATTTGTTACAACCCACCCAAATGTGCAACCAAATCGCCTTAGCCTTCCGTGTATGCACTCATCTTTAGTGCATTATTGTAATAACCGTGGTTTTAGCAGGTCAGTTTAACTGATAGTCTTGACTCAGTTGACGTTTGTTTGGTGTGTCCTAGGTGATTGAAGTGATATATGTGTGATATATGTGAGTTTTAGCACTAAATCCCTTTGTGTGGTGTTGTTTTTGTGAGTGAGTAATGTTGATATTTGGATAAGTTCATTTTGATCGCCTTTGTAGTGTAAAAATGACTTGTGTAGTTTTGGTGTTTTTGTGTTTTTGTGTAACGAGTCTTCGTTCAAGTATTTGAGCATTAGCAAGTTACGAGGAGTTTGTTTTTATGAGTTATATTTAAAAAAGAGTGTGAAATTCTATTTTTGGAAACTTTGTTTTGAAAATGATAATTTTTCCGGTTGTCGTAAAAGTTAAGGTTTATCGCGAAAGACGTTAGGTTTTGTGTTGGGAGTTTATAAAATATGAAAAGTATGAGGTTTTGAGTGTAATAAGTAAATTTAATAAAAAAATATAAAATATATATATGTATGCATAAAATGGGCCAAAGCGTTTAAAAAGCGAAAAAGGAAACAGAATTTGAGTCCAATTATAACACCTAATTAAAAGGAATCCTAGTCCAGCTCAAACAAGCCCAACCTCCAACCCATATAAGCAATACAAACGACCCATACCCTTATTTTCTGTAAATTTGAGTTGATCACAAGGGCAAGAGAAGAGGAGAAAAATTAGGGTTTATAGTTTTGAAGCTAAAATCAAGAATCAAGGTAAAATTCTTAAAATACATATTCAATTGTTTGATTAATTAATATAATTCATGTAATAATTATATGATGGATTAGGGTTTGTGTTAACTTCTGTAAATTATTGTTATTAAACATGTTGGGATCAATAATTAGTAATAGTATGATGTTTGGTTAAGAGAATTGAGCGTAAAACATGCTAGTTATTGAGTTAGGGTTTGGACAGAAAAGTAGTGTTGTAAAGATGTGAGTGTAATTAACAGATGGTGAGGAGTTAAGTCACGAATTTTTGGTCTAAATTTAAGTATAATGAAAGATATTTCCAAATAGTTCAGCCACGATTGATTTCAAGGTCGGAAAGTTGGTCTTTTGATTTATCTTTGTTAAGGTGTCAAAGCTGTCAAACCGGGACAGAATTTGGGTAAAAGTTTGATAGCGAATTGTGGTTGTAAAAGTGTTATTTAGACTAGCCCTTCTGGAATAGTTAAGTCTTAGGTTATCTTAGACTACCACAAAAAGGATTCGCGATAAAAACTAGTAGAAGTATTTTATGTTAATTAAAACTTTTTGGTGTGCGTTCAGATCCAAATTTGGATAGTTGACAAGTTTGATTTTCTTTTGAGTACTTGTGTGTGTTATTGGTCCATGGCCTTCTGGGATTAGCTTTTATGCTTATGAGAGACCATGGTAAATTTTTGGTATAAGTTTTTGAGCTTTATTTGTCATGATTTGATGTGGGTGAATGTACCCAAAAATTCTGCGTTTTCTGATTTTTAAAGTTCAAGGGATTTAGTGAGTCTTTGGTTATGGTGGTGGTTAGTATGGTGTCTAGGAGATCCATGGTGGGTCATATGAGTCTTAGACATCTATCATATGTGTATTACATGGGTTGTAGCTTTTATCTTGACCTTGTGTAATGTGGATTATTTTTTGTGTGTGTTATAGATTGTGAATTGTTTTTGTGGAAGCTGTGGAGTTTAAGGTGAGTTCAGAGTCCCATATTTTTACCTTGTTTTAAACTTGGGATGGGAATGATGCTTGTCTTAAATGTTTAAGTTACTGTGATTATGTGCGTGTTAAAAGAGCTTGGACTTATAATGTTATCATATGCATGCTATGTGTGATTATTTGCTTGTGTGGATATATATATGTGATTCGAATAGGAAGATGCTTATCGTGTTGCTCGCGCATGTGACCTAATTGATGTCTATTGGGGTCGGGGGAAACGATCCGTCCTGATGTAATCATTGTGGGGTCGGAGGACACGAGCCGTCCTGATGTAATCATTGTGGGGTCGGAGGACACGAGCCATCCTGTTGTAATCATTGTGGGGTCGGAGGACACGAGCCGTCCTGTTGTTGCCTTTGTGTGTGATTATTGACTTGCAAATACATGTAGCTTATATGATAACTATAATTTATTTGTTCAGCTATATTTTATGATCACAATAAACTGGTTGCCTTGTGAGTGTATGTGTGTCTAAACCTATGAATCTCACCAACATTATGTTGACGTTTTAAGCATCATTTTCAGGTGAGCTTTATAAGGATAAAATAGAAGGATGTGATTAGAAGAGACCTTAGTTGCATTGGAAGTGGTGTATCTGTGCGTTTGGAGTTTATCATGTTGTTATCTTTCGGGTATTGTTATGACACTTTGTGTCTATACTTTTCCATTTTTATTGCATGTAGTTATTCTCTATATAGACACCATGTGTTGTGATGATATCCATGAAGTTACACCTTCGCGTTTCCGCTTTGGCGAGGTATGACAGATTGGTATCAGAGCCTTGGTTATAGAGAATTAGGTGGTTGAACCTAGACTATAACTTAGGAGTCCTTCATATAGTTGCATTTAGGATCTATGTGTAAGTAACGTATTTTATATGTCTATTTTCCTATATTTATGAGATGTTTTGTTGAGTTTCGGACGTCTATTCTATCCCCTATACGTAGTATTGTATATATCAACTTTATTATATCGTCTTCCGCACGTAAGATGCATCGTTGGACTACCGTTGTCGCTATCGGATGCGAGAGAAGTGGTAGGATGAAGCGGACTAACCGCAGAATCCGAGTTCCCGATAGCATGTATCCACGTTCGGACAAGGAGAGCACGTTTATAGGAAACGTTGGTGGAGAAGAAGTGGAGAGGTTTGGAACCACGGTGACTTCTGGAGATGGAGCCATTACCAAATACCTTGGTAGTCTCCTCACTTCACATAGGAAGGAGAGGTGGTTTAGTCTAAACCTCGTGATTTGTATGCACTTGTGAATCATGTGGAATTGGAAGAAAAGAATAGAGATGGTTTTGCATGTTGTCGACTACCTCAACATATAGGAAACATGAATGGGTGGTTGAGTAAAGATGAAAGGGAGTTAGGATGGAATGGTGTGGATTCGGATCTACAGTCCACAGCGAGTAGTAAGTTGAATTGATCTGAGTGGGGAGATAAGTGCGAGAGTGGAGTTGAGCCATTATGCGACGTCTTTTGTTTTGTGTTATGTTTTGGAATTCGTATATTGTGTTTTGCCGTCTGGAGCCATGTTGGAGCGTGATTACTCTTGGATATTGGATCGACCTTATCCAAGTAATTTTGATTATAGAGTTTACGTGATCGTTGGAATTGTTCCATGCGAGATGATTGTTTGCGACATTTTTTGTTTTTTTTGTTTGTGTGATTCTTTGCATGATGTGTTGTCATAGGAGGGAGTACATTTGTGAAAGGGGGCATAGATAATTATGGTGGCCAACATAATTATACATGCGTCACAACACAAGTGGACTTGCAAGTATGATGGCATGGATTGCATAGTGTATTAGGTGCTATGTGGTATATGTGCGTTATCATTGAGATGTGTGGTTTTGGAAGTAAGTATGCGTGTGAAATAGGTCTTATAACTATGGTCGCGAACATAATTATAAGGGTATTACACACGTGGACTTGTGACCATTATTGCATTGATTGATGTTTGTGGTTATATGTTGTGGTAGATGGTATGTGATATCATGTTGGTGATGGTTGTACAGTTAGAGAAGTATTCTCTTAACCGTTTGGGCAGTCGTTATATGTTGGGGTGTGTAGGTGGTAAGATTCCATCCTACCTATCATATGTTGATACCTCAATTATCGGTGGGTACTTATGTTGTGGTATTTAAGTTGATTCGTTTGCTAGACGCTCCGTTTGTATACCTATTTCTTTGCTTGGCATTCCTACTCGTACCATGATGGTACATATGCCATATTCTTTCTATTCGACGTCATGATAGGTGTTGGGTAATCGAATTCGTTTTTGTTGGATAATAGTTCGTTTCTTTGGTTATTCCTTGCATTCATTCCGCGAATGAATGTTATACTATTCTTCAAGTATTGTTGGTTCGTGACAAGTTGGTGTGGATATTTGATCCCTCATTTACACACATCAATTGAATTTCGTGACATGTTTTGTGACCTGTTAGTATCGGTGTTTTTCTATGATTTTGGTTTGATCGTTGTACGAATGAGTCTTAAGTTCATCGTTCTGTTTGCAATGTATTTGTGTGAGTGTTCACTGGTATGAGATTCGTTTGATGAATATTTTGATTATGTGATTCTTCCGTGTTTTTTTTCGCATCCAATAAAGGGGTTGTGTTAAAGTCCTTATGGTATTTTAAAATTCGTTTCGGATATTTCAAGGTCATTTGTTGGAAACTATTATTTTTATGGTGAAAAGGAAGTGTGGAAAAAAATGGTTATGTTGATGTCTTACATAAAATGGTTTATATATATTTAAAAAAAAGTATAAGTTTAAGATATGTCTTGTGAAAAAACGGTGTTCATTTGTTTTGGGAAGGTTGAGTACGGGAATAAGAACTGTCTATGGTTCTCATTTACCAAACTTGTTATGTATTTGGTTCATCGAGTGTTTCTTTCGTTGAGGTACGCTTGTGGACGTTTTATGGGTACGTGTATTTTATATTTTCTTTGTATGGGTTTTAATGAACATTTTATCCGTGTCTATTTTTATTGGGGGAAAATTTCTCATTGTGTTTTTCTAGCTTTGATTTTGATGTTCGTTACTTTGTTAGTCGGTAATTCGTACCCCTTTTGAGTTCGTTGATATACGTTTTTGTTCGACCGGTTTCATGGTTCGCGTCGTTTACTTAGGATAGATTGTCGTTTTGAATATCAATTTGTTCGTTGAAGAGGACGAGGGTGTTTGCCAAGTTGTTCAAGTGAGGGGTTTAGCTTCAAGATGTACGTTCTTCGGATTGCGTGGGCATCGCGGAGGTAGAAGATCTATAAGAGGAACTATGTGATGCATGACTTGGAGTTTGGGATTAGAACTTGGAGATGATATTTGTATGGAGTAGAAAGTATTATCTACACAGATCATAAGAATCTTTGGCATATATTTGACAAGAGGCTAATATATGTCGGAGAGAAGTTGGGTGTGGAATTTCTCAGTGACTACCGTTAAGGAAGGGCAGACATCGTGGTAAGAGCGCTGAGCGGGAGTGAACGAGTGAAACTTAGATGTTTGTGAGCAATGATTATGATAATTCAGTTTGGAGTTAAGAGGATGATATTGACAGCCTAGAGAGAGAGGTTCAAGGATGAGAACATGTAAGAAGAAAGATTACGTGGTTTGGATAAGCTAATGGAAAGGAATGATGATGGAGGATTGTACTTCGCGGACGAATTATTGGTTTCATTGGAAGGAAGCATAAGGACATCAATCATGTAAGGTATTTGATACATCCAAGAATGGATAAGACGTATTATTACCTTAGCAAGAGATGTATGGAGGAGTGGGTATGAAGGAGAATACCGATACTTTAGCAAGTGTTTGAAATGCTTGAAGGTAAATGTTGTAGTCAATGATTATTAGGGTGTTGCAACAGCCAGAGGTACCTGGAGATTTTAATAAGGAGGAGTTGGCGAGACTTTTCGCTCAGTGAGTTGGTAAAGAACCATGGGGTGTTGCGTTGATCATCAAGAAGCATGATGAAATACTTACTTCGCGATAGTGGTAAATGTGTTGTAGAGTTTTGAGAATGCGTATGTAGATGAGTACGACTTATCATTCTCTAATGAGTGAACTAAGTGAGCTTACAAATCAGGCGTTTGATGGTGAGCTGAGAGCATGGATGTGTTTGATTTTGGAGGGAGCCGGGGTATACCTTTACCCGTAGCTGAGTTCTCCTATATCAACAACTATCATTCTAGTATTGAGTATGTGTCGTGTGAAAAGTTGTATGGAAGGTAATGTAGGTTACCTGTTCTGTGGGCAAAGGTTGGAACAAGCCAACTAATTGGTCCTGAACTAGAAAGAGAGACTATGAATAAGGTTTCCTGACTAAGGAATGACTTAAGGCAGCAAGAGATCGCCAAAAGAGTTATGTGGATTATTGCCGTAAGCCCTTAGAGTTTGGTGTTGGTGATATTGTGAGGTTAAAAGTATCTCCTTGGAAGGGTGTTGTACGTTTCGGTAAGAAAGGCAAGCTAGCACCGAGATACATATGACCATTTGGGATTTACGGAAAGGATTGGATTTGTGGTATACCGGTTGGAGTTAGCTGAGGAATTGAGTGGTGTACATGATACTTTTCACGTATCTAATTGAAAGAAGTGATTGGCGGATGCTAGTCTGCATGTGCCATTAGATGAAAGTAAGGTTGACAAAACTCTTCATTTTGTCGAGAAACATGTTGAGATTATGGATCGAGATGTTAAGGGTTTGAAGTATGCTGAGATAGTGTTAGTAAAGGTATGGTGGGATTTTAAGCGTGGTCTTGAGTTTACTTGGGAACGTGAGGATCAGATGATATTTAAGTACTCAAATTTGTTTGCGGATGTGGTTGCTGAGCAGATCGTTTGTAGTTGTATTTAGATCATGGAAGTTAGATGCGGGATATTCATAAATGTTTGTTTTATGGGTATTTGTTATTTGTGAGTGCGTCTTTCGGTTACCATTCGGATTTCATTTGGTTCGAGGGTATCGTACCTACCTGTGAGAAGTCATTTTGATCATTGGTGTTATTGATCGGGGAGTGTATCTATTTGCGTGTATCGTTGGAGTGACGAAATGTTTTTCTATCCTGTGAATTCGGGTATTCAGTCGGTTCACATTTTTGCGATTCTTTCTCTGTGATTTTATGGAGTGGTATTTTCTCGCTTAAATATACATAAATTTTTTTTTGCTGTTGTGAGTGGTGACTCGTGTAGTTGAAATCTCGGGACGTGATTTCCTTAAGTGGGGGATGATGTAACAACCGTGGTTTTACCAGCTCAGTTTAACTGATAGTCTTGACTCGGTTGACGTTTGTTTGGTGTGTCCTAGGTGATTGAAGTGATATATGTGTGATATAGGTGAGTTTTAGCACTAAATACCTTTGTATGGTGTTTTTTTGTGAGTGAGTAATGTTGATTTTTGGATAAGTTCATTTTGATCGCCTTTGTAGTGTAAAAATGACTTGTGTAGTTTTGGTATTTTTGTGTTTTTATGTAACGAGTCTTCGTTCAAGTATTTGAGCGTTAGCAAGTTACGAGGAGTTTGTTTTTATGAGTTATATTTCAAAAAGAGTGTGAAATTCTATTTTTGGAAACTTTGTTTTGAAAATGATAATTTTTTCGGTTTTCGTAAAAGTTAAGGTTTATCGCGAAAGACGTTAGGTTTTGTGTTGGGAGTTTTTAAAATATGAAAAGTATGAGGTTTTGAGTGTAATAAGTAAATTTAATAAAAAAAATATAAAATATATATGTATGCATAAAATCGGCCAAAGGGTTTAAAAAGGGAAAAAGGAAACAGAATTTGAGTCCAATTATAACACCTAATTAAAAGGAATCCTAGTCCAGCTCAAACAAGCCCAATCTCCAACCCATATAAGCAATACAAACGACCCATACCCTTATTTTCTGTAAATTTGAGTTGATCACAAGGGCAAGAGAAGAGGAGAAAAATTAGGGTTTATAGTTTTGAAGCTAAAATCAAGAATCAAGGTAAAATTCTTAAAACACATATTCAATTGTTTGATTAATTAATATAATTCATGTAATAATTATATGGTGGATTAGGGTTTGTGTTGACTTCTGTAAATTAATGTTATTAAACATGTTGGGATCAATAATTAGTAATAGTATGATGTTTGGTTAAGAGAATTAAGTGTAAAACATGCTAGTTATTGAGTTAGGGTTTGGACAGAAAAGTAGTGCTGTAAAGATGTGAGTGTTATTAACAGATGGTGAGCAGTTAAGTTACGAATTTTTGGTCTAAATTGAAGTATAATGAAAGATCTTTCCAAAAAGTTCGGCCACGATTGATTTCAAGGTCGGGAAGTTGGTCTTTTGATTTTTCTTTTTTAAGGTGTCAAAGCTGTCAAAGCTGTCAAACCGGGACAAAATTTGGGTAAAAGTTTGATAGTGAATTGTGGTTGTAAAAGTGTTATTTAGACTAGCCCTTCTGTAATAGTTAAGTCTTAGGTTATCTTAGACTACCACGAAAAGGATTCGCGATAAAACTTGTAGAAGTATTTTATGTTAATTAAAACTTTTTGGTGTGCGTTCAGATCCAAATTTGGATAGTTGACAAGTTTGATTTTCTTTTGAGTACTTGTGTGTTTTATTGGTCCATGGTCTTCTGGGATTAGCTTTTATGCTTAGGAGACACCATGGTAAATTTTTGGTGTGAGTTGTTGATCTTTATTTGTTATGATTTCATGTGGGCGAATGTACCCAAAAATTATGCGTTTTCTGATTTTAAAAGTGCAAGGGATTTAGTGAGTGCTAGGTTATGGTGGTGGTTAGTATGGTGTCTAGGAGATCCATGGTGGGTCATATGAGTCTTAGACATCCATCATATGTGTATTACATGGGTTGTAGCTTTTAGCTTGACCTTGTGTAATGTGGATTATTTTTTTTGTGTGTTATAGATTGTGAATTGTTTTTGTGGAAGCTGTGGAGTTTAAGGTGAGTTCATAGTCCCATATTTTTACCTTGTTTTAAACTTGGGATGGGAATGATGCTTGTCTTAAATGTTTAAGTTACTGTGATTATGTGTGTGTCAAAAGAGCTTGGACTTATAATGTTATCGTATGCATGCTATGTGTAATTATTTGCTTGTGTGGATATATATATATGTGATTCGATTAGGAGGACGCTTATCCTGTTGCTCGCGCATGCGACCTAATTGATGTCTATTGGGGTCAGGGGACACGAGCCATCCTGATGTAATCATTGTGGGGTCAGAGGACACGAGCCGTCCTGATGTAATCATTGTGGGGTCGGAGGACACGAGCCGTCCTGTTGATGCCTTTGTGTGTGATTATTGACTTGCAAATACATGTAGCTTATATGATAACTGTAATTTATTTGTCCAACTATATTTTATGATCACAGTAAACTGGTTGCCTTGTGAGTGTATGTGTGTCTAAACCTATGAATCTCACCAACATTATGTTGACGTTTTAAGCATCATTTTCAGGTGAGCTTTCTAAGGATAAGATAGAAGGATGTGATTAGATGAGACCTTAGTTGCATTGGAAGTGGTTTATCACTGCGTTTGGAGTTTATCATGTTGTTATCTTTTGGGTATTGTTATGACACTTTGTGTCTATACTTTGCCATTTTTATTGCATGTAGTTATTCTCTATATATACACCATGTGTTCTGATGATATCCATAAAGTTACACCTTCGCGTTTCCGCCTTGGCGAGGCGTGACAATTATTGTTATATGTTTAAACCATTAGTTAATTATCTAATTGATTACATGGTTGCTAAGTCGAGTCATATCTTGTACATATTGTTTTGGGACGATTGGGACTCATGGGTAAAGTACTTGTGTTATGGAGTAATGGGGAAGAACATCATATATTACCCCCATATGTGCGTTGACGAGGCGAAAAATGATCCGTTTTTAGGGGGTCATTTAAGCCCGAATCCGAATTTATTTGATCAAATATTGCCCTAAATCGTTCCTTTTGTGATTTTGGGTACTTGGAGAGTGAATTCTGGAAAAGAAGCCATTTTGGACGTTTTTGGATCATAAAAGTGAAGAAAACGACAAAGTCTCAATTTTCCATGCTGGGAACAGTAGGTGACGGCGTCAAGAGTAATTTCCTGACGGCGTCAAACCTCAATAATAAAATCCGAGAGTTCATGAAGGCGTCAAGAGTTTTCCTGACGGCGTCAAAACCCCAAGAATTAAAATCCGTAGTTGATGACGGCGTCACACACAGGGCGTCAAGAGTAATTTGTGTGACGGCCTAGGCCTTGACGGCATCAGAAGTAGATCAAGGCCGTCCGAGGAAGTATTTGGCGGCGAGATGACGGCGTCACACCTTTGTTCTTGACGCCGTCATCCCTATTTTCCTATATATAGTTTTCTAGTTTTTCACATTTAAAAGGAGAAGTTTTGGGAGAAACCCTAAAGACGATTTTGGTGTAACTTTACAGGTTTTTCAAGGGTTCCAACCCCTTGATACCTTGCATGATTAATCAAGATAAGTGTTCTTCTAATTCAATCAATATGTCTATGTGTTGGTTGTCTATATCTTGTTCTTGTCTTAATTCTATCATGCTAGGCTAGATCTCTTTTGTGTTTGCTTAGATCTAATGAAACCTAGATATTGATTATGTGTTGATTACTTGTTTATTCTTGTTCTTGGATGAATGATTTATATGTTAGGCTTAAGAAAACTGGCAGATCTCCAAATGGTAACATGCTTGAACGTCTTAAGAAACATGAACCGAGGCGCACTAGGTCTTTATTGGTTGTATTTAATGCATGAGCCACTGTTTACAATCCCTATAGTTGTGCTGGGCATGGTGTAGGAGGAGATAAGAGCTCATAGAATTGGGGAGTTATGTGTGCCACCCCATGAATGGTATTAAGGAATACGATCCATCATCCATGCAATTATAACAAGTAATTAACGTGTAAAAGATATCTAGGGAGTAGTGAAATCTAAGTAAACACATTTTCTCCAATTACTGCTCACAACTTTAGTATAAATTAGTTTATTTTCATTTTTATTATTTTATTTTGATTGCATCTTAGTATTGGGTTAGTTGAATAGCAACTAAATCCGCCCACTCTTCCAAAACCCGAGATTTTAATTTGCTTTCTAAAAAATATAAAAACACAAAAATAATCATCCCTCATCTTTAAAACTAGTAATTAGGCTTTCTAATCCTAGCGACAGTATTCCTAAGCTGAACGATCAATCCCCCGGTACTTGTCACTATACTATACTACAACGATCAGGTACACTGCCTGGTGGGGGTTGTAAGCTTCTCGAGATCCCTCGAGAGGTAAAGCCTGTTGCGATTCCCACGCATCAAGTTTTTGGCGCCGCAGCCTGGGGAATAGTTATTGTCTAGGTTAGGATTTCTTTTTATTAGGTCTACTTGCTAGATTCCTTTCTAATAAGATTTTATTTTTATTTTTAGGTTCTCTTTAGTCTATCTTTTCTTTGTGTCTTTGTTTGTAAAAACCTTTCCATTGACTACTCCGTTAGCCATTATGGAGAACGCGAATCCACCAAGTCCGACACTAGAATATTACCAGAAAAAATATAATTACACCAGTTTGGATATACCAAGATGGACGAATGAAATAAGGCGGACAGGATCTTATATTGATTTTATTGAGTACCTTGAGAAAAGAGACCAAGTGCATAAGACTTTTAAAGAATTCACCTCAGGAGCTCCTTCAACCCCTCAAAATACCTCACTTTGTGAAACCTATGCACCATATAAGCCTTCACCTAGGATAGTTTCATATGAGCCACCTAGCTGCATGTCATGTTTAGGACCTACCATAATACAGGATGAACACATAGGTGACCTTGATGTGATGGAGGATGTAGCCAAACATGATCACATTGATCAAAAAGACCTAGGTTTTATGATCGATGATGATGAATCTCAAGAAACAGATGATGAATCTCTTGGGCAATTTGTATATAGCAGTCAGAATATTGAAGATGATCCTTATAATTCGGACATAGAAGTTGAGATGCCTAGAGAAGCACGTGAGATACTTGGGAGAATGTTAGGGCTAGATCCTGACACATGGAATGATGAGGTGAACAATATAAGCCCACAAAATACTCAACCATCATTTGAGGAATACATCCCACCCGTGACTTACCCGGAAGAAGTAGAAGAGACTATAGGAGCCCCAATAGAGGTAGAACCCTTGTACCAAACACCACTAGAGGGTATAGGTTTGAATACTTGTAGTGATAACCTTACTCTTAGTTCTAGGGAATTACCTAGTGTTGATGAACCGGAACCTCAATCTTCATACAACTTTCCATCCTTAGATATACATCTAGGAGACAAAAGAGGAGCCGACCCACCCATCAACCCATGTAGTCCGGGTAGTCTTAGGATAAAGGTAGTGGACTCTAAGCCTTGTAGAGAGGAAGCCAATATAGGAGTGGAAAATGACCTTACATGCTTACATCACCCATTTATAATTGATCATAAGGAACATTAAGGGTTTAAACCGGGTTTATTAGGTCAAGACGGATCCCCAACTAGTAGTCTCTCGAAGTTGATAGAAAATGATCCCTTTCTAGGAGAAACTTTTAATCCACCCATTAACCCGATTGTATTTATTAAGGTTATGATGATAGGAGCACACCCCTTTGAGCATATAATTCATCCACCACTATTTTCTCACGTGGCATACTTCCACCCTAAGGGTGTGTATCGCTACTTCCACCCGCACCTAATCCTAAGTGTAGGGAAAACTTCCCTTTTATCCGTTAAATAAGGGTAGAGTCAGGCTCGTGACTCGAACAAAAACAAGCGCTTCTTGGGAGGCAACCCATGTTTTGTGTGATTTTATTTGTTTGTTTGTTATTTGCTTCCGTATGCATGTTTTATTTTTATTGTTGGTAGATCATGTTTCTCAATTAAAAAGTGGAAATACTTTACTATGTTGTTTGGCCTAGTCTTAACTCCACCTAAAGGTATTTTTGCAAAAGATAAGTGTAAGGGGAAACCCCAAATATGTTTTTAAGAAACACACGATCATGATTCTCCACAATTTTAAGTGAGCATGTATATTCGTATTTGTTAGAGTCAAATGCTTGTATTGAGTCATAATGAAGTTTTGCAGGATTTTCCAGGAAGTAGGACCAAGTTTTTCCAGAAATTTTCCGGAAACTTAACATAAGAATTTCTGCAGGTCCATTCTGACGGCGTCACGAGTTTACTCTTGACAGCGTCAGGAGTAAATATCTGGAAATTTTACCGGTTTTGTTTTTCTAACGGAGTCTTATGGTTTTTGTGAATTATTAAGTTTTATAATCTCCAGGAAATCTGCAAACTTCATTCCACAAGCATTATATCTTACTTTGTTTTCTAGGATTTAGTAACTTATATAGGATGCCGCCGATTTTACGCGAGGTTGTCTTGTCTATTTTGTCAGGATTTACAGGTTATGTTCGACAAGGAGATGATTTATATTCTAGAAGGGAAGCGTTGATTGTTCATTTTCTTGGAGGAAGATCTAATCTGGCCAACCTATAATCCATACCGAGCGAATCAGGGGAGTATTTGATTTCATTCTCTTTACTTTTTCACTTTTACATTCTTTATTTGAACATTGGGGACAATGTTCATCTTAAGTGTAAGGGGAGGGTAAAAAGATGATACCTTACATATGCACTTTCGCTTGAGTTTGTTTTGTTTGATAGTAGATGTGTAATAAAACTATGAGAAATACTTGTTAGTGTAATTTTAGCGCCAAATTTAAAATTTTTTACAACATTTAGGAGTGAAACTTTAGCCATATCAAGCGTCTCATGGATAGGAGATTGTATGACTAGCACATAACCGTATATTCAGAAAATTTTTCCACCCAAATATGTGAGGTTCGTCTTTAGATTTGATAGGAAAAGCATTCATTATTAGTGCTTATGAGTGTGCCGGTAGCATTTAGATTCTAGAACTTGCGTTAGTGATGCATCCCAAGACCGCTAGTGAGACTACATTCGTGTGGTAGGATTTACTACATGATAAGAGGCATTAGGATCACCCTTGTGTTAAACCGTATTATGATTACTTGACCATTTAAGTCATATTACTTGGCTAGTTAAGTCAACTAATTTTTCCCACACCCTTAGCGTTGTACTCATTTTTAGTACACGAAACCCCTAGTACACCCCTCCGAGCCTATCTTTTCGTTTCTAACTTTAAGCATTTTACTTAAAGGAAGAATTTGTTACACCCCACTTAAATGTACACCCAAATCGCCTTAGCCTTCCGTGTATGCGCTCATTTTTAGTGCATTATTGTTATTTGTTAAACCCTAAGTTAACTTTCTAATTGATTACATGGTTGCTAAGTCGAGTCATATCCTTGTACATATTGTTTTGGGACGATTGGGACTCATGGGTAAGTACTTATTTTATGGAGTAATGGGGAAGAACATCATTTATTACCCCCATTGTACGTTAATCTTAAAAGTGCTCCAAGTGTTTTGATTTTCTTAATTCGAGTCATTAGATTAGTTTAATGTAAAGTATGTAAAGATTCAAGTGTAAGGGGAATTCTCATCCCCTATGATGTATTATTTTGGATGGTAGGGTAAGAGTGTATGCAAAAAAAAAATAAAAATAAAAAAAAAATAAAAAAGAAAAAAAAAATGTCGAAAAAAAAGGAAAAAGAAAAAAAAATAAAAAAAAAAGAAGAAAAAACATACGGACTACCATCCCTTTTTATTCTATGTTCATTTTATGTTTTTGTTATTTCTCATTTATTAGCTTAAGTCGAGTCTAGTTTTCGCTTAGCAACGCCACATTGTACATGTAATTAACCAAGATTATTAACTCGCCACCAGTAAAACTTCCTTTATCCAACAAAACCGTGTAATTCATATCCCTACACCTGACGTTACAACCCTTTAAAAGACCTATTTGATAGTTTATCCGAGGTGCTTACGCCATGTGGTGGAGGTTTGATCCTTTCCCAAGCCTATGGTAATCTATTTTGCTATGACAGGTAGTGAGAGATATCTTCCGTTTCCATATTGTAATTTACACTTTATTACACCCGAGAGATGTGAGTATCTAAACACTATTTGTGAGGTGCTTGTGTATGACCTCCGTGCTTGTCAATTGGTCTTTAGTGGAACGATTATTTGTTGTAATTACTTTTATATTAGTGTTAAATGACCCCTAACTTGTCTTTTGAGTAGAATAAAAGCGCATTTGCTTGAGGACAAGCAAATCTCAAGTGTAAGGGTATATGATGAGGCGAAAAATGATCCGTTGTTAGGGGGTCATTTAAGCCCGAATCCGAATTTATTTGATCAAATATTGACCTAAATCGTTCCTTTTGTGATTTTAGGTACTTGGAGAGTGAATTCTGGAAAAGAAGCCATTTTGGACGTTTTTGGAGCATAAAAGTGAAGAAAACAGCAAAGTCTCAATTTTCCATGCTGGGAACAGTAGGTGACGGCGTCAAGAGTAATTTCCTGACGGCATCAAACCTCAATAATAAAATCCGAGAGTTCATGAAGGCGTCAAGAGTTTTCCTGACGGCTTCAAAACCCCAAGAATTAAAATCCGTAGTTGATGACGGCGTCACACACAGGGCGTCAAGAGTAATTTGTGTGACGGCCTAGGCCTTGACGGCGTCAGAAGTAGATCAAGGCCGTCCGAGGAAGTATTTGGCGGCGAGATGACGGCGTCACACCTTTGTTCTTGACGCCGTCATCCCTATTTTCCTATATATAGTTTTCTAGTTTTTCACATTTAAAAGGAGAAGTTTTGGGAGAAACCCTAAAGACGATTTTGGTGTAACTTTACAGGTTTTTCAAGGGTTCCAACCCCTTGATACCTTGCATGATTAATCAAGATAAGTGTTCTTCTAATTCAATCAATATGTCTATGTGTTGGTTGTCTATATCTTGTTCTTGTCTTAATTCTATCATGCTAGGCTAGATCTCTTTTGTGTTTGCTTAGATCTAATGAAACCTAGATATTGATTATGTGTTGATTACTTGTTTATTCTTGTTCTTGGATGAATGATTTATATGTTAGGCTTAAGAAAACTGGCAGATCTCCAAATGGTAACATGCTTGAATGTCCTAAGAAACATGAACCGAGGCGCACTAGGTCTTTATTGGTTGTATTTAATGCATGAGCCACTGTTTACAATCCCTATAGTTGTGCTGGGCATGGTGTAGGAGGAGATAAGAGCTCATAGAATTGGGGAGTTATGTGTGCCACCCCATGAATGGTATTAAGGAATACGATCCGTCATCGATGCAATTATAACAAGTAATCAACGTGTAAAAGATATCTAGGGAGTAGTGAAATCTAAGTAAACACATTTTCTCCAATTACTGCTCACAACTTTAGTATAAATTAGTTTATTTTCATTTTTATTATTTTATTTTGATTGCATCTTAGTATTGGGTTAGTTGAATAGCAACTAATTCCGCCCACTCTTCCAAAACCCGAGATTTTAATTTGCTTTCTAAAAAATATAAAAACACAAAAATAATCATCCCTCATCTTTAGAACTAGTAATTAGGCTTTCTAATCCTAGCGACACTATTTCTAAGCTGAACGATCAATCCCCCGGTACTTGTCACTATACTATACTACAACGATCAGGTACACTGCCTGGTGGGGGTTGTAAGCTTCTCGAGATCCCTCGAGAGGTAAAGCCTGTTGCGATTCCCACGCATCATGCGTTAATCTTAAAAGTACTCCAAGTG
Source organism: Artemisia argyi (assembly GCA_030686995.1). Taxonomy (NCBI): domain Eukaryota; kingdom Viridiplantae; phylum Streptophyta; class Magnoliopsida; order Asterales; family Asteraceae; genus Artemisia; species Artemisia argyi. Next base: position 290,639,957 of record CM060709.1, read on the forward strand.
TTTTGATTATCTTGATTCGAGTCATTAGATTAGTTTATTGTAAAGTATGTAAAAATTCAAGTGTAAGGGGATTGTACATTCCCTATGATGTATTATTTTGGATGGTAGGGTAAGAGTGTATGCAAAAAAAAAAAAAATAGAAAAAGAAGAGAGAAAAACATACGGACTACCATCCCGTTTCATTTTATGTTTGTTTTAAGTTTTTGTTATTAAAAAAAAATAGAAAAAGAAGAGAGAAAAACATACGGACTACCATCCCGTTTCATTTTATGTTTGTTTTAAGTTTTTGTTATTTTTGATCTATTAGCTTAAGTCGAGTCGAGTCTTGGCTTAGCAACGCCATATTGTACATGTAATTAACCAAGATGATTAACTCGCCACCAGTAAATATTGCCTTTATCCAACAAAACCGTGTATTTCATATCCCTACACCTAATGTTATAACCCTTTGAAAGACGTCTTTGATAGTTTATCTTAGGTGCTTACGCCAAGTGGTGGAGGTTTGATCCTTTCCCAAGCCTATGATAATCTATTTTGCTATTACAGGTAGTGAGAGATGTTTTCCATTTCCTTATTGTGATATATACTTTATTACACCCGAGAGATGTGAGTATCTAAACACTATTTGTGAGGTGCTAGTGTATGACCTCCGTGCTTGTCTTTGGTCTTTAGTGGAACGATTATTTGTTGTAATTACTTTTATATTAGTGTTAAATGACCCCTAACATGTATTTTGATTAGAATAAAAGCGCATTTGCTTGAGGACAAGCAAATCTCAAGTGTAAGGGTATTTGATGAGGCGAAAACTGAACCACTTTTAAAGGGTCATTTAAGCCCGAATTGGAAATAATTCGATCAATTATTGCCCTAAATCGTTCCTTTTGTCATTTTAGGTACTTTTGGAGAGAAATCTGGAAAAGGAAGCATTTTGGATGTTTTGGAGCATAAAAGTGAAGAAAACGGCAAAATCTTAATTTTCCTTGCTGGGAACAGTACCTGACGGCGTTACAACTTTCTTAATGACGGCGTCAAGAGTTACAAAAGTGGTGGATGTGGAAAATACACGTGACGGTCCAGAGGATTTTTAACTATAGGACCTGACGGCATCACCAAGGCCGTCAGTGTCAAAACACAAGTGACGGCCCAAAGGAATTCTAAACATGACGGTGTCAAAATCAGATCTAGGCAATACGATTTCTATTATGGCGGCGAGTTGACGGCGTCACAACTTAATACATGACGGCGTCACCCTGTAAAATCTATATATAGTTTTCCAAATTTCATTCATTGGTGTGCAACTTTGAGGGAAAAACCTTAGGCCGAATTTTACAGCTTTTTCAAGGGTTTTAACCCCTTGAATCTTTCATGTTCAATAAGAGATAAGTATCCTTTCAAATCATTCAATATGTCTATGTGTTGTTTGATTATATCTTACGCTAGCTTGTCTTCAATTTAACATGCTAGGCTAGATTTCTTTTGTGTTTGCTTTGATGTAGTGAAACCTAGATGTTAATTATGGGTTGATTGTTTGTTTATAGTTGTTACGGATGATTGTATTCGATGTTAGGCTTAAGAAAACTGGCAGACTTCCATTGGTAACTTGCTTGAACGTCTTAAGAAACATGATCGGAGGTGTACTACGATTTTTGGTTGTATTTAATGCGTAGGAGAATTCTAATGATCCCATGTTAGGAGCTTCTAACGGCTCGACATAGGAGTGAAGTAGGATCCTCTAGAGTTAGGGAATATTGTACATGGCCCTACGACTAGTATTAAGGAATATGACCCGTCATCCATGCAATTGTAACAAGCTATCAACCTGTAAAAGATATCTAGGGAGTAATGAAACCTAAGTAAATACAATTTTCCTCATTATTGTTTCCACCAATAGTATAATTAGTTTCATTTTCATTTCTATTATTTTATTTTGATTGCATCTTAGTTTATTGGGTTAGTTGGCTAGCAACTAATTCCGCCCACTCCTTCAAAACCCGAGATTTTACTTGCTTTTATAAAATATAAAATTACAAAAAGAATCATCCCTCACCTCTAGACCTACTTTAGGAGGCTTTCTAATCCTAGCGACACTATTCCTGAGTTGAACGATCAATCCCCCGGTACTTGTCACTATACGATACTACAACAATCAGGTACACTGCCTGATGGGGGTTGTAAGCTTCTCGAGATCCCTTGAGAGGTAAAACCTGGTGCGATTCCCACGTATCAATATCTTTTTGTTTGATTAGTAATTTAATTAGATTCTAACCACTAACTTTGTTGTATATTAGTATAGATTGCATTCATTGTATATTTTGCATATTTTATTTTTCTTGTTTGTTTGTTTGTTTGTTTTTATTTTCTGTAATTTTTATTTTTATTTTTTTATTTTTATGTATTACTGCTCTCTGCTGTATTTTGCTGATCTAAACGATGCGACACATATGATTTATCAGATACGGCGTTGATGAGATGAAAAGTGTACCGCTTTTAGGGGGTCATTTAAGCCCTAAGTCGAGATTATTTGATCAAATATTGCCCTAAATCGTTCCTTTTGTCATTTTAGGTACTTTGGAGAAGAAATCTGTAAAGGAAGCATTTTGGAAGTTTTTGGAGCGAAAACTAAGAAAATGGCAAAGTCTCCAAATCAAGCTGGAAATAGTACCTGACGGCATTACGTATTGCATGTGACGGCGTCACGTTATGGCAAAGAGGTGGATAAAAAGTATAACAAGACGCGCTAGAATGTTTTTGGGAGATAACACATGACGGCGTCACCAAGGCCGTCAAGAGCAAAAACACACGTGACGGCCAAGAGTTGATTAACATATGACGGCGTCAGATCTGGATATAGGCAATACGAGAAGAATATTGGCGGCGGGTTGACGGCTTCAGAATCATAACGTGACACTGTCAGACTACAAAATCTATATATAGTTTTCTAATTTTCGTGTATTGAGAGGGAGAATTTTAGAGACACTTCTGGGAGAACTTTTGGAGATACCCTAGGTCGAATTTTACAGGGTTTTTCACCCTTTTATCATCCATATTTCAATAAAGATAAGTCTTCCAATAATCATTCAATATGTATATGTGTTATTTGATTCTATCTTATGCTTGTCTTTACTTTAACATGCCAGGCTAGGTTTTCTTTGTGTTTGCTTAGATGTAATGAAACCTAGTTATTGATTATTGGTTGGTTGTTTGTTATTAATTGTAATGGATGAATGATATCGATGTTAGGCTTAAAAAAACTGGCAGACTTCCAATTGGTAACATGCTTGAACGTCTTAAGAAACATGAATCGTATGTGTACTACGATTAATTGGTTGTATTTAATGCGTGAGTAACTACTAAGGAGGCCATGTTAGGAGCTAGTAGTCGGCTCGACATAGGAAGAGGTAGAAGCTTATAGAGTTGGGGAAGATCGTACACGGCCCCACAAATGGTATTAAGGAATATAACCCGTCATCCACCCAATTGTAACAAACTAATCAACTAGTAAAAGATAGCTAGGGACTAGTGAAATCTAAGTAAACATGTTTCTCTTATTAGTGTTTTTCTCCAAATTTACTTTCTTGTTATTTTATTTTCGTTGCATTAGTAGATATTTGGGTTAGTTGACTAGAAACTAATTCCGCCTACTCTTCCAAGACCCGAGATTTTACTTGCTTTCTAAAAAACTATAAAAATAAAAAAAGAATCATCCCTCACCTCTAGACCTAGTTTAATTAAGTTTTAATCCTAACGACACTATTCTCCGAGAGAACGATCAATCCCCCGGTACTTGCCACTACACTATACTACATCGGTCAGGTACACTGCCTGGTGGGGATTGCAAGCTTCTCAAGATCCCTTGAGAGGTAAAACCTTTTGCAAGGTTGCAAAACCATGCCTCAAGTTTTTGGTGCCGCTGCCAGAGAATAGTTATTGTTTAGGTTGAAATTTCTTTTTATTAGGTCTACTTGCTAGATTCATTTCTAGTAAGATTTTTATTTTATTTTTATAGGTTTTTTAGTCTATCTTTTTCTTTGTTCCTTTGTTCGTAACCGTTGCCATCCGCCATCATGGAAGGTGGTAATCTCTTTAATCTCGTCAACCCACCACAACCAAACCAACCTCCTAGACCCCGCACTTTAAGAGAGTACTCCCGTCCTAGCCACCAAGGCTATCGAAACACCATTGAGCTCACTCAAGGAGCCAATGTGTCTCCCCTGCGATTCGACACCATCCGGTTGGTGCAAAGCGTATGTGCATTCAATGGACTTCGTTCCGAAGATCCAAATCAACATCTCAAGGATTACCTCAAAATCGTAGATTCCATGGATCTTGATGTCGAAACTCGAGAGACGACCCGATTGCGTCTCTTCCAATTCTCTCTACGTGACCAAGCAAGTCAATGGCTTGAGCGTTTACCCATGGGATCCATCGCCTCTTGGGATGATCTCACTACTCGTTTCCTTGCTCAATTTTTCCCACCGGGGAGAACCAACAAGCTAAGAAATGACATCTTGATGTTCCAACAACGTCAAGGTGAAACTCTCTATGAAGCATGGACTCGTTTCAAGGACTTACTCCAAAAAGTCCCTCATCATGCCATAGATCTTTGGCTCCAAGTCCAAATCTTCTATGACCACATCAATCTCTCCACGAGGCAAACCATTGACCAAGCGGCCAGTGGCAAGCTACGTGATCGAAGTGTGGAAGAATCATGGGAACTCATAGAAGATCTTGCTCTCTATGACAATGAAAGTTGGAATGATCCTCGTGATTTGAACAAAACGGTCAAGGCAATATCTTTGCCTTTGAACAATTCAAGCACTCCCGACCGTAGGATCATGGAACTTGAAGACCAAGTCAAGTTTCTCATGAAATCCTATGAAGCTCCTAAACCTTCAAGCGAAGTGAAAAAAATCACTTCTTCATGCGAATTATGTAGTGGTCCTCACAACACTCGTGATTGCATGGAACTCCCCGAACAAGCTTTTGCGGATTACGTATCCTCGCGCACAAAAGGAGCGGGTGACAAGTGGTACACTTTCAAACACGAGCCAAATCCTTATGGTGATTCATACAACCCCTCTTGGAAAAATCACCCAAAACTTAGGTGGAAACAAAACCAAAACGCACCCCAAAACAATTCTTCCACTCCACCTAATCGCTACCAATCAAACGGTCCACCTCATAACCGTACTTTCAGCAACAATCCTTCCAGCAGCTATGGTAGTACCAATAATCTTGAAGGGTTTGATAACATCAAATTTACCCCCAATCTAAGTGTTAATTTCCCCCTTAAAATACTCATCTTTTCTACTTTTATGAAGAATATATACTCTTATTTCTTCCTATTTTGGTTTCTGGGTAAAGATGAGTAAAAGAACGAACTTACGCGAAAATGGAAAGACTTTGGAGCAAATACGTGGAAATTATGGATTCTGCACTAACTACGGCCTAGAGGTTCATCTACCTACGCCGTAGCAAGACTTCACGAAGACTACGCCGTAGAAGCTCTCCTACCTACGGCGTAATGAAGAATTTATGAAGACTACGACGTAGCCCAACAACACGCTACGGCGTAGAAGTCTACTAAAAGGCACTACGGAGTAGCAACTCTCCACCTACGACGTAGTTATGTTAACGAGAGTTCCACGTGCGTAGCCACTCTTGAGGCTACGCCGTAGGAGTTTTGTATGAAGGTTACGGCGTAACTTCCCATTTAGTTACGTCGTAGTTAATAACTTGGGCGAAAAGTATTGAACAGCAAGTAATGCTTACTTCATGGATTGAAGATTAAGAGAGATTGAGGCCATGAGAATATTTTTATATGAAACTAGACTCAATTACCTTCAAAACGCCTGGTGGCGCGTCCCGTGACGACTTACGGTTCAAAAGATATGATTTTTCGAAGATGACCAAAACACGAATTGAACTAGCTACGGCGTAGCTCACAAAACAGCTACGCCGTAGCAATGAAAAATTGCCAGATTGAGCCCAGAACGCGCTACGCCGTAGCTATGATGGTGCTACGCCGTAGTTGGACATTAACTACGCTGTAGCAGGTCCGAAATCTATAAATAGAGGCCGAATTCTGTATTATTAAGCATCCTTCTTTCCCCCCTTTCAAAGGGACGACTTAGGTACCATCTCAGGGCATCTTCCAGCAGCAACAAACCACTTCCCAAGGGAGAATTCACTTGTAATCATCATCATCATTAACCTTACATCAAGTAATTTGTATCAAACACTATGTTCAATTCAATCTATGTTTATTCATTATTGTTGGTATAATTTACTATATGTTTGGCTAATAACCTCTTGGTGTTAGCCTTGTTATGAAATTGTTGTTATTATGATTTAGTTTTCTACGCATCTATAGTCTATTGTTTGTATACTTTCATGGCGAGGCTTGGGACACTCTAGTTCCCGTAGTGATTAGCATTGGTTGTTCTCTAGAGACTTGTGGAATTAACCCTAGGAAGCAAGTCGCTAGGGATGTGACTTGGTGATAGCAATATCACCATACACGTGCGAATTAACCCTAGGACCACCTACCGATGCTAGACACTTAACGGAGTTAAAGGGGTGTAAGATCTGACCATGCCGCATTCGTTAGTCTTGTTCATGTTAGTAGAGGTACTTAATGACTTTTACGTCTTCGTACCGATGAACCCAAGGCTTTACAATAGTTTTGGATAGGACAAGGTGTAAGATAGATCTAGGTGATTTAACCCTCTGATCTGAAATGAATATTGAATCCCCGAACGATATGATAGGATGCACCTATAGGAAACTAGTCATTATCATAACAAGAGTAGTAATTAGGTTAACACTACTTCTCTCTACTGATTTTCTTCTATTTATTTATTTGCATTGTTATTTACTTTTATTAGTTTATTAATCTTTCAATCATAAAACCCCCTTTTAAACGTGACACTAAACTTAGATAATTTCCATACACTTAGCTCTTGGGACGGCCTCGGCTTTACCATCTAGCTATACCTCACACGACCGGGTACACTGCCCGTTAGTGCATTAAGGTAGACCTTAGGTAAACGAGACACTTATAAATATTAAAACCTGGTCGGTAAAACCTGCATTATGTTTTTGGCGCCGCTTCCGGGGAGCTATATAGGATTTTATTTGAATTTTGCTTTTATAAATTTTAGGTGTTTATTTTTCTTTCTTTAGGAATTTTTGTTTTTAGTTTTCTTTTTCCTTTCTTTTCTTTTCTGTTTTTGTTTGTTTTGTAATTTCAGGATATGGGTGACGTTGATATCAACATGCTCACTATGGAGCAATACATGGCTTTGATTCAAGGTAACAACAGACCGGGCGTGGTAAGACCCGAAATTGATAATAATGTCAACTTTGAGATCAATATCTAGTTTATAAGGGATCTAAGACATAAGTTTTTCGTGGGAAAGAATGATGAAGATGCCCACCTACATGTACAAATAGTATTGGAGATGCAGATCTTTTCCACACTCCTGGCATCACCCATGATGCACTTATGCTGAGGGTGTTTCCAATGACACTCACAATGGAAGCCAGAAGATGGTTAGATAAAGTTCCTACAGGAACAATCAATACATGTGCTCTTCTAGAGAGGGCATTTATTCAGAGATATTGTCCTCCCTCAATGTCGACCAAGAAGATGGAAGAAATAAGGAGTTTCATACAAGGAAAGAATGAAACATTATTTGAAGCTTGGGAAAGGTTTAACGACCTTCTTTACATGTGCCCAACGCATGATCTCAACGATTATCAGAAGGTCCTTATTTTCTACAAAGGGTTAAAAATCCCTTCCCGCTGAATGCTCGATTATCAAGGTCCGATCCCTATGATGACACCAGCACAAGCCCTTAGCTCAATACAAATGATGGCAAACCATTCACAAAATTGGTATGATGGAGCAACCACTTGGATGGAAAATGGAAATAGCCTGGATGACATTGGTGACATAACCAAAAAGATTGCTGGACTTAGGTGCGATATTAAGGTGGTTAAAGAAAACATTCATGCTATACATGAGCATTCTCTTCGTGAGGAATGCAAAGCATTTGAGAAGATCGATGTGGAAGCCTTGGAGGAAAACATCAACAAATATTTTGAAGAATCAAGGAAGAAGAATGAATCACATCGTGAATGGATTAGAAAGTTCAAAGTAACCTCGGATTTGAACTTAAAGAAGCTCAATGCTAGGATAGAAGCAACGGTTGAAAAGGTAAGCCAAACTGTCCTGGAAAATTAAAAGAAGGAGGTCAATGCACTAATGGGAAAGATCAAGGAAGTCAACATGGAGTCGGTTCCTCGTAATTTACCTATTGTCAAACCCTATGTTCCACCTATCCCATTCCCAGGACGTTTGAAGGTTGTGAGAAAAGAAGAAACAAGCAAGGATCAAGTAAAGAAGATGGAAGAAAGAAACTTACAAGATAAAGAAGCAATTCCACAAGCTAGTGTGGAATCAACTACAACACAAAATGGTATGACTTCTAACTCTTCATTTATTACTAATGATCTTGCTAGTTTTCCCATTCAGGTTGCAAAAATGATGGATGACGGAGTGCAACAGTTAACCTCACAAACCATGCTTATCATACCACCCGAAGATGGTTATGTTACACCAGATACTAAACCAATTTTGGTTGAGCCTGAGAAGGAGTTAGGAGGCGAAGTCGTATACACTACCGTGAATAACATGGAGGCAATTGAAGCATGGAAGCCAATCAATCAACCACAACACGGAGTGTTCATATCAACAAATCCATCAGTCAATCTGGGTAGAGTAAGTAGGAAAATGAAATCTCCTATAAGGTATGATTTTAAATCATCATTTCCCTACAATTTGGCAAATTCACACCCTCATGATGTTTATTGCTATTTTCATCCACACTTGATTTCAAGTGAGGGGATGAACACCCTTTTACTCATTAAATAAGGGTAGAGTCAAGCTCGTGACTCGAACAAAAACAAGCGCTTCGTGGGAGGCACCTCATGCTTATATTTTTATTTAATTTTTATTTTTGCTTTTCATTTTTAGTAGCATAGTTGGTTTGGTATGCTTTGTGTTAATGATAAGCTTTGCATTAGGGAACAAATTTTTGGACTTTTGCGTCAAGAAAAATCCGCCAGGAGTTAGCTACGGCGTAGCTCATTCCATTACTACATCGTAGCAACCCCCAGGTGTCAGTCTGGTGAATTTTAGCAACTACGACGTAGCTCCACATTCTGGCTACGCCGTAGCTTCCTTCTGTACATTAAAATTTTTAATTTTACAAATCATATTTTAAACTTGTATTAGTTTTTAAATGAAATTTGTGGGTGTGTTCCCTGTAAACCCTCACGAGACTTCACTTGTCCACTTGGGACACCAAGTGGTTTAAAAGGCTTGTTGCATACGCTAAATGCAACCGTGATTCCTACGAAAGTGAGTTAGGTTTTATTTTTATTTTACATTTTGTACTATTACGCTTTTTGGTATTAGTTTTCTTGATTAGGTTCTATGATGATGGAAGTAGTGTTCATGGGTACAAGAAACACTTTATACCCGACCTAGTTGAGTACTGAGATGGTGGTAATTATGAATTGAAGATGAAGATGGATGTTGCTCGAGAAGGAACATTTGAAGCATGCTACGTGAAGTGACATCAATTTATCATACCGAGCGAATCCAGGGGAGTCCGTTCCTTTTCTAACCCTTCCTATTTTTCATTTATTTGCTTAGTATGACCCAAGTGGGGGGAAGGATTAGAAATAAACACCACTTGATTTTACTTGCCTTTATTTTTCTAGTTTATAGTGAAAAATGTTTCATCAATAAAATTTTGACATATTTTTCATTGCCTAACTAGATTAATCTATACTGAGCACACCTACCCTATATTACATTGTGTGGGGATAAGCCTTTCAGTTTCCCCCTTATACATAATTCCATAAATATGAGTGTGCCGGTGGCTGTAGTAGACTTTAGAACTTGGCTTTGTACATCTTTTTGAGACCATTATAATGAGCATTGCATAGAGGCAACTCGGTGTAATCGGTGCAGCTAGGAATAAAGGCAAATTTTAGATAAACCCATATAGCCCATCAATTATATATTGTGTATATTGACTTTTCACATCGATTAGTCAATCCCCTTGTTAAACCCTTATGTTTCACTCACCTTTAGTGCAAGATACCCCTAGATACACCCTTTAGAGCCTTTCTTTTCATTTTGTTCACCCAATATATATTTCGTTACACCTATCGCCTAGCCTACCCTGTAGTTTCTTATAGTCCACGGTCCGGGCGTTGTTAGTTAATTTTGGTTCTATTGGTGGAAGTCGTGGGTTTTGAATAAAGGGATTTTGGATGAAGATCGTGTTTAGATGATAGTTGATCTCAAGTGGGGGGGGGGATGCTTTATATGATTGTACCGTGTTTATTTATTTCATTTTTGTAATACCTTGTCTTGCATTAAAAAAATAGAATAAAAGAGAAGAAAATAAAGAATGCAAGCAAGAGTTTGTTTATTTATGTATTGTGATTAGTATTCCCGCCTTGCGCAGCTTATGCTATATGGACCCGTATCATTTCTATCTATCTTTTCTATTTTGGTCGATCTTTGTCCAATGAGGGCATTGTACATCTCAAGCGGGGAGATGGGAGATAAAAATGATTGATATTATGGTTTTTGGTCTAATAATGTGCAAAATTTACCCAATTTTAAAAATTTTTAGAGCACATAAAATTTTTTGTTTCCATTGATGATGAAGACCGAGTTAATACATCCTATTAGCCTAGTTTATGGAGATTATGAGGTAATGCATTACATTTTATATGCATTAACTCGTGTGTTGATGATATTGAAGACCCCTTGACTCTTGACCCTCAAATTTTTGCTATGGGTTTGAATGCGACTAGTGACGGGGTGATTATGGACTTTAGGAATCTATTTGTTTCGTGTCTTGTTGTCTACACCCACTAAATATTTCCCATGTCTTATCCTAACCTTTAGTCATGAATCATGCTTAGGTGATTGTCGAGCAGGCATTGATGTCTTGCCCGGCGTTCCGGTCATGTATCGATGTTCTTTTTCGCCTTCGCCGTAGTATGTTAGTAATGACAATATAACCCCTTAAGCCTTTGTGTCAACCCTTTTGCCTTTTGGTAGCTGCATCTATAGACTCTAGTGGTAGAGATTAGAATCTTTGCCAAGCCTATGATAGAATACTCGCCATGACTGAGCAGTTGAGTGATCACCCCAAATAATTACACATAGATTAGTGAGAGAGAGTGTGATTTCAATTCCCTTTTCGTGAGGTGCTCAGTTTGGAAATTTCTAGCTTAGCTAATTTTTAAACTCATATCTTCAAAGATAACTTGGGATATATCTTTTTAGAAATAATTTAAAAAGTCTACTTGAGGACAAGTAGAGTTCAAGTGGGGGAATATTTGATAACATCAAATTTACCCCCAATCTAAGTGTTAATTTCCCCCTTAAAATACTCATCTTTTCTACTTTTATGAAGAATATATGCTCTTATTTCTTTCTATTTTGGTTTTAGGGTAAAGATGAGTAAAAGAACGAACTTACACGGAAATGGAAGGACTTTGGAGCAAATACGTGGAAATTATGGATTCTGCACTAACTACGGCGTAGAGGTTCATCTACCTACGCCGTAGCAAGGATTCACGAAGACTAGGATGTAGAAGCTCTCCTACCTACGGCGTAATGAAAAATTTATGAAGACTACGGCGTAGCCCAACAACAGGCTACGGCGTAGAAGTCTACTAAATGGCACTACGGAGTAGCAACTCTCCACCTACGACGTAGATATGTTAACGAGAGTTCTACATGCGTAGCCACTCTTGAGGCTACGCCGTAGGAGTTTTGTATGAAGGTTACGGCGTAACTTCCCATTTAGTTACGCCGTAGTTAATAACTTGGGCGAAAAGTATTGAATAGCAAGTAATTCTTACTTCATGGACTGAAGATTAAGAGAGATTGAGACCATGAGAATATTTTTATATGAAACTAGACTCAATTACCTTCGAAACACCGGGTGGCGCGTCCCGTGACGTCTTACGGCTCAAAAGATATGATTTTTCGAAGATGACCAAAACACGAATTGAACTAGTTACGGCGTAGCTCACAAAACAGCTACGCCGTAGCAATGAAAAATTGCCAGATTGAGCCCAGAACGCGCTACGCCATAGCTATGATGGTGCTACGCCGTAGTTGGACATTAACTACGCCGTAGCAGGTCCGAAATCTATAAATAGAGGCCGAATTCAGCATTATTAAGCATCCTTCTTTCCCCCCTTTCAAAGGGGCGACTTAGGTACCATCTCAGGGAATCTTCCAGCAGCAACAAGCTACTTCCCAAGGGAGAATTCACTTGTAATCATCATCATCATTAACCTTACATCAAGTAATTTGTATCAAACACTATGTTCAATTCAATCTATGTTTTATTCATTATTGTTGGTATAATTTACTATATGTTTGGCTAATAACCTCTTGGTGTTAGCCTTGTTATGAAATTGTTGTTATTATGATTTAGTTTTCGATGCATCTATTATCTATTGTTTGTATACTTTCATGGCGAGGCTTGGGACACTCTAGTTCCCGTAGTGATTAGCATTGGTTGTTCTCTAGAGACTTGTGGAATTAACCCTAGGAAGCAAGTCACTAGGGATGCGACTTGGTGATAGCAATATCACCATACACGTGCGAAATTAACCCTAGGAGCACCTACCGATGCTAGACACTTAACGGAGTTAGAGGGGTGTAAGATCTGACCATGCCGCATTCGTTAGTCTTGCCCATGTTAGTAGAGGCACTTAATGACTTTTACGTCTTCGTACCGATGAACCCAATGCTTTAAAATAGTTTTGGATAGGACAAGGTGTAAGATAGATCTAGGTGATTTAACCCTCTGATTCGAAATGAATATTGAATTCCCGAACGATATGATAGGATGCACCTATAGGAAACTAGTCATGATCATAACAAGAGTAGTAATTAGGTAAACACTACTTCTCTCTACTGATTTTCTTCTATTTATTTATGTGCATGGTTATTTACTTTTATTAGTTTATTAATCTTTCAATCATAAAACCCCTTTTAAACGTGACACTAAACTTAGATAATTTCCATACACTTAGCTCTTTGGACGACCTCGGCTTTACCATCTAGCTATACCTCACACGACCGAGTACACTGCCTGTTAGTGCATTAAGGTAGACCTTAGGTAAATGAGACACTTATAAATATTAAAACCTGGTCGGTAAAACCTGCATCAGGGTTTATGTCTAAATTTATGGCATCTCAAGAAGCTCATATAGCTAAGTTTGAATCCGAATTCAATCAACAACAAACGGAGATGACCAATAAAATTGACAACTTGTTGAAAGCTCTTAACAACCAAGTTTTGACCATGCCAAATAAGGACACTTGGAACATGATTTGTTCCAAACAGTCAGGTATTATTGACCAAGTGATTTGGTCAACAAAGTCAGACTGCCTAGAATCAATGCTCCGTGGATAGTATAGTTTTTCCCCGGGTCGTTATGTCCCGACGAGATTGCAATGGTGCTTGAAAACGTTTATGGGAATGAGTGGCACTGCGGACAGTAACCAAAGATGATTTGGAATTGATTATACTACTGATTGCTTGGTATTTGAACAACTGAAACAGTATTAACAACTACAGAAACACAGATATGATTACACATACACAAATTAGAAATCAGATTTGTTTACAGACAGAAGAAAATGTGAGTTTTAAACAATTTACAACTACAGGGGGTGCAAATGAAAATTTTACAAACTTACTATTAAAAGAAAATTTAATTAAAAAGATTTTTTTTTGATTATTTTATTATTTAATATTAATTATTTAAATAAAAACTATTTAACTAATTAATTAAAACTAATTAACTTAAAAACTTTATAATACAAATTTTAACTAGAAAATTGCAAAAATAATTTCTAAAATTCTAAAATAACTTAAAATTAATTTAAAAACTAAAAATATATATTTTTGTCTTTTTGTGGATTTTTTATTAATTAAATAGTAATTATATTAATTAAACTAATTAAAATAATTTAAATGACTAAAAATAGCAAAATGACTTAGCAAATTCTGAGAAAATTTATAAAACTAATTCACCATCTCAGGAATCCTAAAAAATTATAAAAATTATTTTTAGACTATTTTACTAATTATTAAACTAAATATTAATTAATTGCTAATTAAACTAATTAAATTATAAAAATTAGAAGATGAACAGTAAAAATTATGGAAAAAATCCTAAAATTATTTTATAACATATAAAAGCTAGGAAAAATATAAAAACTAGGTATTACTTGATAAAAACTAATTATGCTATTTAATACTTAAATATTAATTAATAATTAATAAAACTAATATTAAATCTAGTAAATACTAAATGACAATATAAATTCTGGAAAAATTACTAAAAACACTTTAATATAAAAGGAAATTAAGAAAAATATAAAAATGCAAGTTACTTAATAAAAAGCTAAAATGGAAAATTAAAAAGATAATTAATATTAAATAGAAACTATCACTTAATTTTAAATTGGATTTTTATGGTTTTTCTTTTAGAAATCTATTTAAATACTAAAAATAGGAAACTTTTGTGAAGACAACTTTTTTCTTGCTTAAAAATAAGCAAAATGGACACTAAAAGGTAAAACAGTTGACTTTCTTTGACTTTTAATGGAAATGAGCCTTTGTGGGGTCCACAAGGGTGGATTTTGATTCACATAAGTTACTTGGACATGAATAAGCAAGAACCTAGCAAATAAACCCACTGATTAAGCCAATAAGCCAAATTAATCACTTGATTTCCTTAATTGCATAAAGAAAATGGGACAAAGAACAAGGGTGATTCTAGGTGGGGTCCACAGGGCTTGAGCTCAAAAACATGGTTGGAATGGAGAGAGGGCCAGGTGGGGGTTGAAAGGACCCAAGGGGGGCCTATGGGACCCACTGAGGTGGCATGTAGGACCTCAGCAAGTGGGTGTAGGGTGCAGGGGAGGTGACTCCCCCTGCAGGTGTGTTTGGGAGGGTGTAGGGCCCACACAAAAAATCACAAAAATGTAAGGACAATGGGATTTCAAAGTTTAGCTGGTATACTACCACATATAAAAAGCTCAAGTCCTAAATCTAGACACAAAATTCACAAATATTCTTGGAAATTTTGGATTTTCTGCACAATATGAATTTTGACTTTTTTACATAACTTAAGAATTTTGACTTTATTGAGATTTGGATGATCACTACTGACTAAGAAACATGTAATAAGCTATGATGAAGCTAATCTAAGCTAAAGATTTAATTTATAAGCTACTATGAGGGTTTGTGGAACTCAAAATCCACACAGTGGACTGTGAGGGGTTTGAAGATGGAATTTTGACTTTTTGCAAATGGGGTGAGGTTTTAAAGCTTTAATTGACCTAACAATGCCTAATGCAGTATACTTATGCAAAAACAACAACAATATAACAACAAGAACACCACACAAAACACTAATCCAAACAGTCCTTTTAAGAAGGTGATTATGTGATTTTCAAAGGAAATGTTTGTTTAAGATCATAAAACTGAAACATAAGCATACATTATGATGTAATAAGCTGAAATGAACAGATAAACAACACTTATAACAACAAACACTTAAGATTACTACTATACTAATTTTAGCAGTTGAAATGACAAATATGATCAAAATGGAAACTAATGAACAACTACTCAATTTTAAACAATAATTTAACTAAGATCCACTGATGAAACACAGAAAGCACACAAATAAGCACTAATGAGCAATTCTACAGTAAAAAGCTAAATAGAGTAAAATAGCTTACAAAATGCAATCCAAGCATAAACTGAGAACCAAGACCTGAGAACACTCCTAATAGCTTACCACTAAGCTTCTAACCTAAGGGCATTCCAGAATTCCCTTGCTCCATGTCTTCTTCATTGTTGTACACTATTTTTTTTTTTTTATTTTCAATTTTCTTGTATTTTTGGTAATTTTTTGATTTATATAACTAAAACTGATTTTATTACATCAAAAGCTTTTAAAAACTTGTAAATAAACTTAAAGAGGCTTAATAGAACAATATTTAACAATTTTAAACAAGATTAAGTAAATGTGTCAAATTTACTAAAAAATGCTAAAATTGAAATAACAAAATGAAACTTGAAATTAATGCTTGTAATAAGTTTGGATTACACTAATAAAACAGATTACAACGATTTTAATCTAAGAAAAACTTAAAATTACATTAATTTAAATCTTACACTAATCTACACTATTTTATACTAAATTACACTACTGCTTGCTTCCTTCTGCCTCTTCTCTCTTTTATATATGACTTTTAGGGATCGTGGGACCCACTGGAGCATTTCCCATCACTCATCTTAGCCCTTGGATGTGTGGTTTTGATCCTGACCCTTAATTCAATTTTGGCGGGAAAACTTATATAAGCCAATTTGGGTATGTGGTTGCAATTGGGGTAGGGTAGGGTAGGGTAGGGTGGTGGTTTTGGGCGGTGGAGGTGACGGGTGGCAGCAGGTGGTAGGGGCAAGTGGGGGGAGGAAAAACCAGGAGAGGTTTTGGGTTCAGTGGTATGGAGGGAAGGAGGTATAAGGGGTGGTGTTTGACTGGGGAGTTGACCGGGGTGGTTTTTATTTAAAAAGGGTTGGGTTGGGTTTGTTGTTGGGCCAGGTTGTGTTTGAGTTGGATTTGGATTTTTGGTTTATAAGCTTAGGGTCCATTTGGTTAAGAATAAATCACAAGGACCATAATTGTAATTTCTGAAATTTGGGGGTAGGTTTAGGTACTGTTCCAAAGTCCTTCCAAGGGTAAAATATGCCAAGTTCCACTATCCAAGTACCATGAATGTTATTTTCCACTTTTAAAATTCTCGGGGACCAAATGTGTCATTTTTCAAAGTCTATGGACGAAACTTGCAATTCCTTCAAAATTTCCATCCAAGGACCATTTGTGATAAATTGTGATTTCCCAAGGACTTGAAATGTGAATTTCCCATTTAAAAATGCCCAGGGACTAAAACTGCCAAAACTCAAACTTGAGTGGCCAAAATTGTAAATTCTCAAAACTTTCACCCAAGGATTATTTTTGATAACTTTTGACTTTTAAAGGACTTGGGTTGACTTTTCTTTCAGAATAAATGCCTAGGGACTAATTTTGACAAGTTTTGAAAGTTGGGGGACTGAAACTGCCAAATATACAAACTTTGTTTGTTTTTCATCTGTTTTTACTCATTTTGCATTTGAAACATATAAAACACAATCTTTGGAATATTTTCAGTATTTTGATGCATTATTGAGTGTTTTTAAATGTTTTTGTAGTTCAGATTGACCAAAAATGATGAGTATTTACACACTCATCAATCCCCCACACTAAACTATTGCTAGTCCCTAGCAATATAAAATCCAAGAACAACCTGTTTTGAAAAATTAATGGATTTGATGTCTCTTTACCAAAAGCCATTACTTCTGGAGTAGCCAAATGTTTCAGTTCAAGTAAGAACTATGGTACACTGATAACCATATGATTTTGAGCAAATCATAAGCTGTAAAAGCATTTGATTTGTCTTTACCAAAAGGCGTTTGATTCTGGACTAGCCAACTCTTCACGATTAAGGATATGGTGAGTTGAATCCCATACAATTTTGGGCAAATTGTCAGCCATAAACGGATTTGATATATCTTTACCAAGAGCCTTTTGCTCCTGGATTAGCCAGTCCTTTTGTGGTTTAGACAAGGTGGACTGATAACCATAAAATTTTTGAAATAAAGTGATTTTTTTTAAAATTTTGGCCAAAAACAGGGGTACTAGAAGGTATAATATGATCAAATTCGCTAGAATTCCCCCCCCCCCCCCACACTTAGAATTGAATATTGTCCTCAATATTCAAAGTCCCGGCTATTATGCCGAATCTTTGAACGTAAAAAGGCAAAATTACAAGCTAAATGTGAAAACAACATTTTTCACTTTATTTCTATAGATACACATTTTTTTTGAGTATATACATGGTAACAACAGCAGGGGTGACTCCCCCACACTTAGGGTGAAAACCCCGTATGCATGCTACTGTTTTTGTTTACCGAGTCGCTAGCTTGACTCGACCCCGAATTCATTTGTTCTTGGGGAAGCAAGATGTGGAAGAAACAATCTCCATCGGACTTTCATTCAAGATGTTTGGATAAACATTTGAAGCACGTGAAAGTTCCACACCGATGAGATATATTCTCGGCTCAAGATAATGGTAAATGGAAATGCCAGGGTCAAAGATATTGTCTTCATTCCCGAAGGAGTGAAGAATAGGAGAAGCCACCGGATAGGTGAAGAAAAGGAAGAAAACCATGATGAAAATCATGACTAACTCGTCATCACCCACAGGAGAATCCATAATTTCTATATTACGAATCTCATCATTTAAGTTCTCGTGATCAAGACATATCTCGGGTGTGTCTGGATCAAAGTAGATGTTATCATACTCCGGTGGAGAAATGATATGGGTGAGTTCATCGGAGAACTCCTCGGAAAGAGAATCAATCACAAGATGTGAATCTGTTAACTCTTGTTCCGCTGTGGACACATCACAATCCTCATTCTGAATATCAAAGAGTGGATTATCAGAAATCAAAGTGAATTCAGATTGGAATTGAGAATTGGTGAGAGTAGTTTTGAATGCTTCAGAAACAAAGTGATTAACATTCTCTATTGGACTGTTGGGATCAGAACTGAGTGACGGATCATGATATAAGAGACTTTCAATTTCTCCTAGATCGGCTTCAAAGTCAAAGAGATCATCGTCACTTCCTGTTGGAAGTGAATTGATGTGAGTGAGTTCATTGGTGAACTCCTCAAGAAGATGATCAGCATCAGAATGTGGAATTGATGCCTCAACATACTCGATGTCTCCATACGATGCACAATCTTCACTAATATCGGAGAAAGTCTCAAAGTGATCGTTTGAACACTCAAGAAGGGAAGGAATATCACACATATGATCAAAAGTTCCCTGTGACTCTCTTGGGATTGGGACAAGGTTCTCAACACCAGACTTTATGAATTCGTCCGATTCCTTTTCAGAAACAGTGCTAAGATACTCGTCCCCCATGTTTAGAGAGTGAGTGGGAACTTCGGGTGTGATAACAACAGACTGAGGGAGTTGAGAAGGACTAGCATTCATGGATTGTACAAGTTCCATTTGTTCTTCTGCTAGTAATTCCTTAGTATTCTTTTCTCCCTGCGATTTTTGGATTGGTGGGATGTCAACTGATGTGCTCGATGAATCTTTTTGAATAATAACAACGTTATCTTCATCATCATCACTGTCATCATCGTCATCAAATAGAGCAGTATTGCGAAGATTGGCACGTATTTTAGCTGCTCGTTGCTCAGCCAGTAATTCTTCCATGATTTTTCAAGAATCTCGTTCTTCAGCAAGTAATTCTGCCATAGTTTTCCCACGAGAATTTGGAATGAGTGGAAATTGTGGGGGTGTGGATGTGTTGAAACCGGAAGGTTGACATTGAAAATCATCATGAGGACCCCCACAATATGCACAAGAAAAATTTGGTGCATTTTGAAACGTTGTTTTGACTGCTTTAGTCAACTCCTCACCTTTTTTCAATAACTCTAGAAGCTCTAGATAAGTGTCTTGCTGGGTTTGTTGAGGAGTTGCTTGGATCATTTGGTACTGTGGAGGTTGGTCTTGATACGAATAGTCGTAATTGTTACAAGGAAATGGATTCCTTGTTTGACAATCAGAGCTAAAGTGTTGACCTCCACAGTACTCACAACAATATGATTGCTGTGACTGATTTGGTGAATAATATGGATATTGTTCATTTTCAAAATTTTGATTGTTACCAGGAAACTGTTCATAGACAAACGTGTTCCGGGTTTGACATTCAAATCCTTGGTGAGGACCTCCACAAAATTCACACGAATATGTTTGTATTTCATGGTGTGGGGGCTGATGGAATAAATCAGTTGTGTCATGGTAGGAATAGGAATTCTGGTTATAGACAGACCCGTTTCCTGACTCTACCATGCTACAACTGGGACAATTACCACCATTATAAGGACCACCACACCATTGACAATCAAGATGGTGGGGATAAGACATAGAAAGAATCAAAGGGTTTCAGAGGGTAAGGGATAAAGAATAAAAAAGGTGAGAGGGTAAAAGTGAATATTTTTGGTATTTTGGAGAAACATACTTAGTGCACATGCACTAAAAACAAAATCAATTAAAACAAGACCGAGGCAAAACAATGGGGAACTTAAACCAATAATCACAGTATGACTGGCTTCTTTGAAAAAGGTACACCAATCACAAGGATACAAAGGTAAGTTTTAATCTTTAGTTTGGGAACTTATTATGTTCACACCCCCAGTTGGTAGGTGTTCTGCCTTGGTTTGCGGTGGTAATATTTTATGTATTTATTATTCACAAGAAAAAGACGAATGTTTTTGGGTTTTTTGGGTGTGTGTGCAGAAAACTTTTGGAAATATTTTTAGTATCGATTCGTTAACCGAAATCGTTCTCTTTAAAATTACTCGCATGGTGGCGGGAGAGAAGAATGGACTCTCTTCAGTTCGCAATTTAATGTCAGAACTTCCGTATTCCACCTGTGTAGGTTGTAATTTTAAAGAAATCGAAGTAATTTAACTTCACGATTGTTTAGTTGTTTTTGATTTTTTTTGGTGTTTTTAACACTTTAGGAAAAATGTTAATGAACTTTTTGATATGATTGAGATTTTTACAAAAAACTTTTTACAAAAGTGGTGATATTTGTACAGGGACGGTTTTGAAAACCACTAAACCTAAAACGTTTTTAAAACACGCAACAACCTCCCCGACAGCGACGCCAAATTTTGATTTGTTCCAAACAGTCAGGTATTGTTGACCAAGTGATTTTGTCAATAAAGTCAGACTGCCTAGAATCAATGCTCCGTGGATAGTATAGTTTTTCCCCGGGTCGTTATGTTCCGACGAGATTGCAATGGTGCTTGAAAACGTTTATGGGAATGAGTGGCACTGAGGACAGTAACCAAAGATGATTTGGAATTGATTATACTACTGATTTCTTGGTATTTGAACAACTGAAACATTATTAACAACTACAGAAACACATATATGATTACACGTACACAAATTAGAAATCAGATTTGTTTACAGACAGAAGAAAAGGTGAGTTTTAAACAATTTACAACTACAGGGGGTGCAAATGAAAATTTTACAAACTTAATATTTAAAGAAAATTTAATTAAAAAGAATAATTTTTTTTTGATTATTTTATTATTTAATATTAATTATTTAAATAAAAACTATTTAACTAATTAATTAAAACTAATTAACTTAAAAGCTTTATAATACAAATTTTAACTAGAAAATTGCAAAATTAATTTCTAAAATTCTAAAATTACTTAAAATTAATTAAAAAACTAAAAATATATATTTTTGTCTTTTTGTGGATTTTTTATTAATTAAATACTAATTATATTAATTAAACTAATTTAGATGACTAAAAATAGCAAAATGACTTAGAAAATTCTGAGAAAATTTTTAAAACTAATTAACCATCTCAGGAATCCTAAAAAATTATAAAAAGTTTATAAAAATTATTTTTAGACTATTTTACTAATTATTAAACTAAATATTAATTAATTACTAATTAAACTAATTAAATTATAAAAATTAGAAGATGAACAGTAAAAATTATGGAAAAATTCCTAAAATTATTTTATAACATATAAAAGCTATGAAAAATATAAAATCTAGATATTACTTGATAAAAACTAATTATGCTATTTAATACTTAAATATTAATTAATAATTAATAAAACTAATATTAAATCTAATAAATACTAAATGACAATATAACATTCTGGAAAAATTAATAAAAACACTTTAATATAAAAGGAAATTAAGAAAAATATAAAAATGCAAGTTCCTTAACAAAAAGCTAAAAAGGAAAATTAAAAAGATAATTAATATTAAATAGAAACTATCACTTAATTTTAAATTGAATTGTTCTGGTTTTTCTTTTAGAAATCTATTTAAATACTAAAAATAGGAAACTTTTGTGTAGACAACATTTTGCTAGCTTAAAAATAAGCAAAATGGACACTAAAAGATAAAATAGTTGACTTTCTTTGACTTTTGATGGAAATGAGCCATTTTGGGGTCCACAGGGGTGGATTTTGGTTCACATAAGTTACTTGGACATGAATAAGCAAGAACCTAGCAAATAAGCCCACTGATTAAGCCAATAAGCCAAATTAATCACTTGATTTCCTTAATTGCATAAAGAAAATGGGACAAAGAACAAGGGTGATTCTAGGTGGGGTCCACAGGGCTTGAGCTCAAAAACTTGGTTGGAATGGAGAGAGGGCCAGGTGGGGGGTTGAAAGGACCTAAGGGGGCCTGTGGGACCCATTGAGGTGGCCTGTAGGACCTCAGCAAGTGGGTGGTGTGGTGATTGTGTTTGTGGTGCAGGGGAGGTGACTCCCCCTGCAGGTGTGGGAGGGTGTAGGGCCCACACAAAAAATCACAAAAATGCAAGGACAATGAGATTTCAAAGTTTAGCTGGTATACTACCACATATAAAAAGCTCAAGTCCTTAATCTACACACAAAATTCACAAATATTCTTGGAAATTTTGGATATTCTACACATTATGCATTTTGACTTTTTTATATAACTTAAGAATTTTGACTTTATTGAGATTTGGATGATCACTGCTGAGTAAGAAACATGTAATAAGCTAAGATGAAGCTAATCTAAGCTAAAGATTAAATTTATAAGCTACTATGAGGGTTTGTGGAACTCAAAATCCACACAGTGGACTGTGAGGGGTTTGAAGATGGAATTTTGACTTTTTGCAAATGGGGTGAGGTTTTAAAGCTTTAATTGACCTAACAATGCCTAATTCAGTATACTTATGCAAAAAAAACAACAATATAACAACAAGAACAACACACAAAACACTAATCCAAACAGTCCTTTTAAGAAGGTGATTATTTGATTTTCAAAGGAAATGTTTGTTTAAGACTATAAAACTGAAACATAAGCATACATTATGATGTAATAAGCTGAAATGAACAGATAAACAACACTTATAACAACAAACACTTAAGATTACTACTATACTAATTTAGCAGTTGAAATGACAAATATGATCAAAATGGAAACTAATGAACAACTACTCAATTTTAAGCAATAATTTAACTAAGGTCCACTGATTAAACACAGAAAGCACAAAAATAAGCACTAATGAGCATTCTACAGTAAAAAGCTAAACAGAGTAAAATAGCTTACAAAATGCAATCCAAGCATAAACTGAGAACCAAGACCTGAGAACACTCCTAATAGCTTACCACTAAGCTTCTAACCCAAGGGCATTCCAGAATTCCCTTGCTCTATGCTGATACGTGGGAATCGCACCAGGCTTTACCTCTCAAGGGACCTCGAGAAGCTTACAACCCCCACCAGGCAGTGTACCTGATCGTTGTAGTATAGTATAGTGACAAGTACCGGGGGATTGATCGTTCAGCTAGGAATAGTGTCGCTAGGATTAGAAAACCTGAATACTAGTTCTAAAGGTGAGAGATGATTCTTTTTGTATTTTTATATTTTTTAGAAAGCAAGTAAAAATCTCGGGTTTGAAGGATTTTGGTGGAATTAGTTGCTAGTCAACTAACCCAATACTAAAGATGCAATCAAAATAAAATACTCGAAATGAAAATAAACTAAATTATACTAAGGTTGTGAGCAATAGGTGGAGAAAATATGTTCACTTAGATTTCACTACTCCCTAGATATCTTTTACATGTTAATTACTTGTTATAGTTGCATGGATGACGGATTGTATTCCTTAATACCATTCATGGGGTGGCGCACTTAACTCCTCAATTCTATGAGCTCTTATCTCCTCCTATGCCATGCCCAGCACAACCATAGGGATTATAAACAGTGGCTCATGCATTAAATAGAACCAATAAAGACCTAGTGCACATTGGTTCATGTTTCCTAAGACGTTCAAGCATGTTACCATTTTGAGATCTGCCAGTTTTCTTAAGCCTAACATCAAATTCATTCATCCAAAACAATTATAAACAAGTAATCAACACATAATTAACATCTAGGTTTCATTAGATCCAAGCAAACACAAGATAGATCTAGCCTAGCATGATGGAATTAAGACAAGAACAAGATATAGACAACCAACACATAGACATATTGATTGAATTAAAAGAATACTTATCTCAATTACACATGAAAGGTATCAAGGGCTTAGAACCCTTGAAAAACCTGTAAAATTCGCACCAAGTTCGTACTTAGGGTTTCTCCAAAACTTCTTTTTTTTTTAATGTGAAAATTAGAAAACTATATATAGGAAATAGGGTCTGACGGCGTCAAGAAAAAGCTTGTGACGCCGTCACCTTGCTGCCAAAACTCTTCTCGAACTACCTTAATCTACTTCTGACGCCGTCATGTGTTAGCATTTTCCAGGCCGTCATGCATTTTACTCTTGACGCCCTTTCTTGTGACGCCGTCAAATCTGTACTGGGTCGTCATGGAAATTACGCTTGACGCCGTCAGAAATTACTTCTTGACGCCGTCACCTACTGATCCCAGCAAGGAAAATTAAGACTTTGGCGTTTTCTTGACTTTTATGCTCTAAAAACGTCCGAATTGCTTCCTTTTCCAGATTTCACTCCCAAAGTACCTAAAATCACAAAAGGAACGATTTAGGGCAATATTTGATCAAATAAATTCAATTCCGGGCTTAAATGACCCCCTAAAAGTGGTTCATTTTTCGCCTCATCATATACCCTTACACTTGAGATTTGGTTGTCCTCAAGCAAATGCGCTTTTATTCTACTCAAAAGACAAGTTAGGGGTCATTTAACACTAATATAAAAGTAATTACAACAAATAATCGTTCCACTAAAGACCAATAGACAAGCACGGAGGTCATACACTAGCACCTCACAAATAGTATTTAGATACTCACATCTCTCGGGTGTAATAAAGTATAAATTACAATATGGAAACGGAAGATATCTCTCACTACATGTCATAGCAAAATAGATTACCATAGGCTTGGAAAAGGATCAAACCTCCACCACATGGCGTAAGCACCTAGGATAAACTATCAAAGAGGTCTTTTAAAGGTTTGTAACGTTAGGTGTAGGGATATGAAATACACGGTTTTGTTGGATAAAGGAAGTTTTACTGGTGGCGAGTTAACAATCTTGGTTAATTACATGTACAATATGGCGTTGCTAAGCCAAGACTAGACTCGACTTAAGCTAATAAATGAAAAATAACAAAAATATAAAATAAATATAGAATGAAACGGGATGGTAGTCCGTATGTTTTTTCTATTTTTCCTTTTTCTTTTTTTTTTCTTGATTTTTTCCTTTTTTTTTTTTTTTTTTTTTTTTTTTCTTTGCATACACTCTTACCCTACCATCCAAAATAATACATCATAGGGAATGAACATTCCCCTTACACTTGAATCTTTACATACTTTACATTAAACTAATCTAATGACTCGAATTAAGAAAATCAAAACACTTGGAGCACTTTTAAGATTAACGTACATATGGGGTAATAAATGATGTTCTTCCCCATTACTCCATAAAATAAGTACTTACCCATGAGTCCCAATCGTCCCAAAACAATATGTACAAGGATATGACTCGACTTAGCAACCATGTAATCAATTAGATAGTTAACTTAAGGTTTAACAAATAACAATAATGCACTAAAAATGAGCGCATACACGGAAGGCTAAGGCGATTTGGGTGTACATTTAAGTGGGGTGTAACAAATTCTTCCTTTAAGTAAGATGCTTAAAGTTAGAAACGAAAAGATAGGCTCGGAGGGGTGTACTAGGGGTTTCGTGTACTAAAAATGAGTACAACGCTAAGGGTGTGGGAAAAATTAGTTGACTTAACTAGCTAAGCAATATGACTTAAATGGTCAAGTAATTATGATACGGGTTTAACACAAGGGTGATCCTAATGCCTCTTATCATGTAGTAAATCCTACTACACGAATGTAATCTCACTAGCTGTCTCGGGATGCATCACTAACGCAAGTTCTAGAATCTAAATGCTACCAGTACACTCATAAGCACTAATAGTAAATGCTTTTCCTATCAAATCTAAAGGCGAACCTCACATATTTGGGTGGAAAATTTTTCTGAAAGTACGGTTATGTGTTAGTCATACAATCTCCTATCCATGAGACGCTTGCTATGGCTAAAGTTTCACTCCTAAATGTTGTAAAAAATTTTAAATTTGGCGCTAAAATTGCACTAACAAGTATTTCTCATAGTTTTATTACACATCTACCATTAAATAAAACAAACTCAAGCGAAAGTGCATATGTAAGGTATCATCTTTTTACCCTCCCCTTACACTTAGGATGAACATTGTCCCCAATGTTCAAGTAAAGAATGTAAAAGTGAAAAAGTAAAATGAATGAAGTCAAATACTCCCCTGATTCGCTCGGTATGGATAATAAGGTGGCCAGGTTAAATCTTCCTCCAAGAAAATGAACAATCAAAGCTTCCCTTCCAGAATATAAAACATCTTCTTGTCAAACATAACCTGTAAATCCTGAAAAAAATAAACAAAACAACCTCGCATAAAATCGGCGGCATCCTATATAAGTTACTAAATCCTATAAAACAAGATAAGATATAATGCTTATGGAATGAAGTTTGCAGATTTCCTGGAGATTATAAAACTTAATAATTCACAAAAAAAAAAAAAAAAAAAAAAAAAAAAAAAAACATAAGACTCCGTTAGAAAAACAAAACCGGTAAAATTTCCAGATTTTTTACATGTGACACCGTCAAGAGTTAACTCGTGACGCTGTCAGAAGTGACCTGCAGAAATTCTTATGTTAAGTTTCCGGAAAATTTCTGGAAAAACTTGGTCCTACTTCCTGGAAAATCTTGCAAAACTTCATTATGACTCAATACAAGCATTTGACTCTAACAAATACTAATATACATGTTCATTTAATATTGTGGAGAATCATGATCGGTTTGTTTCTTAAAAACATATTTGGGGTTTCCCCTTACACTTATCTTTTGCAAAAAATACTTTTAGGTGGAGTTAAGACTAAGCCAAAACAACAAAGTAAAGTACTTCCACTATTTAATTTAGAAACATGATCAACCAATAATAAAAACAAAGCATGCATACGGAAGCAAATAACAAACAAACAAAATAAAATCACACAAAACATGGGTTGCCTCCCAAGAAGCACTTTTCTTTATTTACGAGTCTTGTAGCTAGACTCAAGGTCATGGGTTACTACGTGACCTCATCATTGGTTTCACTCTCTAGGTCGTCTTCTAAACCAGTTTTGTATTCCGGTCCTAGTTGCAAGCATTCTTTGTAGAAACCAACCATCCTATTCTTTACATACTCTACTCCTCTACGTCTATCCTCCTCATTCCTATAATAAGCCGTTTGCTTGTGTTCCTTTTTGAAATTAGAGAGAAGGCGGTATTGCTCAATCTTGTATGGCATTTGATAGGCAACCTCATCATTCTCTTCCTTGAATCTAACTATCCCTAAAGTCGGATCATAACTCATCCTAGTGGCCTCAACAAATGGTTTTCCAAATATTATTTGGCTTAGGCAAGCATCTATCACCGGACGAGTGTCTTCAACTATCATAAAATCGATCTCATAGGTGAGATTCCCTATAATCACATGCAATCCCTTCACTCTTCCTGTAAAATTACTTATCAGATTCTTATTAGGCATCATCCTAAAATTAAGTTGCTTCTTCATCACCCAATTGTAATAAGTCCTAGTCATGATGTTCACGGGGGATCTAGGGTCGATGTAAGCTTTCCATATATTCATGTGCCCGATATTTCATGGTATGTTAATGTTAGAGGGGTCTCCCATTTTGATAAGGGGGGTGCCAAGGATATATGGTCTCTCGGGACTATCGAATAAATCCTTATGGTATTCCCGTTCTTCCTTAGTGGGCAACTTATCAAAGTATTTTTCTATAGGCTCTACCTCCTCTAATTCCTCTCTCCTATTAACCTCAACTTCCCTACTCTCATCCTTAGTCTCGGCTTCTACTCTAACTTCATCCTTGTCACTCTCTTCTATCTCCTTATCTATTGGCTTAATGGTGACAACATTGACAAAGTGGACATGTTTGGATGATGAGGGATCCTTAATTTGGATTCCATTATTGGTGTCCCTAGTGTCCTTCCTAGGTGTAACTAACGCTTGGTTGTTGAGGGCTTTCAACAAGTTGTCAATCTTGTTGGTCATCTCCGTTTGTTGTTGGTTGAATTCGGTTTCAAACCTAGCTATGCGAGCCTCTTAAGATGCCATAAACTTTGACATCAATCCTTCAAGATTGTTGGTACTACCATAGTTGTTAGAAGGATTGTTGTTGAAAGTACGGTTGAATGGTGGACCGTTTGGTTGGTAACGATTAGGCGGATTGGAAGAATTAGGTTGATTTTGTTTCCACCTAGGGTTTGGGTGATTTTTCCAAGAGGGGTTGTATGAATCACCGTAAGGGTTCGGCTCGGGCTTGAAAGTGTACCACTTATCTCCCGCTTCGTCGGTACGCGTGGATGCGTAGTCCGCAAAAGCTATTCCGGGGAGTTCCACACAATCACGAGTGTCGTGGGGACCACTACATAATTCGCATGAAGAAGTGATTTTGTTCAATTGGCTTGAAGGTTTAGGAGCTTCGTAAGATTTCATGAGAAACTTGACTTGGTCCTCAAGTTCCATGATCCTACGGTCGGGAGTGCTAGAATTGTTCGAAGGCAAATATATTGCCTTGACCGTTTTGTTCAAATCACGGGGATCATTCCTACTTTCGTTGTCATAGAGAGCAAGATCTTCTATGAGTTCCCATGATTGTTCCACACTTAGATCACGTAGCTTACCACCGGCCGATTGGTCAATGGCTCGCCTCGTGGAGAGATCGATATGGTCATAAAAAATTTGGACTTGGAGCCAAAGATCTATGCCATGATGAGGGACTTTTTGGAGTAAGTCCTTGAAACGAGTCCATGCTTCATAAAGAGATTCATTTTGACGTTGTTGGAACATCAAGATGTCATTTCTAAGCTTAGTAGTTCTCCCCGGTGGGAAAAATTGAGCAAGGAAACGAGTGGTGAGATCAACCCATGTGGTGATGGATCCCGCGGGTAAACGCTCAAGCCATTGACTAGCTTGATCCCGTAGAGAGAATTGGAATAGGCGTAATCGGGTTGTCTCTCTAGTTGCAACATCTAGGTCTATGGAATCTATGATTTTGAGGAAGTCCTTAAGATGTTGGTTTGGATCTTCGGAACGAAGTCCATGGTGAGCTCAATGGTGTTTCGGTAGCCTTGGTGGCTAGGTCGGGAATATTCTCCTAAGGTTCGGGGCCTAAGAGGTTCTAGTGGTGGGTTTTGTTGTGGTGGGATGACGGGTTCAAAGATGTTCCCGTTGTCCATGATGTCGGGTGGTGAAAAGTTACGAACAAAAACACAAAGAAATAAGATAGACTAAAGAAAATCTAAAAATAAAAATAAAATCTTACTAGAACGGAATCTAGCAAGTAGACCTAATAAAAAGAGATTCTAACCTAGACAATAACTATTCCCCGGGCTGCGGCGCCAAAAACTTGATACGTGGGAATCGCACCAGGCTTTACCTCTCAAGGGACCTCGAGAAGCTTACAACCCCCACCAGGCAGTGTACCTGATCGTTGTAGTATAGTATAGTGACAAGTACCGGGGGATTGATCGTTCAGCTAGGAATAGTGTCGTTAGGATTAGAAAACCTGAATACTAGTTCTAAAGGTGAGAGATGATTCTTTTTGTATTTTTATATTTTTTAGAGAGCAAGTAAAAATCTTGGGTTTGAAGGATTTGGGCGGAATTAGTTGCTAGTCAACTAACCCAATACTAAAGATGCAATCAAAATAAAATACTAGAAATGAAAATAAACTAAATTATACTAAGGTTGTGAGCAATAAGTGGAGAAAATATGTTCACTTAGATTTCACTACTCCCTAGACATCTTTTACATGTTAATTACTTGTTATAGTTGCATGGATGACGGATTGTATTCCTTAATACCATTCATCGGATGGCGCACTTAACTCCCCAATTCTATGAGCTCTTATCTCCTCCTATACCATGCCCAGCACAACCATAGGGATTATAAACAGTGGCTCATGCATTAAATACAACCAATAAAGACCTAGTGCACATCGGTTCATGTTTCCTAAGACGTTCAAGCATGTTACCATTTGGAGATCTGCCAGTTTTCTTAAGCCTAACATCAAATTCATTCATCCAAAACAATTATAAACAAGTAATCAACACATAATTAACATCTAGGTTTTATTAGATCCAAGCAAACACAAGATAGATCTAGCCTAGCATGATGGAATTAAGACAAGAAAAAGATATAGACAACCAACACATAGACATATTGATTGAATTAAAAGAATACTTATCTCAATTACACATGAAAGGTATCAAGGGCTTAGAACCCTTGAAAAACCTGTAAAATTCGCACCAAGTTCGTACTTAGGGTTTCTCCAAAACTTCTCTTTTTTTAATATGAAAATTAGAAAACTATATATAGGAAATAGGGTCTGACGGCGTCAAGACAAAGCTTGTGATGCCGTCACCTTGCCGCCAAAACTCTTCTCGGACTGCCTTGATCCACTTCTGACGCCGTCATGTGTTAGCATTTTCCAGGCCGTCATGCATTTTACTCTTGACGCCCTTTCTTGTGACGCCGTCAAATCTGTACTGGGTCGTCATGGAAACTACTCTTGATGTCGTCAGAAATTACTTCTTGATGCCGTCACCTACTGTTCCCAGCAAGGAAAATTAAGACTTTGGCGTTTTCTTCACTTTTATGCTCCAAAAACGTCCGAATTGCTTCCTTTTCCAGATTTCACTCCCAAAGTACCTAAAATCACAAAAGAAACGCTTTAGGGCAATATTTGATCAAATAAATTCAATTCCGGGTTTAAATGACCCCCTAAAAGTGGTTCATTTTTCGCCTCATCACATGCCTTCTTCATTGTTGTACACTATTTTTTTTATTTTTTTTCTATTTTCTTGTATTTTTGGTAATTTTTTGATTTATATAACTAAAACTGATTTTATTACATCAAAAGCTTTTAAAAACTTGTAAATAAACTTAAAGAGGCTTAATAGAACAGTATTTAAGAATTTTAAACAAGATTAAGTAAATGTGTCAGATTTTCTAAAAAATGCTAAAATTGAAATAACAAAATGAAACTTGAAATTAATGCTTGTAATAAGTTTGGATTACACTAATAAAACATATTACAACGATTTTAATCTAAGAAAAATTTAAAATTTCATTAATTTAAATCTTACACTAATCTACACTATTTTATACTAAATTACACTACTGCTTGCTTCCTTCTGCCTCTTCTCTCTTTTATATATGACTTTTAGGGATCGTGGGACCCACTGGAGCATTTCCCATCACTCATCTCAGCCCTTGGATGTGTGGTTTTGATCCTGACCCTTAATTCAATTTTGGCGGGAAAACTTCTATAAGCCAATTTGGGTTTGTGGTTGCAATTAGGGTAGGGTAGGGTAGGGTGGTGGTTTTGGGCGGTGGAGGTGATGGGTGACAGCATGTGGTAGTGGGCAAGTGGGGGGAGGAAAAACCAGGAGTGGTTTTGGGTTCAGTGGTATGGAGGGAAGGAGGTATAAAGGGTGGTGTTTCACTGGGGAGTTGACTGGGGTGGTTTTTATTTAAAAAGGGTTGGGCTAGGTTTGTTGTTGGGCCAGGTTGTGTTTGAGTTGGATTTGGATTTTTGGTTTATAAGCTTAGGGTCCATTTAGTTAAGAATAAATCACAAGGACCATAATTGTAATTACTGAAAAGTTGGTGGTAGGTTTAGGTATTGTTCCAAAGTCCTTCCAAGGGTAAAATATGCCAAGTTCCACTATCGAAGTATCATGAATGTTATTTTCCACTTTTAAAATTCCCGGGGACCAAATGTGTCATTTTTCAAAGTCTAGGGACTAAATTTGCAATTCCTTCAAACTTTCTATCCAAGGACCATTTGTGATAAATTGTGATTTCCCAAGGACTTGAAATGTGAATTTCCCATTTAAAAATGACCAGGGACTAAAACTGCCAAAACTCAAACTTGAGTGGCCAAAATTGTAAATTCTCAAAACTTTCACCCAAGGATTATTTTTGATAACTTTTGACTTTTAAAGGACTTGGGTTGACTTTTTTTTCAAAATAAATGCCTAGGAACTAATTTTGACAAGTTTTGAAAGTTGGGGGACTGAAACTGCCAAATATTCAAACTTTGTTCGTTTTTCATCTGTTTTTACTCATTTTGCATCTGAAACATATAAAACACTGTATTTAGAATATTTTCAGTATTTTGATGCATTATTGAGTGTTTTTAAATGTTTTTGTAGTTTAGATTGACCAAAAATGATGAGTATTTACACACTCATCAGAACACCAATAGTGGAACCCAAGTTAAGGATCCCTCATCATCCAAGCATGTCCACTTTGTCAATGTTATCACTATTAATCCAATCGATAAGGATAGGGAAGAAGATGATGTAGATAGGGTTGGAATTGATAGTAAATCTAAGAAGGAGGATAATAAGGAAGGAAAGGTAGAGGAAGCAGAGAATGTAGAGTACTATTTCGATAGGTTACCAACTAAGGAAGAACGCGCATACCATAGGGATTTATTCGATGACCCCGAGACACCCTACGTCCTAGGTTCACCAATCATCAAAGCAGGCGATCCCTCTAATATCAATATACCGTGCAACATTGGGCATGCGCATGTGTGGAACTATAATTGGATAATGAAGAAGCAACTCGGACCTAGGATCTTTCCCGACACGGGTTGGATGAGTAACTTTATAGGAAGAGTAAAGGGATTGCATGTGCTTGTAGGAAATTTCACATATGTTACCGACTTTGTGATTGTAGAAGATATTCATCCGGTAATAGATAGTTGCCTAACTCAAGTAGTGTTTGGAAAGCCATTCATTGATGCCTCTAAAATGAGTTATGACACATCTTTAGGGATAGTTATATTCAAGGACGAAACCGATGAAGTAGCCTACCAAATGCCATATAAGATAGATCAATACCGACTTCTATTGGATCTTGAGAAAGAGCACAAGCAAGCGATTTACTATAGGATGATGAGGATAGACGTAGAGGAGTAGACCATGAAATGAGAAAAATACTTGGCTTCTACAAAGAATGCTTGCAACTAGGTCCGGAATACAAAACCAAACCCGAGGATGACCTAGAACCCATGACTAATGATGAGGTCACGTAATTGCCCGTGACCTTGAGTATAGCTACAAGACTCGTTAATAAAGAAAAGCGCTTCTTGGGAGGCAACCCAAGCTTTATTTGTTTGTTTGTTTGTTTAATTATATTTGTTTCCGTATGCATGTTTTATTTTTATTGTTTGTGGCTCATGTTTCAAAATAAACTATGAAAATGCTTTATTTTGTCTTTAACTTCGTCTTGATTACAGATAAAGGTATTTCACAAAAGATAAGTGTAAGGGAAATCTAAATTTGTTTCTAAGAACGAGATTGAACATGAATCACAACGATATTAAACGAACATTCATATTAGTATTTGCTTGAGTCAAATGCTTGTATCGAGTCATAATGATGTTTTGCATGATTTCCAGGAATTAAGGCGTGAGTTTTTCCAGAAATTTTCCGGAAACTTAACATAAGATTTCTATCAGAGCATTCTGACGGCGTCAGGGTTATAACCTGACAGCGACAAGTGTAAAATTCTGAAAATTTTTGCAAGTTTTGTTTTTCTGTCAGAGTCGTATAGTTTTTGTTAAATCTTTAGTTTTATAAACTCCAGGAAATCTGCAAACATTCATTCCACAAGCATTATATCTTAATTTGCTTTCTAGGATTTTAGTATATTTAGAGTTTGCCGCCAATTTTACGCGAGGTTTGCCATGATTGTTTTCTCAGGTTTAACAGGTTATATTGGACAATAAGATGATTTATATTTCTAGAGGGAAGCTTTCAATGATCATTTTCTTGAAGGAGGATCTAACCATGTTATCACGTTATCCACACCGAACGAATCAGGGGAGTATTTGTTTCATTCTTTTACCTTCATTACTTTTACGTCCTTTTTATTGAACATTGGGGACAATGTTCAGCCTAAGTGTAAGGGGAGGGTAATTGATGATACCTTAGAGAATGAAATTGCACTTGAGTTTGTTTGTTCAATAGTAGGTGTGTAATAAAACTAAGAGAAATACTTGTTAGGGCAATTTTAGCGCCAAATTTATATTTTTTTTACAACATTTAGGAGTGAAGCTTTAGCCTTAATGAGCGTCTCATGGATAGGAGTTGTATGACTAGCACGAAAAACCGTACCACTTAAAATTTTCCACCCCAAATATGTGAGGTTCACCCCTAGATTTGTCAGGAAAAGATGCTTATGAGTGTACCGGTAGTACTTAGATTCTAGAACTTGCGTTAGTGATGCATCCCGAGACCGCTAGTGAGACTACATTCGTGTAGTAGGATTTACTACATGATAAGAGGCATTAGGATAACCCTTGTGTTTAAACCCGTATCCAATGTTGCAAAAATCGTTAATCGGTCCCGAGGCGGTCGGGGGCCGAGTTGCATTTTTTAGCCGATTAATTGGCCCAAAACCTTGTAATCGCCGATTAATCGGCCGACTTCCTTGTAAATGTCTCCAAGTTCCAGGGCCTTGTAGCTTGGAATCGGCGATTACAAGGCCTTGTAGGCCGTTTTTTGCAACATTGCCCGTATCATAATTACTTGACCAATGAATTCATAATTACTTGACTAGTAAAGTCAATTAATTTTTCTCACACCTTTGTGTTGTATTCATATTTAGTACACGATACCCCTAGTACACCCCTCCGAGCCTATCTTTTTCGTTTCTAACTTTAAGCATTTTACTTAAAGGAAGAATTTGTTTACAATCCACCCCAAATGTACACCCAAATCGCCTTAGCCTTCCTTTTATGCACTAATCTTTTGTGCATTATTGTTACATGTTTAAACCCTTAGTTAATTATCTAATTGATTACATGGTTGCTAAGTCAAGTCATATCTTGTACATATTGTTTTGGGACGATTGGGACTCATGGGTATAGTACTATTGTTATGGAGTATTGGGGAAGTCGTCGATTATTACCCCCATATGTGCGCTAATATTTAAAAGAAGTACTCCAAGTGTTTTGATTATCTTAATTCGAGTCATTAGCATAGTTGATTGTAAAGTATGTAAAAGTTCAAGTGTAAGGGGAATGCAAATTCCCTACGATGTATTATTTTGGATGGTAGGGCAAGAGTGTATGAAAAAAAAATCGAAAAATCAAGAAAAAGGAAAAAAAAAAATAGAAAAGAAAAAGAGAAAAAAACATACGGACTACCATCCCGTTTCCTTTTATGTTTATTTTATGTTTTGTTAGTTTATGATTAGCTTAAGTCGAGTCGAGTCTTGGCTTAGCAACGCCACATTGTACATGTAATGGACCAAGATGATTAACTCGCCACCAGTAAAGATTGCCTTTATCCAACAAAACCGTGTTTATCATATCCCTACACCTCACGTTATAACCCTTTTTAAAAGACCTGTTTGATAGTTTGATCCTAGGTGCTTACGCCGAGAGATGTGAGTATCTAAACACTATTTGTGAGGTGCTAGTGTATAATTTTCGTGCTTGTTTTGGTTGAAGGGAACGATTATTTGTTGTAATTACTTTTATATTAGTGTTAAATGACCCCTAGCTTGTATTTTGATTAGAATAAAAGCACATTTGCTTGAGGACAAGCAAATCTCAAGTGTAAGGGTATTTGATGAGATGAAAAGTGTACCGCTATTAGGGGTCATTTAAGCCCTAAGTCGAGATTATTAGATCAACTATTGCCCTAAATCATTCCTTTTGTCATTTTACGTACTTTGGAGAAGAAATCTGGAAAAAGAAGCATTTTGGACGTTTTTGGAGCGAAAAGTGAAGAAAATGGCAAAGTCTCCAAATCAAGCTGGAAATAGTACCTAACGGAGTCACGTATTGCATGTGACGACGTCACGTTATGGCAAAGAGGTGGATAAAAAGTATAACGAGACGCACCCGAATGTTTTTAGGAGATAACACATGATGACATCACCAAGGCCGTCAAGAGCAAAAACACACGTGACGGCCAAGAGTTGATTAACACATGACGGCGTTAGATCTGGAACTAGGAAATACGAGAAGAATATTGGCGGCGGGTTGACGGCGTCAGAATCGTAACGTAACGCCGTCAGACTACAAAATCTATATATAGTTTTCTAATTTTCGTGTATTGAGAGGGAGAATTTTAGAGAGAATTTTGGGAGAACTTTTGGAGAAACCCTAGGTCGAATTTTACAGGGTTTATCACCCTTTTATCATCCATGTTTCAATAAAGATAAGTCTTCTAATAATCATTCAATATGTCTATGTGTTATTTGATTATATCTTATGTTTGTCTTTACTTTAACATGTTAGGCTAGGTTTTCTTTGTGTTTGCTTAGATGTAATGAAACCTAGTTATTGATTATTGGTTGTGTTGACATACATTAATGCCTAAAAACATTATTAACATGTTATCAATATCTCTATGTTTTGATTATCACAAAATATAAACTCATAGAACTAAAACTTGTGACATAAACAAGTATTTAGTGATTAATATTTCTCTTTACATCCAAATCACTTAAGGTATGAATAAACAAAGTGTTTAGTGCAATTTATGATCAAAGGGGTATTTAATTAACTAATGCAAAGTTTATTTAATTATATAAACATATTATATATTTTTGAAAAACACTTTTGGTAATAAAGAAAAATGTTTTATTCATACTAAATATATGAATTCAAATTTTTAACCAAAAACAGTTAGTTTTTCACCAAATAAACTTTCCCCACTAAAAGACAAAGAATCTGGCCGTTTCAGCTGGGCGGCCCCCTTAATTATAAAGGGCGGTCCCCTTAATTTTAAGGGGGCCGGCCATGATTTAAGGGGACCGGCCACGCTCCTCTGTCAGATTCTTTTGCCTATAAATATCACCTTAAACCTGGATTTTTTCCTCACCTTTTGCACTCCTAAACTTTCTGTTCTAGATCCCCATTTCTATTCTCTAAATCCTTTGATCATAAATACATAATCCTTTGTTTCAAAGTGATTCTTACATCATCCTCTCAAGTGCAAGAGAAGAATACTTCTATCCTCCAAGACAAGAAGTATTACAACTTGTTGTGACCTCCACATCCAAGTTGTTGGTGCATCATCAAGAATATTTACATATATCTTTGTGTAGTGTGTTGTGAATATTTGATTGTAGATAGTTGTGTTAGGAATATAGATTGTGTGATTGGCTAGTAGATTGTAGTGAAGATAATTGGTGTGTAGAAGATAGGTGTGAACTAGATTGTAGTAAAGATAGTTGGTGTGAAGTAGTTGTGAAGATAGGTGTGTAGTAGATTGGTGTGAAGTAGTTGTGAAGATAGGTGTGTAGTAGATTGGTGTGAAGTAGTTGTGAAGAAGGTGTGATTTCGTTGTGACGAAGCTTTGGTGTATAAGTGGTGTGTATATTGGTGTGTAAGGTTTCTCCGTCATAAGGAGCTTGTTGACATAGTGAAGAAAACTCTCGAGTAGGTGACTCGAGGAGTGGAGTAGGGCAAGGAAGGTGTCCTTGTAGCCGAACCACTATAAATCATTTGTCTCGCGGTTAGATCTTTCCATATCTTACTTATTATCTTGCTTATATCGTTATTACATTTGTAGACGTAGACGTAGACGTATATATATAGTTGCTCATATAGTGCTAGTATTGATTTTACTTAAAGATCAAACGAAAGTTTCATTCACAAAACAAAGTTTTTACAATCAAACTAAAAAGGTTACATACATATAATTGGTCATTTCGATCAAGTATAGTTTTTATACAAAATATAACTAAGGATTATAAAATAAACGATTACGTACTTATCTCTCGTATATAGCTATAATTGTTTATATTATGCATGTGTTGATTTCACATACTTAGCTTACATTATTATTATTGTTCATACTTAGATATACTTGTTCATATTGTTCAAGATTTGAGTTCACATAAGATTGAATCAAAGTTTTAAAAGCAAACAAGATTTTAAAACTAAACTAAGTTTTCATAATAAAATTAAAAAAGACGTAAAACTATTCAACCCCCCCTTCTAGTTTTTCACAATTGGTATCAGAGCCACGTCTAGCAAGATTTTTAAAATATATTGTATTTTAAAACTTGTAACGATCTATGGAATCTGAAAAATATTTAGAAGGGCAATCTATGCAAAGACCACCACTATTTGAAAGTGATGGATTTTTATATTGGAAAAATCGATTCGAAACTTATGTGAAATCAAAGGATCTAGATCTTTGGCATGTTATTACCTTTGGTGATTTTCCTCCTATTCAATATAATTTTGAAACTAAAAAGGATGAAATTGTATCTGTTGAAAAACAAAATGATGATTTGAAAAAGAAACTATCAAAAAATAATGAGGCTAAAATGGTTATTTATAATGCGTTACCACGCAAAGAATATGAAAGAATTTTTATGTCTAAAACCGCAAAAGAGATTTGGGATTCTTTACTAATCACTCACCAAGGTAATAGTCAAGTTAAAGATAACAAAATAGATCTTCTTGTTCAACAATATGAACAATTTACGATTCCGGAGGAGGAATCAATAGATAATGCTTTTGCTAGATTTAACACTATTATCACAAGTTTAAAAGCACTTGATGACAATTTTTCTAGTAAGAATTTTGTTAGGAAATTTCTTAGGGCTCTTCATCCAAAATGGCGAGCTAAAGTTACGGCGATTGAAGAATCGAAGAACTTGTCAACTCTTCAACTTGATGAGTTGATCGGCAACCTGAAAGTCTACGAAGCAATAATAAAGAAAGACTCCGAGATGGTCAATGGAAAAAGAGAGCAAAGCAAGTCAATTGCGTTGAAAGCTAGGAAGGAATCTAGTAACGAGGATAGCTCAACCTCCGAAAGTGATGACGAAGAATATGCGACGGCCGTAAGAGACTTCAAGAAATTCCTCAAATGGCGAGGAAGATTGGTTAGACAACCGTATGATGAAAGGAAAGCAAACCAAAGAAATAAAGATGACAAAAATGGCAAAAGTGATAGGAAGTGCTTCAAATGTGGTGATCCAAATCATCTCATCGGAAAATGCCCAATGATGTCAAGAAATCAAAAGGCGTTTGTTGGAGGAGCTTGGAATGATAGCGATGACGATGAGAAAGAAATCACAAATGAGGAGAAATGTCTTATGGCTAAGACATCAAGCGAGGTACGTTCCGAAACCAAATACTTTAGTGACGAAAATTTATCATTAGACGAAAAAGACCTAGATAGTGAATATAATAGGTTACGCAAATTAGGTCAAAAAGTTATAGCTAAAAATAAGTCACTAAAACATATTAACAATCTATTAGAAAATGAAGTACTCGAATTAAAAATTAGACTACAACATTTGGAAAAAGGAAAAGAAGCTCTTATAGAATGTAAAACATGCATAGAGGTTAAAAATGAAAACGAAAAACTTAAAGATGAAATTTTCAAACTTGACAAGTTTAAAAATAGTAGTAACCCACTTAAGAAAATAATAAGTGTTCAAGAAACTTCGGGAGACAAAACCGGTCTAGGATTAACCTCAACTAATGTTTCAACTAGTGAAAATAAAAATATAAAGTTTGAATGTGAATCTAGTAAACAAAAACCATTAGAGTCAAAACCTAAGTATATACTTAGAGAAGATAGAAAAATACCTATTGCAAGTGATGTGGAAGTAAAAAGTTTTTATAAACCATCATTAAAAGTCAAAACCGGATTTTCTAAACCTAAATTAAGATCTAAAACTCCACCACCAAGAAAACCTAACAATCATCATCCAAGATCTAAAACACCTCAACCTAGAAGAAATCAAAATAGACAAAATTACAATAACACTAGAAATCAAATGTGGAATTATCTACCAAGTTACAATCCTTGGGAAATATTACCACCATACATGCATCCTAGCCAAATGTTAAATATGTTTGGACCAAACAACTTTGGACCAATGAGACAATGGGGACCAAGTGGCTAAGTTGTCAATCTTGGAAGAAGTTGGAATATCATCTACTAATGACTTCTATAAGTCAACATGGTCACTTGAAGTGCTTGAAGATATTCCATTGAAGACTAAAAGGTACACGTTTCTTTTAAGTTCATCACTATAATTTGCATGCTTAGATAAATGATTAGTTAGATTAATGCTTAGTACATAATTGCTTATATTCTTATAACCTAGAAACATCATTGGTTGACTTTCCTAGGAATAAGATAAAATTGTTCATTGCCGAACAAAATAGAAAATGGAAATCTTCTATATCCACTATTAGGAAACTCATGGTGATGAAGTGAAATGAGTTAAGTGGATAAATCGTTAATATAGAAGTAGGATTAGATTCCTCGCGTAAGAAAACTATGGATGAAACAAGCTCTTGTAGACTATGGCATTAAGTCAGATAAGCGTGCGAAATCAAATGAACTATAGATGTTAGGTTATACCCCATTCAACACTCTCGCATCCTACATATTAATTTTCGTCATCACTTCCTTTAGGATCATAGGATATGTAGAAACGATAGCATGAGATAATAGTAGGCTTAACCAATCCTCTTGAGCATGAGATCTATAACAAACATCTTTTAAAATATATGATTAATGATATTTGTTGTCAAAAATCTAATATCTTTAAAAATATGCAAAAACCTCACATTTTGGAAAATAGTTTTTCAAATAACTATCCCACTTTTAAATAAGATGTTTTCACAATAAATATCCACAATTTTGTTTTGATCAAAACCAAAGATTGAGAAAATTTAATTTACCTTTCATTAACACATTTTGAAGTAAAACCGAATCTATTTTATTCAATTAACTCTCATATCTACATGAAAACCTACTTTCAAACATTGTTGAATAATGCTAAAAACGTCTCTTTAAATCATGCATGGTGATCTCATATTTGTCATCTATATTTATATAAATGACACTTATAAGTGAACTAAATCAAATCAAGAGGGCCATGGTTTATCTATTAAGACTTCGTTTGTAACAAGTCTAGAAACCCATGCTATCATAATACACATTAGGATTAATCCTCCTAGTTATGTAGTTATGAAATACTTGATGTTGCTTATTGTTTCCTAGCACTTATATTTTGCTTGCTAGATGAGTATGTTTGCATGCTAGATGAAATTGCTTGATTACTTAATCTCTTTGGTTAACATGCTTTAGCTACATAATTGCCTACATAATTAGTCTATGTTTAATTGCCTCAAAGAGTTGGACTTGTTTGAAACCAAAAACACAACCTTTCTGCAATGCACTACCAAAAACCCTTTTCTGGCAATCTAGGAATCACCAGATGGGCGGCCCCCTTAAATCATAAGGCGGCCCCCTTAATTATTAAGGGGACCGGCCTCCAATTAAGGGGACCGGCCATCTGATGGTCGAAGGTGTTGTTTCCCTTTTGTATTTTTTAGCCCATTTCATCCTACACTTCCCAAAATTCACAAACCTATTTTATCCTAAACCTTCCATCAAAGTTTATCCATCCTTGATCCCACCAATCCTATATTATAAACACTCTCATTCCTCTCAATCTCCACTCATCTCATCATTTCCTCTCCCATTAAACCAAAACCACCAAGAAACTTGTTTGGAGAAGAAAGCCTAACTTCCTTTAAAATTCCGTCAAATCAAATGACGTTGTCAAACATCCAACACCAAATTCTTCCTATGTTTTCAAACATTACTTACCTAACACCTCACTCTCCTTCTCACGAACATTACATATCAAAAACCTTTACTCACCCATATCCTTCTCCATTACACTCAAACCTCATAATCTTTTCACAACTCAAGCGATGTTGTTCATAATCAACCAACACCTAAACCTCACTCTCACACAAATGATCCATTTAACA
The DNA here is from genome assembly GCA_030686995.1 of Artemisia argyi. Taxonomy (NCBI): domain Eukaryota; kingdom Viridiplantae; phylum Streptophyta; class Magnoliopsida; order Asterales; family Asteraceae; genus Artemisia; species Artemisia argyi. Next base: position 290,682,144 of record CM060709.1, read on the forward strand.
ACAAATCATCCATTCGTGCTTCGACTAATGTTCCTTCTTATGATGAGCATGCACAATCCCAAAACAATAATCCCAACCTCATTACCAACACTTTACATGTTGCTCATTCAACAAAAACACCATCCACTCATGAAGAATCTCTTCCACCCATATCATGTTTTCATGATTACCCAAGCTCAAAAATGTCTCCACCACCAAGAGTATCACCACCACATCCTACAACTTCACATGCCATTCCTATGTTACATGTTCAAACCCTCACCCAAGACAATTATCATGCTCCACCACCATCACCTTCCTCCGAACACTTGAAGTTCGTTGAGGCGCTAAAAGAAGCCCATGAGCTTAGTGCTCTTTTAGTCTTACATCTTGCTCAACGCAATTTGGATCCACCTTCATCTAGATCACCCTCATCACCACACAACATAAATCAACTTGAGAAGCATGTCAACAATTAACCTTGTTGCATCTTTCTCCTAAAAACGATGGCATTCAATGAACACTTCACTTGGATTGAATATCTTCTCACTAGATCACATCCAATACCCTCACTTGAACAACATCCAAAACCTCAATCAACCTCTTCCGCTACAAACTCTCCACCACCAAACTATCCAACATTCATGACCCGAACATATACCTCCATTAATCCAACAACCTCCATTAATCCAACAATCTTACCCTAACTCAACCATCCTCATTCCAAACACTCCATCATCAACCATCTAAGCATACCATATGCTTATGATTTTCACTTTCAAATACGAATCAACCAACCTTTGGTTGCAAGCAAGTCCAAGTGCTCTCTTAGGCAATATAGGACTATGTCTTTTCCTTTGTGTTATTTTTATCAATATGCTTCAAGCATATTGAGTGTTGTAATGCTTTTCATTTCTATAATGCTTGAATGAATCTTTGTTTAGTTGCATAATTGTTGCCTTGCATATATGTGTATCTTGCTCTCTTAAAATATTTTTGTAGCAAAGATCTCCATAGCTCGTTCCCTTGGTGCTCTCAAATGAGGGGGAGCATACATCAAGGGGGAGCATTCTACCCGTTTAAACTTCCCTCGTGAAGCTTACTCGGCTTAACCTTTTTGATTTTACAAAAAGGGGGAGAAGAGAAATGTAAACTCTATAATACTTGTCTAAAAACAAGTTTTAGATATATTGAGTTTAAGGTTTTGTAATAATCAAAAAGGGGGAGATTGTTGACATACATTAATGCCTAAAAACATTATTAACATGTTATCAATATCTCTATGTTTTGATTATCACAAAATATAAACTCATAGAACTAAAACTTGTGACATAAACAAGTATTTAGTGATTAATATTTCTCTTTACATCCAAATCACTTAAGGTATGAATAAACAAAGTGTTTAGTGCAATTTATGATCAAAGGGGTATTTAATTAACTAATGCAAAGTTTATTTAATTATATAAACATATTATATATTTTTGAAAAACACTTTTGGTAATAAAGAAAAATGTTTTATTCATACTAAATATATGAATTCAAATTTTTAACCAAAAACAGTTAGTTTTTCACCAAATAAACTTTCCCCACTAAAAGACAAAGAATCTGGCCGTTTCAGCTGGGCGGCCCCCTTAATTATAAAGGGCGGTCCCCTTAATTTTAAGGGGGCCGGCCATGATTTAAGGGGACCGGCCACGCTCCTCTGTCAGATTCTTTTGCCTATAAATATCACCTTAAACCTGGATTTTTTCCTCACCTTTTGCACTCCTAAACTTTCTGTTCTAGATCCCCATTTCTATTCTCTAAATCCTTTGATCATAAATACATAATCCTTTGTTTCAAAGTGATTCTTACATCATCCTCTCAAGTGCAAGAGAAGAATACTTCTATCCTCCAACACAAGAAGTATTACAACTTGTTGTGACCTCCACATCCAAGTTGTTGGTGCATCATCAAGAATATTTACATATATCTTTGTGTAGTGTGTTGTGAATATTTGATTGTAGATAGTTGTGTTAGGAATATAGATTGTGTGATTGGCTAGTAGATTGTAGTGAAGATAATTGGTGTGTAGAAGATAGGTGTGAACTAGATTGTAGTAAAGATAGTTGGTGTGAAGTAGTTGTGAAGATAGGTGTGTAGTAGATTGGTGTAAAGTAGTTGTGAAGATAGGTGTGTAGTAGATTGGTGTGAAGTAGTTGTGAAGAAGGTGTGATTTCGTTGTGACGAAGCTTTGGTGTGTAAGTGGTGTGTATATTGGTGTGTAAGGTTTCTCCGCCATAAGGAGCTTGTTGACATAGTGAAGAAAACTCTCGAGTAGGTGACTCGAGGAGTGGAGTAGGGCAAGGAAGGTGTCCTTGTAGCCGAACCACTATAAATCCTTTGTCTCGCGGTTAGATCTTTCCATATCTTACTTATTATCTTGCTTATATCGTTATTACATTTGTAGACGTAGACGTATATATATAGTTGCTCATATAGTGCTAGTATTGATTTTACTTAAAGATCAAACGAAAGTTTCATTCACAAAACAAAGTTTTTACAATCAAACTAAAAAGGTTACATACATATAATTGATCATTTCGATCAAGTATAGTTTTTATACAAAATATAACTAAGGATTATAAAATAAATGATTACGTACTTATCTCTCGTATATAGCTATAATTGTTTATATTATGCATGTGTTGATTTCACATACTTAGCTTACATTATTATTATTGTTCATACTTAGATATACTTGTTCATATTGTTCAAGATTTGAGTTCACATAAGATTGAATCAAAGTTTTAAAAGCAAACAAGATTTTAAAACTAAACTAAGTTTTCATAATAAAATTAAAAAAGATGTAAAACTATTCAACCCCCCCCCCCTTCTAGTTTTTCACAGGTTGGTTGTTTGTTATTAATTGTGATGGATGAATGATATCGATGTTAGGTTTAAGAAAACTGGTAGACTTCCAATTGGTAACATGCTTGAACGTCTTAAGAAACATGAATCTGATGTGTACTACGATTAATTGGTTGTATTTAATGCGTGTGTAACTACTAAGGAGGCCATGTTAGGAGCTAGTATTCGGCTCGACATAAGAAGATGTAGAAGCTTATAGAGTTGGGGAAGATCGTACACGGCCCCATGATTGGTATTAAGGAATATAACCCGTCATCCACACAATTGTAACAAACTAATCAACTAGTAAAAGATAGCTAGGGAGTAGTGAAATCTAAGTAAACACGTTTCTCTTATTATTGTTTTTCTCCAAATTTACTTTCTTGTTATTTTATTTTCATTGCACTAGTGGATATTTGGGTTAGTTCACTAGCAACTAATTCCGCCCACTCTTCCAAAACCCAAGATTTTTAGTTGCTTTCTAAAAAAATATAAAAATACAAAAAGAATCATCCCTCACCTCTAGACCTAGTTTAATTAAGTTTTGATCCTAACGACACTATTCCCCGAGAGAATGATCAATCCCCCAGTACTTGCCACTACACTATACTACATCGGTCAGGTACACTGCCTGGTGGGGATTGCAAGCTTCTCAAGATCCCTTGAGAGGTAAAATCTTTTGCAAGGTTGCAAAACGACGCATTAGGCGCATTGCGTTTTTTATTTTTATATACATGATGAGGCGAAAAATCATCCGTTTTTAGGGGGTCATTTAAGCCCAAATTCGAGTTTATTTGATCAAATATTGCCCTAAATCGTTCCTTTTGTGATTTTAGGTACTTGGAGAGTGAATTCTGGAAAAGAAGCTATTTTGGACGTTTTTGGAGCATAAAAGTGAAGAAAACGGCAAAGTCTCAATTTTCCATGCTGAGAACAGTACCTGACGGCGTCAAGAGTAATTTCCTGACGGCATCAGACGTGAAAGAATTAAAATCCGAGAGTTCATGAAGGCGTCACCATGTAGAGCGTCAAGAGTTAATTGCATGACGGCCTAGGACCTGACGGCGTCAGATGTAGATCAAGGCCGTCCGAGGAAGATTTTGGCGGCGAGATGACGGCGTCACAAGTTTGTTCTTGACACCGTCATACCCTATTTCCTATATATAGTTTTCTAATTTTTACATTAAGAGAGAAGTTTAGGGAGAGAAGTTTTGGAGAAACCCTAAGTACGATTTTGGTGCAACTTTTACAGGTTTTTCAAGGGTTCCAAACCCTTGATACCTTGCGTTGTAATTGAGATAAGTGTTCTTTTAATTCAATCAATATGTCTATGTGTTGGTTGTCTACATCTTGTTCTTGTCTCAATTCCATTATGCTAGGCTAGATCTATCTTGTGTTTGCTTAGATCTAATAAAACCTAGATGTTAATTATGTGTTGATTACTTGTTTATTCTTGTCTTGGATGAATGATTTATATGTTAGGCTTAAGAAAAATGGCAGATCTCCAATTGGTAACATGCTTGAACGTCTTAAGAAACATGAACCGAGGCGCACTAGGTTTGTATTGGTTGTATTCAATGCATGAGCCACTGTTTACAATCCCTATAGTTGTGTTGGGCATGGTGTAGGAGGAGATAAGAGCTCATAGAATTGGGGAGTTATGTGTGCCACCCCATGAATGGTATTAAGGAATATGATCCGTCATCCATGCAATTATAACAAGTAATTAACGTGTAAAAGATGTCTAGGGAGTAGTGAAATCTAAGTAAACACATTTTCTCCAATTACTGCTCACAACTTTAGTATAATTTAGCTTATTTTCATTTTTAGTATTTTATTTTGATTGCATCTTAGTATTGGGTTAGTTGATTAGCAACTAATTCCTCCCAAATCCTTCAAACCCAAGATTTTAACTTGCTTTTCATAAAAAATAAAAATACAAAAAGAATCTTCCCTCACCTTTAGAACTAGTATTTAGGCTTTCTAATCCTAGCGACACTATTCCCAAGCTGAACGATCAATCCCCCGGTACTTGTCACTATACTATACTACAACGATCAGGTACACTGCCTGGTGGGGGTTGTAAGCTTCTCGAGATCCCTCGAGAGGTAAAACCTGTTGCGATTCCTACGCATCATGTTTTTGGCGCCGCTGCCGGGGAATAGTTATTGTCTAGGTTAGAATTTCTTTTTATTAGGTCTACTTACTAGATTCCTTTCTAATAAGTTTTTATTTTTATTTTTAGGTTTTCTTTCGTCTATCTATTTCTTCGTGTCCATTGTTCGTAAACTATTTCGATGGATCACAATAACATTGATCGTTTGATTCCTGTTATTCGTGTTTTTCGTCGTAGGATCTTCCAAATGCCCGCCCCACTTCCTTTAGTAGAAAATGAGAACCCTCCTAACCTTTCACCCAATCACCACTTTGACAATAATTCTGAGTTAAAAGAGTCTGATCATGATGATGACCGTAGGGCTAGTCCTTTCTACTATTCAGACTCCGATGAGGATCTTGATAATGGTGATGTGATTAATGAGAATAGGATGGAAGAAGAAATAAACCCTCTTAGGTATGTTGACCCTAGAACTAGGATTGAGTGTGATAGTTCATTTAACATGCAATTCACTTGTAAGATCGGATTTAAGAGCTTTAACGCCTATCTCAATTCATCTCTTCCAATGAACATAATCTCACGTAATGAGTACAATAAAATCATGGTAGATGAGTTAGAGTACAAAGGAGAAAACATTATTGCTAAGGCAATACCATTGCATGTGTTTGTAGGAAGCTTGGTTTATCTTGTTGAGTTCATGGTTATGGAGAATCTAGGAGAGTTTATTGATAATAAGTTGACCCAAGTTGTGTTTGGAAAACCCTTCAAACGGCTGACCAACCTCGATGAAAAACTCATAGAAGGGTTAATTACATTCTCGGATGGGGATGAAGATTTTGTCTATCAAATGCCCCGCACACACCCTAGGTTCAAGGATTTTTCCATGGAAAAGTGTAGTAGGTATCCGCCCATAGAGATGCTAAGTGAGAACGATAAGAGAAAAGGACTTAAGTATACTCATGAAAAGAATAAAAGATACTATCGCGGATGCTTAGAATTAGGAGATGATTATAAGAAAGATGAGGCGACTATTAGATGGCTCACACTAGGTTATGTGAGCATAAGCGATACACGTTAACCCATGACCTTGAGTCTAGCTACAAGACTCGTAAATAAAGAAAAGCGCTTCTTAGGAGGCAACCCATGTTTTGTGTGATTTTATTTGTTTGATTGTTATTTGCTTCCGTATGCATGCTTAATTTTTATTGTTGGTTGATCATGTTTCTAAACTAAATAGTGGAAATACTTTACTTTGTTGTTTTGGTTTAGTCTTAACTCCACCTAAAGGTATTTTTGCAAAAGATAAGTGTAAGGGGAAACTCCAAATATGTTTTTAAGAAACAAACCGATCATGATTCTCCACAATATTAAATGAACATGTATATTCGTATTTGTTAGAGTCAAATGCTTGTATTGAGTCATAATGAAGTTTTGCAGGATTTTCCAGGAAGTAGGACCAAGTTTTTCCAGAAATTTTCTGGAAACTTAACATAAGAATTTCTGCAGGTCAATTCTGACGGCGTCAGGAGTTTACTCTTGACGGCGTCAGGAGTTAAAATCTGGAAATTTTACCGGTTTTATTTTTCTAACGGAGTCTTATGGTTTTTGTGAATTATTAAGTTTTATAATCTCCAGGAGATCTGCAAACTTCATTCCACAAGCATTATATCTTACTTTGTTTTCTAGGATTTAGTAACTTATATAGGATGCCCCCGATTTTACGCGAGGTTGCTTTGTCTATTTTGTCAGGAATAACAGGTTATATTGGACAAGAAGATGATTTATATTCTGGAAGGGAAGCTTGATTGTTCATTTTCTTGGAGGAAGATCTAACCTAGCCAACCTATTATCCATACCGAACGAATCAGGGGAGTATTTGATTTCATTCTCTTTACTTTTTCACTTTTACATTCTTTACTTGAACATTGGGGACAATGTTCATCTTAAGTGTAAGGGGAGGGTAAAAAAGATGATACCTTACATATGCACTTTCGCTTGAGTTTGTTTTGTTTATTGGTAGATGTGTAATAAAACTATGAGAAATACTTGTTAGTGCAATTTTAGCGCCAAATTTAAAATTTTTTACAACATTTAGGAGTGAAACTTTAGCCATAGCAAGCGTCTCATGGATAGGAGATTGTATGACTAGCACATAACCGTATATTCAGAAAAATTTTCCACCCAAATATGTGAGGTTCGCCTTTAGATTTGATAGGAAAAGCATTCATTATTAGTGCTTATGAGTGTACCGGTAGCATTTAGATTCTAGAACTTGCGTTAGTGATGCATCCCAAGACCGCTAGTGAGACTACATTCGTGTAGTAGGATTTACTACATGATAAGAGGCATTAGGATTACCCTTGTGTTAAACCCGTATCATAATTACTTGACCATTTAAGTCATATTACTTGGCTAGTTAAGTCAACCAATTTTCCCACACCCTTAGCGTTGTACTCATTTTTAGTACACGAAACCCCTAGTACACCCCTCCGAGCCTATCTTTTCGTTTCTAACTTTAAGCATCTTACTTAAAGGAAGAATTTGTTACACCCACTTAAATGTACACCCAAATCGCCTTAGCCTTCCGTGTATGCACTCATCTTTAGTGCATTATTGTTATTTGTTAAACCCTAAGTTAACTTTCTAATTGATTACATGGTTGCTAAGTCGAGACATATTCTTGTACATATTGTTTTGGGACGATTGGGACTCATGGGTAAGTACTTATTTTATGGAGTAATGGGGAAGAACATCATTTATTACCCCCATATGTACGTTAATCTTAAAAGTGCTCCAAGTGTTTTGATTTTCTTAATTCGAGTCATTAGATTAGTTTATTGTAAAGTATGTAATGATTCAAGTGTAAGGGGAATGTTCATTCCCTATGATGTATTATTTTGGATGGTAGGGTAAGAGTGTCTGCAAAAAAAAAAAAAAAAAAAAAAAAAAAAAAAAAAAAAAAAAGTCGAAAAAACCAAAGAAAAGAAAAGAAAAAAATAAAAAAATAAAAGATAAAAAACATACGGACTACCATCCCGTTTCATTCTATGTTTATTTTATGTTTTTGTTATTTTTCATTTATTAGCTTAAGTCGAGTCTAGTCTTGGCTTAGCAACGCCATATTGTACATGTAATTAACCAAGATTGTTAACTCGCGACCAGTAAAAACTTCCTTTATCCAACAAAACCGTGTAATTCATATCCCTATACCTAACGTTACAACCCTTTAAAAGACCTCTTTGATAGTTTATCCTAGGTGCTTACGCCTTCTGGTGGAGGTTTGATCCTTTCCCAAGCCTATGGTAATCTATTTTGCTATGACAGGTAGTGAGAGATATCTTCCATTTCCATTTTGTTATATTACTTTATTACACCCAAGAGATGTGAGTATCTAAACACTATTTGCGAGGTGCTTCTATATGACCTCCGTGCTTGTCTATTGGTCTTTAGTGGAACGATTATTTGTTGTAATTACTTTTATATTACTGTTAAATGACCTCTAACTTGTCTTTTGATTAGAATAAAAGCATATTTGCTTGAGGACAAGCAAATCTCAAGTGTAAGGGTATTTGATGAGGCGAAAAATGATCCGTTTTTAGGGGGTCATTTAAGCCCGAATTCGAATTTATTTGATCAAATATTGCCCTAAATCGTTCCTTTTGTGATTTTAGGTACTTGGAGAGTGAATTCTGGAAAAGAAGCTATTTTGGACGTTTTTTGAGCATAAAAGTGAAGAAAACGGCAAAGTCTCAATTTTCCATGCTGAGAACAGTACCTGACGGCGTCAAGAGTAATTTCCTGACGGCGTCAGACGTGAAAGAATTAAAATCCGAGAGTTCATGAAGGCGTCACCATGTAGAGCGTCAAGAGTTAATTGCATGACGGCCTAGGACCTGACGGCGTCAGATGTAGATCAAGGCTGTCCGAGGAAGATTTTGGCGGCGAGATGACGGCGTCACAAGTTTGTTCTTGATGCCGTCAGACCCTATTTCCTATATATAGTTTTCTAATTTTTACATTAAGAGAGAAGTTTAGGGAGAGAAGTTTTGGAGAAACCCTAACTACGATTTTGGTGCAACTTTTACAGGTTTTTCAAGGGTTCCAAACCCTTGATACCTTGCATTGTAATTGAGATAAGTGTTCTTTTAATTCAATCAATATGTCTATGTGTTGGTTGTCTACATCTTGTTCTTGTCTCAATTCCATTATGCTAGGCTAGATCTATCTTGTGTTTGCTTAGATCTAATGAAACCTAGATGTTAATTATGTGTTGATTACTTGTTTATTCTTGTCTTGGATGAATGATTTATATGCTAGGCTTAAGAAAACTGGCAGATCTCCAATTGGTAACATGCTTGAACGTCTTAAGAAACATGAACCGAGGCGCACTAGGTTTTTATTGGTTGTATTTAATGCATGAGCCACTGTTTACAATCCCTATAGTTGTGCTGGGCATGGTGTAGGAGGAGATAAGAGCTCATAGAATTGGGGAGTTATGTGTGCCACCCCATGAATGGTATTAAGGAATATGATCCATCATCCATGCAATTATAACAAGTAATTAACGTGTAAAAGATGTCTAGGGAGTAGTGAAATCTAAGTAAACACATTTTCTCCAATTACTGCTCACAACTTTAGTATAATTTAGCTTATTTTCATTTTTAGTATTTTATTTTGATTGCATCTTAGTATTGGGTTAGTTGATTAGCAACTAATTCCGCCCAAATCCTTCAAACCCGAGATTTTAACTTGCTTTTCATAAAATATAAAAATACAAAAAGAATCTTCCCTCACCTTTAGAACTAGTATTTAGGCTTTCTAATCCTAGCGACACTATTCCCAAGCTGAACGATCAATCCCCCGGTACTTGTCACTATACTATACTACAACGATCAGGTACACTGCCTGGTGGGGGTTGTAAGCTTCTCAAGATCCCTCGAGAGGTAAAACCTGTTGCGATTCCCACGCATCAATACAACGTAAACTTAAAATTCGAAGTACGGCGCATCTATTCCCTAGATATGGCGCATCTATTCCCTAGATACGGCGCATCTATCAGCGTAAACTTAAAACCCAAACGATATACGACGCATCTTTTTCGACAGTTGCGGCGCATCTATTTATTTATTAAAAACAAATTTTCGAATTTATAAACTGAGGTACGACGTATCATTTTTCTGAATAAAAGACTGATTCAATCTTTAACGTAATAAGATACGACGCATCCTAATTCTGGGATACGGCGCATCGACAGTAGATATCAGCTTCTTTATTTTTCGTATTTCGTTTTCATTACTCGTTTTCTGATTTTATACTTCATAAAACTTATCCTACTGATGCTTTTCTGCTGAATTTCAGGAAGTGCATGACCCGGAGCTCTTTTAAAGAACTCATCAAACCTTTCGACAATCCTGACATAAAGGAGGCTAGTGAAGAAGAAGTAACTGAAACAATGGCGGAAAACACTACAATGGAGGAGTACATGAACGAGGCCCGAACAAAATGCAGTCTGGAAATTGCAAGACCAACACACATTAGGAACAAAGGGTTTGTTGTAAGGGGACAATTGCTCAAATTCCTACGAGATAATGCTTTTTGTGGATTAGAAAAGGAAGATGCTAATAAGCACATAGAAAGAACCCTTGAAATTGCTAACCTCTACAGAACAAAGAATATGACCTACAACCAATTCATGCTTCGGATCTTTCCATCTACACTAGCAGGGGAGGCAAAGTGTTGGTTGAACAAAGAGCCTACAAAATCTATCACCAATTGGGTTGAGCGTAAAATTATGTTTTTAGCCCCGAGTTCACCTGTTGGTTAAGATCTAAGTTTCGCTACCCCGATAAAATGGGTACACTTTTAAAGGACGAACTCTGGAATTACTAGAGAGCGGAGAACGATGAAGAAGAGATGGAAGATGAGGCAGGAGAGTTGTTTAGAATTGAGGCAAATTTATTTGATTATGAAACCCCTCTGTGCAAACAATTTAACGAGTTTAACTACTTGTTAAAAATCGATGCTGATGTGTTTACTGGAGACTTGCTGATGCGTGGGAATTGCACCAGGCTTTACCTCTCGAGGGATCTCAAGAAGCTTACAACCCCCACCAGGCAGTGTACCTGATCGTTGTAGTATAGTATAGTGACAAGTACCGGAGGATTGATCGTTCAACTCAGGAATAGTGTCGATAGGATTAGAAAGCCTAAAAACTAGGTCTAGAGGTGAGGGATGATTCTTTTTGTATTTTTATATTTTTATGAAAGCAAGTAAAATTTCAGGTTTTGGAAGAGTGGGCGGAATTAGTTGCTAGTCAACTAACCCAATAACTAAGATGCAATCAAAATAAAATGACATAAATGTAAATAAAACTAATTAGACTTGTGTGGTGTGAAAAATAGATGGGAGAATTGTGATTACTTAGATTTCACTACTCCCTAGATATCTTTTACAGGTTAATTACTTGTTACAGTTGCGTGGATGACGGGTTATATTCCTTAATACCAATCATGGGGTGGCGTACTTACTTCCCCAATTCTATAAGCTCCTACTTCACTCCTATGTCGAGCCTGCAAGAAGCTCCTAACATGGGATCACTAGAATTCGCTCATGCATTAAATACAACCATAAAAACCTAGTACACATCGGTTCATGTTTCTTAAGACGTTCAAGCAAGTTACACAATGGAGATCTGCCAATTTTCTTAAGCCTAACATTGAAATCATTCATCCATTACAACTATAAACAAACAATCAACCTATAATCAACATCTAGGTTTCATTACTTCTAAGCAAACACACAAAAGATCTAGCCTAGCAAATTAAGACAAGCGTAAGATATATTCAAACAACACATAGACATATTGAATGAATTGAAAGGATACTTATCTCAATTGAACATGAAGGGTTTCAAGGGGTGAAAACCCTTGAAAATACTGTTACAAATGAGCTAGGGTTTATAAAGTTCGGCCCTAGAATTCTCTTCACAAGTTCCACCCTTAATGAATGAAAATTAGAAAAGTATATATAGATTTCATGAGGTGACGGCGTCAAGAGGAAATTTCTGACGCCGTCATCTCGCCGCCAAAAAGTTCTCGGATTGCCTAGATCCAGATCTGACGCCGTCATGTGTAATCTTGTTCTAGGCCGTCACCACATTTACTCTTGACGGCCTTGTTCTGACGCCGTCACGTTTTCTCTGGGCCGTCATCCTTTTTGCTCCTGACTCCGTCACAAAATTGCTTTTGACGCCGTCAGGTACTGTTCCCAGCAAGGAAAATTAAGTCTTTGCCATTTTCTTCACTTTTATGCTCCAAAAACGTCCAAAATGTTTCCTTTTCCAGAATTCACTCCCAAAGTACTTAAAATCACAAAAGAAACGATTTAGGGCAATAATTGATCAAATAAATTCCAATTCCGGCTTAAATGACCCCCTAAAAACGGATCATTTTTCGCCTCATCATATACCCTTACACTTGAGATTTGCTTGTCCTCAAGCAAATGCGCTTTTATTCTAATCACAATACAAGTTAGGGGTCATTTAACACTAATATAAAAGTAATTACAACAAATAATCATTCCACTAAAGACCAAAGACAAGCACGGAGGTCATACACTAGCACCTCACAAATAGTGTTTAGATACTCACATCTCTCGGGTGTAATAAAGTATATATCACAATATGGAAATGGAAAACATCTCTCACTACATGTCATAGCAAAATAGATTACCATAGGCTTGGGAAAGGATCAAACCTCCACCACATGGCGTACGCACCTAGGATAAACTATCAAAGAGGTCTTTTAAAGGGTTGTAATGTTAGGTGTAGGGATATAGAATACACGGTTTTGTTGGATATAGGCACTCTTTACTGGTGGCGAGTTAATCATCTTGGTCAATTACATGTACAATATGGCATTGCTAAGCCAAGACTAGACTCGGCTTAAGCTAATAAATCAAAAATAACAAAAACATAAAATGAACATAGAATGAAACGGGATGGTAGTCCGTATGTTTTTTTTTTCTCTTTTCTTTTTCTATTTTTTTTTCTTTTTCTTGATTTTTCGATTTTTTTTATTTTTTTTTTATTATTTTTTTTTTGCATACACTTTTACCCTACCATCCAAAATAATACATCATAGGGAATGAACATTCCCCTTACACTTGAATTTTTACATACTTTACAATAAACTAATCTAATGACTCGAATCAAGATAATCAAAACAATTGGAGTACTTTTTGTGGAAAACTAGAAGGGGGGTTGAATAGTTTTACGTCCTTTTAAAATTTATAAACACAAGTTTGTTTTAAAAACTTCGATTCTAGTTTATGTGAATTCAATACTTGCACTATATGAACAATTGTATGATAACTAACTAACAAAACTAATATAGTAAAGGTAAATAAATAAGTAATGAGAAGAGTTAGAAAGATCAAACCACAACACAAGGATTTATAGTGGTTCGGCTACAAGGACACCTTCCTTGTTCCTACTCCACTCCCCGAGTCACCTACTCGAGAGTTTTCTTCACTATGTCAACAAACTCCCTTATGGCGGAGAAAACCGTACACACCAATTTACACACCAATCTTCACACCAATCTACACACCAATCTACACACCAATCTTCACACCAATCTACACACCTTCTTCACACCTATTTGCTACACACCAATCTTCACAACTATCCTACCTCACTACTAATCAACTTCTACTATCTACACACCTTCTATATCTTCTACACAATTAATCACAAGCACAACACAATATTCACAAATGAATATATATACACTATACACAACTACTCTTCAACACTTCTTGAACTTGGTTGTAGAGAGTTCTTCTTTTGCACTTAGAATGAGAATGGATGATGAGGGATTGAATCACTTGAAACAAGGATTAATATACAAATGATCAAAGGGTTTTGGATGAGTTTTAGATGGTTATAGATCTGAAAATTTCATGCAAAAGGTGAGGAAAAATTCCAGAATTAAGGTGGTATTTATAGGGGAAGAAATCTGACAGTTTCTGACAGGGGAGCCTGGCCGGTCCCCTTAAAGCATGGCCGGCCCCCTTAAAATTAAGGGGACCGCCCCTTATAATTAAGGGGGCCGCCCAACTGTAACGGCCAGAAAACTTGTCTTTTAGTGGGGAAAGTTTATTTGGTGAAAAACTAACTGATTTTGGTTAAGTATTTGAAATCATATATTTAGTATGATTAAAACATTTTTCCTTATTACCATAAGTGTTTTTCAAAAATATATAATAAGATTATATAATTAAATAAACTTTGTATTAATTAATTAAATATCCCTTTGATCATGAGATGTATTAAGCACTTGTTTATTCATACCTTAAGTGATTAAGTTGGATATAATGATATAAACTAGCTTAATACTTGTTTACGTAGTAATCATACGATTGACGAGTTTACATTTTGTGATCGTCAAAATATAGAGATATCAAAAAATATAAATAACGTTTTCATACATTATTTATGTCAACAATCTCCCCCTTTTTGATGATTACAAAATTTTAAACTCATTAGTCGAAAGTTAATCTATATCCAAGTATTAGAGTGAGTTTATATCACTTCTCCCCCTTTTTGTGAACATCAAAAAGGTTTATCCCTTGTTAATGGAAGCTCCCCCTTGAAGTAAGCTCCCCCTCGTTTTGAGGCCAAAATGGAATCGAGATATGGATATCTTGCAAAAATATTTAGTAGCAAGCAACATATATATGTATATAGCATGCAAAAATATAGACTAAACATAACCATATCATTAATCAAGTGAAAATAATACATCAAGCATTACATCAAATGAAACAAATAATGCTACAAACAAAAGCCCTAAAGGCTTACAATCATCACATAATAAATAAACCAAAGCTCAAACATAAAAGTCCTCTCTAGAGCTTGCCATCCAAAATGGTTTAAGGTACTTTTATTTGTGAGTCACCAAGCATGTTTAATTGGGAGGAATGGATGGTGAGCATGGAGATGGTGATGGAGGAGGAGTGTTTGTTGATGGTGGTGGAGGGGTTGTGTTTATTGTTGGTGGATGCAACAAGTTCTCAATATGAGAAAACATGTATTGCATTTCATCTCTTAGTCCGAACACAATTGTTCGGTTGTGGATGCAACAAAGGCAAGTGTCACCATGAGCTTCAAGTAAGCTCCATGGGACGGGGTTATAGGTTGGTGGATTGATAGGGGATGATGAGAAATGTGCATCAAGAGGTGTTAATGGTGATAATGAGAGGGTTAATGCAAGGGTGGAGTGTTCATTGGTAGGTTGTGATGGTTGAACCATTGGTGGGGGAGATAAGTGGGTGTTTATGTAGTCATTAATGGATGAAGTGGATGGTATGGAGGAAGTAGAATTTCCATTTGTTGAGGGTGTTTTGGAGGGTGCATTTGGTGCACTAGGAGATGAACATTGAGGTTGTGGTGATGGGGTGGTGTTGTCTTCATTTGTAAGATCAATGAAGAGTTGTTTGGGTGGTATAATGACAAGTTTTTGTTGCTTGGCATTGTTTGAATGGGTGGTTCTTGGTGATAACATGATGATGGTTTATGAATGATGAGGATGATGAATTATGAATTAAACATGCATGGGGATTATATAGTGGGAAAACATGTTTAGAAGTCGAATTATTTTGAAATTGTAATGTTATAGTCCAAAATCAGTTTGGTTTTTAAGAGTAATGATAGCTGGGACTAGCAAAAGGGATCACAGGATGCAAAAGAAAACAGTGTAAAAACTGTTTCAGATGGCCGGTCCCCTTAAATGGAGGCCGGTCCCCTTAATTTTAAGGGGGCCGCCCTTTATGATTTAAGGGGGCCGCCCATCTGACGACCCAGAAACCAAAATTTTCAAAAAATTTCTGGAAAAATGTTATGTTCTGTTTTGCATTTGCAGCAAGCTCTATTTGGACATATCACATTTGCTTTGGTCTATTAGAAAGCATACATGTCATATAGTCATGTAAACATTAACAAATCATGCAAACACATGTATAGATTAAGAGAAACAAGCATAAAAATATCAAAGACAATCAAGTTATCATCCTAAACACATATCCAAATAACAAGTATTTCCGAATAAATTTCGGACAAATAGCATACAAAGCATAAACATAAATATTGTTCAACAAGCATAAACCAAGCAAATCATTTCTTTTTCATCCCGAAGATACCCTTCAAAGTCTTTCCAATAGATTTGAAGCCACCTCTAACTTCTTCGTGCAAGCTCTTTTGTCTTCTAAGCATCTCGGTAGTTCGTTCATGAAGCACTTCTTCAGTTTGATCACTTGGAGATGGAGTAGAATAGTTGGGATAGTCAAGATCCTCTAAATCGTCAACAAACTCAGAAAACGAAGGGGTACTAGCATCATGGATGTTTTCCTCCTCATCGTCATCATCTTGCCTTGAGGATGATCCATGAAAGCTATGACGACGAGGTTTACCCTTGTCACTTCGAGTTCGTCGAGCTTGTTTTAGAGCGAGAGTACGTAGAGTGGGGTAGATGGACTCATAAATACTATTGTCAAGATCGGGGTAGTACTCGATAACATGACGATAGATACGAGTAAGGAACATTCCATATGGAAGGTTGGCTTTGGGAGTTTTTCTAGCACACTCAATCCGTTTGATAAAGAAGTAGGCCAAATTGTACGGCTTTTCGACAGCTATACAATACAACATGTGAGCAAGGCTAGCCGGGAGATGGTCCCGGTGACCTCCAGTACCAAACGCATTCTCACGAATGAGTTCTTCCCAACGCTTCATGTGAGGGCTTAATTCTTTGAGGAGAAGTTGGTATGGAGAGATTTGAACGTTTTTGGATTTTATTTTTCGACTTGTGGTGGCACGATCTATACCAAGGACTTGACGAATTTCGTCGGGATGAGGAATTTCGTCGAGATATGGACCGAAGGTTGGTCGATAGCGATTAAGAGATTCGAGGTCCCACTCGTTTGAGAAAACGGCTTGACCTCTAAATGGAATTTGGAGGATATGACCAAATTGTTCGAGAGTTAGGGTGATAAATTCATTTTGAATCATGAAAGAGATGGTGATGAAACCAAGATCATTGGTTTGGACGGTGACTTGGCTATAGAAATCCATAATGAAGCGAGGAATAATAGGTTCATTTATTTCATAAAGACAATTGAAGTTGATGCTTGAAAACAAGCGATTTATGTACTCGGATTGAGCAAAAGCAAGATCTACTACACGTCCCTCATGAATATTTCTATCTTCAATTTGACGATAGATAAGTCCAATGGAAGGAGATGTGGTAGGGAGTTGAGAGACTTTGGGAATGTAGTTTTTAGTGTGAGAAAGATCTTCGGTAGTTGCTTTGGGCATTTTCACCTAAACACATCAACAATACAAAAAGACCAAAATAAATATAAAGAAAGATAAAAGTATATGTTTATTGTTAAGGCTTATGTTGGAACGTAAACATACTTCGTCACTAATCCTAAGAAGTAGATTACCATGTTCCTTAATGTTGTTTTTAACTCGTTCTAGATATATTTTACGAAGTTTAATGGGTGGTTATGGACAAATCCAAACGCCCTTTAAACATCTATATATATCATGAAATTTGCTAGATTTACATTAGATTGTAAAACTAGCTATTTCTTGCGAGTTTCTTATGCATGTAATTTGTTTTTGAAAAAGATGGTTTGTATTTTTACTTAAAAATGTCATTTTTAGTAATAAACCAAACGCTTCCTTAACTAGTGACTTATAACTCAAGTGCGTCAATATACATATGAATTATATATCTTGACGAGTTCGATAAACAATTTTAAGGTTTATAATTATAACAAAGTTTTATAAAAATTATAATGACTATGTTTTGATATTATTTGGACATAATCCAAACACCCCTATATTGTGCACCAACATAGTTTTTCTTTGTCGAAAAAATGTAATTTCAAGTTTTACAAGTTACATAAGTATAATGTAATTAGTTTTAACACGTTTTCAAATCATTATTCAACAATAAGTTTACTAAAATTTTTGAAAAGGAGTGTATGAAATTTTTCAAAAATTTTCGACATGATAGTTTATAATAACTAGTTTCTAGTGTTAATCAATCATCCTAATCCTAGGTGAAGCATTTGGTAATGAAGTTTTAAGGCTTAATTCGAAATAAATTATGAAATTTGACGAATTTTATAAAACATGCATAATCATGAGTATGATCAAATAAGATGAAATTAGATGAAATGTGTTATGAAAAGCTTACAATATGTAGTGTGATTGTGTTAGATGAATTTGCCCTTTGCGAATTAACCCGAATTATGTGATTTGGAAGTGATTTGAGAGGTTTTTGGGTTTTGAATTTCGTCACAGCAGAAGCAGGGAAAGAGAGGGATGAAAAAGTGGAGTGTTTGGCAAAAGGAAGAAAGGGAAAAACGGGCTTGAGCTCTCAGAGGGCCGGTCCCCTTAAACATTAAGGGGGCCGCCCTTGTATTGGCTGCCGGTCCCCTTAAACATTAAGGGGGCCGCCCTTAAAAATTTGATATTTCAAGTTTTGGTTTCTGGAACAAACAAGAAAATATTTATATATACTAGATTTATATTTAATCAAAAATACGTTGAAGAGTATACGCACGAGAGGAATTACTTGACATTTTTACTTGACATTTTGTCAATAAAATTTTCTTGATCATTTCGGATGAAATTCATCAAGTTGTCAAGCAAACGAGAAAGTTGTGTAAGGTTTATAAGTATATATATATATATATATATATATATATATATATATATATATATATATATATATATATATATATATATATATATATATATATTATAGTATAGGCTTATAAGACGAGAACATAGGAGGGAGACATATGCAACGGAAGCCGGGAGTTTGTTTCATCCATAGATTTTTCGACTCATCTCACTTCATCAGCATGAGTGTTGATTGAACATTAAAGTTCAATAAGGCAAATGGGGAAAAGAAATGTTCGTAAACGAACAATCTCTAGTTCTAGAAAATCAACAAATGAATTTCCTAGGTTATAAGATCCTAAATATAGCTAAGTATATAAATGTATATATATATATATATATATATATATATATATATATATATATATATATATATATATATATATATATATATATATATATATATATATATATATATATATATATGTATATATGTATATTTAGATATAAAAAAAATAGAGATTAATAAGTCAAGTAAAATCACATGAATATAACACACTAAACTAAGCATGCATTTCTAGACAAGGAACTTAAAAGGAAATGTGTACCTTTTGTCTTTAATGCGTTAATCTTCAAAGTCTTCAAGAAGTACTCCGGACAAGAGGTGACAATGAAGAGTTCCACGTTTGGATAGTGAATATTATTTACGTTGGTGCCCATTGTTTCATTTGTCCAAAGTTATTTGGTCCGAACATGTTTTGTATTTGACTTGGATGCATATAAGGTGGAAACATTCCCCACGGATTGAAGTTCCACATTTGTTGATTATAGTTAAAGTTTCGTCTATTATGGTTTGTACTTGGTTGAGGTGTTTTAGGTCTAGGATAAGAATTATTTGGTTTCCTAGGTGGTGGAGTTTTAGATCTTGTTTTAGGTTTAGATGATCCAACTTCGGTTTTTAAAGATGGTTTATAAAATGGTTTTATTTCTTCATTACTAGCGATAGCTATTATTTTATTTTTTATGAGTAAATGTTTAGGATTAAGTATTGAAGGTTTTGGTTCATTTTCAAATTTAACGTTTTTAGCTCCACTTGTTGAAGATTCAGTTGAGTTGAATCCTAGTCTGGTTTTATCTCCTGATATTCTTTGAATACTTATAATTTTACTAAGTGAGTTACTACTATTTTCAAATTTATCAAGTTTGCAAATTTCATCCTTAAGTATGTTGTTTTCACTTTTAAGCTCTTGACATGTTTTACATTCTTCAACAATTTCTTTTCCTTTTTCAAGTTGATGTATTTTAATTTTTAGTTCAAGCACTTCATTTTCTAGTTGGTTGTTTATGTATTTTAGTGATTTATTTTTAGCCATAACTAGTTGTCCTATTTTACATAATCTATTGTATTCATTATCTAAATCTTTTTCATCTAATGATAGATTTTCATCACTAAAGTATTCGGATTCGGAACGTACCTCACTTGATGATTTGGCCATGAGACACTTTTCATCCTTTGTTGTTTCATTCTCATCTTCATCACTATCACTCCAAGCACCTCCAACGAATGCTCTTTGATTTTGATCTCTTGTCATCATTGGACATTTCCCAATGAGGTGATTCGGATCACCACACTTGAAACACTTTCTCTCATTCTTGCTATACTTGTCATCATTATTCTTTTGAGATGTTCTTCTTTCATCGTGTGGTTGTCTAACGAATCTTCCTCGCATTTTGAAGAATTTCTTGAAGTCTCTTACGGCCATGGCATATTCTTCGTCATCACTATCGGAAGATGAGCAATCTTTGTTGTTGAATTCCTTTCTAGCTTTCAAGGCGATTGACTTGCTTTGTTCACGTTTTTCTTTAACCATTTCGGAGTCCTTCTTTATAATTGCTTCATAGACTTTCAAATTTCCAATTAATTCGTCAAGTTGTAGCGTTGACAAATTCTTTGATTCTTCAATGACCGTCACTTTAGCTCGCCATTTTGGGTGAAGAGCTCTAAGAAACTTCCTAACAAAATTCTTACTAGAAAAATTCTCATCAAGTGCTTTTAAACTTGTGATGATAGTGTTAAATCTAGCAAAAGCATTATCAATTGATTCCTCTTCCGGAATCGTGAATTGTTCATATTGTTGAACAAGTAGATCAATTTTATTATCTTTGACTTGATTATTACCTTGGTGAGTTATTAATAAAGAGTTCCAAATTTCTTTTGCGGTTTCACACATAAAGATCCTTTCATACTCTTTACGTGGTAGCGCATTATAAATAACCATTTTTGCTTCATTATTTTTAGCAAGTTTTCTTTTTAAATCATCATTTTGTTTTTCAAAAGGTACGATTTCATCTTTCTTAGTTTCGGGTTTATTTTGAATAGGTAAAAAATCACCATTGGTAATAACATGCCAAAGATCTAGATCTTTTGATTTCACATAAGTTTCGAATCGATTTTTCCAATATAAAAATCCATCACTCTCAAATAGTGGTGGTCTTTGCATAGATTGCCCTTCTAAATATTTTTCAGATTTCATAGATCGTTACAAGTTTTAAAATACAATATATTTTAAAAATCTTGCTAGACGTGGCTCCTGATACCAATTGTGGAAAACTAGAAGGGGGGGTTGAATAGTTTTACGTCCTTTTAAAATTTATAAACACAAGTTTGTTTTAAAAACTTCGATTCTAGTTTATGTGAATTCAATACTTGCACTATATGAACAATTGTATGATAACTAACTAACAAAACTAATATAGTAAAGGTAAATAAATAAGTAATGAGAAGAGTTAGAAAGATCAAACCACAACACAAGGATTTATAGTGGTTCGGCTACAAGGACACCTTCCTTGTTCCTACTCCACTCCCCGAGTCACCTACTCGAGAGTTTTCTTCACTATGTCAACAAACTCCCTTATGGCGGAGAAAACCGTACACACCAATATACACACCAATTTACACACCAATCTTCACACCAATCTACACACCAATCTACACACCAATCTTCACACCAATCTACACACCTTCTTCACACCTATTTGCTACACACCAATCTTCACAACTATCCTACCTCACTACTAATCAACTTCTACTATCTACACACCTTCTATATCTTCTACACAATTAATCACAAGCACAACACAATATTCACAAATGAATATATATACACTATACACAACTACTCTTCAACACTTCTTGAACTTGGTTGTAGAGAGTTCTTCTTTTGCACTTAGAATGAGAATGGATGATGAGGGATTGAATCACTTGAAACAAGGATTAATATACAAATGATCAAAGGGTTTTGGATGAGTTTTAGATGGTTATAGATCTGAAAATTTCGTGCAAAAGGTGAGGAAAAATTCCAGAATTAAGGTGGTATTTATAGGGGAAGAAATCTGACAGTTTCTGACAGGGGAGCCTGGCCGGTCCCCTTAAAGCATGGCCGGCCCCCTTAAAATTAAGGGGACCGCCCCTTATAATTAAGGGGGCCGCCCAACTGTAACGGCCAGAAAACTTGTCTTTTAGTGGGGAAAGTTTATTTGGTGAAAAACTAACTGATTTTGGTTAAGTATTTGAAATCATATATTTAGTATGATTAAAACATTTTTCCTTATTACCAAAAGTGTTTTTCAAAAATATATAATAAGATTATATAATTAAATAAACTTTGTATTAATTAATTAAATATCCCTTTGATCATGAGATGTATTAAGCACTTGTTTATTCATACCTTAAGTGATTAAGTTGGATATAATGATATAAACTAGCTTAATACTTGTTTACGTAGTAATCATACGATTGACGAGTTTACATTTTGTGATCGTCAAAATATAGAGATATCGAAAAATATAAATAACGTTTTCATACATTATTTATGTCAACACTTTTAAGATTAACGTACATATGGGGGTAATAATACGATGTTCTTCCCCATTACTCCATAACACAAGTACTTTACCCATGAGTCCCAATCGTCCCAAAACAATATGTACAAGGATATGACTCGACTTAGCAACCATGTAGTCAATTAGATAATTACCTAAGGGGTTAAACAAATAACAATAATGCACTAAAGATGAGTGCATACACGGAAGGCTTAGGCGATTTGGGTGTACATTTAAGTGGGGTGTAACAAATTCTTCCTTTAAGTAAGATGGTTAAAGTTAGAAATGAAAAGATAGGCTCGGAGGGGTGTACTAGGGGTTTCGTGTACTAAAACTGAGTACAACGCTAAGGTGTGGGAAAAATTAGTTGATTTTACTAGCCAAGTAATATGACTTAAATGGTCAAGTAATTATGATAAGGGTTTAACACAAGGGTGATCCTAATGCCTCTTATCATGTAGTAAATCCTACTACACGAATGTAGTCTCACTAGCGGTCTCGGGATGCATCACTAACGCAAGTTCTAGAATCTAAATGCTACCGGTACACTCATAAGCACTAATAGTAAATGCTTTTCCTATCAAATCTAAAGGCGAACCTGATGCGTGGGAATCACAACAGGCTTTACCTCTCGAGGGATCTCGAGAAGCTTACAACCCCCACCAGGCAGTGTACCTGATCGTTGTAGTATAGTATAGTGACAAGTACCGGGGGATTGATCGTTCAGCTTAGGAATAGTGTCGCTAGGATTAGAAAACCTAAATACTAGTTCTAAAGGTGAGGGATGATTATTTTTGTATTTTTATATTTTTATGAAAGCAAGTAAAATTTAGGGGTTTGAAGGATTTGGGCGGAATTAGTTGCTAATCAACTAACCCATTACTAAGATGCAATCAAAATAAAATACTAGAAATGAAAATGAGCTAAATTATACTAAAGTTTTGAGCAGTAATTGGAGAAAATGTGTTTACTTAGATTTCATTACTCCCTAGACATCTTTTACACGTTAATTACTTGTTATAATTGCATGGATGACGTATCGTATTCCTTAATACGATTCATGGGGTGGCACACATAACTCCCCAATTCTATGAGCTCTTATCTCCTCCTACACCATGCCCAGCACAACTATAGGGATTGTAAATAGTGGCTCATGCATTAAATACAACCAATAAAGACCTAGTGCGTCTCGGTTCATGTTTCTTAAGACGTTCAAGCATGTTACCAAGTGGAGATCTGCCAGTTTTCTTAAGCCTAACATATAAATCATTCATCCAAGACAAGAATAAACAAGTAATCAACACATAATTAACATCTAGGTTTCATTAGATCTAAGCAAACACAAGATAGATCTAGCCTAGCATAATGGAATTGAGACAAGAACAAGATATAGACAACCAACACATAGACATATTGATTGAATTAAAGGAACACTTATCTCAATTACAATGCAAGGTATCAAGGGTTTGGAACCCTTGAAGAACCTGTAAAAGTTGCACCAAAATCGTACTTAGGGTTTCTCCAAAACTTCTCCTCTTTATGTGTGAAAATTAGAAAACTATATATAGAAAAATAGGTCTGACGGCGTCAAGAATAAACTTGTGACGCCGTCACCTCGCCGCCAAAACTCTTCTCGGACTGCCTTGATCTACATTTGACGCCGTCAAGACTAAATCATTTCCAGGCCGTCATGACTTATTACTCTTGACGCCCTTCCTTCGTGACGCCGTCAAATCTGTATTGGGTCGTCATGGACTTCTGCTCTTGACGCCGTCAGAGAATTGCTCTTGACGCCGTCACCTACTGTTCCCAGCATGGAAAATTAAGACTTTGGCGTTTTCTTCACTTTTATGCTCCAAAAACGTCTGAATTGCTTCCTTTTCTAGATTTCTCTCCCAAAGTACCTAAAATCACAAAAGGAACGATTTAGGGCAATATTTGATCAAATAAATTCGGATTCGGGCTTAAATGACCCCCTAAAAACGGATCATTTTTCGCATCATCAGAACCTCACATATTTGGGTGGAAAATTTTTCTGAATGATACGGTTTCGTGCTAGTCATACGATCTCCTATCTATGAGACGCTTGCTAAGGCTAAAGTTTCACTCCTAAATTTTGTAAAAAAATTTAAATTTGGCGCTAAAATTACACTAACAAGTATTTCTCATAGTTTTATTACACACCTACCATCAAACAAATAAACTCAAGTGCAAGTTTATCTATAAGGTATCATCATTTACCCTCCCCTTACACTTAGGATGAAATTGTCCCCAATGTTCAATTAAAGAATGTAAAAGTAAAAACAGGTAAAAGAATGTGCGGAAACCTAGAGGGGGGGGGTTGAATAGTTTTGCGTCCTTTTTCGTTTAATAAATGTTTGCTTTTAAAGAATTGATGCTAATTGTAAAAACCTTTGAAGCTAAAGTATAGATACAAATTAATTCACATATATCACATAGACACTACTTATTTAAAGTGTTGAATAGAAATTATAATTTCATATATCTCACTTAAATATAAGTTTGAATTTATATATGTATATGTGTTTTAATAATTGTATATACTTATATTTTGCTAATGTACAATTAATGTTGTAAATGGAACCTAGTTTGATCTTTATGTGAAATCAATATATGCACAACACACAATTATAACAATGTACGAAAAGCTAATAAGTAAGCAAGCAAAGAGTGAGAGATGGAAAGATCAAACCAAGAGACAAAGGATTTATAGTGGTTCGGCTACAAGGACACCTTCCTTGCCCTACTCCACTCCCCGAGCACCGAACTCGAGATTTTTCTTCACTAAGTCAATAACCTCCCTTATGGCGGAGAAAACCGTACACACCAAAAGCTTACACCAATTTACGACACAAAGCAAAATGTCGAGTTCTAATCGTAGCTAGAACCAATCTCACAACAAATATCACACCACACCTTCTTCACAGCTTTTCACTTCTTCTATACTTCTTCACACCACAAGTATCTTCACGCCTTCACATATACTTCACAACTTCAATGTCTTGTAACTTCACAACTTCAAGGCACTAACGTCTTCACAACTTCAAGCCACTAATGTCTTCACAACTTCAAACCACTAATGTCTTCTAGTCTTCTCCACTTGGAAGCTTCAATTACTTCACTACTAATCACTATTGCTACTATCTCCTATCACCACTACTATCCAACACTACTTCTTCACTTCAAGTTCCACTTCACACTTACAACAATTCTAGATTTTATAACTAAATCTAGCTAACTAATACATACACCTTATTCACCAAAATATGAAGGATCAACAAGATGAAATAAACAAACAACTTAGATAGCAAGATGATACTAAGTTGTAATACTTCTAATAGAAGTATTCTTCTCTTTGCACTTGAGTGTTGAGGCTTGAATCACTTTGAAACAAAGATCAAAGTATAAAAGATCAAAGGATTTTTAGAGGAAGAAAATGGATGTTTAGATCAGAAAGTTTTTAGTGCAAAAAGGTGAGAAAAATATGTGGAATGATCCAGTATTTAAAGGGCCAGAAAATACTGTTCTAGAGCGTGCCAATCCCCTTAATTAGGGGGCGGTCCCCTTAATGATTAAGGGAGCCGCCTAGTATAATTAAGGGGGCCGCCCTCCTGAACGTTGGATTTTCTTGTCCTTTTGTGAGGAAAATTTTTCTGGATTAGATTTGCCATTTTTGGTTGAAAATTTGAATTTATAAATTTGTAATGAATTAAACATATTCTTTTAATGCCAAAAATGTTTTATAAAAGATATAAAATGTTTTGTGACATTTTATAAATATCTAGTGATTAACAAAAGTGTTCCTTTGATCTTATAATGCATTAGACACTTTGTTTATTCATACCTTAAGTGATTAGATGGTAAAGGTGAGTATTTACTACTAAATACTTGTTTATGTCATGATCTTTGGTTTGATGAGTTTAGGTTTTGGGATTATCAAAACATAGAGATATCGAAAGATATGAATAACGTTTTTAGTCATTTTTTTATATCAACAGAATGAAATCAAATACTCCCCTGATTCGCTCGGTATGGATAGTGTGGTAACAAGGTTAGATCTTCCTCCAAGAAAATGATCAATCAAAGCTTCCCTTCCAGAATATAAATCATCTTCTTGTCAAACATAACCTGTTAAACCTGAGAAAACAAACAAGGCAACCTCGCGTAAAATCGGCGGCAATCTATATATGATAATAAATCCTAGAAAACAAAGTAAGATATAATGCTTGTGGAATGAATGTTTGCAAATTTCCTGGAGATTATAAAACTAAAGATTCAACAAAAACTTTAAGACTCCGTTAGAAAAACAAAGCTGGTAAAATTTCCAGATTTTTACACGTGACGCCGTCAGAAGTGATCTGCAGAAATCTTTATGTTAAGTTTCCAGAAAATTTCTGGAAAAACTTTGTCCTACTTCCTGGAAAATCCTGCAAAACATCATTATGACTCGATACAAGCATTTGACTCTAACAAATACGAATATACATGTCCATTTAATATTGTGGAGAATCATGATCGGTTTCGTTTCTTTAAAAACATATTTGGGGTTTCCCCTTACACTTATCTTTTGCGAAATACCTTTGGATGAAGTTAAGACTAAGCCAAACAACAAAATTAAGTATTTTCACCATTTTATTTTTGAAACATGATCCACCAACAATAAAAATAAAGCATGCATACGGAAATAAATAACAATCAAACAATTAAAATCACACAAAGCATGGGTTGCCTCCCAAGAAGCGCTTTTCTTTATTTACGAGTCTTATAGCTAGACTCAAGGTCATGGGTTACTACGTGACCTCATCGTTGGTCTCATCCTCTAGGTCATCTCCTATATTAGTTTTGTATTCCGGACCTAGTTGCAAACATTCTTTGTAGAAACCAAGTATCCTATTCATAACATATTCAACTCCTCTACGTCTATCCTCATCATTCCTATAGTAAACCACTTGTTTGTGTTTCTTTTCTTTGTTCAATAGGAGGCGGTATTGTTCAATCTTATAGGGCATTTGGTAAGCAATCTCATCATTCTCTTTCTTGAACCTAACTATCCCTAGAGTCGGATCATAACTCATCTTAGAGGTCTCAACGAATGGTTTTTCGAACACTACTTGACTTAGGCAATCATCTATCACCGGACGAGTATCCTCCACTATCACAAAGTCGGTCTTATAAGTGAAGTTTCCAACAATCACATGCAATCCTTTCACTCTTCCTACAAAATTACTTATCAAATTCTTGTTGGGCATCATCCTATAACCAAGTTGTTTCTTCATTACCCAATTATAATAAGTCCTAGTCATGATGTTTATAGGAGACCTAAGATCGATATAAGCTTTCCATACATGCATATGCCCAATGTTGCATGGTATATTGATGTTAGAGGGATCACCTACTTTAATAAGGGGTGAACCAAGGATATATAGTGTCTCGGGATCATTGAATAAATCCTTGTGATATTCCCGTTCTTCCTTGGTGGGCAACTTATCAAAGTACTCTTCTATGTTTTCTACTTCCTCTAACTTTTCTCCCTTATTAACCTCAACTTCCTTAATTTCATCCCTAGTCTCGGTTTCTACTCCAACTTCATCCTTGTCACTTTCTTCTAAATCCTTATCTATTGGCTTAATGGTGACAACATTGACAAAGTGGACGTGTTTAGATGACGAGGGGTCCTTAGTTTAGATTCCGCTATTGGCGTTGATACGTGGGAATCGCACCAGGCTTTACCTCTCAAGGGATCTTGAGAAGCTTACAACCCCCACCAGGCAGTGTACCTGGTCGTTGTAGTATAGTATAGTGACAAGTACCGGGGGATTGATCGTTCAGCTAGGAATAGTGTCGCTAGGATTAGAAAACCTAAATACTAGTTCTAAAGGTGAGAGATGATTCTTTTTGTATTTTTATATTTTTTAGAAAGCAAGTAAAAACCTCGGGTTTGAAGGATTTGGGCGGAATTAGTTGCTAGTCAACTAACCCAATACTAAAGATGCAATCAAAATAAAATACTAGAAATGAAAATAAACTAAATTATACTAAGGTTGTGAACAATAAGTGGAGAAAATGTGTTTACTTAGATTTCACTACTCCCTAGATATCTTTTACATGTTAATTACTTGTTATAGTTGCATGGATGACGGATTGTATTCCTTAATACCATTCATGGGGTGGCGCACTTAACTCCCCAATTCTATGAGCTCTTATCTCCTCCTATGCCATGCCCAGCACAACCATAGGGATTATAAACAGTGGCTCATGCATTAAATACAACCAATAAAGACCTAGTGTACATCGGTTCATGTTTCCTAAGACGTTCAAGCATGTTACCATTTGGAGATCTGCCAGTTTTCTTAAGCCTAACATCTAATTCATTCATCCAAAACAATTATAAACAAGTAATCAACACATAATTAACATCTAGGTTTCATTAGATCCAAGCAAACACAAGATAGATCTAGCCTAGCATGATGGAATTAAGACAAGAACAAGATATAGACAACCAACACATAGACATATTGATTGAATTAAAAGAATACTTATCTCAATTACACATGAAAGGTATCAAGGGCTTAGAACCCTTGAAAAACCTGTAAAATTCGCACCAAGTTCGTACTTAGGGTTTCTCCAAAACTTCTCTCCTTTTTAATGTGAAAATTAGAAAACTATATATAGGAAATAGGGTCTGACGGCGTCAAGACAAAGCTTGTGACGCCGTCACCTCGCCGCCAAAACTCTTCTCGGACTGCCTTGATCTACTTCTGACGCCGTCATGTGTTAGCATTTTCAAGGCCGTCATGCATTTTACTCTTGACGCCCTTTCTTGTGACGCCGTCAAATCTGTACTGGGTTGTCATGGAAATTACTCATGACGCCGTCAGAAATTACTTCTTGACGCCATCACCTACTGTTCCCAGCAAGGAAAATTAAGACTTTGGCGTTTTCTACACTTTTATGCTCCAAAAACGTCCGAATTGCTTCCTTTTCCAGATTTCACTCCCAAAGTACCTAAAATGACAAAAGGAACGATTTAGGGCAATATTTGATCAAATAAATTCAATTCCGGGCTTAAATGGCCCCCTAAAAGTGGTTCATTTTTTGCATCATCATATACCCTTACACTTGAGATTTGCTTGTCCTCAAGCAATTGCGCTTTTATTCTACTCAAAAGACAAGTTAGGGGTCATTTAACACTAATATAAAAGTAATTACAATAACTAATCGTTCCACTAAAGACCAATAGACAAGCACAGAGGTCATACACTAGCACCTCACAAATAGTGTTTAGATACTCACATCTCTCGGGTGTAATAAAGTATAAATTACAATATGGAAACGGAAGATATCTCTCACTACCTGTCATAGCAAAATAGATTACCATAGGCTTGGGAAACTATCAAACCTCCACCACATGGCGTAAGAACCTAGGATAAACTATCAAAGAGGTCTTTTAAAGGGTTGTAACGTTAGGTGTAGGGATATGAAATACACGGTTTTGTTGGATAAAGGAAGTTTTACTGGTGGCGAGTTAACAATCATGGTTAATACATGTACAATATGGCATTGCTAAGCCAAGACTAGACTCGACTTAAGCTAATAAATGAAAAATAACAAAAACATAAAATAAACATAGAATGAAACGGGATGGTCGTCCGTATGTTTTTTCTCTTTTTCCTTTTTCTTATTTTTTTTCTTTTTCTTGATTTTCTTTTCGATTTTTTTTTTTTTTTTTTTTTTTTTTTTTTTTTTTTTTTTTTTTGCATACACTCTTACCCTACCGTCCAAAATAATACATCATAGGGAATGAACATTCCCCTTACACTTGAATCTTTACATACTTTACATTAAACTAATCTAATGACTCGAATTAAGAAAATCAAAACACATGGAGCACTTTTAAGATTAACGTACATATGGGGGTAATAAATGATGTTCTTCCCCATTACTCCATAAAATAAGTACTTACCCATGAGTCCCAATCGTCCCAAAACAATATGTACAAGGATATGACTCGACTTAGCAACCATGTAATCAATTAGATAGTTAACTTAGGGTTTAACAAATAACAATAATGCACTAAAAATGAGTGCATACACGGAAGGCTAAGGCGATTTGGGTGTACATTTTAGTGGGGTGTAACAAATTCTTCCTTTAAGTAAAATGCTTAAAGTTAGAAATGAAAAGATAGGCTCGGAGGGGTGTACTAGGGGTTTCGTGTACTAAAAATGAGTACAACGCTAAGGGTGTGGGAAAAATTAGTTGACTTAACTAGCCAAGTAATATGACTTAAATGGTCAAGTAATTATGATACGGGTTTAACACAAGGGTGATCCTAATGCCTCTTATCATGTAGTAAATCCTACTACATGAATGTAGTCTCACTAGCGGTCTCGGGATGCATCACTAACGCAAGTTCTAGAATCTAAATGCTACCGGTACACTCATAAGCACTAATAATGAATGCTTTTCCTATCAAATCTAAAGGCGAACCTCACATATTTGGGTGGAAAATTTTTCTGAAAGTACGGTTATGTGCTAGTCATACAATCTCCTATCCATGAGACGCTTGCTATGGTTAAAGTTTCACTCCTAAATGTTGTAAAAAATTTTAAATTTGGCTCCAAAATTGCACTAACAAGTATTTCTCATAGTTTTATTATACATCTACCATTAAACAAAACAAACTCAAGCGAAAGTGCATATGTAAGGTATCATCTTTTTACCCTCCCCTTACACTTAGGATGAACATTGTCCCCAATGTTCAAGTAAAGAATGTAAAAGTTAAAAAGTAAAAAGAATGAAATCAAATACTCCCCTGATTCGCTCGGTATGGATAATAAGGTGGCTAGGTTAAATCTTCCTCCAAGAAAATGAACAATCAAAGCTTCCCTTCCAGAATATAAATCATCTTCTTGTCATACATAACCTGTAAATCCTGAGAAAATTGACAAAACAACCTCGCGTAAAATCGGCGGCATCCTATATAAGTTACTAAATCCTAGAAAACAAGATAAGATATAATGCTTGTGGAATAAAGTTTGCAGATCTCCTGGAGATTATAAAACTTAATAATTCACAAAAACCATAAGACTCCGTTAGAAAAACAAAACCGGTAAAATTTCCAGATTTTTACACGTGACGCCGTCAAGAGTTAACTCGTGACGCCGTCAGAAGTGACATGCAGAAATTCTTATGTTAAGTTTCCGGAAAATTTCTGGAAAAACTTGGTCCTACTTCCTGGAAAATCCTGCAAAACTTCATTATGACTCAATACAAGCATTTGACTCTAACAAATACTAATATACATGTTCATTTAATATTGTGGGGAATCATGATCGGTTTGTTTCTTAAAAACATATTTGGGGTTTCCCCTTACACTTATCTTTTGCAAAAATACTTTTAGGTGGAGTTAAGACTAAGCCAAAACAACAAAGTAAAGTATTTCCACTATTTAATTGAGAAACATGATCAACCAATAATAAAAATAAAGCATGCATACGGAAGCAAATAATAAACAAACAAACAAAATCACACAAAGCATGGGTTGCCTCCCAAGAAGCGCTTTTCTTTATTTACGAGTCTTGTAGCTAGACTCAAGGTAATGGGTTACTACGTGACCTCGTCCCTTGAAATGATATACCACATGTAGTTGCGATCATTACTGTTATGGTGGTAGTGCCTCAACCTACCGATACTCGCAATCACCATTCCACCTACTTCACTTCTCAAGTTAGCTATCCCATCTTGGCTCACACCTTCAATTGTGAACGGCCCATACCACCAAGGACTTGGTTTATCGGGTGGTATCTTTGTTTCCAGGTGTCTCAAGAGTATCAAGTTTCCTTCCTCAAATAGTACATGATTTTCTTCGGGTTAAGTATGTTCGAATTCGACCTGAACCTTATTGCTTTTGCTTTTTTCATATTTAGCCTCCTTATAGCTTTTGATTCTTGCCTCCCATGCAAGAACTTTATTCTGAACACGAATGGGTGTTGTGTCAATGTTGTTTTTGATCTTTCTCCAACTCAAATTCTCATGCCCACTTCGCGGGGTCATGGGGAAGCTAATCTTTCTTTTTCCAGATTTAAGCTCGATCTTCCTACCTTCATACTTAATGACAGCCCTAGCGGTGGTGAGGAATGGTGCCCCAAGGATTATTGGCATGCATCCATCTCCTTTATCATCGATGATCATAAAATCAACGGGGCACATGAATCCTGCGACATTAACTAATACATCTTCGGCGATTCCTAGGGGGTATACGTATGAGTGTCCAGCGAGAGATAACCTAGCACGAGTAGGGGCTGGCATTTTTGATGTTAGTTGGATGTAAATAGTTAAGGGCATAAGATTTACTTCTGATCCTTGGTCGGCGAAAGCACTAAGATATTTCAAGTCCCCGATGCTAGTTGGTATTTCAAAGTTTCCACATGCTATCTGCTTAGTAGCCACTTTTTGTACCACTAGCCTCTCGAATACTGATCCTCCAGGTAGCGTATCATACTCATCTTTCACTTCTTCCTCTTTCTCAGAACCCCGTTTGGAAGGTTGGTTACGCCCATCACCCTTAATCCAATTTGTTATGGTGTTTTCGTTTATATCATGTTTCAGGTAGTAACTCAAAGGTTGGGATTCTGGTGGTTTTTCTAAGGTCTGTTTAGCAGGGGTTTCTACCTTCTCGTTATCCTTTTGGACAATTGTGATGGAATTAACAAATTGGGTAGTGGGAGTGGCGCTTTCTTTCCTTAGTAACATTCTTTCGGGGGTTCTCTGGTTGGCATACTCCTCTAATAAACTCATCATCTCATTCATTTTCTCCTACATCTCCTCTTTTTGCTTATAAACTGCTTCCTCGAATCTAGCAAGCCGATCTGAGTGAGTTGCCATATATTCTCTCATCCTAGCTTCAAACTCCGAGCTAAGCTCCTCGGGAGGGGAACAAGGTGGGGCATAGTTCTGAAAAGTCTCAACATTTTCTCTAGAAGGTGACTCAGATAATGGTGCCGAAGTTGGTTTTGAGACAGAGTTGACAGTAGCCCGTCTAGGACTTAAAGGTCTCCTTTGCCTTTCCTCAAAATAGTCAACTTTTGCCTCGAGTTTGCATAGGAGTTCATCGGGGATTTTGGTGGTCCCTCCAGATGTTGAGACTGCATTGATAGCCGCTTTTATTGTATAATTAAACTCCCACATCTCCTGATTATCAGTGGCGAGCTCCTCGATAACTGCCCAAGACTCCTCGGCTTTCTTATCACGCAATTTACCTCCCGCGGCCCTATCGATTGTGCGCTTAGTGTGATAGTCAACATGGTCGTAGAAAATATGGACTAATAACCAAAGGTTTATACCATGATGAGGGACCTTATGGAGGAGATCCTTAAAACGGGCCCAAGCTTCGTAGAAAGTTTCACCCTGCTGTTGTTCAAACATCAAAATGTCATTTCTAAGCATTGCAGTCTGCCCCGGTGGGAAGAATTGAGTAAGGAAGCGATTGGTGAGGTTATCCCATGTGGTGATGGATCCCGCGGGTAAACGCTCAAGCCATTGACTAGCTTGATCCTGTAGAGAGAATTGGAATAGGCGTAATCGGGTTGTCTCTCTAGTTGCAACATCTAGGTCTATGGAATCTACGATTTTGAGGAAGTCCTTAAGATGTTGGTTTGGATCTTCGGAATGAAGTCCATAGAATGCACATCCGCTTTGCACCAACCGGATGGTGTCGGATCGCAAGGGGGTCACATTGGCTCCGGTGAGCTCAATGATGTTTCGGTAGCCTTGGTGGCTAGGTCGGGAATATTCTCCTAAGGTTCGGGGCCTAAGAGGTTCTAGTGGTGGGTTTTGTTGTGGTGGGATGACAAGTTCAAAGATGTTCCCGTTGTCCATGATGTCGGGTGGTGAAAAGTTACGAACAAAGACACAAAGAAATAAGATAGACTAAAGAAAACCTAAAAATAAAATCTTACTAGAAAGGAATCTAGCAAGTAGACCTAATAAAAAGAGATTCTAACCTAGACAATAACTATTCCCCGGCAGCGGCGCCAAAAAATTGATACGTGGGAATCGCACCAGGCTTTACCTCTCAAGGGATCTTGAGAAGCTTACAACCCCCACCAGGCAGTGTACCTGATCGTTGTAGTATAGTATAGTGACAAGTACCGGGGGATTGATCGTTCAGCTAGGAATAGTGTCGCTAGGATTAGAAAACCTAAATACTAGTTCTAAAGGTGTGAGATGATTCTTTTTGTATTTTTATATTTTTTAGAAAGCAAGTAAAAATCTCGGGTTTGAAGGATTTGGGCGGAATTAGTTGCTAGTCAACTAACCCAATACTAAAGATCCAATCAAAATAAAATACTAGAAATGAAAATAAACTAAATTATACTAAGGTTGTGAGCAATAAGTGGAGAAAATGTGTTTACCTAGATTTCACTACTCCCTAGACATCTTTTACATGTTAATTACTTGTTATAGTTGCATGGATGACGGATTGTATTCCTTAATACCATTCATGGGGTGGCGCACTTAACTCCCCAATTCTATGAGCTCTTATCTCCTCCTATGCCATGCCAAGCACAACCATAGGGATTATAAACAGTGGCTCATGCATTAAATACAACCAATAAAGACCTAGTGCACATCAGTTCATGTTTCCTAAGACGTTCAAGCATGTTACCATTTGGAGATCTGCCAGTTTTCTTAAGCCTAACATCAAATTCATTCATCCAAAACAATTATAAACAAGTAATCAACACATAATTAACATCTAGGTTTCATTAGATCCAAGTAAACACAAGATAGATCTAGCCTAACATGATGGAATTAAGACAAGAACAAGATATAGACAACCAACACATAGACATATTGATTGAATTAAAAGAATATTTATCTCAATTACACATGAAAGGTATCAAGGGCTTAGAACCCTTGAAAAACCTGTAAAATTCGCACCAAGTTCGTACTTAGGGTTTCTCCAAAACTTCTCTCCTTTTTAATGTGAAAATTAGAAAACTATATATAGGAAATAGGGTCTGACGGCATCAAGACAAATCTTGTGACGCCGTCACCTCGCCGCCAAAACTCTTCACGGACTGCCTTGATCTACTTCTGACGCCGTCATGTGTTAGCATTTTCCAGGCCGTCATGCATTTTACTCTTGACGCCCTTTCTTGTGACGCCGTCAAATCTGTACTGGGTCGTCATGGAAATTACTCTTGACGCCGTCAGAAATTACTTCTTGATGCCGTCACCTACTGTTCCCAGCAAGGAAAATTAAGACTTTGGCATTTTCTTCACTTTTATGCTCCAAAAACGTCCGAATTGCTTCCTTTTCCAGATTTCACTCCCAAAGTACCTAAAATCACAAAAGGAACGATTTAGGGCAATATTTGATCAAATAAATTCAATTCCGGGCTTAAATGACCCCCTAAAAGTTGTTCATTTTCGCCTCATCAGGCGTCCCTAGTGTCCTTCCTAGGTGTAGTTAACGCTTGGTTGTTGAGGGCTTTCAACAGGTTGTCAATCTTATTGGTCATCTCCATTTGTTGTTGATTGAAGTCGGTTTCAAACTTAGCTATGCGAGTTTCTTGAGATGCCATAAATTTAGACATCAATCCTTCAAGATTGTTGGTACTACCATAGTTGTTAGAAGGATTGTTGTTGAAAGTACGGTTTGAGGGTGGACCGTTTGGTTGGTAACGACTAGGTGGATTGGAAGAATTGTTTTGATTTTGCTTCCACCTAAGGTTTGAGTGATTTTTCCAAGACGAGTTGTAGGAATCACCGTAAGGGTTTGGCTCGGGCTTGAAAGTGTACCACTTATCTCCCGCTTCGTCGGTACGCGAAGACGCGTAGTCTGCAAAAGCTGTTCCGGGGAGTTCCACGCAATCACGAGTGTCATGGGGACCACTACATAATTCGCATGAAGAAGTGATTTTATTCACTTGGCTTGAAGGCTTAGGAGCTTCGTAAGATTTCATGAGAAACTTGACTTGGTCCTCAAGTTCCATGATCCTACGGTCGGGAGTGCTAGAAATATTCGAAGGCAAAGATATTGCCTTGACCGTTTTGTTCAAATCACGGGGATCATTCCAACTTTCGTTGTCATAGAGAGCAAGATCTTGTATGAGTTCCCATGATTCTTCCTCACTTAGATCACGTAGCTTGCCACCGGCCGATTGGTCAATGGTCATAGAAGATTTAGACTTGGAGCCAAAGATCTATGCCATGATGAGGGACTTTTTGGAGTAAGTCCTTGAAACGAGTCCATGCTTCATATAGAGTTTCACCTTGACGTTGTTGGAACATCAAGATATCATTTCTAAGCTTGGTGAGATCATCCCATGAGGTGATGGATCCCGCGGGTAAACGTTCAAGCCATTGACTAGCTTGATCACGTAGAGAGAATGGGAATAGGCGTAATCGGGTCGACTCTCTAGTTGTAACATCAAGGTCTATAGAATCTACAATTTTAAGGACGTCCTTAAGATGTTGATTAGGATCTTCGGAAAAAGAAGTCCATGGAATGCACATCCGCTTTGCACCAACCGGATGGTGTCGGATCGCAAGGGAGACACATTGGCTCCTTGGGTGAGCTCGATGGTGTTTCGATAGCCTTGGTGGCTAGATCGGGAATACTCTCCTAGGGTTCGGGGCATAAGAGGTTGGTTAGCTAGTGGTGGGTTGATGGGTTCAAAGATGTTACCACCTTCCATGATGTCGGATGGTAAAGATTACGAACAAAGGCAGGAAGAAATAAGATAGACTAAAGAAAACCTAAAAATAAAAATAAAATCTTACTAGAAAGGAATCTAGCAAGTAGACCTAATAAAAAGAAATCCTAACCTAGACAATAACTATTCCCCGGGCTGCAGCGCCAAAAACTTGATGCGTGGGAATTGCACCAGGCTTTACCTCTCGAGGGATCTCAAGAAGCTTACAACCCCCACCAGGCAGTGTACCTGATCGTTGTAGTATAGTATAGTGACAAGTACCGGGGGATTGATCGTTCAACTCAGGAATAGTGTCGCTAGGATTAGAAAGCCTAAAAACTAGGTCTAGAGGTGAGGGATGATTCTTTTTGTATTTTTATATTTTTATGAAAGTAAGTAAAATCTCGGGTTTTGGAAGAGTGGGCGGAATTAGTTGCTAGTCAACTAACCCAATAACTAAGATGCAATCAAAATAAAATGACAGAAATGTAAATAAAACTAATTAAACTAGTGTGGTGTGAACAATAGATGGGAGAATTGTTTTTACTTAGATTTCACTACTCCCTAGATATCTTTTACAGGTTAATTACTTGTTACAGTTGTGTGGACGATGGGTTATATTCCTTAATATCAATCATGGGTGGCGTACCTACTTCCCCAATTCTATAAGCTCCTACTTCACTCCTATGTCGAGCCTGCAAGAAGCTCCTAACATGGGATCACTAGAATTTGCTCATGCATTAAATACAACCATAAAAACCTAGTACACATCGGTTCATGTTTCTTAAGACGTTCAAGCAAGTTACACAATGGAGATCTGGCAGTTTTCTTAAGCCTAACATTGAAATCATTCATCCATTACAACTATAAACAAACAATCAACCTATAATCAACATCTAGGTTTCATTATATCTAAGCAAACACACAAAAGATCTAGCCTAGCATGTTAAAATTAAGACAAGCATAAGATATATTGAAACAACACATAGACATATTGAATGAATTGAAAGGATACTTATCTCAATTGAACATGAAGGGTTTCAAGGGGTGAAAACCCTTGAAAATACTGTTACAAATGAGCTAGGGTTTATAAAGTTCGGCCCTAGAATTCTCCTCACAAGTTCCACCCTTAATGAATGAAAATTAGAAAAGTATATATAGATTTGATGAGGTGACGGCGTCAAGAGGAAATTTCTGACGCCGTCATCTCACCGCCAATAAAGTTCTCGGATTGCCTAGATCCAGATCTGACGCCGTCATGTGTAATCTTGTTCTAGGCCGTCACCACATTTACTCTTGACTGCCTTGTTCTGACGCCGTCACGTTTTCTCTGGGCCGTCATCCTTTTTTCTCCTGATGCCGTCACAAAATTGCTCTTGACGCCGTCAGGTACTGTTCCCAGCAAGGAAAATTAAGTCTTTGCTGTTTTATTCACTTTTATGCTCCAAAAACGTCCAAAATGCTTCCTTTTCCAGAATTCACTCCCAAAGTACCTAAAATCACAAAAGGAACTATTTAGGGCAATAATTGATCAAATAAATTCCAGTTCCGGCTTAAATGACCCCCTAAAAACGGATTATTTTTCGCCTCATCACTTGCCTGGGTTCAAAACTTATCAAACATTCAAGAACACTTGGTTGTATGAATGGAACAATCAAGTTCCATGGGTATATAATAAACCAGCATTTTATGATGAATTGGTACATCGCTGTGAGCCTATTCGTTTCAAGAATGGAACTTGTGAATGGCCAAGTTGTGACTGGAAGAATGAAGGAATCTGTAATGGGGGAAGCATAATTGGGATGAGACGAGTTTGTAACGATGTTACTTCGAAGACTACAATTGGTACGATCAAATTGAAGACTGCCCGCACAGGGCAGAAGCTTTACAAGAGAAAGGTAGAATCGAGTACTTAAAAGAAGTAAAGGAGGCATTGGATACTACTTTCTGGGAATGGGTGCATAAAGATTTTGACGATTATACAAGGTTGGATCGACGATTACAATGGGAGTTAAAAAGAAAATGGGACAAGATCCAAGATTATCATCAATCTATCAAACATTATCCCTATGAAAAAAGCTTATGAAAATTACGATGATTCATAAAGAAAATTAATGGAAGAACTTGATGACTATTTGGTTAAGGATGATTACTCTAATTTCATCAACGTAGGCGAAGAAGAATTCAATAAAAGAAAATGCAAACTTCTTGGAATTACTTATCATAACTCGCCAATGATGATCTCTGAAAGATTTTTAGTCGTCAAATACTCTTTGGGGCCATGTGAAGAGTATGTTGCTATAAAGACCAAATAATTCATTAGATTAACTAGATTCGAAGGAAACGTATCACAATTGTATGAGAGCATCTTTCGCATGAAGGTCGAACGATGGGATGTGATAAGAACAAAATAGGAGCTAAACGTGAGTCTAACTTGAAGACTCTGGACTAAAGAAAAGTGCTTACCGGGAGACAACCCAGATTTATTTTTACTGTTTTTGTTCTCGAGTTTGTCAGACCTGTAGCAGATGCGGCGCATCTCCATCAATAGATGCGGCGTATCTACTGCACAGGTCATATCTGTCTTTATTTTTCTGCATTGTATTTTCTTAAGTATGAACTTTCTGTCAGTTTATTTAATTCGGCGAATCCCTGGTTAAGGATGCGACGTATCTGATCTTTCTGACCCGTACCAATTCCAGGCTCGATACGGTGCATCTTCCTCAATAAGATGCGGCGCATCGACTGACCTGATGATTTACAATTTTTATTTTTATTTTTATTTTCTAATCACCAATGAATTTCGAACAAGTTTCGACCTTCTTAAACTCAGGTGCATAATTGGTGGTATTTATAGTTATTGCTCGCAAATGCATAATGGAGGATCAAATCGAGCAAATCTCAGGGGAGTTTTTCGTTTTAATTCTTTTTAATTTCCTTTGTTTTTAACTTTAATAAATGACGAGGACGTTGTTTAACTTAAGTGGGGGGATAGAGAATTAGAACTTTTACTTAAGTCTTACTTGTCCTTATTTTTCAAGAATATGCTTTAATTTGCGCTTAATTTATCAAAATTTAAAATTTTTTAGCATGTTTTTGTTTAATCTAAGTTGCATAGCTGCACACAAGACTTTATTTTTAAAATTGTGATTTCAAAATTCTCAAATCTATGAGTGTGTCGGTGACTTGTAAACTTTAGAACTTGACTTGTATACTATTCGAGACCACCATAATAAGTATTATTTTTATAATTGGAGTGACTTGTCTAAATTGGTAAAATTTTGGATTACACCAAAAAGCCTTTATATGTTTTATGATATTAACTAACTATACTAGTTAGTTAACCCCCGTATAAACCCTTGTTTACTCTCACTTTTTGAGTAAGATACCTCTAGAAAAACATGTAGAGCCATTCCTTTTGGATTTTTACACATTGTTATTATGTTTCGTTACACCTTACACCTTAGCCTACCCTGTAGATTTAAGTCCGTGGTTAGTTGCTTTGGCAAAGTGTGTTTCCTTGCGTTACCTGTGTTCGTGTTCGTAAATTCATTATCTTTGGTTAGGTCGGGAAATTGCACAATGCAATGGAGTAAAAATACATATTGTATATTTTTAGTCATTTTTTCGTGTTTTTGCTACTTTCACTATTACATTATGTCTGAAAAGTAATGAAAAATTATCCAGATTTATTGTGATGGTATTGTGGTGAAGTTTTACACCTTTAGTTAAAAAAAATCAAAAAAATGAGAAAAGAAAAAGAAATAAGAAGTTGGTAGTTTATTTAAACCAACAATGTAAAGTGTTGTACTATATTTATTGATTGAAAGGGAGTTGGACGTTATGAGAACGCCAACTAAGGATTGTTTATTCTTTGTCTAAGATCTTATTGAGTATAATTCGTGTCTACCTAAAGCGTGAGTTACAAAAGAGTCAAAGCGTGATTTATTCAATGATATGAGTCTTATTCATGGGATGGTAGGGAAGTATTCTAACCACACTTAGGACTTTAATCTATTTGTTTCTTGTTTTGTATTTTTATTTTATACCAATTTATATCCTAAATGTTATCCATACCCAACCGTATTATTATATTCGTTGTTAGCTTTCGAGCATCCGGATATGATGATGGCTAAGTAAGAATATTAAATGTATGAAAAAGGTAGTGACCATCCGATTATTAGATTAATTAGCTAACGCGCCAGCGATCAGCTGTGTGAATTGGTGACCAACCGAGTTTAAGGTTGATTAAATGATGTGCCAGCGATCTGGTGTGCAACTTGGTGACCATCTGTTATGAAAATAACACGCCAGCGATCCAAGGAACACATTAGTGACCATCCATCATTTAAAAGATCATGGAATCGCGCCAGCGATCCATGAAGCATACTAGTGACCATCCGTTAGTTGAAGAGTCGAGGACTCACGCCAGCGATCTACAAAGTTTATGCAGGAAATGTTCAAGCAAAGCTAGGTTTAACCCATGAACCAAAAACCCTTTATACCGCTTTAGACTTTTTACTCCTTAGCTTTAGTGGGGGAGATGTGTATCCTTGTCAAGCATACGATAGAATATTCGTCACGTCCAGACGGTTAAACGATTAGATTTGCTTTTATTAATATATTTATTATTTATTTTATTTCTTATTGATTAAGTGTTTGGCCGTGCAATTATGACAAAACGAATAAGTGGTCAAATGTAACAATATCCTATCAAGGGTACATTTTCATTATGTTTATTCTAAAGGTTTACTTGAGGACAAGTAAAGTTCAAGTGGGGGGATATTTGATGATATCAAATAAGTACATTTTATTAGCATCATTTATCCTATTTAATTGACTTGTTTTATATTATTTTGTATGAGAATTGGTGCCTTTATGTTTACTTTAGTGATTCTCAGGTAAAAACAAGCAATAGGTGAAAGTTAATGATATTGAACGAATTATGGAGCTAAATGATCAAGATTTGTAAAGTCTACTGAAATTCAAGAGATGCGTCGTATCTATCTCAACAGATACGTCACAACGTCATACTTAGATGAATTCGAAGACCAATTCCTGACTTTGAAGAATGCGCCGCATCTAATTACAACATGCGCCGCATATGAAACTTTGGTCAACAAAGAATAATCAACTTGATCTACTCCAAAATACGCCGCATCTCATTTACAACATGCGGCGTATCAGCTAAAGACTTCACCAGATACTATCCAAGATGTTAAAGAACATGTGCCGCATAGAGAAACAAGTTACGCCGCATCTTAAGGCGGTGTACGAATATTCCAAAATTTAATAAACTTGGACCCCATGCAAAGTTAAGTAGATGCGCCGCATCTGTCATCAACATGCGCCGTATCGACCCCTCAGACAGAACCTATAAATACCCCAAGACATATACGAGTTTTGTGTACAGAAAACCCTAAGGAGACGAATTCAGTCGAAAAAGCATCACAAGACACGCCCCAAATAAAGATCTTAGAGCCGTAAGAAGGTCCTGCATGTATTTAATTCATTGAGTAGTTTTATTTATTGTCTTAGTAAGCTTTAATCCATCATGATTGTGGCCTCCATACTGCTCCCCTTAAAATTGCTTTCTCGTCGGTTAAAGTTTATATGATTGATGTTTTTGGTGATTATATTTGTGCTTTGATAACCTCTATGTTTAGTTGAGTCTTCTTGGCTACCATACCTGTTCCTCGCCTGCTTATCTAGTGTCTAGAAGGTAGGATAAATATAAGTAATCATTAAAGGTTTACTCGCCGATATAGGATCCAACGAGATAGATTAGATTACGATACTCATCATATAAAATTAGTTATATAACAAGTGACAAGCTACTTAATTATAAGGACAGGTCTTCTTACCCGTTTCTATTATCTATCTGTGTACGTGATTTCTATTCGCTGATTCGTTCTCATTACTTTTACTTTTTATTATTTACTAAATTCGTGCCAGCCTCTCAGGATGAAACCCCTTTTTATTAGATTAGGATTGTAAAACTAACTTAGATATTAAAATACTGATTAAATCAACTAGATATTACGTTCCATTCTTAGTGTTCGACACTCTACTTACCACTATATGCATATTGATCGGGTACACTGCTCGTTAAATGTGTGTGTTAGTAATAAGTCGGCTAAATATAAATGTGAAACTTGAAAAGGCTTAAACACCCTATGCTACACTGACATATCACACGCATCATTTGTCATCTCGCATTGTTTTTGTTTGAAATTGGCTTCAAAATCTGCTATACGAGCTTCTTGAGATGCCATAAAATTGGACATTAATCCTTCAAAATTATTGGTGTTCCATAATTTCTGGAAGGATTTTTGTTGAAAGTATGGCTCGAGGATGAACCGTTTAGTTGGAAACGATTAGGTGGATTGGAAGAATTGTTTTGAGACGTGTTTTGGTTTTGTTTCCACCTAAAGTTAGGGTGATTTTTCCAAGAGGGGTTGTATGAATCACAATAAGTGTTTGACTTTGGTTTGAAAGTGTACCACTTTTCTCCCGCTCGATCGGTACGCGAGGATGCGTAGTCCGCAAAAGCTTGTT
The DNA here is from genome assembly GCA_030686995.1 of Artemisia argyi. NCBI lineage: Eukaryota > Viridiplantae > Streptophyta > Magnoliopsida > Asterales > Asteraceae > Artemisia > Artemisia argyi. The sequence goes on from CM060709.1 coordinate 290,725,986, forward strand.
CGGGGAGTTTCATGCAATCACGAGTGTCGTGGGGACCACTAAAATACTCACATGAAGAAGTGATTTTATTCACTTGGCTTGAAGGTTTAGGAGCCTCGTAGGATTTCATGAGAAACTTGACTTGGTCCTCAAGTTCCATGATCCTCAGTCGGGAATGCTTGGATTGTTCGAAGGCAATGATATTGCCTTGACAGTTTTGTTTAAATCATGGGGGTCATTCCAACATTCGTTGTCAAAGAGAAAAAGATCTTCTATAATTACCCATGATTCCTCCGCATTCTTATCACATAGCTTACCACCGGTCGCTTGGTCAATGGTTTGCCTTGTTGAGAGATTGACATGATCATAAAAAATTTGGACTTAGAGCCAAAGATCGATGCCATGATGAGGGACTTTCTTTAGTAAGTACTTGAAATGAGTCCATGCTTCGTAAAGAGTTTCACCTTGATGTTGTTGGAACATCAAAATGTCATTCCTTAACTTGGTAGTTCTTCCCGATGGGAAAATTTGAGCAAGGAAACGAGAGGTGATGGATCCCGTGGGTAAACGCTCAACCATTGACTAGCTTGGTCACGTAGAGAGAATTGGAAGAGACGTAATCGTGTCGTCTCTCTAATGGTAACATCAAGGTCTATGGAATCAACAATTTTAAGGAAATCCTTGAGATGTTGGTTTGGATCTTTCGAACGAAGTCCATGGAATGCACATCCGCTTTGCACCAACCGGATGGTGTCGGATTGCAAGGGAGACACATTAGCTCCTTAGTTGAGCTTAATGGTTTTTCGGTAGCCTTGATGGCTAGGTCGGGAGTAGTCTCCTAAGGTACGGGCTCTAGGTGGTTCGGGTGGGTTTTGGTGGTTTGGTTGAATGATGGGGTCGAGGATATTATCACCTTCCATGATGGCGGATGATATGGATTACAAACAAACACACGAAGAAAAAGATAGACTAAAGAAATCCTATGAAAAAGAAAATAAAAATCTCACTCGATATGAATCTAGTGAGTAGACCTAATCGAAATAAAATTCAACCTAAGCAATAACTATTCCCCGGCAGCGGCGCCAAAACTTGATGCGTAATTTTGCAACCTCACAAAAGGTTTTACTTAAGGGATCTTGAGAAGTTTGCAATCCTCCAAGCAGTGTACCTGACCGTTGTAGTGTAGTAAATGGTAGGTCCGGGGGATTGATCGTTCTCTAGGGGAATAGTGTCGTTAGGATTGAAGTTTAGGTCAACTAGGTCTAAAGGTGAGGGATGATTCTTTTTGGTCTTTTATATTTTATGAAAGCAATTAAAATATCGAGTATTGGAAGAGTGGGCGGAATTAGTTGCTAATCAACTAACCTAAAACTACGAATTAAACTAAATAAACAGAAAATAAAATAACAAGAAAATAAATATGGTGGACTACTTATGTGAGACAAATGTGTTTACTTAGATTTCCTTACTCCATAGTTATCTCTTGTTGGTTAGTTGAGTGTCACAGTGCAATTGTTTAGTTGAAGGGTTGTATTCCTTAATACCAGTCGTGGGGGTTTGCACAGCCTTCCCCAACTCTATGTATATCTATTTCTTCTTATGACGACATGTTTAGTACCCTATCATAGAATCATTAACATCTACTCATGCACTAAAAACAACCAATAAAACCGTAGTTGTTAGCATTAAAAGTGACGATCATTATTGAGTCGACAAGTATTGTAATAGTTAACTATATTGGGCTATGGACTTGGTACTTATTAAGTATATCATGTAAGCCTTATTAGAACATGTAAACCAAGTCCAAGCCCAAGCCCATAGAAAGCCTATGTATGGAACTATAAAAGGCACCTTACCTCTTATTTGTAAGGTGTGCTTGTGTGTGTATTGTGTATGTTTCTCTAATAATATTCTCTCTTCTTTCTTTCTCTGCTCTCTCTACTTTCTCTCTCTAACATACATATATATACATATCAAGTCACCATCTTTCATTCTCTACTTCATCTTTGCTTCTATATTGGTGTGATAAAGTTGTGATATTTAAGGTCCTACAAGTGGTATCAGAGCCTAACAATGATTTAGGAGTGATTTGAGTTTGTGTGTTTCGTTGTTTTAGCTTTATACACGTTTTTTTTTAAAAAAAAGTTCATCACTTTTCTTGTTTTTCTTGGCTTGTAACACTTTTTTTATTACAAACTAGTGTTATAAATCTTTTCCAACAAGAAAGTTTCAATCTTTTTGAAGTTTCAAAGCTTAAAAATTTGATTTTGGTCATTGTACTTGTTTTCTAGAACACAAAAAATTTTCATAAAAATCATCAAGTTTGCAACTTTCTTCAAGTTTTGGTGTTTTTATAACTAGAAGTACAAGAATCTTGAAAAACAAACTTCATTTGGATGAGCTTTTAGCAAAATCAAAATTCTAGCAAACTTTGTAGAACACAAAAAAATTTCATAAAAATCATCAAGTTTGCAACTTTCTTTAAGTTTTGGTGTTTTTATAACTAGAAGTACAAGAATCTTGAAATACAAACTTCATTTGGGTGAGTTTTTTGCAAAATCAAAATTCTAGCAATCTTTCTAAATCACAAAGTTTCTAAATCACAAAAGTTTCGAGAACACACTTGGTCCCGTTGCTTACTCGGTGTTTCCCTTGCTTGTATAAGTGAGAAAACACTTAGACTCGTGGTATACTCTCTAAATTGTATAATTTAGAAAGTTTTGGTGCAAAGTTTCTAGAACACTGAAAAGTTTCTAAAACACTGAAAAGTTTCTAGAACACTGAAAAGTTTCTAAAACACTGAAAATTTTCGAGAACACTGATAGTTTCTAAATCACTGAAAAGTTTCTAAAACACTGAAAAGTTTCTAGAACACTGAAAAGTTTCTAAAACAATGAAAATTTTCGAGAACACTGAAAAGTTTCGAGAACACTGAAAAGTTTCTAAAACACTGAAAAGTTTCTAGAACACTGAAAAGTTTCTAAAACACTGAAAATTTTCGAGAACACTGAAAATTTTCTAAATCACTGAAAAGTTTCTAAAACACTGAAAAGTTTCTAAAACACTGAAAAATTTCTAGAACACTGAAAAGTTTCTAAATCACTGAAATTTTTTCTAGAACACCTTTTAGAAATTTTTTTTTCTAGAACACTTTTAGAATTTTTTTTCTAGAACTCTTTTAGAAAATCTTTTGGTGGTCAATGTTTCGAAAATTGTTGGTGGATTAAAAGTTCGTTGACCAAGGAAAGTAACCTTCACCAAACTCAACTCCTATTTCGTTGGAACGATCCAAGAATAAACTTTATCACATATCGTTAAACAATGGTAATGAAAGTGCAAATCCAAGAGAGAGATTCAAACAAAGTGTTTACTGTGTTCAAGTCATATGTAGAGAAGTTCATCAATACTTATGGTTATGACTCAAGGTTCGATCAGGCATTTGAATACTTCATCCGAGTCCGATATCACAATTTCAAAGACAAACTCAAACAAAGCCTGAATCAACTTCAACAGCTACTTAATGAAGAAGAACTTGATATGAGTAACTGCAAGGACGCTCTTAAAGTGATACAGACTCAATTTCAGAGTATCTTTAACCCTTGGATAATGGGACAGTCAGAGTTTATCGATGCATTTTACCAAAAATTTTGGGTAAGCTATACGACCTTCAGAACTAAATGCATAAATCAAATGGATGAACTCGAAAAGATACTTGAAACTGAGGAAGCTAATTTAAATGAGATTGAGAAGCTGAAACGGGAAAAAGAGCATAATGAAAGAGAGATGCAGTTAAAGGAAACTGAGGTGATTGAAAAAGAGACAGAGAAAGATGTTCAAAAAGAAGAGGAAACAGTCAATGAGGGTGATGCATCAGATGTCAGTTTGGTTTTTACGGGAAGTGATTCATCATCAGAACAGCAGGTTGAAAGCAGCAGTCCTAGCTATGATTCAAAGGCTGATGGTACACAAAGGAATGAAGCTGTTTGGGATACCGAGGATGATCACATCAGACCTTCATCAAACACAAAGAAATTGGCTATGGTACAAAATTCACATGCTCATGATAATGGTAATATCTTTGATAATGTGTTTGCTCATGATCAGACACATCCTGCGCATCCTGAGTCTATTAGTGACACTTATGTGGTGGAACAAAATGATAGTAATATCACTTTTGCTACTCCAGATATGGATCCTAATAGAGGTGAGCCTGCCCAGGATGGATCTACTTATGAACAAGATCGTGCCTTATTTGCTTCATTAATCAATAATTTCAAACATGAACTTGAAAAATGCAAAAACGACAATCGTGAAGCTAAGCAAACGAATGTCTTATTGACAAAAGAGCTTGAGAGATTTAAAGAAATGGAAAAAGGTTTTCAAAATGTAACAAAAAGAAAAGCTGAACTTGAATTTTAAAACTCAAACCTTAAATCTCAAGCTCGGAAGTTTGAAATGAATGAAGAGTCTGTCAAACCAATTTTAAAAAGAAATGAAGAACTTGAAGTTGGTTATAGTGAAGCTGTTCTTCGTGAAAAACGTTCCATTCAAAATCTGGATGCTCAAATGGTTCTTAACAACAGAAAGGTTCAAGCACTTGTAAAAGAGAACAGTGATTTAAAAAGTGAAAATTCCAGGCTTAAGACAACCACTTCAAATTTCGAGATTGTTAATACAAAACTTGAGAATGAAAATCAAGAATTTTTTAAACGAACAAACGATCTTGAAAACAAACTTCGAAAATTGGGACAAACTTCTCAGACAATCACCATGCTGCCTACTAAAGATGAGGAAGTTTCTAAACAAACATCTGGAATTGGTTTTGAAAATAGTGCTTAGTTGGGAAATGGAAAACCGTGTTTTTTAAACAAAGTGAAAAAGTTGACACCTATTTTGTATAACGCTGAAGATATGGGAAAAGAATTGTCAGATGATCTTTTGTTTGAATCTCAAGATATTTTAAAATCTGAAGAGGAGAAACGTTTGAAAGTTAATCAAAGAAAAACCCCATTCTCGTACCACGGCTTTGTGTATGGTTGTACACAATTGACAGATATTCCAAAAGCACCTTTCAAAAGAAAAGACACAAATGTGAAAAGATTTTTCAAAGAAGCTCAACTTGCTACTTATGATGCTACGTTATGGCAAAATAGAGCAAGGAAACAATTTTGTAGTCTTAAACATCACATTGAGCATACGTTAAAGGCCATTTGGTTTAAGCAAGTAGACATCGATACCAGCGTTTTCTCCAATCCTCTTTCATCAGATGTACGCCTTAAGATTGAAGTCCAAAAGATTTTGAAAGATGAGATTGAACCTCATGTGAAAAATCTCAACTTAAGTTTTGAGTACTTTGAAAAACATCTTGTCACTTAAATGAGAGAAGATTTAAAGTATGTTCATTCTCTTGAAGACGAATTTGATGAAAAATGCTTAATACTTGACATTCAAAAGGAATTTTTCACAAATCAAATAGAGTCGTTCAAGTCAGCATCTGTCAACCATGAGTATGAGAATGTGAATTTCGAACAAACATCTTCTTTGAAATCTGAAAATCTTTGTCTCAAAAAGAAAATCACCGAGCTTTCAAAAGAAGCAGCTGATGTCAAATAAGAATTGTCAAAAAGAACAGCTCAGTTTGAGAAACATCTTGCAAAACTCGAAGCACAAAGTATCTCTTTCCAACTTAAACTGCAAGAGAAGAATGAGAAAATGTCTTCTGAAAACTCTTTGACATCAGTGCTTAAAGAAAAAGAAAAGATTTTTGTAGAAAATTGTGATGATACCAATATCAAGTTTGATTTCGATGAACTTGATACAAAAAATCTTGAACTGGAACATGCTGTGGCATCATTACAAAAAGAAAATGAGCATTTGAAACAGACTTACAAAAACTTGTTTGATTCAATCAAGCGGTCAAGAGTTCAAAATCAAACTTCAAACAAATCTGACTCTCTGATCACACCAAATCATCTTTTTGAAAAAGAAAAGTCTGTGCTTCAAAAGAAAATTGTTGAATTGGAAAAAACGATTGCACAACAAACCAAGGATTTTGGTGATGCCAAAAATGATTTTTCAATTGAAACAGACAAATATGAAAAATATTTTGCACATCTTGAAAATCAAAATGCTTCTTTGCAAGAAAAACTGGCATCATCAGATCATCTTTCTCTTCAAAAATAATATAATGATTTGAGAACTTCATACAATGCCTTAAAAGCAGAGTTTGACGTTCTTAACCGGTCAAAAGGAAAATCTCAAGTTTCAAACGAGTCTAAACCACAAGTAAGTGTTTCAGAAAAGGTTTACACGGGTGAATCTTCAAAACCATTTTCTAAAAGGGTTTCTCAATTTACCACCTATTCTTTGCAAAAAGGAAGGAAGTTTTCAAAGAGACATAATTTTTCTGAAACATTTACTCCTCAAAAGGTTTCAAATGCAAGTGCTCATAAAGAAAAGAATCAAGGTTTTCAAACTCCATACTCTCGTTTTACTCCGATAAAGCCAGTGTGGAAACCAAAACAAAGCCGTTCAAAACATTGGAATTATTCATACTCTGAAATGCTTCCGCTACAACAAAGGAATGGATATGTTTTGAAAAATTCTAATTCTGGAAGGTTTCCATTAATCTCAAAAACGAATTTTCGAAATGAAATGCCGAGTTTCAACAATGGATGGAAAACTTCTTCTTCAAGTATTATGGAATTATGTGATATGAGATAAGGTGCTTGTGTGTGTATTGTTGATTTGGTTATGTTTTGAAAAATTCTAATTTGAAGTGATATGGAATTATGTGGCTGCAAGTTATAGAGATAAGGTGCCATGAGATTTGGTTATTGTTGATTGAGAAGTGTTGTGTGAGCTGCTGCAATTTGATATGAGATGAGATTGGATCTGCGTTTTTGATAGGAGACAAAAGGGAGAGATGGGGGCGCATAAAATGAGATATGTGTTTAGGTCAAGTTTAGTTAACCGTATGTTTAGGGTTGGAGTATAAATGGTGTTATATCATCTTGTTACTGGATCATATATTCGGCTTGTGGTTATCTATCTTTGCTTGGGCTGTATTTTCATGCTAATATGGTTGAACGGGCTTTTGAAATCGGCTGATGAGACTTGAATTGGGTTGCGCTAAACTTGTATTACAACCAACATAAACATTGTCATCCGAATTTTGTTTACAAATTTTGGATACATTTTTTAATATTTGGTAACTGAGTGGTATTTTGGTATTAGAATTTCACGGGGATACATAATTCATGGCTAAATTTTAAACGTTATTGAAATGTGACTACGGAGATTATTTGTTTATTACTTATTTTAGCTTGAAGTGACGTTTCACGGGTGCGTGTACTTAGTATCTCAAAGTCTAGGGGTTGGTTGGATGTAAGACTTTTGAAGATCCTTGTTTGAGCAATTATAGAATAGTGATTAAGACTTGAACATCTAGCTATGTGTGAGATCTATAAACGCATAAGTTGGTTCTTAATGCTCACAATAGCTATCACTTTAAGGAGTTACGTTGTAGTGCTCAGTGTCACAAAAGGTTGTGGATTGTTCAAGAGGTGGATATACAATAAAGGATGGATGGTTGGGTATATGCCACTACCTATAATTTAAGGAGTGACATTGTTGTGCTCAATAGGTTCTTAATCACACAATAGTACAAACATAAGTCACAAGTCTAGGGAATTTTACTTCATTCTCAAGTTTGTCATATTAGGTTGTCTCCATACGTGGTCGTTTACCATTAGCCAATGGAAGTGAAAAGAGGTTTGATAAGAGGTTGATCTGAGGAGAATTGTAGAGAGAGTAGTTGTCGACAATAAATCATGGTTTATTGATTTGTATGTTGCTTCCAATTGATATGTCTATGTACATATATTTATGATGATTCCGAAAGATCGTCATCATCCTGGAGGGAGAAATGTGTACATCGGCGCTTTTATTGAAGATCTGGAAGCATTCTAAGTGAGTTGAAGATGTCGATATGATGCTCCCCAAACAAACCTGTGAAGAAGTTACAAATTATCAGTCTATAATCCATTTTCCGCTGTGCATGACAAGATAAGAGACTGAAGATTTTTTAGGCAGAATTCAGAGACACTTCTTCTACAAGCATAAAGGTTATATTAAACGGGTTGTCAATTTGGGAGGGAGCATGTAAAAGAAAAGGGCTTACTAATTGGGAGGGAGAAATAAATAACCCAATTAGATTAGTACGTGATTCGTCTACAAGTAAAGAAAGATTGTTGGGGATATTTATGAAGATAAAGAGCTATGAAGTCTTCCTCAGCATTGCTGCACTTACTTTGATTGTTTTATTTTACTTGTTAGGAATCATTGTATCCAATTCACGTATATCTCCAGCTGGAGGGAGATTGTTAGAAATGACGCTGAGCGATATTTACGTGAATTGGAGTAGACAACTAATATGCATATAATGCAAGGACTACTAATGTCATATTGTAATAGTTGTCTTATGTTTGCCCTATATATACCCCTCAAGTCTTCACTTGAGAGGTGTGAGTGTGTAACCATTTTCTCTTAATAATAATATCTTTGTTCACCTCTCCCTCTCTCTACTTTCTCTCTCTAAAACTAGTCATGGATATCATATACTTTGATCAACCTCGACCTCTGATGCGTGGGAATCGCAACAGGCTTTACCTCTCGAGGGATCTCTAGAAGCTTACAACCCCCACCAGGCAGTGTACCTGATCGTTGTAGTATAGTATAGTGACAAGTACCGGGGGATTGATCGTTCAGCTTAGGAATAGTGTCGCTAGGATTAGAAAGCCTAAATACTAGTTCTAAAGGTGAGGGATGATTATTTTTGTATTTTTATATTTTTATGAAAGCAAGTAAAATCTCGGGGTTTGAAGGATTTGGGCGGAATTAGTTGCTATTCAACTAACCCAGTACTAAGATGCAATCAAAATAAAATAATAAAAATGAAAATAAACTAATTAAACTAAAGTTGTGAGCAGTAATTGGAGAAAATGTGTTTACTTAGATTTCACTACTCCCTAGACATCTTTTACACGTTAATTACTTGTTATAATTGCATGGATGACGGATCGTATTCCTTAATACCATTCATGGGGTGGCACACATAACTCCCCAATTCTATGAGCTCTTATCTCCTCCTACACCATGCCCAGCACAACTATATGGATTGTAAACAGTGGCTCATGCATTAAATACAACCAATAAAGACCTAGTGCGCCTCGGTTCATGTTTCTTAAGACGTTCAAGCATGTTACCATTTGGAGATCTGCCAGTTTTCTTAAGCCTAACATATAAATCATTCATCCAAAACAAAGATAAACAAGTAATCAACACATAATCAATATCTAGGTTTCATTAGATCTAAGCAAACACAAAAGAGATCTAGCCTAGCATGATAGAATTAAGACAAGAACAAGATATAGACAACCAACACATAGATATATTGATTGAATTAGAAGAACACTTATCTTGATTAATCATGCAAGGTATCAAGGGGTTGGAACCCTTGAAAAACCTGTAAAGTTACACCAAAATCGTACTTAGGGTTTCTCCCAAAACTTCTCTCTTTAATGTGTGAAAAATAGAAAACTATATATAGAAAAATAGGTTTGACGGCGTCAAGACAAACAATGTGACGCCGTCACCTCGCCGCCAAAACTCTCCTCGGACTGCCTAGATCCACTTCTGACGCCATCAAGACATATATACTTCCAGGCCGTCACGACTCTTTTACTCTTGACGCCCTTCCTACGTGACGCCGTCAAATCCATTCTGGGTCGTCATGGAAATTCATGAGATTTGCTCTTGACGCCGTCAAGGTTTTGCTCTTGATGCCGTCACCTACTGTTCCCAGCATGGAAAATTAAGACTTTGGCGTTTTCTTCACTTTTATGCTCCAAAAACGTCCGAATTGCTTCCTTTTCCAGATTTCTCTCCCAAAGTACCTAAAATCACAAAAGGAACGATTTAGGGCAATATTTGATCAAATAAAGTCAATTCCGGGCTTAAAAGACCCCCTAAAAGTGGTTCATTTTTCGCCTCATTGATTGGCTCCAAACGGTCAACCTAAATTGACCAGGTGATGGTCAACAAAGTCAAACTGCCTAGAGTCAATGCTCCGCGGAAGTATAAGGTTTCCCCGGGTCGTATGTCCCGACGAGGTGTGAATTGTAAACAAACGGTTTCGTGATCGGGTGAATTTGGATGGAAAGGGGTTTTGAGTTATTTATAACTAAGGAATTTACAATGAAATAGCTTAAATGAGCTATGAGAATAAGACGGGAAAGTTTGAAAACCCAGAAACGTTTAAAACTTAAAACGTGTACGTTACGTTTAAATAAAACGTAGACGTACGAAATAAAACGTGAGTTTTAACAAAATAAAATACTTACAAAAGTGAAAATCACATTTTTACAATCCTAATAATAAAAGAAACTTTTTAGAAAATTAAAATTACTTTTTACACTACTTAATTAATTACTATTAATTAAAAACTGTTTAATACTTATTATTAATACTTAAATAACTAAAATACAATATAATATTATTTAAATACTAAAAAGGTGAAAATAAAATTCCTAAAATTATAAAATAACTTAAAAACTACTTTTAAACTTAAAAATAAGTATTTTTGTCTTTTTGTGAAATTTATATTAATTAATTACTTATTAATTACTAATTATCTAATTAACTATTTTAAATTAAGAAAAATACTAAATGAACAGTAAAAATTCTAATAAAATTTCTAAAATTATTTTATAACATATAAAAGCTATAAAAAATATAAAAACTAGGTTTTACCTTATAAAAACTAATTATGCTATTTTAAACTTAATATTAATTAATAATTAATAAAACTAAAAGTAATTCTAATAAATACTAAATGAAAAGATAAAAATCTGAAAAAATTATTATAACTACTTTAATATATGAGGAATTTAATAAAAATATAAAAAAGCTAAGTACTTAATAAAAATTTAAAAAGGAAAATTAAAATTAAATTACATTAAATAGAAACTATCACTTAATTTTAAATTTGTTTTTCTTGATTTTTCTTTTACAAACCTATTTTATACTTAAAAACAAACACTTTTTGTAAAAACAAACTTTCTGTAAACTTAAAATAAGCCAGAATAAGCAAATAAGGTGTGACAGTTGACTTTTGTTGACCCAAAGGGAAAATAAGCTAAAATGACCACAAGTGGGACCCACTCTGGGTGTTTCTGGTCTAAATAAGCTAATGGAACATGTTTAAGCCAGAAAATTCAAGTGGGGACCACAGATTAAGCAATAAGCTATAATTAAGCACTTGGAAACCTTGCTTTGGAACTGAAAATGGGACAAACTTATATGGTAATTCCAGATGGGGCCCAGTGGTTTCTAGGTCAAATCTTTGGTCAAACTATGGTGCCTACCAGGGGGGGGGGTTGAAATGTGCAAAGTTTGGAGTAGTGGGCCCACAGGGGTGATCAGAAACCACCACCAAAGTGGTGGTGGTGGTGATGAGCTGCTGATGCAGCAGGGGAGGTAGCCCTGCAACCCACTTTGGGTGGCTATAGGGACAAGGGAAAAAATTGCAAAAATAAAAAGGATATGGAAACTTAAACTTGAGATGGTAGAGAATGATTAGAAACAAGTTTCACAATCAGAATTAACACACAAAAATCAAAACAATTCTTTGAATTATGGGTAAAACCTGAAAATGCACATTTGACTTTTTTCTAAAACTTAATACTTTGACTTTCTTGGATTTTGGATGGATCATAAACATTAAAACTGATGCAAGAAACTATATTATGATTGAATTAAGATAGAAAAACAACTTTTGAACAAATTGGTGAGTTTTGAAATCCAAAAACCACAACAGTCAACTGTTGTGGTGGATTGGGTGTTGATTTGACTTTTGGAGCTCAGGGGTGTGTTCTAAAGCCTTGAATGTGTTACTAATATCAAAAGAAAGTTACCTAAACTAACAATGCAACAAATGAACCACCACACAGTGGTCAAAACCACTGTGCCAAACACCCCTTATAAAATCAGTTTTGGTAATTAAAGGTGCAATCCTACAAACTAAGACTTGAAATTGAATTCTAAGGTTACACTAAGCTATTTTAACACAAACAAATAAACATTAACACTGATTAACCACTACAACTTGAAATCACACTATATTGCAAAATTTGATATTTGACTGAGAAGCAAACTTACAAAGGGCAGTGTGATCAAAGGAGAGCAAGAACCAGGTCTCAACCATTTCCTAACACTTCCCAAGAAGTACTAAACCCATGAGAATCCAAGAACAACCAGTTTCCTTGCATCAGGCTTCTTTACACCTGATTTTCAATTTAATAGCTGTTTTTGCTATTTTTGAGTATTTTTCATTACTGATTCAAACTACTTTAATTACTTTGAAAGCTTTAGGGAACTTATCATTGAGCTTATATGAACAACAAAAAGCATATGAACAACAACCTTTAACACTTAACAATAATTTGAGTTTTTAAATAAAAATGGTGAAAACTGATTGTGCTAAATCAAACTGAAATTAATATTACATTAAGTTAGAATTACATAAAATGAGACTGAGTACACACCTTTTAACTAATTTTAACAACTAAAAAGTTACATTACATCAAGTCGACCTAAAAATTACACTAAGAGAAAATAAAACCTAACTACTGCCTTCCACTCTTCTTTTTCTTTTCTTTTATAGTCCCTGAGACATCCTTGGACTTTTCCACATTGCTTTATGGCCATTGGATTAGCTTCTTTGATCCCAACCGTTCAAATTGTTTTTGGCGGCAAAATGGGTTTGGCAGGTTATGGGGTTTGGTTTGGTGCAATTAATGAGGAGGGGGGTTTGGAGTGGGAGGTTGAGTGTTTGGTGAGGAAAATGGGGAAGAGGGGGGAGCATAAGCCTGGTAATTAGGGGGTATTAGGTGAGACGATGAACAGTAATAAGTGTGGGGGTTTGACTTTGGTCAATGACCAGGGAGTTATCAAAAGGTGGGATGGGCTGAATTTTTGGTGGGCTTGGTGGGCTGAATTAGTTTATGGATCAGATAAAAAGGTGGTTTGGTTTGTTTGTTTAATAAATATAACCATAAGGACCAATCATGTAATTTTAGCAAACCATAGGGACTGATTTTGTAATTTTCCAAGAGTTATCATAAGGACCAAAATTGACAACTTTAATGACCTAGGGATCCAAAATGTATTTTTCCAATATTAAATTCCCCGGGGACTACTTTTGCAAATTTTTCAAACTCCGGGGACCAAAAATGAAAAATTCTCAAAACTTTTACCCAAGTGTTATTTTTGATAACTTTTTATTTTGAAAGGACTTGGGTTGACTTTTCTTGCAAAATAATTGCACAGGGACTAGATTTGTAATTTTATGAAAGTTGGGGGACTGAAACTGCCAATTTTGCAAACTTTGTGCGTTTTTCATTTGTTTTTGCTCATTTTGCATCTAAAACATATAAAACACAATTTTGGAATATTTTCAGTATTTTGATGCATTACTGAGTGTTTTTGTATGTTTTGCAGTTCAGATTAGACCAAAAATGATGAGTGTTTGAGCACTCATCACTCATCATATACCCTTACACTTGAGATTTGCTTGTCCTCAAGCAAATGCGCTTTTATTCTACTCAAAATACAAGTTAGGGGTCATTTAACACTAATATAAAAGTAATTACAACAAATAATCGTTCCACTAAAGACCAAAGACAAGCACGGAGGTCATACACAAGCACCTCACAAATAGTGTTTAGATACTCACATCTCTCGGGTGTAATAAAGTATAAATTACAATATGGAAATGGAAAACATCTCTCACTACCTGTCACAGCAAAATAGATTACCATAGGCTTGGGAAAGGATCAAACCTCCACCACATGGCGTAAGCACCTAGGATAAACTATCAAAGAGGTCTTTTAAAGGGTTGTAACGTTAGGTATAGGGATATGAAATACACGGTTTTGTTGGATAAAGGAAGTTTTACTGGTGGCGAGTTAACAATCTTGGTCAATTACATGTACAATATGGCGTTGCTAAGCCAAGACTAGACTCGACTTAAGCTAATAAATGAAAAAGAACAAAAACATAAAATAAACATAGAATGAAACGGGATGGTAGTCCGTATGTTTTTACTCTTTTTCCTTTTTCTATTTTTTTTTTTCTTTTTCTTGATTTTTTCGATTTTTTTTTTTTTTTTTTTTTGCATGCACTCTTGCCCTACCATCCAAAATAATACATCATAGGGGATGAGAATTCCCCTTACACTTGAATCTTTACATACTTTACATTTAAACTAATCTAATGACTCGAATTAAGAAAATCAAAACACTTGGAGCACTTTTAAGATTAACGTACATATGAGGGTAATAAATGATGTTCTTCCCCATTACTCCATAAAATAAGTACTTACCCATGAGTCCCAATCGTCCCAAAACAATATGTACATGGATATGACTCGACTTAGCAACCATGTAATCAATTAGAAAGTTAACTTAGGGTTTAACAAATAACAATAATGCACTAAAAATGAGCGCATACACGGAAGGCTAAGGCGATTTGGGTGTATATTTAAGTGGGGTGTAACAAATTCTTCCTTTAAGTAAGATGCTTAAAGTTAGAAATGAAAAGATAGGCTCGGAGGGGTGTACTAGGGGTTTCGTGTACTAAAAATGAGTACAACGCTAAGGGTGTGGGAAAAATTAGTTGACTTAACTAGCCAAGTAATATGACTTAAATGGTCAAGTAATTATGATACGGGTTTAACACAAGGGTAATCCTAATGCCTCTTATCATGTAGTAAATCCTACCACACGAATGTAGTCTCACTAGCGGTCTCGGGATGCATCACTAACGCAAGTTCTAGAATCTAAATGCTACCGGTACACTCATAAGCACCAAAAATGAATGTTTTTCCTATCAAATCTAAAGGCGAACCTCACATATTTGGGTGGAAAATTTTTCTGAATATACGGTTATGTGCTAGTCATACAATCTCCTATCCATGAGACGCTTGCTATGGCTAAAGTTTCACTCCTAAATGTTGTAAAAAAATTTAAATTTGGCGCTAAAATTGCACTAACAAGTATTTCTCATAGTTTTATTACACATCTACCATCAAACAAAGCAAACTCAAGCGAAAGTGCATATGTAAGGTATCATCCTTTTACCCTCCCCTTACACTTAAGATGAACATTGTCCCCAATGTTCAAGTAAAGAATGTAAAAGTGAAAAAGTAAAGAGAATGAAATCAAATACTCCCCTGATTCGCTCGGTATGGATAATAGGATGGCTAGGTTAAATCTTCCTCCAAGAAAATGAACAATCAAAGCTTCCCTTCCAGAATGTAAATCATCTTCTTGTCATACATAACCTGTAAAACTTGACAGAATAGACAAGACAACCTCGCGTAAAATCGGCGGCATTCTATATAAGTTTCTAAATCCTAGAAAACAAGATAAGATATAATGCTTGTGGAATGAAGTTTGCAGATTCCCTGGAGATTTTAAAACTTAATAATTCACTAAAACCATAAGACTCCGTTAGAAAAACAAAACCGGTAAAATTTCCAGATTTTTAACTCCTGACGCCGTCAAGAGTAAACCCCTGACGCCGTCAGAATTGACCTACAGAAATCCTTATGTTAAGTTTTCGGAAAATTTCTGGAAAAACTTGGTCCTACTTCCTGGAAAATCCTGCAAAACTTCATTATGACTTAATACAAGCATTTGACTCTAACAAATACGAATACACATGTTCATTTAATATTGTGAAGAATCATGATCGGTTTGTTTCTTAAAAACATATTTGGGGTTTCCCCTTACACTTATCTTTTGCAAAAATACTTTTAGGTGGAGTTAAGACTAGGCCAAACAACAAAGTAAAGTATTTCTACTATTTAGTTTAGAAACATGATCAACCAACAATAAAAATTAAGCATGCATACGGAAGCAAATAACAATCAAACAAATAAAATCACACAAAACATGGGTTACCTCCCAAGAAGCGCTTTTCTTTATTTACGAGTCTTGTAGCTAGACTCAAGGTCATAGGTTATCGTGTATCGCTTATGCTCACATAACCTAGTGTGAGCCATCTAATAGTCGCCTCATCTTTCTTATAATCATCTCCTAATTCTAAGCATCCGCGATAGTATCTTTTATTCTTTTCATGACTATACTTAAGTCCTTTTCTCTTATCATTCTCACTTAGCATCTCTATGGGCGGATACCTACTACACTTTTCCATGGAAAAATCCTTGAACCTAGGGTGTGTGCGGGGCATTTGATAGACAAAATTTTCTTCCCTATCCGAGAATGTAATTAACCCTTCTATGAGTTTTTCATCAAGGTTGGTCAATTGTTTGAAAGGTTTTCCAAACACAACTTGGGTCAACTTATTATCAATAAACTCTCCTAGATTCTCTATAACCATGAACTCAACAAGATAAACCAAGCTTCCTACAAACACATGCAATGGTATTGCCTTAGCAATAATGTTTTCTCCTTTGTACTCTAACTCATCTACCATGATTTGATTGTATTCATTACGTGAGATTATGCTCACTGGAAGAGATGAGTTGAGATAGGCATTAAAGCTCTTAAACCCGAACTTACAAGGGAATTGCATGTTAAATGAACTATCACACTCAATCCTAGTTCTAGGGTCAACATACCTAAGAGGGTTTATTTCTTCTTCCATCCTATTCTCATTGATCACATCACCATCATCAAGATCCTCATCGGAGTCTGAATAGTAGAAAGGACTAGCCCTACGGTCATCATCATGATCAGACTCTTCTAACTCAGAATTATTGTCAAAGTGGTGATTGGGTGAAAAGTTAGGAGGGTTCTCATTTTCTGCTAAAGGAAGTGGGGCGGGCATTTGGAAAATCCTACGACGAAAAACAAGAATAACAGGAATCAAACGATCAATTTTATTGTTATCCATCGAAACAGTTTACGAACAAAGACACAAAGAAATAGATAGACTAAAGAAGACCTAAAAATAAAATCTTACTAGAAAGGAATCTAGCAAGTAGACCTAATAGAAAGAAATCCTAACCTCGACAATAACTATTACCCCGGCTGCCGCGCCAAAAACTTGATGTGTGGGAATCGCAACAGGCTTTACCTCTCGAGGGATCTCGAGAAGCTTACAACCCCCACCAGGCAGTGTACCTGATCGTTGTAGTATAGTATAGTGACAAGTACCGGGGGATTGATCATTAAACTTAAGAATAGTGTCGCTAGGATTAGAAAGCCTAAATACTAGTTCTAAAGGTGAGGGATGATTATTTTTGTATTTTTATATTTTTATGAAAGCAAGTAAAATCTCGGGGTTTGAAGGATTTGGGCGGAATTAGTTGCTATTCAAGTAACCCAATACTAAGATGCAATCAAAATAAAATAATAAAAATGAAAATAAACTAATTAAACTAAAGTTGTGAGTAGTAATTGGAGAAAATGTGTTTACTTAGATTTCACTACTCCCTAGACATCTTTTACACGTTAATTACTTGTTATAATTGCATGGATGACGGATCGTATTCCTTAATACCATTCATGGGGTGGCACACATAACTCCCCAATTCTATGAGCTCTTATCTCCTCCTACACCATGCCCAGCACAACTATATGGATTGTAAACAGTGGCTCATGCATTAAATACAACCAATAAAGACCTAGTGCGCCTCGGTTCATGTTTCTTAAGACGTTCAAGCATGTTACCATTTGGAGATCTGCCAGTTTTCTTAAGCCTAACATATAAATCATTCATCCAAACAAAGATAAACAAGTAATCAACACATAATCAATATCTAGGTTTCATTAGATCTAAGCAAACACAAAAGAGATCTAGCCTAGCATGATAGAATTAAGACAAGAACAAGATATAGACAACCAACACATAGACATATTGATTGAATTAGAAGAACACTTATCTTGATTAATCATGCAAGGTATCAAGGGGTTGGAACCCTTGAAAAACCTGTAAAGTTACACCAAAATCGTACTTAGGGTTTCTCCCAAAACTTCTCTCTTTAATGTGTGAAAAATGGAAAACTATATATTGAAAAATAGGTCTGACGGCGTCAAGACAAACAATGTGACGCCGTCACCTCGCCGCCAAAACTCTCCTCGGACTGCCTAGATCCACTTCTGACGCCGTCAAGACATATATACTTCCAGGCCGTCACGACTCTTTTACTCTTGACGCCCTTCCAACGTGACGCCGTCAAATCCGTTCTGGGTCGTCATGGAAATTCATGAGATTTGCTCTTGACGCCGTCAAGGTTTTTCTCTTGACGCCGTCACCTACTGTTCCCAGCATGGAAAATTAAGACTTTGGCGTTTTCTTCACTTTTATGCTCCAAAAACGTCCGAATTGCTTCCTTTTCCAGATTTCTCTCCCAAAGTACCTAAAATCACAAAAGGAACGATTTAGGGCAATATTTGATCAAATAAAGTCAATTCCGGGCTTAAATGACCCCCTAAAAGTGGTTCACTTTTCGCCTCATCAACCTCCCGAACCACATCATCTTGTATATTTTCGGTCCTACAGTAGTGCACATCCGATTACGTTTCTTAAGACCTTCAATCATGTTACTGTATAGGAGATTAGCCAGTTTTCTTAAGCCTAATGCGAATCAATCAACCAAACAATAAACAACTCACCAACAATTAATAACTATGTTTCATTAGATATAAGCAAACACAAATAAACCTAAGTTAACATGTTAAAAAGAAGAAAAGATAAACAAGAAGTCAAACAACACATAGACATGATGAATGATTAAAAGATTACTTATCTTCAATGAAACATGAGAGAAAAGAGGGTTTTGAAACCCTTGAAATCTCTGGAAATTCGTCTCTAGGGTTTTGCACAAAATTACACCACACTCATGAATGAAAATTCCAAAACTATATATAGAATTTACAAGCTGACGGCGTCAGGTTATAGGTCCTGACGCCGACAGAATGCCGCTCTTTAGGGTTTCGTATCGCCCAAGAAATCTTCTGACATCGTCACTTGTTAAGGGTATTGGGCCATCTCGTGTAGTTGCAAAGCCAGACGACCTCACCAAAAATGCACCTGACACCTTCAGGTGCAAACTTCCAATTTCTTTCTAGGGCATCACGTGTAAAAGTTCACCAGTTCCATTCTTCAAGTGATGGCGTCAGAATCCAAGCCTGACGCCGTCAGGTGTAAATTCTTGACTTTTCCTGACTTTCTTGTTTTCTTTATTCTTGAGTATAAAAACGTCAAAATGCTCCATATTCCAGAAATCATGTCCCAAGTACCTAAAATGAGAAAAGAAACAATTTGAGACAATATTTGATCATAAAATCACGACTTAGGGCTTAAATAACCTTAACAAGTGACGACGTCTTGCAAATAAATTCTTATCAATTGTAAAACTTCTTTTTGAGGTCTTGCAAATCTCGCATCATGGTTTAATGACTATGATCATGACTTTATATATAACACTTAAGTCATTGTTATGAATTAGGAATAGGTAAAAATGGTTTTCGGTTATAAGTTGCGGAAAAGGTAAAATGTTCATAATTTCCGTCATTTGTGAAAACACTTTTCTAGTGGTTAAGTGTATGATTTTATTTTATGGAAATGTCGTTTATAAGATAGTAATGGAGTGTGGTAGGTTTGGTAGATTATCAAGTTTGGGAACTAGGTCGAATGAGAAAAGAATTTGAATAAAAATCAAGTTTCGGGTCAAACTGCCCATTGGTGCAACCCTCGTCTTGCGTTTTCAGGCTAAATCTCGCGTTTTTGATATAAAATAGCATTTTGGACAACTTTTGTGTTTTACACTTTTGATGATTCGGACTAGAAAGGGGTCAAAATCGTGTTTTAAAATCTGATCAGCAAGCTTTTTACCATTTCAAGTATTTCTTTTAGTAACCTT
The DNA here is from genome assembly GCA_030686995.1 of Artemisia argyi. Classification (NCBI taxonomy): domain Eukaryota; kingdom Viridiplantae; phylum Streptophyta; class Magnoliopsida; order Asterales; family Asteraceae; genus Artemisia; species Artemisia argyi. The sequence goes on from CM060709.1 coordinate 290,745,919, forward strand.
AACTAGGGGCAACTTTCAAACTAAAAGCCCATTTTAGTTGATTCGAATTGCAACGGTTTTGTTTTGATCTCCTATGTCAATATATGGATTCATTTAAGGTCTTAGGTTTATGGTTTTGTCGATTTTTCAATATAAGTCTACTTGTTTTACTAGTTTAATAACATAAAGTTACACATAACATCATAGGTAAGTTTTACTTGTGCTTTGAGGTTGTGTACAACATGCGATCAATATAAAAAGCAACTATAGCATATAACAAGTATGAAATCAAAGAATAATGATGTGCTTAAATCTCACAACTTTTGGCCTTTAGAAAAAGGCAAACTAGGACAAGAATGAAATCACTAACTTAAATCCTTCAACAACACCCTAGCTTTCACAACTCTTGAAAATCTTGAATTTCAACTTAGGATCACTTGAAAGAATACTTCTAATCTTCTTCTGATCACGAAGAAACTTATAACTAAGATCATGTAGAGCTTGACAAGAGCTTCAAGAATGATATGTAACTTGTAACATGGAAATAAAAGATGAGGAGTGTGTGATTTAAGGGTGTGTTCGTTTATGGTGATGGTGTAAGTGAGGAGACGAGTTTCCTTTTATACTAAAATGGGGAGGTTAAGTTTCTTTGCTAATGTGGTTAGTAATGGTACACATATGTGCATTTTGGTTCTATGGTTCATCATGATACACATCTTTGCATAAAGGTTTTATTGTTTATCATCAAGCATTCTCTATCATGTCAACCACATAAAATGACTAGGTTTAGTTTTGATAATATCTTAATTTATGGAGTGAGTTTTGGTCCTGGTAATTACTAACGTTAAGTCTTTAAATCGCGAAACTTAAAACCAGATATCTTAAAAATATAAAACTTCTAAGAAATGTTAAAACCTATCAATATACTCTATAAAAGTGTATTAAATGAGTGATAATTTTAACGGAGCATGTAATGCTGTTAAAACCTGAAAACGTAGGTTTAAAACGCGTAAAACGTAAAACATACAAAGTTTATGTAAAAATGGAAAAAGTGAAATGTGATATATTAAATATAATCATAATCATCCTAAAGGCTTACAATATGTAAACTGGGTCTAGTCTAGTGTCGGTTGGTGTTAAATGTACGTTAAGTCTAAAACCGGAAGTGTTAAATAATCAAGGGATGATTTTATAGTCAAATGGGGAGGGAAATAAGTTGACTTTTCTAAAATATAAAGTGCTTAAACGTCTTAGAAAATGTGGTGCAGGTATATGTCAAGTCTGTGTATAAGTAAAAATGCTTAAAACGTGAGTTTAGGCTCGTAAAACACATGGTCTATTTGGTAACATTTCAAATTAAATTTTAAAATTCCTGACTTTAAGTGAACTAGAATTTAATCTAATGTGATAAAAATGTTCAGAGTCGGTTTTCATTACGCGTGGGATAACCTAATGGTTACATTTAAAGTACAAAATTGTATGCAATTTTGGGATAAAATGATTAAATATTGACGTGAAATTTTCGACTTGTTACAAGTTTTAGGAAAATACCGCATGTACTTTTAAATTTTATGTTAATACAAATAATCGTGTAAAAATATTATTTTTGTTTTAGGATCTTTCTATGTTTTAATAATGACAAATGTAAAATTATACTAATTAAAAGTTTACGTAAACAAGTTATTAGTCATAAGTTTCCATTTCGACGCTAATCACTTAGGTATGAATAATTGAATTATAAAACATGGTTAATGATCAAAGAACCCATTTGCAAACTAGTTCATAATTAAGTATACAAGTTTTCTTTCACTTAAACTAGACAAATGTTTTCCACATAAGCAAAATGATTTTTAAGTAATCTTACACTTAGAGTTAGATTATTAACGAATCTCTTAAGTGAATAGGACAAATCTTAAGCATATAGGAAAAAACTAATCACTAGTGATTAACCTATTTTTGAAAATAAATCTAACCAAATCTTACCCAATCTAACAAATTTTTCCATATTAGTGATTAACTAGATTCACCTTCTAGAAACTAAATCTAATCATATCTTAACTAGATTACATAGTACATAAGAATGATTTGAAAGATTTTTGGATTAGCACAAAAGACAAAATTTTGTCAGCTAGCATGAGACGGATCCAAACATTACAAAGAGGGATCCATTCATTTGAATCCGTTGATCCACCAATGTTTGCAAATCAGGTCGAAATTTTGCTTATTTATAGTGATTATTTTGCACACATTTCACTCACCCTTTCCATCTTCGCTATAGTATAACACACACATTCTTGCATAAATTCATACATAACATTCTTTGATCATTACACTTGTCTTATAACCAGTTCAAGTAATCCATCATTTGCCACTTTATACACAATTGATGAACACAAGAAGACTTTCAAGCTTCAAAGTGTTGTAGTCACTAGTTTGTATAAATTTTACATTATTGTACATTGTTAAATATTATTGTGTCATTATACTCCACCATCATACATAAAAGTTGTTAGCCATCACCATCAACTGAATTAGTGAGTTCGGTTTGTATTTTAGGCCATAAAGTACATTGTGAAGAAAGGTTAGTCGTACCTCGACAAGGACTCGATATCTACCTTAGTATCGGTAAAGATCATAAGCAACGTTGTAAGATTATCTTCGTCGAAAAGGAGCTTGTTGACATAGTGCTAGTGAACTCTCGAGTTGGATACTCGGAAAGTGAAGTAGGGTGAGGAAGGAAGCTTCATGCCGAACAACTATAAATACTTGTGTTATTGGTTTGTTCTTTCCTTTACTTAATACTAGTCATTCATACCCGTGCGATGCACACGGGCTCGATCTAAATCTTCATAGCGTATTGTTCAGCACTAATTTTCGTCATTTTGGTCATCAATGGATTTTGTTGGTCAATAAGTTTCTAAGTTGTGTTTGTTAGCATGACATGAAAAATGTTGATGCCGTTATTTCGTTACTTTTAATTGAGTTCGAGTCAACCATTCAAAGTACAATATATAACTCGGGCTGCCTCATGACCCGTGCGATGCACACAGCTATTTTATTTGTTATTATAATTTATAAATTACAGTGAGCCAAAATTATGTAATTTTTTATTTCTATTCATTATTCAAGTTTTTACTATGCCGTATTTTGTTATTTTAGCAAACTTTTTTAATTTATATGTTCAAATCGGATGTACTAAAACTCACTTACCCATGCAATGCATTGTTTTTGTTTACCATTAGAAATTCTAACTCACAGTATTGTCAAAAACTAATTTTTATCGTGCGATGCACATGGGCTGTATAGAAGTTTTTAAAGTTTAATATTCGTCTTTTATTTTCGTCATTTTATATTCTTGACGTATTTTTATCATTATATATAAGTTGTCATGGTAGCATACATTTTGTAAGCATGATACGTATTTAAAATAGTTTATTGACATGTAATCTTTTAAGATGTATTTTTAACGTAATATTTTTTGTCTATTTATTTTGGTATTGACTCTATCGTTTTTTTATTGGAACTAACTAATATTAATACATCCGGCTAAGTTATAACTATTTCTTATGATAGTCAACAATGCCCGTGCGATGCACATGGGCTGTATAGAAGTTTTCATAGATTTAAAATACATGCGATGCACATGGGCTGTATAAAAGTTTTCATAGCATAATATTCGGCATTTATTTTCGTCATTTTATATTTAAGTTGCATGGTGTCACACATTTGCTAAGTTTTATACGTATTTAAAATACTTTATTGAGTTGCACATGGGCTGTATATAAGTTTTATAGCATAATCTTCAGCACTTATTTTCATCATTATATATCTAAGTTGTGATGGTATCACATTTTCAAGCATGGCAAACATTTAAAATAGTTTATTGACATTAAAAGAGTATATGTGAAGAGATTTTTTTTCAAGATGTTACATTGAAAAGAGTCTCTTCACATGTAATATTTTAATATGTATAAGTTACATAAATTATTTTAAATATGAAGCAATTACATTAATGTTGGAGACCTTTTATATTCATCATCATATGATGCACACATGTTTGGACTGCCTCATGACCCATGCGATGCACACATGTTGGATCTAATTGTTTTTTTCGTAATGTTCAAGACTAATTTTCGGTTCATGTTTGAAACTCTCATTTTTTGTAAAAGACGGACTTCGTTGTTCAAATAAATTACATTATTAAAAGCGAACTATAAAACAAATTTCCTTTTTAACAAAACTATAAAAACATAAAACATTAAAGTAATTAGTATATTCAAGAGTATAAATTATAATTCGTATAATTATTTATAATTCGTATAGTAAAATATTGCATGTTTAATTTGTAATGTACTATTAATATGAATGCTAAGTATTCATCTATATTGACACCGGTTGCCGTGGCGTTGTTCTTGTTGTTGTTCTTCTTGTTGTTGTCTTTTTCGTTGTTGTTCATTGACATTTTGCATGTTTTGTTCTTGATACAATTTTCGTGACTTCTCGATCTCTTTCTTTAATGTGAAGAGGTTTTTTGCAAAATGTTATATATAAACGAGGCTTTTCATATGTAATCTTTTAATATGAGTAAGTTACATAAATTATTTTTTAATTAATGCATTATTGCAACTTTTTCCATAAACTATAATACCACATTTGGAGCATTCATTAGTAACTCACTCTAAGTGTTTACAGTATGACGACATGAATCACATGATCTCAAACTCAAATGAATAATGCTTACCTCGTGATAGGTGTAGGATAACATTTGAAATACAATTTTCTTTTCCTTTATATACTTCTTCGATTTAGAAGATTCTTATTGTTAACATTATAGTGTGAAGATATTTTTATTATATACTACTATTTTTAATATGTAACATCGACATAATTTACACAGTTATATCAAATATCAAAGTCACTCAACATTCCAAGACATATAATTAAGAAAGTGACATTAACACACCGCAAGACAAAAAACTACATTAAGAGCAAAAATATTAAAATGCGCCAACAAAGTGTAGTAATAATTATTGACAAAAAATTGAATGTTCGTCACATTATTTTCAATAAACTTACTTGCTAACGAATCAATAGTAGTAGCCCGTCTAGCAGTATTACATGAAGTAAAATATTGCATGTTTAATTTGTAACGTACTATTAATATGAATGCTAAGTAGCCATCCCACCGATGGCCGTAGCGTTGTTGTTGTTGTTGTTGTTGTTGTTGTTGTTGTTGTTGTTGTTGTTGTTGTTGTCGTCGTTGTCGTTGTTGTTCATTGGCCTTTTGTATGTTTTGTTCTTGATACAATTTTTGTGACTTCTCGATCTCTTTCTTTAATGCTTCTTGACGTGCTGCAAAAAATAATTAGATATAGTTGATCATTAGTAACTTAAATACAATTAATCAATATATTGGATTTTCTATCAAAGTTAAAATATTCGTGCATGTTCCACTTAACTGATAAGACAACGATGTGTAGGATCTCTTAAACCATTAGAGAAGATGATATTACTACCAAACCTTCTAAGCACCATATTTATGTCCTACATTGTTACACACACAATACACACGTGAAATTTACATAAAATAATATAAATCAATATGCTAAATAAGTAAGACGATATGATGCTCACTTTACCACCATAATAAGTTGTAGCCCGATGTGTACGCGGTGTGGAGGAAGTTGTGGTTTTGTTGTTTGTGGTTTTTGATACATTATATAGTTGATAAAATATTTGTAACTCATGGACGGGAAGATAAAAAGACTAACCACTAATTGGTGTATTTAATTTATGCATTCATGGCATTTATGGTTTGTATTCTTTGTGGTTTAGAAATGGCTTGAAATATGTTGTACTGTACAAACTTTTGTGCACGATTCCTCATGCAAAACATATTGTACCGTACAAATTTTTGTGCACAATACATCTTGTGCATTAAATTAAGCACTACAATCTTTAGATAGTATATAAGATATACTTTTCATGTTGCTTAAACTACCTTGTACCGTACTACAATTTGTGCACAAATCCTCTTGCACATTAAATTAAGTCACCCAATATTGTGTAATTGATATACTTTTGATGTTGCTTAAACTACCTTGTACCGTACAAATTTTTTCAATTACTCGAATCACTAATCTTATGTACTTACCCTTATGCATGACTATTAAATCAATGTAATAACAGATGAAGCTTCTACATTTCACTTTTAATTCATGAAACATTAATTTTGAGCACTTTGCATTTATAAGACAACTTAAGTTTTTAGTATATAAGATGTTGCATTTATTCATATCGTCTTGCATTTACATGTTGCTTGCTTATCGTTTGAACTCACATCAAGAAAACGAATTTATATTTTTAAAACAGTTTTTAAATGGTAAAGATTATTTAACTACTTTTGTTATTATTATTATTATTTGGGTTTTTCTGACTTGTGCCCTAGGGGCACAAGTTAAGCACACCAAAATTATATAAAAGCCCACGAAAAAATACACAGGAATCCACATAAAAATACAGACAGGTTTACTTTTATATGGGTCCCTGTATACTTTTAATGTACTTTTGGTGTTCTTAACTTGTGCCCCTAGAGCACAAGTTAGAAAAACCCTTATTATTTTATCATTATTGTTAAGTATTATTAAGTTGATCGTAATGTTAATCCCCATACGTACGGGTTATATATATGAAGCTGAAGAACATGTTAGTAAGTGTATGTACAAGATAATAATATATAAACACTTATACTAATTAAATTAATTTTGTATAAAGTTGTCAATATGTAAATAAAAGCCATTAAACTTGCAATCCAAAATTTTTATAATCCAAGGTAATAACTAATATAAAATATACACAAAATAACAAATTTTATCTTAAAAGTTGAAAATGTAAAACTTCGCATATGCACGATGTTTGGCAACTAGTAACTTGTATTTGAAAATGATACAAGGTTGACATAAGGCTAAACACAGTAATTAACGTTAATTCTTTTCATTTTATTTGTCACGTCAGCTTTCTTTCTCCAACGATTATTTGTCATAGTAAGGCGATCTATACTACAAAAAACATACCACACAAAAATACCTCTTATAATTAATTAAATACACTCACAAAAAGGAAAAAAAATGCAATCGATTCATGGTCGCTTGAACGACCCACATAAAAAAAAGGATCAGTCGACTCGTGATTTTGTGCCACAATAAAACCGATCGACATTGCAATCGATCGATCACACAATGATAGATATTACTCTGGAGAGCCTAATATTTAGGGTCCGTTTGATTTATAGGTGGGTTTGGAATAGGATTTGGATTTGGTTTAGAATTTGGATTTGATTTATGATTTGGAAAGAGAAAATATATTTATTAAATGTATTTTATAATAAAATTATAGTAAAAAAATATCATTTAAAGATTTATATAAAAATAGTATGTGAGAGTAGAAAGTGGTGGGTTCCACGGGTTTTGCCAAAACCCTCCTAATTGATGTGGAATGAAATCTCATTCCCTCTATCATTCATTTTATTAAAAGCATGAACCAAACAACACATTAATCAGATAAAAGTAATTAGTATTCTGCTTAATGCAGATATTTAAGGTGATTTTCATTTTGAAAAGGAAATAAAGGTTAGCTAATATAGAGCAACAGAATTTTCTTTTTGGTAACTAAATAATACTAAATTAGATTATAAGTATTCTGTTGTTATTAATGTTTTATATGTAGTATTGTTACTCAATTTTTTAAGGTTTTTTCTAACTTTTGCTCATGGCATTGGTTAAATTTAATTAATAAACTTAAGTTATCATGTTTAAATGTTAAATAACATTAATAATTTCTTAATTCTCTTTCAATTACCATGATTAATTTTGTTTTATTTAAAAATAATTCTATTTTAGGCAATAATCTAGTTCTTTTAATGCTTTTAAAAGAGTGCCATGATGGTACAATTTAGAAAATCCCATTTTTTAATAATGTTATTGATGTAATGGTGTTTTCGAGCTTGCTGGAAAAACCTCCCTCTCAATATTTCCTTGCTATCCATTGACACGAGTTGGAGGGAATCAAATTAGTAATTTAACCCCTTAGACCATACGTAGTATTGTGGTTTCAAATGACTACAGTAATATTGTATATTGCAAAGTGCCACCACCCTTTCATTCAACGAAGAACAAGAGTACAAATTCCAAATATGTTAGAAAATTGTTATGAACCATATACTTATTAGGATTCTTGATCGTTAAGAAACCTCTGTAAAAAGACAACGATGCCCTTGTTTCATGGGTTTAGTTTTTTAGACAAACTATGTTTAGTTTACGCCATCTATGAAGGTTCCAACTTCCAAGGGCCAATTTGTTCACAAAAGTATATACTACTTTCCTGCTTTTTAATTAGATTGCAAAAACTTTAGTTTATACTTTGTGAGTTAAGATCTTATAAAACAAGTTTTAGTTGTTACCAGGTGTAAAAAGATAAGAAAAGATAACATAGGTTTTTTAAACACATTAATGGTTGTTAAGAATTCCATATTAATTTTAGGGCTATATAAATATACGATACTACAAAGTGTAGGATTTAATATGATCTTGATATTAACCATATGATCATAAGATCTTGTTCTAGTTTGATTGTATTTTGCTCGAATCCACAATCTAAAAACTAAAAATGTATTGATTAAGTTTATACTCCGTAAAATTTAAAACAAGAAGTTAATCCTCTTAAACACCTTATGATCATAAATTTCTTAAGTTTTTCAACAACTACAATTTGCAGTCCAAAACATGTGTTTAATAACCTAATTTATTAATATACTATTGATGACGTATAATACGGATAGCAGGTCTATTGCGCCTGAACTGTATTATACACATTTGGGCTCCGGCCCAACAAACAGAAACACTGGACATCGCTGAAGCCCAACGACGGGCATGGCGCGATCCGAACCCATAAAGACGCACACAGATCACCCAAGCAACACTTCTGTAGTAAGCTTGCGGATCAGTTCACGGTCACGAAAGATGATATGTGTCCGCAATTATGATTAAGCTAGACCCTTTCCCGACAAGGGTCCCACTCAGGCCACTAGCAATAATAAGCAAAATACTAGGAAACCCTTGTATTTGGTCACCTATAAAAGGCAACCCTTCGACACATTTACGAGGTATGACTTTCTCACATATCCCAATACACATATATTACTCTGACAACATGAATACTTACTCACACGTCGGAGCTTAATCTTGTGGTCCGACCCCACGATAAGGCTAACGGTTTACTTTCATTTGTGCAGGAGATCAACATATCACTTGGATTAGTGCAGAATTCACTTACGAAAGTCCACCAAAGACAGCCCAATACAAAACTAAGCCCAATCTCTACCTAGCACACATTTTGCACTAACAAGTTTGAATCATCCGTGGGACACAGTGAACAACTGCGTTCTCGAAAATACGCACCATGGGCAATCATTATGGCAGCACCGCTCCCATGTTTACATCCGCTGTGCGGATTACGACAGGGAAGGATAAAACACCGGGAGATCAAGGCGTGCTCGCACCTGATGTGGCCCCCGAGAGCATAATCGTCAGTTTTTTTCCAAACACGTGATAACGCTTAAAATTAACATGTTTTTAGTCGCGTTATTGTTTGTTTTATGTGTGAAAATTGGTCATATTTGTATATATTTGTTACTTAATCGTGGAAAAGTGTTTATGCATGCAAATATAGCCAAAAGCAGGTAAAAATGATTAAAAGATGTAGAAAAGAAGTGGACATGCATTTTTGGAGAATTTCAAGAAAGATCAAGGAAGAAAGAAACGTCGCATGGACAAAAGGATTTGATAAAGACAAGTTTTCTACACGAAATTATCAAAGAAATATCAAGTTCTAATGGACAAAGTCATGCCACGAAGAAAAATAATGCATGCAACGTAAAACGACAAAGAAAAGACAAAGAAAGAATGTTCAGACAATCTCCAACCGATCGGATGCAAATCGCATCCGATTCGGCTGGAAACGTGCCAAAAGATTGACCATCCGATCGGATGGTGAGAAACCGATCGAATGGGGTTGACTGAAGTTACAAGTTTTGCATTTATGAACGTATTTACTCCTCATAATCATGTGTGGCTGATCATTTCTGCTTATTAACTATTGAGGGACGTTTTTACTTGAAGGATAAGTGTCATTATGCTATATAATGACTACTTAGGATGTAGAATTACTTGTACCACCAATATCTAACTTAGTATTACACCAAATCTTGTTAGTTTATCTTATATTGCCTGAAAGTTTACTAAATGTTGTAAAAACGTCCAGAACGTGTTGAGTTAGAGTCTCAAGCATTGGTTCGAGTGTGGAGTTGTTTACTTACATTAGTGAGCAATTGGAGGAGTGTGGTTGCTAAAGTTCCACAAGTTTATTGTAATTCTCAAGACTAGGTACACCTTAATACTTATAATGAACAATTGTTACTTTGAGTTTTATGAAAGTTTTCTTATTTACTTGTGTTTTAATATGATTGCTATGGAGTAATTTGTGATATACTTGTGTATATGATGTGATTGGTTAATTGAGTATTCTTTTATGAAAAAGGTGATGCATGAAAACATATCTATTTTATGAGTTTGTTGAAATAACATTTTTTCTTGCTTAATTTGTTGGTAAAAACAATCTCTTGAAAAATAGGTCCGAAAGGAATTTCAACTTGTTTTTATTCCAAAATATTAATGCACCAAATTAGTATGGAATAGGATGCTTGACAACCATCTTATTTACTTGTTAAAATGGATTTGAGACGATTTCATCATGAAAAAGGACCGAAAGGATTCGTAGGAATTCATAAGAAAAGAATTGATTTTCAAAACAACCATATGATTATAGGATTGTCATACTAATTTTATATGTCCGAAAGGAGTCATTTAGGTGATAGAATTCTTAGTGGTAGTGAAAACATGACATACATCATAGATTGTATAACTACTCATTTTTAGTTGCGCATCATAACAAGTTTTACACCAAACTTTGTACTCAAATTGTCATAATACTCCTAATGACCAATCAAGGAATTATACATAAGTATATGTTCTGTTTTTACTTGAGTTTCTTTTAAATCTATATTTTACATAAATTTGGATTGACAACCCTTATTTAACAAACGTTTATCTTATTACTAAAACAACCAAATCCCTTGGGACGATCTCGACTTACCCACCTTTATTACACCGGACGAGTATACTTGCTCGTATGTGCTAAATAACAATCGGATAATTCGTGTTTATAAATTTCAAAACTTGTACTAATAAAACGCACATCAAGTTTTTGGCGCCGTTGCCGGGGATTTGATTAATTTTCTTAGTTTTTAGTAATAAAATTGTTTTTAACTTGTGATATTTTAAAGTTTTTTTTATAAAAAAAAAAAAAAGGAAAAAAAAAAAAAAAATTGGTTTTTTACCAACCGAATCAGATGGATGTCCATCCGATCGGTTGGTGGTCTCGATAAATTTTTTAGGATTCTATTATTATTATTTAATGTTTATTTTTCTGTTTTTAGTTAATTAGTTTTAATGATTATATAATTAATGTTAGTTATTAGTAGTTATAAGTTGTCATAATGAGTAATTTTAATGTTTTTAAGTTTTAATTCTAGTTAATGATTTAGTAGTTTTTAAGACACCTTAATTGATGTTTTTAAAATCTTAGTTTTATTAAAATATATATATATATATATATATATATATATATATATATATATATATATATATATTTTAGTTCAGAAAACTCCAACCGATTCGGTTGCGGGTTCCAACCGATCGGTTGGAGGAGGTAAAATTGTGCCATCCGATCGGATGGAGTTCAAACCGATCGGATGGAGGTCTTGGTAAATTTGTAAACATTTTTAATTTTTAGATTATTTTTAATTCTTAGTGTTTTAGTTAGTTAATTTACTTGTTCTTATTTCATGTTAAGAGTTATTTGATTACAACTAACCTTCATGCTAATGATTTGGATTTTTTTTTTTTTTTTTTTTTTTTTTTTTTTTTTTTTTGTGATGGTTATGTTATAGTTAGTAATTGCTTAAGTTAAAATGGAGAGTTTGAGTCAGATTTCTGCGTATTTGAAAGATTTGGAAGATATGTTCAAGGATTCCGGTGATTCCTTGGAAAAGTTGGAGAGCATGTTGGAAAAAGCTAAGTTGGATTTAGAAGGAGAAGAGGTTGTTGGTGACAATGTGTCTTATTTGCCACATGAAATGTGTTACCCAAAGAAGGAGAAGGAAAGGAAAGTTGTTGTTTTCACTAGAGCACCACCTAAGGAATATGATGCTCCACACATGAGGTATTCTACACCTTGTGCGGTGGAAGAAGTTAAAGCGTGGGATGCGGAATTGAATATGGAATATGGGGATTACATTTCGGAAGAAGTGCTTGACAAGCTTGGTTTTGTTAGGCTTGATTATGGAAGTTATGGAAGAAAGGAAGTTAAAGGAGTTAGGGTGAATATTCATGGTCACATCTTCAAAGTTGATTTTGTGGTTTTGGAATATACTAATGCCGATGAACCGGAAGTTATCTTTGGTAGAGATTTTCTAGTGAATACCAAGTGTACATTGGATTTTGCACTTGGGGAGTTACGAATTAACATAAGTGATTTGGAAGAAGGAAAGAGTGTGAATGAAATGCTTGTTGATGTTTGTGAAGGAATGGAATTGATGAAGGAAGGAAGGGATGAAGTTTGTAAGATGGGGAAAGCTAACCGAAACAAAACACCATTGAACAAATTAACCCAACCCTCCACCCAAAAAGAAAAAGAAAACAAATCATCATCATCATCATCATCCAAAACACCACCAAATTCACCAAAAAGTAGCAAACCTTTAACCAAAGAGCAAAAACAAGCTATCTTGGAGAATCTTGAAGCAAAAATTAGTGAGTTGATGGAAAACAAACCGGTCATTGAGGTGTTGAAAAATTATATGGAGTATAGGAAGAAATTAGATGGAGTTATGTTGGCAAAATCGAAGTTGGAGGATAATAGTTTTGATGAAGTAGAGGAGAGAAGGATAATTGAGAATGGGCTCCCAAAGAAAATGAATGATCCTGGAAATTTTGTTCTACTGGTTAAAATTAATGGGACAACTCCTTTATATGCATTAGCCGATACGGGTTCAAGTGTGAGTATTATGCCTTATCCATTGTATCATAAGTTAGTATTAAGAGACCCTACACCTAACAATTCTAAACTCACTATGGCGGATAATTCTAAGGCAAAAGCAATGGGGGAAGTAAGAAATGTGAGAGTTCAAATTGGTTATCAAGCATTCTTGGCAGATTTTCTTGTGTTGGATGTTGTGGTTGATAAGGAACTACCTTTGTTGTTAGGTAGACCATTTTTAAGAACTTGTGGAGCTATAATAGATATGGGAAGAGGTACCATGACAATTGATGATGGAGTTCTTAAGAATACTTACTATCCAAAGCCTAGAGGGGGTAGTAATGGAGATGATAATGATGAGGACCAAGAGGAGGATTACCTTGGTTGCTTTGAAGTAGGAAGGGATGAAGATGGTAGGCCTAAGTTTGGACCATGCACACCAAGTTTCTTTGATATTGAAGATGAAATGGAAAGAGCTCTAGCAATGGAGGCTTTCTTTAATCCATTTAAAAATATTTTTGTGTTTAACAAGTTGACAGATTTTCTTGGATCTTTACCGGTCCAATTGAAGAACTTGGAATGGGGTTCCGATGGTCATAGCATTTACAAAAGAGAAGAAGGAGATGGTGATTGGCATTGCAAATTTGATATCACATGTCCTAGCGGAAGGAATTTTGCACGAAGTTTCAAAACTCAAAAGACTACTAGGAAGTTGGCAAACAAGTATCGTGGAGAAGACATTCTTAGGAATGAATATTTCTATGGATGAAGAAGAATGATCACAAGAATAAAGCACATCTTGTGCTAGTTTGTTTGTTTCGTATTTTTATTTTTCATGCATTTTATTTTATGTTTTTAGGTTTTATGCATTTCATGTTTGAATGAGACTATCTATCTATTTATTTATCTATTTATCTTTTGATTTATTTAGTTTAAGTTTTTAGTTTTTTTTAGAGGTTAAGTTATGTTTTAGTTTTAAGATTAGAAGTAGAAGTAGATGACCAAAATTTTTGGTAGACAAAGTGTGTTTGAAATACATACAAGATAATAAGTTTTGAGAAGAAAAAGAACTACTAGCACTTGTATCAAGTTTAGTAGTAGAAAAAAAAGACTTTGAAAAATCAATTTCATACCAAACCGAACGGATGAATTCACAACTGATCGGATGGAATTGAATATATAAACCAAAATTTTCAAAAACTCAAGAAAACCACATACACACAATCCACCAAAAATTCGGGGTAAAAATTCGACCATAAGAAGTTGATTAGAAGGTTGCAGGAGTGATAATTAATCATTAATGGCATCAAGTCAAGTAAGTTATATCATTAATTTTGTTCAATTAGGTTTTAATTCGGATGATTAAATTAGGTCACGAATTGGGTATTTTTGAATTAGTTCGAATTAAGATGTAATATTTTGGGGATAAGTGATTAGATGATAGGAGAAGGTATTGCAAAAAGAATTGGATCAATTGGTTAAGTTTTGAGTAAGAATTCATTGATTGAATTGGGTATGATCTTTGGAGCTAGTTTATTTGCAATTGATGAATCCCAGAAGTTACATGATTGATAATTAGTGATGTTAGGTTATTGCATTGTTGACTAGAACACTAATTGGAAGATTTTAGTAGATGATGTTCTTGGTTTTTTATAGAATCATTAGGTTGATGATTGGTAATGTTAAGAATCATTGATAGGAGAGTTTGAATGTTAGAAGTACTCAAGAATGGATGATTACAAGTCAGAAAGAAGTTCGGATTGATTGGGAAACGTTTAGGATGGATTGAGAATGAATGTAGTATACAGAAACTCCAGCCGAATCGGTTGCGAGTTGCAACCGATCGGATTGGAGTATGCCAAAAGTTGCATCCAATCGGATGGACCTCAAACCGATCGGCTGGACGCCTCGGAAAATTTTTGACATTTTTTGAAATTGTGTTTTCTAGTTTCTAAATTGATTGATATTAGTTTTTATACTTTTATAATAACATAATTTGAGATTACTTTCAGGGAAATGTTGCAAGATTGGGACGAAATCAAAGATATCCAATTGTTAACAAGTATTTGAAAAGGAACGAGAGGAAGAGGATCACTTTCAGTTTGAAACCAGAGTCTAATGATAATGTCAAGTTTTCTAATGTGCAAAACAAAGATGAGAAGAATGCATATAGGGAACGTCTTTCAAAACTTAAAGAGAGGAAGATTGCTAAGCCTAGGTTGATTGATTGGGAATTGCTTGCGGAGTACGAATGTGAGGATCAATTGAGGAGCATGATGACTATGATTTATGTGTATCCTGGTGATGGGGATAGGTTTAAAGATTATTCTTGGGAAAGAGCTTTTAGTATTCATGAGAATGTTTACAAGGAATGGTGTTTGGAGTTCTTTTCTACGTTCTACTTTGATAGGAAGGTAAATGATGTTCTTGGGGATGTTTGTGTTTGGTTTAGATTGTGTGGTCGCGAACATGCTTTATCTTTGCCAAATTTTACAGTTGCCCTTGGTTTGTATGAGGAGAGTGAGGTTAATCATAGGTTGTTTGGACCACATTTTGTGAGTTTGGCTAGAGCTAATGATCAATACACGGGTGTTGATGCTTATTGGAATAGGATTGGTGATCCAACTTGTCTTAGGAGAAATTCTTCTAGGATTAGGAATCCGTTGTTGAAGGTTTTACAAAAGTTGATTTCTTGGGGATTGTTGCATAGGAGTGGAAGTCAAGACAAATGTAGTCAACCGGACCTATGGGTAATGAAGTTGTTGGAGGAAGATAAGAATGGGAATGTGGCATGGATTATTGCCGAGTATCTTTCTAAGAGAGCACCGGGGATTAAGAAACAAAGTGATGTTTGTGGAGGTCATTATGTGACCGCGTTGGCTAAAAATATTGGGTATTTTAATGATAATGAGTTGAGGAAGTGTAGAGTGAGGTTGGAGAGTGAGATATGGGATGCTTTTAGTTTTGGAAAAGCATTGGATAGGAATAACAAGACTTTGGGACCTTGGACCGAACCAAGTGTGGGGGCACAATCCGGAGCTTATACGGAAGCGCCATCACAACCTCAAATGGGGAGTTTTCCGGGTAATACTCAAAGTGGTTTTGATTCAGGATGGGGTGATTGGAACCGAGAGTTAAATGCTATTGAGTGTAGGGAAGTTTGGAGAGATTCAATGCAAATGAGGAATAATTACAACTATGATTATTCCATGCCTATGATCCAACATTTGGCACAAGATGCCAATTATGAGGTACCTCCCTATAACCCACCAAATGTTCCACCATACCCTTTACCATATTCTCCATATCCTGGACCATACCCCTACCCTTATCCTGGTTATTCACTATTTCCCGAGCCATATCCTCCATACGGTAGACTTCCCGAGTATGGTAGTTCAGGTGTTAATGTGGGCGGACCAAGTTTTAATCCTGGAGGATCAAGTTATGATGTTGGAGGATCGTCATCAAGAGCTGGAAAGAAGAAGAGACGAGTGGTGGACGAGGACGATGAAGATGTTGATGAGGATGAAGAGGAAAGCGAGGACGAGTTCATTCGTTCCGATGTGAGTTATTGATGGTGACGTTTGATCACATGGATTATGGTTGGTTTTTAAAAACAATTATGTGTCGAACAATTTCTATTTCTATTACCTTTAACTATTTCTCTTAGGATTTATAACGTAACTTAATTTTCTATTTTATTGGTTTAGATTTGTTTTTGTTTGTGTTTGTTTGGCTGTTTCGTATATTTTGCAGTTTCTTGCAGGAGTTTTGTTACGGAAGCATATAGTTGATCAACGTTTGGAGTCGATATACTCATTTGCTTATTATGAACAAATATGCATGTTGTGTATTTAACTCCGGTATTTTCTAAATTTTTCCATTTCCTTTACTTTGAAGTTATTTTTATTACATTGAGGACAATGCAAAACTTAAGTGTGGGGGAAGGAAGAAAATAGAAAAATTGCATAATTTTTAAATTTTAAATTTTCGTTTTTTTTTTTTTTAGAGTCGTGAACTTTAGTAACTAGTAGTAGTTCGCCCTTCATATTTTAGTTAAAATAAGGTTGATTTCATGGTAAATAATAATGATATTTTTGGAGAATAAATTCAAGTTTTAAAGAGCAATTCGTCTCGGAATTGATAACATTTGCTAGCACAATTTTATACCCTTATTACTTTAGATTGTGAGGATTAGTTTTTTTTTGTGAATAGTGTTTCTTATACTATTTACATATTTCATGATGAGTATGCCGGTGATTGTGTTAATTCTAGAACTTGTACTTGTTATGCATTACGGTTAAAATCATTTTCGAATGATAAGGATATATTCATATGATAAGAGACAAACTTAGGAATAAAACCAAATGGCCGTCCGTTTACAAAATAATTTTTGCTAACCACGTTGGTTAGTTACCCTCGTATTTGGAACCCATTTTGTTAGCGTTTATCTTTAGCGCTAGATACCCTTAGTTACACCTTTTGAGCCATCCTTTTTATTTTGTTACATCCAGAAAAATACAAAAATATTTTACACTTTAAACCTTAGCCTTACCCTTGTAAAAGTCTAAACGGTGGGTTGCTAGTTGCTTGGTATGTTGGATTGTTTTTGATGATTATTAGTTAGCCACACTTCACAATTCATTCGTGTGTGTCATTCCGACAAAGATGAAGGTGCGCAACTTCTTATTTGTATTTTTGTGGTGATGCTTATACGAAGTGTGGGGGAGTTAAAAAAAATGATGAGAATAAGTCATCGCAACTATAAGGTGACAATCATAGCCAATGTGCTATATTATTATGAATAAAGAAAGTTATGAGATGTGTTGTTAGCCAATGTGCTAAGTTTGAAGAATATTTTTATGGTGAAGCGATGTATCGACATGTGAAAGATCGAAGAAGAAAAAGATTGTAACTATTGTCATTTTTGGGTTTATGGTTTGTTTGAGATTAGCAACTATGGGACTTAGACTTTGATTTTATTTTTCTTTTAAAACCAATTTAATAAATATTCTCATGCCTTATCCTTACCTTTTTGACTTAGTGTAATTATTTTGCACGTAAGTTTATTTACCCTTAGCCTAAACGTTACAACCCGAATAAAAGACCTCTTTGATGAATTATTCTATTGTTTTGATACTTGTACAAGCCTATGGTAAGAAACATAAATCATGAATGTGCAATGAGTGATCTATTAATCAGTACACATATTGAGTGATGAGTGAATTTTAAATTATCTTCGTGAAGTGCTTAGAATTGTTATCAAGCTCTTTATTTACTTGATTGAGTTCAAATAAGATATTTGCACTATTGCCATTGAATTCAATTTTCTTTTTGATTAAGACTTGCTCGAGGGCGAGCAAAGCTCAAGTGTGGGGGATTTGATAACGCTCAAAATTAACATGTTTTTAGTCGCGTTATTGTTTGTTTTATGTGTGAAAATTGGTCATATTTGTATATATTTGTTACTTAATCGTGGAAAAGTGTTTATGCATGCAAATATAGCCAAAAGCAGGTAAAAATGATTAAAAGATGTAGAAATGAAGTGGACATGCATTTTTGAAGAATTTCACGAAAGATCAAGGAAGAAAGAAACGTCGCATGGACAAAAGGATTTGATAAAGACAAGTTTTCTACACGAAATTATCAAAGAAATATCAAGTTCTAATGGACAAAGTCATGCCACGAAGAAAAATAATGCATGCAATGTAAAACAACAAAGAAAAGACAAAGAAAGAATGTTCAGACAATCTCCAACCGATCGGATGCAAATCGCATCCGATTCGGCTGGAAACGTGCCAAAAGATTGACCATCCGATCGGATGGTGAGAAACCGATCGGATGGGGTTGACTGAAGTTACAAGTTTTGCATTTATGAACGTATTTACTCCCCATAATCATGTGTGGCTGATCATTTCTGCTTATTAACTATTGAGGGACGTTTTTACTTGAAGGATAAGTGTCATTATGCTATATAATGACTACTTAGTATGTAGAATTACTTGTACCACCAATATCTAGCTTAGTATTACACCAAATCTTGTTAGTTTATCTTATATTGCCTGATAGTTTACTAAGTGTTGTAAAAACGTCCAGAACGTGTTGAGTTAGAGTCTCAAGCATTGGTTCGAGTGTGGAGTTGTTTACTTTCGTTAGTGAGCAATTGGAGGAGTGTGGTTGCTAAAGTTCCACAAGTTTATTGTAATTCTCAAGACTAGGTACACCTTGATACTTATAATGAACAATTGTTACCTTGAGTTTTATGAAAGTTTTCTTATTTACTTGTGTTTTAATATGATTGCTATGGAGTAATTTGTGATATACTTGTGTATATGATGTGATTGGTTAATGGAGTATTCTTTTATGAAAAAGGTGATGCATGAAAACATATCTATTTTATGAGTTTGTTGAAATAACATTTTTTTCTTGCTCAATTTGTTGGTAAACACAATCTCTTGAAAAATAGGTCCGAAAGGAATTTCAACTTGTTTTTATTCCAAAATATTAATGCACCAAATTAGTATGGAATAGGATGCTTGACAACCATCTTATTTACTTGTTAAAATGGATTTGAGACGATTTCATCACGAAAAAGGACCGAAAGGATTCGTAGGAATTCATAAGAAAAGAATTGATTTTCAAAACAACCATGTGATTATAGGATTGTCATACTAATTTGATATGTCCGAAAGGAGTCATTTAGGTGATAGAATTCTTAGTGGTAGTGAAAACATGACATACATCATAGATTGTATAACTACTCATTTTTAGTTGCGCATCATAACAAGTTTTACACCAAACTTTGTACTCAAATTGTCATAATACTCCTAATGACCAATCAAGGAATTATACATAAGTATATGTTCTGTTTTTGCTTGAGTTTCTTTTAAATCTATATTTTATATAAATTTGGATTGACAACCCTTATTTAACAAACGTTTATCTTATTACTAAAACAACCAAATCCCTTGGGACGATCTCGACTTACCCACCTTTATTACACCGGACGAGTATACTTGCTCGTATGTGCTAAATAATAATCGGATAATTCGTGTTTATAAATTTTAAAACTTGTACTAATAAAACGCACATCAACACGGCCGAGGAAGCTCATCAGAAGAAGGCGTCGCGGAAAAGACTCAGAGGGGTACGGGTCCATCCAGACCTTGAGCAAATTCCGCACCATGTTGAACCTGAAACACCCAGGAGAAAAAGGAACCTCAAAAGAAAAGGCAAGGTTGAGCGGTTCCAAAACAAACCCCGAGGGAAGTCACTATAAACGGTACTACCAGAAATCAAGTATATATCAGGCATTAATAAAAGTATGGCGTGCGGAATAGCAAAAAGAAAGGTCAAGAAAACGCTGACCTAATACGTCGAATGTAACATGAAAAACCCCAAGACAGGCCGCAAGCAAATAAAAATTCAACATTGGGCCCGATAAGGAAAAACTAAGCAAGATACCAAGGCAGCGATTCAAAATTACAATGATAAAGAGATGTGGAACATAAACTCACAGCATGATAGCTAGTGCAGAACAAAACGCATAAGAGAGGTCGACATACCATCTCAATTATGGCATTGCGGCACTATATTAACAACTACCGATCCGAAAGGAAGAATCCAATTGTGCTTCGCTAATTGGTTTTAGAGTAAAAATAATAAAACACAGAAACTCCGTTATCATAAGAAAACAAGGCCCACATCGAAGGAAATAACTCAAGAAGATCCACTGACAATACAATCTCAAGAAGTTCTTGTGAAAAACTAAAAAACCTTCACTCGAACTTAATCAAAAGGATGTGCTTGCTGACTAAAGATAGGCCAGAGGGCCGGATCGCATGCGAACATTGTTAGGCGGGAAAGATATAGAAGAAAATACGGATTTGTGTTCCTTCCCAAGACGTTGAGAAGACAAGATAGTACACTTTATGTCAAATCCAATAAGCTAAAGAGGTACTCCAACTACAAGCCTAGTCAAATGCCTACAAGCTAAAAGATCAGGCAAAGTTACTGCTTACACGTGACACAAGAGTAGATCTTCCCCTATAAAAGGCTGTGGCAATTTAAGGAAGCACAACAAAACTCACAAAAACAGATTAAAGACATAACACAAGAATTTGACAAAAATGTCAGAGAAAATAAAACATTATTCGTCTACGATTATCTTCTACTTTTCAAGGGCCAAGTGCAAAAATGTGCCCACAAATTGTGAAGACTCGCAAGCGGTGTAAGAACCAAATGGATCACTCCGTGATCCGGACATGTTCTTAAATGACTACTAATAATACTTATTCATTCTTAAATGATGACTAATAATCCTAAACCATAATGCTCTACAAAATCCGTCCACCAAAACACCCTTCCATAACATCCTCGAGTGTCCCTTTGAGCAAATCGATGAATTTCAAACCGTTCTTCTGCCGAAAGGGATCTCACTCGCCCACCCTCCATCCTGCCATTACAAGCATTCCCAATATCGCCTGCCTGGACTAGAATAATAAAGCCTACCTGGACCCTACGGTTTGGTAAAGGCTTTTATCCTAAAATAACGCATAAACGGCGAAAACCTTACGACCATCAAGGTTCTCATTGGTCGTCAAGGCGGTAGGAAGCAGGTATGTTTAATGGTTGATCAAAATTGTCAATACAAATATCGTCTAAAAACGTTATTTATATTTTATGATCTTTGCTAAGTTTTGTTAACGACAAAGTGTAAACTTTAGTTTTTAGTAAAACATCATTTTAGTTATAGTCTTATTGTAACTAGACTTTACATTTCATTCATTTCATATTAAGCATAACTTTGTTATATTAGTTAATATAGAAAACATAATATGACATCATAACTTACATCATATGCATTTATGGAAAGCTTACTAAATCTAGAAGTTGACTTTCCATAAAGATCTCTTACACATTTGGATAGTTTCCTACTCAATCTATTGTGTGTTGACTAACATAAATTTGATGTTACATTGCTAGATATGGAAAGATTTTTGGAGTCTTTGACTGGCAGACCTGGCGGAACCCTTAGGGTACAAGGGCAGAACCCTTGTTTTCGTTCCGCCGGATCCGCCAGTCTGCTGGTTTGGTTGGCTATAAATACCAAGCCATTTGCAAGAAATCATCATCACTTTTAGTCATAATTTGCATACAAACACTTGTTCATCTTATCTAACTCAGTAGCAACTTACTTGTGTGATTCTCTTGTGTAGAAACAAAGTTCACAAGTCCATCCGAGAAGTTACAAGTTTCAACTCAACGTTGCAAGACTTGTTGGACTTCTATAGTGTAAACTCTTGAAAGTTTATACATCATTTGTATTTTGTTAAGAAGTGATCGGTTAGTATTTTAGTCCTCAAAATACTATAGTGTCAAGGAGTGGTTGTACCTTTGTAAAAGAACTTGACATCTAGCTTAGTGTCGAAAATAGTGGATAGGCGAAGTTAGGAAGGTTCTACCTTCAACAAGGACCCGGTATCTAGCTTTGTACCGGATAAAGTTTAAGCGACGATTGTAAAGGTTTCTCCACCGGTGAAAGGAGCTTGTTGACTAGGGATTGAAACTCTCGAGTTGGAAACTCGAGGCATGGAGTAGGGCAAGGAAAACGAGTCCTTGTAGCCGAACCACGATAAACAATCGTGTTGTGTTTTGATTGTTTCTTTCTTCATACTTGCATATTAATTATTGCTAATTAGTTATAATTGTTGATTACACGAAAAGCTTTTCAAAGATTAACAAGTTAAAAAGCGGTAAACTATTCAACCCTCCTTCTAGTTTTCCACAATTGGCATCAGAGCTACATTACTCAAGATCTTTAAAATATATTGTATTTTAAAACTTGGATCGATCCATGGAATTTGAAAATCTAAAAGAAGGGAAATCTACTCAAAAGCCACCACCATTTGAAAAAGAAAACTTCCTTGATTGGAAAAGTAAAATTGAAAACTACGTGAGATCATTTGATCAAGATCTTTGGCATATTATTTCCATTGGTGATTTCAAACCAACAAAAACAAGTTTTGAAAATCAAGATGATTACCGTAAAATTAACAAAAATACTAAAGCTAAAATAATGATTTATAAAGCATTACCAAGGATAGAATATCAAAGAGTGTTTCTTTGTCAAACGGCAAATGATATTTGAAAAAGGTTATCAAATTTTCATCAAAAAATATGTCAAGTAAAAAATGATCAACTTGATCTTACATACAAGATGGTAGTCTTAGAAAAAAAACGATACACACTTAATTGATGATAACACAAGTGCTACGAGTTTAAATGTTTAAATGAAGGTACAAGTGAAGATGAAAACTTGTGTCAAGATCAAAAAGGACTTACTTACGAACCATGGAACGACACGGATGAAGATGAAGAAGACTATCCGATTTGTTGCAATGAATGTGATAAAACTACAAACAAGGTAAAACTTGAAACCAAACACTTTTGCTTTGACACATTTATCTTAGAATTTTCTAAACTAAAAAATGAGTCTAGACTTGTGGGTAACATGGACCTTAAAACAATCTTTGACAATGAACCATCAAAATCCATTAAAAACAATTTTGAAAAAGAAATCATGTTGGAAGATAAAATGTCTAGACTTAAGAGTAATATTGAAATTGATCTAGAATGCAAAATATGTCAAAACCACAAACATGAAATTAAAAGACAAAAGGAAAAGGGAAAAATATTAGTTAAATTTGAAGAAAGTTAAAAGTCTCTTGAAAGATTATTGAAAAATCAAAAGTCACTTAGAGATAAAACCGGATTAGGATTTAACTTGAAAGCACCATCAACAAGCAAGACAAAGCAAGTAAAATTTGTTAAGCCTAGGAGAGAAATTTAAAACTCAATCCTAAATAGAAATCCATGACAAAAGGATTAAGGAAATCATGTTCTATGTGTTTACATCTTTATCTAATTTCCTTGGATTCATAAGTTTTTGAGCTTCCAAGCTCTCCTACAAGTCAAGATTAAACGCTTCATGATTATCTTCTTAATTGCTTCTCTATGGTAATTAAAAGGTATGTGTTCCTCCATCTTATCTATTTGTGTCTCATGATGTTAGCAATAAGACTTATTGTATGTATTGATAGTAGTTCATACCCTAGGTTGTTCTTTCTTAGTTAAAACAAGAATTGGATTTGTTGTGGTCAAAGGATTTCCACACAACTATTAATGGGAGACATAACGTAGGCTCTCGGACATAGGAAATTAGGACTCTTGAGCGAGTCTCACTTAATGATTATCTACTAGTAAGGCAACTAAGAATCTCCTAATTGATAAGATGACTAACGGTTTTTTTGGATGCTTGCGAATTCAATACTTCACAATTGTTTATAAGATAAATATTGTTTAACACAAAAACTTGGTTTTTTTAAACATATCTTAACTCAAACTCTCGTTTAAATAAAACCTCAAGAGAAGCATACAAAAAGTAATAGAGTACAGATCATTATCTTCTAAACACTAAAGGTCTTGCACATAAGAACTCCATTCAAAGTTCCATGAAGTATATTACTCTTGAATGATTTTATGATAACAAAGGTTGTATCCTTTGAAACAAAGTGATTGAGAATCTATTAAAACTTTCAACCAATAACCACATTTCTTTGAAACATCATCCTTGATAAATAACAACCTAGTGAAAAGTCAAACAATGATAAGACAAGAAAAGCTTAGGAGATGACAAGGAAGATGAACTATTAAATAGAGAATTTTAAAATCATTCATTAGTTCAATATCATTAGGAACATTAGTAAAAGAAACAATGAGAACATAAGCTAAAACGGGAATTAACGTATGTTGTCTCATGTCAAACATTACCATAAGTCAAGTGTCTTGGGTATAGGTAAGCAAAGCTAAAAATATCTTAAAAGATTTTCTTTCGCAAAGCTCCAAAAGGCTAGTAGTAATCACTTAGAAGACATTCCTAGTTCCTCACAAGTACGCAAGTTATTACGTGTCCTATGTCTCACCAAGAATGAGAAAAGTGGATCAAAAGACAACTCTTAGTAAAGAGTCATGATTTAAAGTCTACTCCTAATAGCTAAATAGGCCCGATATTATATTTAGTGTTTGTCTTCAAGAAGATCCTAATCAACCATGAACCTTGTTAAGAGTACTACGTTTTTAGAGTTATGGTATCTCAAAGGAACGGGAATAAACGCCATAATATAAACAATCTTGGATTATGTAGGTGACTATGTCAATAGAAAATACACAAATAGTATTTGTACGTTTGTTTGAATATTGTCCCACCTCACGACTCTCCAAGAAACAAACGACTCATGCTCCTCAACATACTAGAGCCAAGATAGGCTGAAAAGCAAGTCAACAAGCTTCCTTAGATCATGAAGGCTCCCGTCAAAGTCATATTCTCACATAACGTCACCTTAGAGCAACAACAATGAAAGCATCGACCTTAGCATTATCCAATATGCTCTTACTAAAACATATTGAGATTCTTCAATCATTGCCTTGGTAAAAATGTTCATTGATGAACATCTTAATCAAGATAACTTCGTCCAAAAATCACATAGTCAACGCTCTCACAAAACGTCTTGAATAAAAATGATTTGTCCCTCCTAGAACCTAATACTACTGGTTTAAACATTAGAATAAAATCACAAAAATCAAAACACATCATTACATTTTCCACATCTGCTGAACTGGCGGAACCCTGCGACTAAACGGGTGGAACCCTTTTTTTGGTTCCGCCGGATCCGCCAACTCTGCAGTCAAATTTATCTCTAGTTTAAACCAAACACTCCCTAATCCACAACCATAACTCATTCACTACCACTATTCACGACCAAAACATCACCACACACGAAAATTGGGTATCCTCTTGATGAGGCGAAAAATGAACCACTTTTAGGGGGTCATTTAAGCCCGAAACCGAATTTATTTGATCAAATATTGCCCTAAATCGTTCCTTTTGTGATTTTAGGTACTTTGGGAGAGAAATCTGAAAAAGGAAGCAATTCGGACGTTTTTGGAGCATAAAAGTGAAGAAAAGGCCAAAGTCTTAATTTTCCATGCTTGGAACAGTAGGTGACGGCGTCAAGAGCAAAACCTTGACGGCGTCAAGAGCAAATCTCATGAATTTCCATGACGACCCAGAATGGATTTGACGGCGTCAGATAGGAAGGGCGTCAAGAGTAAAAGAGTCGTGACGGCCTGGAAGTATATATGTCTTGACGGCGTCAGAAGTGGATCTAGGCAGTCCGAGGAGAGTTTTGGCGGCGAGGTGACGGCATCACATTGTTTGTCTTGACGCCGTCAGACCTATTTTTCTATATGTAGTTTTCTATTTTTCACACATTAAAGAGAGAAGTTTTGGGAGAAACCCTAAGTACGATTTTGGTGTAACTTTACAGGTTTTTCAAGGGTTCCAACCCCTTGATACCTTGCATGATTAATCAAGATAAGTGGTCTTCTAATTCGATCAATATGTCTATGTGTTGGTTGTCTATATCTTGTTCTTGTCTTAATTCTATCATGCTAGGCTAGATCTCTTTTGTGTTTGCTTAGGTCTAATGAAACCTAGATATTGATTATGTGTTGATTACTTGTTTATTCTTGTCTTGGATGAATGATTTATATGTTAGGCTTAAGAAAACTGGCAGATCTCCAAATGGTAACATGCTTGAACGTCTTAAGAAACATGAACCGAGGCGCACTAGGTCTTTATTGGTTGTATTTAATGCATGAGCCACTGTTTACAATCCCTATAGTTGTGCTTGGCATGGTGTAGGAGGAGATGAGCTCATAGAATTGGGGAGTTATGTGTGCCACCCCATGAATGGTATTAAAGAATACGATCCGTCATCCATGCAATTATAACAAGTAATTAACGTGATATCTAGGGAGTAGTGAAATCTAAGTAAACACATTTTCTCCAATTACTGCTCACAACTTTAGTATAATTTAGCTTATTTTCATTTTTAGTATTTTATTTTGATTGCATCTTAGTATTGGGTTAGTTGAATAGCAACTAATTCCGCCCATTCTTCCAAAACCCGAGATTTTACTTGCTTTCATAAAAATATAAAAACACAAAAATAATCATCACTCACCTTTAGAACTAGTATTTAGGCTTTCTAATCCTAGCGACACTATTCCTAAGCTGAACGATCAATCCCCCGGTACTTGTCACTATACTATACTACAACGATCAGGTACACTGCCTGGTGGGGGTTGTAAGCTTCTCGAGATCCCTCGAGAGGTAAAGCCTGTTGCGATTCCCACGCATCAAGTTTTTGGCGCCGCTGCCGGGGAATAGTTATTGTCTAGGTTAGGATTTCTTTGTATTAGGTCTACTTGCTAGATTCCTTTCTAGTAAGATTTTATTTTTATTTTTAGGTTTTCTTTAGTCTATCTCATTTCTTTGTGCTTTTGTTCGTAACTCTTTACCATCCGACACCATGGAAGGTGGTAACATCGTTGAACCCGTCATCCCACCACAACAAAACCCACCACTAGAACCCCTTAGGCCCCGAACCTTAGGAGAGTATTCCCGACCTAGCCACCAAGGCTACCGAAACACCATTGAGCTCACCGGAGCCAATGTGACCCCCTTGCGATCCGACACCATCCGGTTGGTGCAAAGCGGATGTGCATTCCATGGACTTCGTTCCGAAGATCCAAACCAACATCTTAAGGACTTTCTCAAAATCGTAGATTCCATAGACCTAGGTGTTGAAACTAGAGAGACTACCCGTTTACGCCTATTCCAATTCTCTCTACGGGATCAAGCTAGTCAATGGCTTGAGCGTTTACCCGCGGGATCCATCACCACATGGGATGATCTCACCACTCGTTTCCTTGCTCAATTTTTCCCACCGGGGAGAACTACTAAGCTTAGAAATGACATCTTGATGTTCCAACAACGTCAAAATGAATCTCTTTATGAAGCATGGACTCGTTTCAAGGACTTACTCCAAAAAGTCCCTCATCATGGCATAGATCTTTGGCTCCAAGTCCAAATCTTTTATGACCATATCGACATCTCCATGAGGCGAGCCATTGATCAATCGGCCGGTGGTAAGCTACGTGATCTAAGTGCGGAAC
The DNA here is from genome assembly GCA_030686995.1 of Artemisia argyi. Classification (NCBI taxonomy): domain Eukaryota; kingdom Viridiplantae; phylum Streptophyta; class Magnoliopsida; order Asterales; family Asteraceae; genus Artemisia; species Artemisia argyi. The sequence continues at coordinate 290,774,131 of CM060709.1, forward strand.
AATCATGGGAACTCATAGAAGATCTTGCTCTCTATGACAACAAAAGTTGGAACGATCCCCGTGACTTGAACGAAACGGTCAAGGCAATATCTTTGCCATCGAACAATTCTGGCACTCCTGACCGTAGGATCATGGAACTTGAAGGTCGAGTCAAGTCTCTCATGAAATATTACGAAGCTCCAAAATCCTCAAGCCATGTAAGCAGAATCACTTCCACATGTAAATTATGTAATGGCCCTCACGAGACACATAACTGCATGGAGCTTCCAAAACATGCTTATAACAAATTCACATCATCACACGTGGAAGGAGGCCCTCGCACTTCTGACGAGGCCTATGAAGCATGGAAGGATAAACCTAATTTCAGAGGATACCAAACGCGGAGCGTATCCTTCAATGACTCCTCACCCCTCACTTGGTCCGAGCATTTTCCCTCACAAAGCACTCCTAGGCAAAGCTGTGAAGACGCCTTGCGAAAGTTCATTCTATCTCAAGAATTACAGCTCTCCACGCTCGAGGCTAAATTTAGACAACAGCAGGCCGATGTGAATAACAAGATTTGTAATCTGTTAACTGCTATCAAAGAGCATGTTGTCAATAAACCTATTCGCGTTGATGAGGTCAAATCTGTTACCGTCATGAGTCCACCAACCTCCCCTGCGAAAATAAAAAGTCCGAGCAAGTTATTCAAACATCTATCTCCTAATGGAAAAGAACCTGTCAAACCCCTCGGACCAATCCACTTCATAAACACCATCACCACGATATCTACTTCAACATCCAGCCCAACCCAACAACAAACTAACAAATTCAGTCGGACAGCTAAAGATGAGACCTCAAGGGTTGACCATGATTCAACAAGAAAATCTACCAACTCACCCGAGCAATACACCGCGCAGGAATTCGGCAAACCGGATGAAAGGAAAGAGAAATCGGAAGAGCATGAGAGAGATCCAACCATTTTGGGTAAATCTATTATAGAAGAACCCGAGAGAAAAATGAAGGATGTTATTAGTGGGAGTAGCGATCGGACTAAGGAAAATAACCATAAAGTTTTCAAGATTTCCTGCACCATTAAGGAAAAGCTCCTAACCGAGAGTCATATAGATCCTAGCTCTCCAGTCAACCTAATCCCCCTTTCCTTATACCATGAGACTTTCCCAAAACGCATTGCGTGCGAAAGGGTAATGAATAATTTATCAATCAGGGTCGGAGAGCTTGTTTACAATACTAACCTCGTCATGGTCGATGATATAGACCCTCTCACCAATCAACCGTTAACCAACCTTGTTCTGGGGAAACCATTTATCAATGAATCAGGAGTAATCCTTGACGAGATGGATGGAAGTGTAATGTTCACCAATGGTGTTAGAAAGGTGATTTTTCATGGGGGAAATGAAGAGGTTTACGAATATCGTCCTTCCCTTGAGGGGAATCTATTCGGATCCAGGAATGGAAAGTCGGGGATGATAAGGAGGCGTGATCCGAGTAATCTCAAAATTCCATGCATGATCGGTCACAAGCATTTTGATAACGTCTACATCAACATATTCATGCCTAAGAATGTTATGTCCCTGTTCCATTACAACAATATCTGCAGATGGGGAATGATTTACAAAGGAGAGAAAGTGGTTGGTAAAGATCATGAAATCCAGGTGTTCGTAGGAAACATGGCATTTACTATGGAATTCACAATTGTGGATAACATAGAAGACTATGTCGACCCCAGGTTATCACAAGTAGTTTTGGGAGCACCCTTCTGTGAAATCACTAATTTAATAGTGGATGACTTGAACGGAATCATGACCTTCACTGATGGGATTAGGAGGATTTCATACCAAACGCCATATAAGAGAAAAGACCTTAAGGAAATCGACTGTGACGGGCTTGATAAGATGAGCTCCCAACTTATCTTGTGTGATGAAGACGTTAGAAGAGGATGTGAGAACATTACTAATTTATCTTGTGGATTCTTTAAGGATGTTAGCAAGCTTGATTCTAAGTATCGAAAAGATGTCTTCGAGTTCGAAGACCCGAAGTACTTGAACTATGAAAGCGATACTGATTTAGAAGACGACCTAGAGAGTGGAACCAATGATGAGATCACGTAGTAACCCATGACTTTGAGTCTAGCTACAAGACTCGTAAATAAAGAAAAGCGCTTCTTGGGAGGCAACCCATGTTTTGTGTGATTTTATTTGTTTGTTTGTTATTTGCTTCCGTATGCATGCTTAATTGTTATTGTTGGTTGATCATGTTTCTAAACTAAATAGTAGAAATACTTTACTTTGTTGTTTGGCCTAGTCTTAACTCCACCTAAAAGTATTTTTGCAAAAGATAAGTGTAAGGGGAAACCCCAAATATCTTTTTAAGAAACAACCGATCATGATTCTCCACAATATTAAATGAACATGTGTATTCGTATTTGTTAGAGTCAAATGCTTGTATTGAGTCATAATGAAGTTTTGCAGGATTTTCCAGGAAGTAGGACCAAGTTTTTCCAGAAATTTTCCGGAAACTTAACATAAGGATTTCTGCAGGTCAATTCTGACGGTGTCAGGGGTTTACTCTTGACGGCGTCAGGAGTTAAAAATCTGGAAATTTTACCGGTTTTGTTTTTCTAACGGAGTCTTATGGTTTTTGTGAATTATTAAGTTTTAGAATCTCCAGGGAATCTGCAAACTTCATTCCACAAGCATTATATCTTATCTTGTTTTCTAGGATTTAGTAACTTATATAGAATGCCGCCGATTTTACGCGAGGTTGTCTTGTCTATTTTGTCAGGTTTTACAGGTTATGTATGACAAGAAGATGATTTATATTCTAGAAGGGAAGCCTTGATTGTTCATTTTCTTGGAGGAAGATTTAACCTGGCCATCCTATTATCCATATCGAGCGAATCAGGGGAGTTTTTGATTTCATTCTCTTTACTTTTTCACTTTTACATTCTTTACTTGAACATTGGGGACAATGTTCATCTTAAGTGTAAGGGGAGGGTAAAAAGATGATACCTTACATATGCACTTTCGCTTGAGTTTGTTTTGTTTGATGGTAGATGTGTAATAAAACTATGAGAAATACTTGTTAGTGCAATTTTAGCGCCAAATTTAAAATTTTTTACAACATTTAGGAGTGAAACTTTAGCCATAGCAAGCGTCTCATGGATAGGAGATTGTATGACTAGCACATAACCGTATATTCAAAAAAATTTTCCAACCAAATATGTGAGGTTCGCCTTTAGATTTGATAGGAAAAGCATTCATTATTAGTGCTTATGAGTGTACCGGTAGCATTTAGATTCTAGAACTTGCGTTAGTGATGCATCCCGAGACTGCTAGTGAGACTACATTCGTGTGGTAGGATTTACTACATGATAAGAGGCATTAGGATCACCCTTGTGTTAAACCCGTATTATAATTACTTGACCATTTAAGTCATATTACTTGGCTAGTTAAGTCAACTAATTTTTCCCACACCCTTAGCGTTGTACTCATTTTTAGTACACGAAACCCCTAGTACACCCCTCCGAGCCTATCTTTTTGTTTCTAACTTTAAGCATCTTACTTAAAGGAAGAATTTGTTACACCCCACTTAAATGTACACCCAAATCACCTTAGCCTTCCGTGTATGCGCTCAGTTTTAGTGCATTATTGTTATTTGTTAAACCCTAAGTTAACTTTCTAATTGATTACATGGTTGCTAAGTCGAGTCATATCCATGTACATATTGTTTTGGGACGATTGGGACTCATGGGTAAGTACTTATTTTATGGAGTAATGGGGAAGAACATAATATTGTTAACCCCATATGTACGTTAATCTTAAAAGTGCTCCAAGTGTTTTGATTTTCTTAATTCGAGTCATTAGATTAGTTTAAATGTAAAGTATGTAAAGATTCAAGTGTAAGGGGAATTCTCATCCCCTATGATGTATTATTTTGATGGTAGGGTAAGAGTGTATGCAAAAAAAAAAAAAAAAAAAAAAAAAAAAAAAAAAATCGAAAAAAAAAGAAAGAGAAAAAAAAAATAAAAAGAAAAAAGAAAAAGAGAAAAAACATACGGACTACCATCCCTTTTTATTCTATGTTCATTTTATGTTTTTGTTATTTTTCATTTATTAACTTAAGTCGAGTCTAGTCTTGGCTTAGCAACGCCACATTGTACATGTAATTGACCAAGATTGTTAACTCGCCACCAGTAAAACTTCCTTTATCCAACAAAACCGTGTATTTTATATCCCTACACCTAACGTTACAACCCTTTAAAAGACCTCTTTGATAGTTTATCCTAGGTGCTTACGCCATGTGGTGGAGGTTTGATCCTTTCCCAAGCCTATGGTAATCTATTTTGCTATGACAGGTAGTGGGAGATATCTTCCGTTTCCATATTGTAATCTATACTTTATTACACCCGAGAGATGTGAGTATCTAAACACTATTTGTGAGGTGCTAGTGTATGACCTCCGTGCTTGTCTATTGGTCTTTAGTGGAACGATTATTTGTTGCAATTACTTCTATATTAGTGTTAAATGACCCCTAACTTGTATTTTGAGTAGAATAAAAGCGCATTTGCTTGAGGACAAGCAAATCTCAAGTGTAAGGGTATATGATGAGGCGAAAAATGAACCACTTTTAGGGGGTCATTTAAGCCCGAATCCGAATTTATTTGATCAAATATTGCCCTAAATCGTTCCTTTTGTGATTTTAGGTACTTTGGGAGAGAAATTTGGAAAAGGAAGCAATTCGGACGTTTTTGGAGCATAAAAGTGAAGAAAACGCCAAAGTCTTAATTTTCCATGCTGGGAACAGTAGGTGACGGCGTCAAGAGCAAAACCTTGACGGCGTCAAGAGCAAATCTCATGAATTTCCATGACGACCCAGAACAGATTTGACGGCGTCACGTAGGAAGGGCGTCAAGAGTAAAAGAGTCGTGACGGCCTGGAAGATATATGTCTTGACGGCGTCAGAAGTGGATCTAGGCAGTCCGAGGAGAGTTTTGGCTGCGAGGTGACGGCGTCACATTGTTTGTCTTGACGCCGTCAGACCTATTTTTCTATATATAGTTTTTTATTTTTCACACATTAAAGAGAGAAGTTTTGGGAGAAACCCTAAGTACGATTTTGGTGTAACTTTACAGGTTTTTCAAGGGTTCCAACCCCTTGATACCTTGCATGATTAATCAAGATAAGTGTTCTTCTAATTCGATCAATATGTTTATGTGTTGGTTGTCTATATCTTGTTCGCGTCTTAATTCTATTATGCTAGGCTAGATCTCTTTTGTGTTTGCTTAGATCTAGTGAAACCTAGATATTGATTATGTGTTGATTACTTGTTTATTCTTGTCTTGGATGAATGATTTATATGTTAGGCTTAAGAAAACTGGCAGATCTCCAAATGGTAACATGCTTGAACGTCTTAAGAAACATGAACCGAGGCGCACTAGGTCTTTATTGGTTGTATTTAATGCATGAGCCACTGTTTACAATCCCTATAGTTGTGCTGGGCATGGTGTAGGAGGAGATAAGAGCTCATAGAATTGGGGAGTTATGTGTGCCACCCCATGAATGGTATTAAGGAATACGATCCGTCATCCATGCAATTATAACAAGTAATTAACGTGTAAAAGATATCTAGGGAGTAGTGAAATCTAAGTAAACACATTTTCTCCAATTACTGCTCACAACTTTAATATAATTTAGCTTATTTTCATTTTTAGTATTTTATTTTGATTGCATCTTAGTATTGGGTTAGTTGAATAGCAACTAATTTCGCCCATTCTTCCAAAACCCGAGATTTTACTTGCTTTCATAAAAATATAAAAACACAAAAATAATCATCCCTCACCTTTAGAACTAGTATTTAGGCTTTCTAATCCTAGCGACACTATTCCTAAGCTGAACGATCAATCCCCCGGTACTTGTCACTATACTATACTACAACAATCAGGTACACTGCCTGGTGGGGGTTGTAAGCTTCTCGAGATCTCTCGAGAGGTAAAGCCTGTTGCGATTCCCACGCATCACCTCTTCAATCATTCTTCATTCCAAGCAACATTGTAAGTATTGTCTAATTAATTACATACCCGATCTAAGCATTGCATTCTCATTCACATTCAACCTCTAAAATCTTAGGGTTTAGGTAATTAGTTGTGAAAAATTGTAAAACCTTAGTTGAGAACTAAACTAATAATGCCCTCACTTAATTATGTTCTTACATACTCTAAACAACATCACAATTAGCCAAACATCCCTTGTAAAACCATTTTTGATAATCACATTCAAAATTAGGACATAACACTTTATCACGTTGTTAAAACGAATAAAAACATTAGGCCAACTTCATTTAAATGCATAAACCTATATGCACTTTTTGGTTACATTTTAGAAATACATTTACTTAGAAACACTAGGATCATAATGTGTTTCAAAACAATAAGTTGCATCATAAAAACGTTTTGGAACACCAAAACGCATCTTAGACAACCAAATCTTCACATTGCTTGCATAAAAACGCGTACTAGATCATTCTCAAAAATATTAATCTTAACCAAAATTTTATGATTTCTAGGAACCAACATGCCTCCCGCAACTCTCTCCGGTCACAAAGGTACCCTCAAGTATTTACCCAAACACCATATGACCAAAGGTCTTACTCCACACCAAGTCAATGTCTTTAAGGGGTTAGAGAAGCGCTATGTCCATGAGGGTAGAACCATTGTCCCATCCTTCCTAGAAGGAAACTTCATCAGTCAAAACTTAGCTACGATCAACTTTGATTGTCTCCTAGATATTGATGAGCCGATTTGTCCTAGGTTTATTCTAGAATTCTATGCTACCGTTGTGCTCACAAGCGATGAAGATGGTGAGATATCCATAAAATTTTCTATCAATCAACACGAAACTATCCTATCTCTCGATGAGTTTGCAAAAATCCTTGGTGTTCCAAACAACGGCACTTGTCTTTACACAGACAAATGGCCACTTTCTTTTCTGGACACCGATGAGCGTCATCCTACTTACTCCACTCCTCTTGTTAGCAAGGAAGTGATTCGTGACCATCTCTTCATTAGAACTTCCCTCACTAGGAAAAATCGCTCGGGTAGTGAAGTGGACAAAGATCCGCTTGGAATGGAACTTAATGAACTTCAACCGCAATTTAGGAGGTGGGAAGAGGTTCTTAGAGCTAATGTCATAAGTTCCGTAGGGAATAGAGACCATGTGAACACATGCCTAAGCTATATGCTCTATAATATCTCCACTAGACAACCTTTCAATTTGGCTTACTACATGGCACAAAGAATGACCGATATACCTCTAAATGGAAAAACCGCTCTTCCATATGGAATGCTTCTCACCCATCTTTTTAGAGCCATCTCACCAATTCCACCAAATGACAGAGGTATTTGTCTTGATTACTCCCTCATTCCTCACACCTTTGTTCCTCTTAGTGGTAAGAGAGTCTTTAAGACTCAAGGGAAACGTCGTCGTTCTCCTTCTCCTTCATCCTCATCTTCATCAATGAGTGAAAATGATGATCTTCCAAACTATAAGCTAGCCCCTCTCACCTACCTTCAAGAACTTCCCGCTATTGAGAATGAGTCCGAAGAATTCAAACAAACGAAAGGGATGTGGAAGTGCTTGGAAGGTACTTGGGAAAGATTAAGAAGAAGTTGGACCGCTTGTGAATTATGTTTGTAAGGAGCGTTTGGCACAACTAAGTTTTAGAACTTTGATATCGTTGAACTTTGTGACTTATGTTGTTTTGTACTTTTATACTCTATTACTATGGTTGGACAATGTATTGAACTAACTCATATACAGAATCGACGACATTTATAATGTTGTCAAATTTTCAAGTATATGAAAAATTTCACTAAGTATAGTGAATTTGGCTAGCCCCCCGTCAAAGTCTAACGGTAAGAGTGTTTACTTATTCAAATTTTGCATTTCCTAACAAGATATTGCTTTAAGTTTTTGTCCCAAGAGTTTTTGGAAATCGCCAATTTTGTCTCGACCCTTAAAAATGTGGTCTGTGTAAAATCTAGGCACTGGCGGATCTGGCGGAACCAAAAATTGGGTTCTGCCAGTAGGAATTCTGGGTAAACATAGGTTGGCCCAACGAAACTGGCGGAACCCAAACAAGGGTTCCGCCCATGTATTCCCAGGGTTCCGCTAGTCTACCTGGAAATTTTTCTTAGAATTTTCAAATTTTGATTTCCACATTCCTCCAAATCATCTTGTAAGATTAGAAACTCATGCCTAATAACTAGTTACCTGTATTAGGATCATTCTTAGACATTAGAATCAATAAAAACTCATTTCCCGCCAAAATTCAAATTTAACCTTAACTAACCCAAGGAACCCTCACCCATAAGGCAAGGAACCCACCAAAAGGTTCCTTGGTATCCGTGAGAAATTTGAGTCAAAACACCATGACAAGACAACTAAGCATTTAGTGCAAATATTTGTCTTTTTACTCTATCACCTTCATTGAATTGACTTACAATGATTTGACAACCTTCATAACTCTTACAAATTGTATGGCACAACATCAAATCCAAACACTCCTTTCCATAACATGTTCTTCCTATAAATTGACTAACATTCACACTTCCAATTCACACCATCACCATCACATATCTTAATCTTTCAAGTCTAGATAACTCAAACCTTGAAATGACTAAATCCAACACCTCATCCGAATCATCAAAGTCCATTAGAAATATAGTTAGTGTAAAACCATGTTGCTTCAACAAAACCATCCAACTAAGCTCATCATCATCAAGTGATTCATCACTCAACATCTCCTCACCCATCCATGATACAAACTTCCTTAACCTTGTCACCCCAACACCATCTCCAAAAGCTTTCAAAACTAACATTATCACTACTCCACCGCCAACTAAAACACCTAGTGATCCCACATCACCTTCGGCACCAAATCAACCTTCAAAAGGTTCATCACCTCAATCACCAACTTTAACACCAATGGAACTCTACCAAACACCACCAACATTACCACATTCATTTTTAGAAACCTTAGAAGACCTACCACCAAGATCATCTAAGCCACCACCATTGCCACTTTTTGACACCATTGCTCAATTGGAAACCCAACAACAACCAAAGTTTCAACCAAATGAGCCATTAGATCATAAACCTCATCAACCATCACTAGTAGAGCGTTTGGCTTATCGATATGCTCGACCCTCAATCTTTCCACATGATCAACCACAACCATTTTTGTTCCACCCAATCCACGAAGAAATTCATGGTCCTCTTTATGAAGAATCAAGCAACCACCATCATGCCCAACAACACAATCCACCTCAAACGCATTCTTAACACTTTGATTCCCTATTTCCCTCTTATGAAGAAATAGAACCATCCATAGGACCCAAGTCTTCAAACACCCACGAAGAGATCGACATTAGTTTGAACAATCTCTATGCCTTCAAACATTTGATTGACTCTCGTCTAAATCATGTCATAGAGTCTAAATCGGCATTACACTCATCTAGGGTAGGAAATCAAAACACCTCTCAACCATCCACGTTTGCCCCATCAAACATAAATGGTGCACCAACAACCAATGAACTCCTTCCACCAAACTTTCCTCGCCATAATTGCGGAAATTGTGAGAGAACTGCTCATATTAGTGAACGATGTCAAAAGGATATCCGTGAACTAACATAAGAAATGAGGTTTATCTTAAACCACATTTTGGAGCGTTTAGACACCATCTCTCATCCACCTCAAGCTTGGAGCATTCTTTGTGGAGGCTTTGCCCCATTTAAGAAATCCTAAGGAGTACTCAATTTATAGAAATAAAAATTTCTCTTTGTTATTTTCATTCTCTTTTATTTCCAAAAGTAGGCTAGAATTTTTCATTTTTTGTCATTGACTTTTGCAAAGTCAACATTTTACTTGGAATGACTTCTTTTCTACTACTTTGATTGCATTGTTGATGGCTCGTATATGTCGTGTGATTGTGATATATTTGCTCATATTCTCATATTATGTTGTGGCTAGGCAAATTGTCATTATCATCAACTAACCACTTTTGTTGTAGGTTCAAAATCCATGCTTCCTACCTTGGCACTCCATTTAGGGGGAGCATTATCCAAGGGGGAGCACGTGTATTCTTCCGCTTCGCAACTCTTCTTTTTGTTTCGACAAAAAGGGGGAGAAGTTATGTTAAACTTGTTCTCATCTTTAACTTTTGCATATCATATCACATCATATCATGAATTGAGTAAAAAAAAGTTTAATATAAAACTTTTAAAAGACTTAACACTAGAATTATTGATTTACTTAAAAACAAAGTTTATGTTTTGTCATCAACAAAAAGGGGGAGATTGTTAATACAAATATCGTCTAAAAACGTTATTTATATTTTATGATCTTTGCTAAGTTTTGTTAACGACAAAGTGTAAACTTTAGTTTTTAGTAAAACATCATTTTAGTTATAGTCTTATTGTAACTATACTTTACCTTTCATATTAAGCATAACTTTGTTATATTACTTAATATAGAAAACATAATATGACATCATAACTTACATCATGTGCATTTATGGAAAGCTTACTAAATCTAGTAGTTGACTTTCCATAAAGATTTCTTACACATTTAGATAGTTTCCTACTCAATCCATTGTGTGTTGACTTACATAAACTTGATGTGACATTGCTAGATATGGAAAGATTTCTTGGAGTCTTTGACTGTCTGACCTGGTGGAACCCTTGTTTTGGTTCCGCCGGATCCGCCAGTCTGCTGGTTTGGTTGGCTATAAATACAAAACCATTTGCAAGAAATCATCATCAATTTTATTCATACTTTGCATACAAACACTTGTTCATCTTATCTAACTTAGTAGCAACTCACTTGTGTGATTCTCTTGTGTAGAAACAAAGTTCACAAGTCCATCCGAGAAGTTACAAGTTTCAACTCAATGTTGCAAGACTTGTTGGACTTCTATAGCATAAACTCTTGAAAGTTTATACATCATTTGTATTTTGTTAAGAAGTGATCGGTTAGTATTTTAGTCCTCAAAATACTATAGTGTCAAGGAGTGGTTGTACCTTTGTAAAAGAACTCGACATCTAGCTTAGTGTCGGAAATAGTGGATAGGCGACGTTAGGAAGGTTCTACCTTGAACTAGGACCCAGTATCTAGCTTTGTACCGGATAAAGTGTAAGCGATGATTGTAAAGGTTTCTCCACTGGTGAAAGGAGCTTGTTGACTAGTGCTTGAAACTCTCGAGTTGGAAACTCGAGGCATGGAGTAGGGCAAGGAAAAAGAGTCCTTGTAGCCGAACCACGATAAACAATCGTGTTGTGGTTTGATCGTTTCTTTCTTTATACTTGCATATTAATTATTGTTAATTAGTTATAATTGTTGATTACACGAAAAGCTTTTCAAAGATTAACAAGTTAAAAAGCGGTAAACTATTCAACCCCCCTTCTAGTTTTCCACAAAAATGACAACCGCGGAAAGGAAGGCAGGAAATAATGGGGCACGAAAAGGGAAGACAAAATGGGGAAGAGCAAACGTTGCTAAGGAGAGATACAAACCGTACACCATGGACGATTCATTTCTCAAAGTCGCATACGATTATCAAAAGCCTCCCTACAACGTCAATCAATAAAGGATGAAAATGACTCCTTCACCCTTGTTGATACCTAAACCGGGTCTAATCTAACTTCTGGATACGTGGTAAGGATACCCCATCAATCCTTACCGTCATCTGGACCAGTGAAGAAAACTGGGTGCAGATGAATGATCAAGCACTACCTTGACCCGTTAATAAGAGCTTGAAACTCAGCTTTACCATCTTCTTGATTAGGGTTAGCAAGTACCATCTGGCGCACATACTAGGCATTACAAAGTGGAAGCACTAAGTAACAACACGGACTAAATTAAAGCCTAAGGCATAAATCAATCTCCGTAAGACACAAAACATATGCAGGTCTTGAAACACTACTGCATATTCCCAAGACCAGAGATCACGGAGCGGAAGTACTTAACAAAGGTACATACAATTCAATAGTCCAAGACGGAAATCAGCTTCCGCAAGCATGGAACGTACCAAAAAAATCAAAAAGGATTACTATTGTAAAATATAAAGATTCCACTTAGAGGGACCGCACAATGGACATTTTTATTCAAAATTCTTTACTTGTATTATAATAAAGATTTTAATAAAAAATTGGAGATTAGCTACCTCTGGTAGTTTAATTTTTCAAGTCTTTAATATTTACTTTGCAAAAACATACAAACACGTGAGTAAGATGCACACACAAAGGGCATGACCCAAATACGTTATTCCGTATAACAAAAGGAAGAGTAACCTAACAATCAACTCAAAAAGTACATAAGAGGTATTGCGAGCCCAGTACCGGGAGAATAACCCACAAATATTTAACTAAGACTATAAAGAAAATGAACGCATCAGTACGTCTTTCGATTAATAGCAAAGCACAAATCATAAGTGCAAAAAGCCACATAAAAGTCTAACAAGACCAAGGCAGACAACAAAAACATGTTTCTGAAAAACAAGAGTCTTGCCAACTACATAAACAAATTACTACAAAAAAGCGACGACATATAAGGCAGGTTAATAGCACAAAGCATACAGGGGATTATGTTCAATTACACATTAGCCGCCCAAAAAGACCACACATGGTCACAGCGTAAGACAACCTACTCCGCATGCTCATGCTCCGACGCGGATTCAATCGCCTTCCTTTCAAAGTTAGTTATTGGAACAAAAAAAGCAAAACCACAATCATCCTTAAGTAACATAACCTCATAATCTTCTACTGTAAGAAGTCCGTCGGTCGCGGCGGAAGCAGAAGTGGTCGAAGTGGTCATGATAGTGGCTGGCTCATCCCAAGGGATGGTATCCGAACCTAATAAAAACTCAGTGGATAAAGGCTTCACCAAGTGAGTAAACACGCTAGTAAGGGCAGGAAGTCCAACAGTGATATTACCCTTAATCTTTTCAACCCTTTGACGAGCAACACCTAGAGCTGAGGATAAGGAAGTTTCACCAACAACCAAGTTATCTTCCACTCAGCGGACGGGAATGCTGAGTTGTTCTCATCTGGTTGTAAGCCAGCCATACCAGGCTTTTCAGCAAGTTGATCCTCAAGACGAAGAAGGGTTATAATGTTCTCAATAGAAGAATCGTTGTGAGCCGTCAAGCAATCTAGCAAGGAGAACTCAAAACCTCAGAACGCTTCCAAAGCAGATGTGTAGTCCGCTTCCGCAGAAGGGTTATAGGCAGTGATATCCGCAAGCTCCGTGCCTTCCTTACCATGTTCAACACCGGTAACCAAACCATCCTGCACCCCCTTCAAGATAGCACGACGTAAAGCCCTACCCAAATTCGCAAGATACTCCGAGGAGTTCTGACACTTAGCAAGCACAAGCTTCAAGCTGTGAGAAAACACCACCTGCGGCTAGATATGACTGTATGTAAATGGGGATAGAACTCCTCATTCAGATTCATGGCCATCTCCGTAAGGTGAGACTCTAACATGGTCACCCTATCAGAAATGTCCTTCATCTGAGCATCTTGAGCCTTCTCAAATTGCCCCTCCAAACTCCCTAGCGCGGCTTCTAATGCTCACACCTACAATAAAACAGGACACATATAAAAAAAGAAGAAAGAGAGAGAAAGCAGGAGAAACATATAGCAAGAACAGAAAATACAAGATATATACCTGACTAACAAGGCTTCCACTATGACATTTAGAGTCAGCAACAGCAGTATTAAGATCTCCAATCTCGCGGTCCTTGTCCTTTAAAGAAGAATTAAGCTCCGACAGCTTCGCATTTAAAGAAACACTTTCCTCCTCAAGCACAGAGGTCCGCCCACTCACAGAAGAGCGAAGTTCTGCTAATTGCGCACTTAGAGAACCACGCTCCGCCTCAAGCTTCGAGATCTATTCCTTTAAAGAAGTTACTTCAACCACATGAGAACTCTTAGCAGATTTCAATGTAGTAACCTGAGTATGGAGGCGACCTGCCTCTGCCGCTTCAACCTTCGATAACGCCAGCTCAGACCTTAGTTTCTCAATCTCCTCATCCTTTATCTTTAGTAGGTCATGTCTGTTGGTCATAAAGGACGAACAACTTTCTCTTCTCAACAGCTCACATCCGCAACTCGGCATTGAAAACGGTTTGACGGGCAGCACCAACATTAAACTCAGTAAAAAACTGATCGCATCCCATATTACGAAACTCCATAAAAAAACTTAGGAGGAGCAAACCCATCAATTATTTCACGACAATCAACAGCATTGTCCAGACGGGAGCTAGAAGCCACATTCCAGTTCGGAATATAAGTCTCCGTCAAACGACGAGGATCCTTATTGACTGCGGTGCGGATACGCCTAAAAGGATTATCATAAATGTTTTTCTTTTTCTTCTTCTTCTTTTCCTTGGGAGATGAAGCAGGTCGACATATGTAGTAGTTTCGGTTCCCACTGATGGTAGCAGAACCGAAGGCCTAGTAAAAGAGTCAACCTCAGTATCACGAGTACTAGAATAAGGCAAAGAATTTGAGGAAATAACAAACCTTCGGTAGAACTAACGGGGCGAAGTTGGACCCCAGTGCTATCATCAAGTTGACCCTCCGCTTCATGCTCCAGCATAGCTGAAACGGAGGAAGAAACAAAAGGTACATTAGGCAAAGGGTCAACCCCACGCTCGCAATCCAGCATACTACTATTCAAAAGACTCTGAATTACAACCATAGACTTACCTGCAGTGGTTGACCTATTAGTAGCCCAGTGATCATCCCTTAACCTCTTAGCAGGACGTGATGACACACCAACAATCGGAGGAACATAAACCATATTCCCTCTTTGCTTAAGTTTTACAACGTTGCCCACCGATTGAACAAAAATGGCTACTCGCTCGTTCGCATCAATACCAGCATCAGAACTACTCGGCTCCATAACACTTCCATCAGCAGCCAGAGTACCCGATCCCATCTCATCCCCATCATTGAATAACTCGTCAATATCATTAGCCAACTAACTATCCATGGGCAGGAGAATAGGGAGAAGCGGAACCAACCGCTTAACAACAACTCCCAAAAGCCTCGGTTCCCCCTCACGGTGAGGCCTCACAACAACATTCACCTTTGAAGCATCCTGATGCGAGATATTGTAACCTCACAAGGAGTTTTACTTCTCGAGGGATCTCAAGAAGTTTTACAATCCTCAAGGTAGTGTACCTGACCGTTGTAGTGTAGTATAGGTAAATCCGGGGGATTGATCATTCTCTAGGGGAATAGTGTCGTTAGGTCGAAGTGTATGTTGATTTAAGCCGAAAGGTAAGGGATGATTCTTTTTGTGTTTTTATATTTTTATGAAAGCAAGTAAAGATATCGGTTTTAAAAGGATGGGTGGAATTAGTTGTTAAGCAACTAACCCAAAAACTACTTTTATAAAACAGAAATTAAAATAACAAGAAAAATAAATGTGGTGAACTTCTTATGGTGAGAAAAACGTGTTTACTTAGATTTCACTACTCCCTAGTTATGTTTTATTGATTTTTTGAATTGGCACGTCGTTTGTTTTAGACTTTTAGTTGAAGCGTTGTATTCTTTAATACCAGTCGTAGGGGTGTGCTACATTCCCCAACTCTATGAATATTAATTTCACCTACAACCTTAAGTTAATTAAGCAATCATAGGATCATAAAACATCAATTCATGCAGTAAATACAACTTGAAAAACCTATATTGCATGATATGGTTACGTTTTCACTGGCGTTCAAGCTAGTTACATAAAGAAGTCAGCCAGTTTTCTTAGCCTAATGTGAAGCAATCAACTAAACAATAGGCAACGCATCAATAATCAATAACTAGGTTTCATTAGATCTAAGCAAACACAAGAGAATTTAAGCTAGCATGTTAAAGAGAAGAGAAGATAAACACATAATCAAACAACACATAGACATATTGAATGATTATTGGTAATTCCTATCTTCAATATAACATGGATGAAAGAGGGTGTAAAAGCCTTACAAATATTGTAAAATTCGTCTAGGGTTGTAGTCTCCAAAAGTGTCACACTTAATGAATAAAAATAGAAAACCATATATAGATTTACACTTGTGACGGCGTCAGGTTATGGATCCTTGAATTATTTCTGAAACACGTGACGTCTTTCTCCAAAATACACCTGAAGTCGTCAGGTGTAAATCCTTGAATTATTTCTGAAACAACATGTGTAAATTCTTCTAGCTTCAAAATGGAAGGTGACGGCGGCACAATGCATAAGCTGACACCGTCAGGTCTTCTTTTCTACAATTTTTTTCGCGACTTTGTTGTTTTCTTCACTTTTTGGTCCAAATACGTCCAAAAAGCGCCGAATTATAGATTTCTCGTCCCAAGTACCTGAAACACAAAAAGAAACTATATGAGACAATATTTGATCACATAAATACGATTTTGGGCTTAAATGACCCCTTAAAAAGGTATCAAATAAATCCTTATCAAATATCTCTACACTTGGGATTTGTTTGTCCTTATTCTAATCAATCTACAAGTTAGGGATCATTTAGTGTTAACATAAAAGTAATTACAACACACAATTGTTTCACTTTTGTCAAAATAAGCACAGAAATTATATGCTAGCACCTCACAATAAGTGTTTGAATTCTCACATCTCTCGGGTGTAATAAGTTATATAACACATATGGAAACGGGAAAATATAACACTCTGTACCTGTCATAGCACATAGATTACCATAAGCTTGGGAAATGATAAACCTCCACCACTTTGGCGTAAGCACCTAAGAAAAACTATCAAAGAGGTCTTTTAAAGGGTTGTAACGAGAGGTGTAAGGGTATGGAAAACACGGTTTGTTGGATAAAGGGAATTTTACTGGTGGCAAGTCAATCATCTTGGTCAATTACATGTACAAAGAGGCGTTGCTAAGCCAAGACTCGACTCAATTTAGATAACTACTAACTTTTTTTGTATTTTTCAAGACACTATTTTGACTTAAACATAAATAAAAGACGCGGATGGTAGCCCGTATGTTTTTTTCACTTTTCGTTTTCTACTTTTTTTTTTTCATTTTTTTGATTTTTTTTCTTTTCATACAGTCGTGTTCTACCATCCAAAATAATACATCAAAGGGATCTTGCATCCTCCCTACACTTGAACTTTTACATAGCTAATTAACGACCCGAATCAAGAAAATCAAAACATTTGGTGTACTTTAAACGTTTAACGTATATAAGGATTAATGATTTCCCCTTTCACTCCATAACGACTAGTACTTTTACCCATGAGTCCCAATCATCCCAAAACTGTATTTACAAGATATGACTCGACTTAGCAACCATGTAACAAATTAGAACAATTGACAAAGGGTTTAAACAAGTAATAAATATGCAATAAAAATGAGTGCATACAAGGTAGGCTAAGGCGATTTGGGTGTACATTTAGGGGTGGATTGTAAACAATGTTCTTCATTAATATTTTGGAATCTACCAAAATATCACGAGAACCACGAAAAAGATAGGCTCTAAGGGGTGTACTAGGGGTATCGTGTACTAAAAATGAGTACATCGCAAAGGTGTGGGAAAATTACTTGACTTGTGTAGTAAACGTAATTATAATACAGGTTTAAAAAAAGGGTTATCCTAATGCCTCTTATCATATAGTAAATCCCAACTACACGAATGTAGTCTCACTAGCGGTCTCGGAATGCCTCACAAACGCAAGTTCTAGAATCTATATACTACCGGCACACTTATAAGCATAAAAAGTGAATGCTTTTTCCTAAAGATCGAAAGGCGAACCTCACATATTTGGGGTAGAAATTTTGTGAGTGGTATGGCTTTTGTGCTAGCTATATAATTCATATCCATGAGATGCTTATTAAGACTAAAGTTTCACTCCTATATGTTGTAAAAAAATTTTAATTTGGTGCCAACTTTTCCTAACAAGTATTTCTCTTAGTTTTATTACACATTTACTCTTAAACAAAACAAAAATCAAGTGGAGTTGTTTCTAAGGTTTTCCATTTTACCCTCCCTACACTTAAATTGAACATTGTCCCAATGTTTCTAAAAAGCATAAAAGTATGATAAAATAGAAAAAGAAACTAGTAGTCCCCTGATTTTCTCGACATGGACAGAGGACAAAGACACAAGGTTAAATCTTCATCCAAGAATCACCAAAAGACCATCCTCATCCAATTCAATCCTGTAATAATAGATAGAACAACGAACCAAAGCATCAAACCGAAAAAAGAAAAATCTTAACTAGATATAATTCTATACTTAGAAATAGAAATAAAACAAAACAATTAAAGGATAGGATACTCGTATAATATAATACAAATAACATGCAGAAAAACTGGACATTTAAGAAATTCTGGAAATTTTTCAAAAGTTAATTTTTCGACATTTAACAAAAAATTGAAAAAATTGTGCTACAGTGGCTGACAACGTAAGGTGTAAACCGTGACACCGTAAGATTAGACATGAGTATTTTTATGTTTTGTTTTCTGGAAAAACCCGTTTTCTAAAGTCTATTTTCTTGCAGAAACTCATAAAACATATCCACAAGTATTGACAAATATATATATATATATATATATATATATATATATATATATATATATATATATATATATATATATATATGCTAATCATGAATTGTGAATTTTTCATGTTTGAATTTAGTTCTTTTAATAAAATATAAACTTCCTTACACTACTTTTTTTTTTTTTTTTTTTTTTTTTTTTTTTTTTGTAAAATACTTTTATATGTGATTAAAACGAGGTTAAAAACAAGATAAAGCATTTTCACAAATTATTCAAAACATGAAAATTAAACAGTTATGATTAAGCATATATAACACAAACAAACAAATAAAATAAAATAAAAATTGAACAATGGAAAACATGGATTGCCTCCCAAGAAGCGCTAATCACGAGCCTAACTTTATCTTTATTTAACAGATATAAGGGGAGTTTTCCCTACACTTAGGATTAAGTGCAGGTGATAGTATCTGATGCGCGTAAACCGGTTGTATATATTATATTCCCAAGTTTCACTCAAATTTTAAACTTATAAAACACATTTTTACCGATTATTAAGAAAACGCGTAAAAGCAAGTATACTCGTCCGTGTGTAATATGGTTTGTGGTAAATAGAGATCATCCCAAGAGACTACGAAGTTAAAAGATTAGCAATTATTGTAAAGCAAGAGTAGTACTCAAGATTGTCACTCTCTAAAGCACCGTAAATAAACAAACAAACAATGGTTCTCGAATTCAATCAATCAACAAATAAGTACTAGTTTAGGAATAATAAACAAACGTGGTATAATGTTGAACATGTTTGGGTGAAACATATATATAGAAGGCACATACCAATTTTTACAAGGTTTTCTGGTCAATGGTTAATATCAACAAAAACCATGTTTTTACTAGTTTTATGGGTGAGTCCTTTCGGCCAATACATCATCCCATTACGCTAGATCTTTGTTTTAACAAATGTATGAAAAAGATGATTAGTAACATTAGTTCTTACGAGTCCTTTTGACCCAATCTCGTGATTAAATATTCCCGAATTCATTTAAAAACTTGAATACTTAATAATTGTCAATTATCAAGCACCAATCCATTTGTGCACCAATTTCTTGGAATAAAACAATATTAGAAATCCTTTCGGCCTTTAAATCCAACAAAGTTAAATTAACAAGTTTTAGAACACGAATTATATTTAAACAAACTTATGAGAACATCACTTTCTCTAACCGTCTAACCATTCAATATTCATACGTAAGTCTACATAATTCCCAAACAAGTATCACAAATTACTCCATAACAAGTTTCATCAACAAACGCAACATTTCATTCATCATCAAATTGTTTAACATCATAAATAAATAATAGAAAGTTACCCAAAGCAAGATTACAACGAGAAAGTAATGTAAAGAGTTAGAGCACTCCACAGGCCTCCAATCAAACAAAGGAATTCACCGCCTCTTCTAATAAGTATTACCAACACCTCTTGGTATCTTAAGAATGACAAGAATTATTGAGATCTTTCGGGTTATGTAAGATATGACCAAGTCCTTAGGGTGTAAGGCTTGATTAAGGATCAAGTATCTTTCTCCTGTAACTTGGGAGTAGCTTCTAATGATTTTATTATGGTGTGTGTATGATAATGGGGCGCTTGGGGCCTTATTTATGCTTGAAAGTACTTACAAAAGTTGTTACAAACATCCCATAATTATAATGTAGAGGCAATGATCGGACTTAGTGATTAATGGTACTTCAAATCTTGAGTTAATGCAACCTTTCCTCTCAGAATTTTCGGAACCTGCGGTTCAGATGTGAACTCGGCGGTTTGGAATGACTGCTCAACCTTGGGTTTGAACTTCAGCTTCAACCTTGGGTTTGGCATAAAACTCCATCTTTCAACAATCTTTTTAACACCAAATCATACCTCCATCTTTCATTAGAAACCTTCACATGCTTCACTTATGCAATGGAAATAATCATAACATGAATCGATATCTTTGACGACACTCTTTTCTTGAATATTCTCTTTATTTTTTAGCTTTTCTTCGTCAACCTTCGATATTTCCTTGCACCTAGACTTGAACACATCTTAATACCAAAATAAGCGTAAAAATGCTCATAAACACAACTAAATAATATACAAAAATATACAAACAACGCGACTCTATCATAGACAAAATGAGCGCTATCAGTATCGATACACACCCTTAGGGTGAAAATATGCCACGTGAGGTGAAGGGGTGTGTGAACGGCTTCTGATGACGTATAATACGGATAGCAGGCTTACTGGGCCTGGATTGCATTATACCCAATGGGGCCCCGTCCCAACGAAACAAGTAACGACATATAGTACGGACAACAGGTCCAATGGGCCTCGATCGTATCATATACAACTGGGCCCCGGCCTAACAAGGCAGAAATCCGGACATCACCAAAGCCCAAGCCACTAGCAGGTCGCGGTCCTGATTTCAAACAACGCACGTGGATCATAGGAGCGACACTTCCAAAGTAAGCTTACAAACCGGGCCACGGTCCGGCGGATGATCCACGTCTATAGTCATGATTAAGCTGCGGACCCTTGCACGACAAGGGACCCACTCCGGCCACTACAACAATATACGAAATACTATAAACCCCTAGCATTTCGACCACCTATAAAAGGTAACCTCAATACACATTCGCGAGGTATGACTTTCTCACACATTTCTTTGACAACATGAATACTTACTCTTACGCCGAAGCTTAATCGTGGGGTCCGTCCCCGCGATAAGGCTAACGGTTTACTCTCATTTGTGTAGGGAATCTACCTATCACTTGGATTAGTGAAGAATTCATCACAACGGACATTCCACCAAGGACAACCCAACGCATAACTAAGCCTAATCTTAACCTGCCGCACTTTTTGCACTAACAAGTTGGCGCCATCCGTGGGATCCCGTACATAACTGTGTTCCAGAAAATACTCGCCACGAGCAAACAATCCGGCAGCATCATCCCCACGACAACACTTGCCACGCAGAAGATGATGGGGAAAAACAAGAGGTTGAAAGGTCAAAGCAAGCTGATACTCGATACGGCCCCCCGGGAGCCCAACAGCAATCACGACCACCAGTTACTAAACGACCAGAGTGGGAAAGTTCATCCAACGAAGGGGTCGCAGCAAAAGTCTGAAGGTACACGAGCACAACTAGACCCCGCGGAGACTTTGCGGTGAACCAAAAGAAAGAGGTAAGTTTAAAAAAAAATGTGTATACTTACCTGTGCCATTGCGGTCGTAATATGCAGGATAAGTATCCTCACCCAAGGTATAGTAGCGGCTCAAACCAACCCAACAAAGAAACGGTTATGGAAATCTCCAGAACGGAGTACGATTAGCAAGAAAGATGGCAAGATTATCAGCATTGTACTCACCAACTTTAGGAGCCTCATCTTTAAATATAGTCTTGGCGGTATACCACTGAAAGATAACGGGAAAAGCAAAGCGGTCAACCCAAAAGAAATGATCCTGCCAATTCTTCACTGAGTCCAAAAATTTTGTGTAACAGGTTTCGATCTTATCAGAGCATTTACTAAAGGACAACCAACCATTCTTTTTAGATTTTACATAAAAATATCGGAAAATGTTAACTGACAGTTCAATACCGCAAACACGGCACAAAATCTCAAAATGCGATACTTTCGCCGCCCCGATAACATGAAGTTGAGATATATGAATCTTATAATACTTAAGAATATTGACAAAAAAGAAGGATAAGGGCAGCCAGAATTGTGCAATTTCAAAGAAGCGAGTATAAAGACCTATCTTTCCCTGCGGGGGCCTGCGGATGGTTTGATCCGGGCCCGACAGTTCCGGATGAACCTTTTTAGGGATATGGCAGTTCTCACAAACCGAATCAAATGCATCTCGGGAAAGTTTGCAGGTAACATCCAATATATCACCCATGACGTAAAGAAGAAGACGTAGCAGCCCAACCCTGAAGATTTCGGTAACCTTCTTAAAAGCATAATACAAACAATGGAAAAAGAAGCGGAAAAACCCGAAGAAATTTCAATAGTAGCGGAATGAAATGAAAGAGGAAGAGAAGAATAGTAAAAAAACCAAGAAAGGTATTTATACCCACGGTACAATTCTTTGAAGTCTTGATCATGGTTACGTTGTAACTAATACTGGCTTGTTATGCCGTAGAGGTCTTGATGTCTTCGATAGTTAACCAAGCTTTCATTATGGATATACATTGGTCCAATAATGTGGCTACGTCGTAAGACTCTTCTTGTTGACTTGGTGTTTGAAGTGTTAACATGAATATGGCATAGCCATTACGGGTCATTTACGCCGTAAATACTTTTGGTCCAACTTTTATTGTGTTCCTTTAAATTTCTTTCAATTTTCGCGCCCTTCCACTCCGATGCTCATATAAATCTATCAATCAAATAGGAAGGAATTAAGTACGAATTCTTATAAAATCACAAGAATAAATAGCAAATATAATGAGATACTGATAGTAAAATATATGCACTATTTGATGTTATCAATAAGCCGATGCATGAAGTTAGGGAAGAAGCGTTTGGTGCTTTAAGAAAAATGGGCTATAATAGCAAATCTCGCATGACCGACGCGCTTGAAAAGAATAAGGAATATGATGCATACATGCATAATATTACATAATATGATTCGAAAACACAAAGGGAAGACGATATTTCCCGATTGGTGTTCGGATGAAGCACATCAACCAGACAACCTCCTACAATCCAATGAACAAATGCTACAAGTTATCAAACAAATCAAATCATTACAAGCGCATCAAAACTTTCATGCCGATTTGGTCAAACACCTTTCTCGTTAAATTTAATTTAAGTTTTTAATATGTATGATGTTTTTAATATTTAATGCAATGTTTTTATTTATGAATAGAAGTTAGTTTAAATTTGTTAAAAAAAAATATATATGCAACATTAACGTAAATGCGAAAGTAATGGTGACTAGTTATGACAAGGAAATTAAATTGTTTATGAGAAGGACGCTGGTCTCTAAATGTTCAAACTTACCCCTAGAATGTTTGTCTAGATCCTTAGCTAGCATCGCTATAAATATGTCAAACTTACGCCTGTGATTTATCAAGGGAGTCAAATTTTCACCGACTGTACCCTAAAAAAAGCCTGTGACTTTTTGCTTTTAGTTCTTCCTTAGTTTTGCTATACCCTACAAAACAAACACACAAACACCCACACTGTGTGTGTATCCTACTCTGTCTATATAAACATACACACACAACCATCAAGAATCCAACTGAGACACATACCCATACTATTTTGTCTAGTTAGAACACCTTGGTCTCATCAAAATGGCTGTTTTTTGGATGGTAATCTTTATGTGTATTGTGGGCTTTGTGTTTAGTATAACCTTGAACCATTTCTTGCCATTATTGTTGTTGAAAAACAAGAAAATTGGTGATGTTCCAAGAGGATCTTTTGGATACTTGCCTTTTCTTGGTGAAACCCTAGCATTTCTCAACCCTCATCCATCAACCAACATTGGATCATTTCTTCAAGAAAAATGTTCTAGGTAATTAAATTCATCTTTTCAAAACAAGTTTTAACGTGCTATAAAGAAAAGTATAGGTGTATGATTGCTTCATGAAAGAGATACAGAGTACATGAGAAGAAATGTAACACATTTTTAGCAAGAATATATGTTAAAGAATAACTACTCATTTATATATTTTGTTTTTTTAGGTATGGGAAAGTGTTCAAGTCACATTTATTCTTCTCACCTACAATAGTTTCATGTGATCAAGAACTCAACTATTTCATATTACAAAATGAAGATAAATTGTTTGAATGTAGCTATCCAAAGCCCATTCATGGTATTCTTGGGAAGCTATCTATGCTTTGTGTTGTGGGTGACACCCACAAAAGGTTGAGAAATGTGGCCATTAATCTAGTCTCAACTACCAAATCTAAACCCGAGTTCCTCACACACATTGAGAAAACCACGCTTCAAGTTTTGGATTCTTGGAAAGACAAGAAACAAATTATTTTCTGTCAAGAGGCTAGGAAGGTTTGCATGTATTTAGTTTCTATATTTTACTAATCAAACATTATGTTATTTTTTTACTTATTATTTGACTAATTAGTTACTAATTTATCATTTTTATTTTTTATTATTTTTTTATTTTTTATTTATTTTTTTTTTTGTTTTTGTTTTTGTTTTTAGTTTACTTTTAATGTAATAGTAAAACAAGTTTTAGGGTTATCACCAGAACAGCCAGAAGGCGCAAAAATTCTTCAGGATTTTCTCACTTTTATGAGAGGGTTAATTTCTTTACCAATCTACATCCCAGGAACTCCGTATGCAAATGCAGTTAAGGTTTGTACTACACTAATTCTTACGGAGTATATCCTATTTAGGAAATATAATAATACTAGCTAGCTCAGTCTCAACATTATTATCACCAAGAAAATACAAACAGTATAGAAAAATGAATTTATTACAGCTTCGATTTTTGTGGAAGTCACAAAAAATGAGTTTTATCGTTTGACAATTATTTAATGTTTCCATATAGGTTTGTAAATAACAATTTTGATTAAGTGCAATATAGTAAACTTAAGCAAATACTAGTATATAATAGTGGACAATTAATGTGGGACAAATCAAAAAGAAAAGATTACACAATAAAAATAAAAACGGGACTGAGGGAGTAATGCTTATGATCATTGGGTTTTCAAGAAAGAAAAGAAATCCTAAAAATCCCATTATATTTAATTGATTATGATCTTATTTTTCATAGAGTTTTATATAATCATTAAAGTGCTTTACAAATTCAAGACTTTCCAGTCAATCCTAGGATGCAAAATACTAGTCAAATTGACATAAAAATCAAAATGCACAATTTTTCTGATGACATATTAAAAATGATTTTGCAAAACATAATTATTATTGCTTGCATCATTATAATCATCATCTTGGTTTTATAAAAGGAAGAAGAGGCATGTACATGTGATGATGAACTTTGTGCTGGTGTCAACTTTACAGGCTAGAATCAGAATATCATCAAGTGTCAAGCAAATTATAAAGGAAAGAAGAAGAAAAGAAAATGTTATTAATAGTAATGATAATATTTGCGGGAATATGAATATTAATTCCCAAGAAAAGGAGATTGATTTCTTGGAGATACTCCTAGGTGTTGATACCTTATCTGAAGATGAAAAAGTTAGCTTTGTTCTTGATGCTCTATTGGGTGGCTATGAAACTACTTCTATTTTAATGGCTATGGTGGTATATTTTGTTGCAAAATCCCCAACTGTACTTGAACAACTAAAGGTATATACATACTTATCTTATATACCATAATTTATGGGTGTGTTCGTTTTTATAAAAAGATGTTTTACTAGTCTCTTACCTCTTACTCAATTAGACACAGGGTCGGACTTTGGGTTGTTTGTTTTTCTTTTTGAGTCAGACGCGGTCAAACATAATGCCTCTTACCAAATAAGAGGTGTGGACTTGTCTTATTGACTCTTTATGATGTGTGATATTATTTTATTATCTTAAATTTATATGTATTAGGATAATTTATATAATGGTTTATGGACTATGTTAAATGCATGATAAAAACGTTTGGTATTATGTTTATAGAAGTTACTTATTCATCGCAGTGCGATGGTTTTATATATAAATTTTGCAAATTTAAATTATTCAGAAAATTTAACAAAAATAAATAACATTATTTGATTCACGATAAGACTTTCTAGCAACCTTTTAACAGTAAAATTTGGTAGTCAGATTTATAATCAAATCTTATTGAAACAAATAACACCTAAGACTAGCTTGTTGTAGTTAGATTTATAATCAAATTTTAATGAAACAAACAACACCTACGACTAGCTTGTTGAATAAATAAGTGATATAGATTATAGACTTCTCTGACAAAAAAAATGGTCTTAAAAATTGTACTAGTATAGATAAGTGATCTTATAGTTTGTAGTCTTGAAATTTGGTTAATACATGTCATTGTTGTAGTTAAAATGTGGTATGTTTGACTTACGAAAGTCAATACTTTGAGATTTTTTATATTTGATTATACTAATTTTGAGTCATTATGTGCTAATCATAGGCAGAGCATGAAAGCATCAGGAGCAAGAAAAAGAAAGATGAGCCTTTGAATTGGGAAGACTACAAAATGATGGGATTCACACAAAATGTATTTCTATTTACTATAAGCTTATCTAGATATATGTATTCTTTGAAATCAAAAAAATATATAATATCACCTGTGATAGACATAATCCAGAACACAATCTATAAATCTAGAGATTATAATTTTTTTTTTTTTAAAGGCAAATTATAAAACATAAAAAATACTGATAATAATGCAGAATCTTTTGGCACTATTTACAATTATGTAAAACATAAAAAATACGTTCTCTTCTAAGAATATATTTAATGATGATGTCAATTACCTAGTACTCACTCAACATTTGTCAATTAGGTCATCAACGAAGCACTTAGATATGGCAACGTTGTCAAGTTCTTACATAGAAAGGCTCTAAGAGATATCAAATTCAAAGGTAAATGTTTATTCAGTTATTTGTATCGGATTATTTACGTGATACTCCTTCCGTATAGTATTACTGTATTGTTTAAATAATATAGAGCTTTTATGCACATTCGTGAATCAAAATTACTATTTACAAGATTAAACGAAAGTATTAATTAGTTTTCAAATAGTAGAACCGTTTTTTCATAGATTTTGCAAAAATCAATGATTTAATAAATACATCTAATTTAAATTGTATGTAATTTATGTGGGAGTAAAATGCAGAAATCGTCCTTGTGGTTTGCAAAAATTGCACGTATCCTCCTTGGTCTTCCATAAGTGCAGGCGACCTTCCTGTTCTTCATATTTTTGGTTCGTTTTGGTCCTGGCACTAACAATCGTTAGTCCATCTCAGTTAGTTGATATATAAATGGTCCCTGTCCCTAAGCTAAATTGCGTCCAACGTCTCTATTTTTTTGAAAATTTCTTTTTCCAACTTTTTTTTCTCGAATTTTTTTTTCCGAAATTTTTTTCGGAATTATTTTTTTTCTCAAATTAATTTTTGAATTTTTTTTTTCGTGAAATAATTTCTTTTTCTTAATTTTATTTTCGAAATTAATTATTTTAGAAAATTATTTTTTTTTTCGAATTTTTTTTTCCATTTATTTTTTCTGAAATAATTTTTTAAGAAACTTTTTTCCAAAAAAATTAATATTTTATTCGAAATTTTTTTCTGAATTTTTTTTTCTGAAATAATTTTTTTAGAAAATTTTTCCTGAAAATTCTTTTTTAGAAAAATAATTTAAAAAAAAAATTAATTTTTCTAAAAAATTTAATTTCGAAAATAAATTTAAGAAAAAGAAAAGATTTCACGAAAAAAAATTTCTAAAAAAATTAATTTGAGAAAAAAAATAATTCCGAAAAAAAAAGTTGGAAAAATAAAATTTCAAAAAAATAGGGACGTTGGACGCAATTTAGCGTAGGGACAGGGACCATTTATGTATTAACTAACTGAGATGGACTAACGGTTGTTAGTGTCAGGGACCAAAACGAATCAAAAGTATGAAGACCAGGGAGGCCGCCTGCACTTATGGAAGACCAGGGAGAATACATGCAATTTTTGCAAACCACAAGGACGATTTCTGCATTTTACTCTTTATCGGGTGGATAATAATTTTTGGATGAAAGGAGTAATACTTATATGTTTAACTAGTCGAAAATAGAGTCTTTACCAGGCACATTCGTGAATCATACACGAGATGAGAAGCGACTGCAAGACCATACATCTATACACCATCTATACTTTTCAAGAATTTTTGTGTTTAATCAATATTTTTGGGTATACATACAATTATATAATAATTCAAAAATCAATTAAATCTGTCTAAGTTATGGACTTTTCTAAAAATATATAACATAATGATTCATGTTGCATGCATGAGTCACTTTATGTATTTTATATGTTTCAATAATTTTTGATAGTTTTGTGGGTATTTCTAAATTAATTAATTGATGTTATTATTGATATCAGATGCTCAAAACAGAAATAATTTTTGTAGTTTATGGTTAGGTTATTTGATACCAGCAGGTTGGAAGGTCCTACCAATTCTAAGTACAGTTCATTTGGACCCATTTATCCATTCAAGTCCCCTTGAGTTTGATCCTTGGAGATGGGAGGTAATGTATTATTTAACCTTAATGTATATCTATAATCGACAATTATACACACGTGCTATGTTTAATTAGTATACTACTCAGCATTCTGTTGTTGATCGTTTAGCTAGCATTAACCAGTCTTAGAACCATAGAAACGGCTAAAGATGACATTTGACTAGGTAACAGTTATATCGGTTTTGTTAATGACATTATTCTATATGTGTAAGCGCAGAGACAAGATCAAACGGGGAAGAAATTTATACCATTTGGTGGAGGATCAAGATGTTGTCCGGGTTCTGAATTAGCTCGTGTAGAGGTTGCATTCTTCCTACATCATCTAGTACAAAATTTCAGGTGATTTTGCTGTTTAATTTTTTAAAATTATTTCAATTTGTGTAGTATTATTGTTAAGTCACTAATTTGAACATTGTTGGTTATATTGCAGATGGAGTGTAGAAGAAGATGATCAGCCCATTGCATATCCATATGTAGAGTTCAAAAATGGTTTAGTAATTAAGGTGGACCATTTGGCCCTTTAAATCAAATCAAACTCATTATAATATATGATGGAGATTGAACAAATTTCCTGAAATGATAATGATGCACCAATACTATTCTGATCTTGTATCCATTAAATGTATCTCTAAGGTAGCATTTTGTTTCTTTTTTTTTTTCCTTATAATTTTTTATATCAATTGTAGTTCATCCATAAAGCAAAGTGTCCTATGACACAAGTAGACTTTAACAAATAATAGTAGTAAATGTTTATTCCCATGTGCAAGTTTTGATACTGTTTTTGAGAATGATACTAATCTTACCCTGCAAGGCAAACATTAAGTCATATATTGTCAAGTTTCAGACCAAAAAACTACACCAATGGGAAACATGATAAAAAATATAATGTACCAAATGAATAAATTTCGTTAATTTCATTAATAACAATCAAAAAGTTATTTTACTGAAATATTTTTCACACCCCTAAATCATATGGTCTTAACCACAATGGGACTCCTAACATAATGTTTCCCATCTGACCATTTTAATTGTCCGAAAACATAGTCATTAGCCACTCTACCCTTTTTGGACTTGAAAATAACCTTAAAGCTTTTCTCTTCACCAATCTTATTAAACGTCAAGCTCTTTGGTTGAACCACCACCGATACACCTGCCAGCTTAAAGACTTGCGCCATGTAAGTGGCTGGTGAACCCACGTTTTTAACGGTTCTAGTTACTGTGATTGAGCCATTGAGGTTAGGCACGGTGATTGATGGATAGTTGAAGTCTGTAAGACTAATGTTCTTAGTTGGGCATTTATAGGGTGTTTCTGAGAACTTCTCGATTTGAGACTTGGTGTAGCCAAGTGCACACATCAAGTCAAGATAATCGGTGGTTTTTAGATCATAAACCAGACCAGGGTCCATGGCTCTGTTTGGCTGTACATGTCCTGCTCCATAGCTGAATGGTGTTGCTTTAAGGTGGGATGCATTTGTCATTGGTTTTACTTCGTTGTCCCGTGTTCTTGCTGCATGATGCACAATTACAAGAAAACAAACTAGATAAGTTTCTGAATACACGATCAATTTACCCAATAATTTTCTCTAAGTGATATAAATGTTTAACTATATAACAGATATTATAACAATAACATCAAGGGGGCAACTTACCAGTGGTCATGATGGCTGATCTAATTGCTGCTGGACTCCAATCTGGATGTAGGGTCTTTAGTAGCCCAACAATACCGGACACATGAGGACACGACATGGAAGTCCCTGATACACAATTATATTGAACTCTACGTGTATCAAAATCTTGATTTGTTGGCCCTTGAGATTCGGTATAAGCAGCTATTATACTCACACCGGGTGCCGTTATATCAGGCTGAACAAAATTAAGAAACACAATTATCAATATATATTCTGACAACAACCACTTGAAATGTAATTCCAAATGGCGGATATGCTTATATAACCTTAAGAATCTCTGGGGTGATGGTGTTAGGTCCCTTAGACGAGAAAGCCGCCATGAAAGGTGCTGGCTTTGTGTCCAATTGAGTTGATGGATGTGTTATGTAAGCCATTGGAGTCCTGTTGGAAGTCATAAAGATTGAATTTTAAAGTTTGAAAAGAAACTAGAAGACTAATAAACTTGCTTTATGTATATATTACTTGGTTGAATTGAGATAACGATAGACGGCAAGACCATCACTGTAAGTGATGTGTGTAGCTGGAAAGACATGAGGATCTGCTATAATTTCATTCCCAGAAAGATCATTATTAGCAAGAACCATTCCAACAGCCCCAGCCAAAGCCGCTTCCTGGCCTTTGTCAACCCTTGCATTATCTCCGCGAAGACAGACCAAGATTTTCCCCTTCGCTTTTACACGATCCAGTGATCCAGCCTTACAAAGCTGCCTGCATCAGAAACAGGAAAAGGTTCAGCCACTAAGCTATATGTATCTTATGCACTGAGATTTTTATATATATTCTTACGCATCTGTGGGGTCTGCATGGGCTGCTTTGGCTTCAAGAGAGCTCATAATTGGAAAGAACTTGTTTCTCGGCAGTGCTTTAAAAGAAAGACTTTCACCCTGAATCAAGGTTTAATACATATATTCAGGTATAGTAGCTTTCATATTGCGGAAAAAAATAACTAGTAACTAGGGAACTGACCTTGAAACGCATCTTATTGCCTAGAATGGCGTAACTAGGGAATTGCCGGTCCATAGTGCTTGCTCCAACTGTGATTTGCCAGGCTGCAACATTTGATACGGTACTATCTGCAGGTCCAGAATTTCCTGCTGAGCAAACCACAGCTATGCCGTGCTTAACAGCATGAAAAGAGCCAATGGCAACACTATCGTTGAAAAATGGAACAGCATCCCCACCAAGAGATACAGATAACACATCAACTCCATCTTGAATGGCCATATCAAATGCTGCTAATATATCTGCATCAAAACACTCGTTTCCATTCACAGGTGGGAAGCAAACTTTATAAGCAGCAACCCTGGCATTTGGCGATCCTCCTTTTGCTGTTCCGTTTCCATATCCAAATACACTGGCATCCGATACAAAGTTACCTCCAGCAGTTGATAAGGTGTGGGACCCGTGGCCTTCATGATCACGTGGCGAATCATAAGAGGAATTTAACCGTCCCACAATAGAAGCATAACCTTTGTTGAAGTATCTTGCTCCCACCAGCTTCCTTCAAATAGGAAAAGAAAGTATGAATAAACATAGTTTTGCTAGATCAGAGATATACTCGGATAAAAATTGTTATGCAGATGTTTTAGTCCGATTGATACTTTGATTTTTTTCTAACTTTTTTTTGAAGGGCGGATTGATATTTTGATAGTTCTTAATGTTACATGTAACTTAATGATATACTACGTATAATATATGTAGATATGACTACATAAATATCATAAAATTTCAAAAAGAAAATTTATATCAAGATGTGATTGAGCTTATCCAGTTACTAAATTACATGACAGACAATTTGAATGTACGATTTCAGGGCATGCCACTGAAAACCCGCATATTAAGGATATTTTTCTACTTGTAGGCAGAAAATGAAAATTTAGACATTTCAAGAGTTTGAGGCCAACTTGAAACAGAGCAAGTTACGTCGTGATACTTTTTATGCTTTCTAAGGAAAACCTTTTCAGAAATTGAACATATGAGAAAAGTTACAGATATAAACTGAGGGTGCATTATTGTGGTAGGAACCTGACCGATTACAGTGGAAGCTAGCATCTGCACCATTTTGACAGACTCCTTTCCACTTTGATGGAATTGGTCCCATTCCTTCATCACTGAAGCTTTTTGACTCTGGCCAAACACCTATAAATTGAATAACAAGTGTGAGGTTGAAGATTGTTTAGTATGATTATTATAGATGGCAACATGTACTATGAATTTTGTTAAACGTTGACAATGAATGATTACATTAGGCCATTAGAGAGTACTTCAATGATCTTGTTGGCGTTAGCTTAAATGATATGCTAATACATATAAAGGCTTATAGTTATAGTTACTACGTAGAAATTGCAGTTACGTAAAACCAATATAAGCATTACTTCTAAATAAGTTGCAAATAATAGCAAACCACACAACTGAGTTTAGTTTGTCCAACGAATATATAGATCCCAAGGGAGAAACTCTCTCATTGGTTTTGGTTCAGTCTAATTAAATCCATAACCCATAAGCTTTTTAAACTGAAACCAATATAAAATGCCAGTGCATAAACCATGTGCAGGCATGATAGTGGCCAACAAATTAGATTTTTGCAGTATAAAAGACCAAGTGCATGTTTAGACAAACTAGATCATATATGTTTGCTATTTTGTTAAACTAATTATTGCTTAGTAACCCCCACAACATAATCAAATACCAGTTGACATATGATGAACAAGGTGCCACTTCAAACACCCAAAGGATATATACATATAATATTTCGGAAGTTTTTTGGATGCTCATGTACAACTAAGCCATTTCAGTAACCACATAACGTGATCAAAGTCAACGATCCAAAATGAAAGAAGTTAAAAGGAAGCTTTCTTGGAAGAATATAATTAATAAAAAGTGGTCTTTAGTAAGTAAATCCATATCACAATCTTCAACAAAAATGTTGGAGAATTGGTCAGCACTACATAAATAACTAAATAGAAAATAATAAGAGACTGTAGTTTTGTGTTGCAGTACACTTTGGACCAATTAACATGCACAAACTTTAACAAATATCACAAGCATTAAGATGAACTAGAGTATGAATGATCAAATTATAAGCTGACCTGTGTCAAGGTTTCCTATGATAATGTTTTCACCAAATCTTGCCTTCTTCCAGATCGAACCCGAAGGTATTACACCATTATTTTCAAGCCCCATAAAATCCCATGATCTAGTAGTATGCAATTTCCTACCTCTGTTCAAGAACACTGAGGCTACCTTGGGATTCTCTGCATTGCATAATCATTCACATAATTCAAACCATCTACACACGAAAAACAACGACATTGACATCATTATCAAGTATCAACTACTTACTGGCTAACTGGATAGCTTCCTCATCTTCAAGTATAGCAGCAAAACCATTGATATGCCTTGTGTATGAGTAAAAGATAGCATCTTTGGCCTTGTCTTTACTGTAGATTCCAGCATATTCAAGCAAAAAAGAGTATTATTATCGAATAATATGCCTAAAGGCTGCAAGAAAAAAAATAAAGGAACATTCATATGCACACGTAAACAAACTATTACCTTCCCAAACAAGAGCCAAGAAAGTCATAGTGAGTATCCCTTGCGCGATCTAAATCGGTTAGTGAAACTTCAGAACCATGTGAATGAGCTCCAAGGTACACAACATATGACTACAAGAACAAATGTGAAATAAATTATCGGTTAATGGTACAAACATAACAAGTATTGCTACATTGATGGTACAAAACATAAAACAATAATGGATGCTTACCCTTTTAGCAGCAAAGGTGGGTCTATACAACAGTGCAGAAAAAAGAAGAAATGAAAGAAGATAAAGAGGATTAGCACTACTTGCTCTCATTGTTGGTGTAGTAGTGCTTGACCCCTCCTCCTCTGCTATCCTCTTTCACAGGGAAATATTATGAGTACATGAACATCCCTTTTGCTACAAACATGGTTTCTATTTAAAGACTTCTGTTTCACTTCTGTTGTAGTCCATCTTCAGTGGACTAAAAAAGGGAATGTGATGTACAATAATATTTTAAATGTTAAAAAATGGTTAAAAGATACAGCCTGGTGATGTAAGACAACAATGTTCTACTAATACCCGCATAATCCGTTTTCAACCTTAAACAAAAGCGTATTAGCTTTTTTACATATTGGTTTAGCTAATTAGTAGTATATACTATCTAGTTATCTTTCTTTAATGCGCACATGATTAACAACTAAAAGTCCATGTTATGTCATAATTCAAAAGGCATGTTCCTTTAATGACAATTAATGGCCTACACTATTATGACCATACACCTCTAATGGGATGTTTGAGATTGCGTTTTTAGAACAGATTATGCATATGCAAAACTGCATTTTCAAAAGGCAGTCTCAACCAACCTTTTCAAAAGATTGTCTTGTCTCAAATGGTTTTGCCAAACACGTTATTTGCGTTTTGCAAACTCAAATTTAGATAATCTACTCCCACGAACGGAGCCACGAATTTGCAATAAGGAGGCCAAAATTCTTTTCTCAAACTAACAAAGTAATATAACTGAAACTTTTAATGTTAGGTACGTTGGGTTACAAACTTAAAAATTTGATAAGAAAAACACATTGACAACTAATAAAAAATTATTAGATGAAAATATTATGCATGAAACGGTGTCAAACTTTTCTTAATTCTTTTGTCATCTAAAGGTTAGGGGTCATTTGCTTATAGTTGGGTCATAAGCTTAATTTTATTAGATAAATAGCAAAGCGATTGGACGTGTTGGAGGATGTTGAACACCCCCAGCTCCCCCACCGTCTCCGTCCTGTCTACACCAAAACACACTTTAAACACCCTCTAAATTTTTAACACATATACTATAAAAACTTTGACGAATTTCTGGATGCCATGTGACACACTTATTTGCATTTTGAGAGTTTAACACGAAGTATATATCTTATGACAGATTGACGGATTCGCCACTACTAAACCCACATAAGATATGTACAACATAAACTCGATATCTTTGAAGTCTTAATTACATGCTATAAACACAAAGAGTTGATCTATATGAGCCATTTTAACCAACAGTTGATATGTGCAAAAAGAGAACCCACAACAAAAGATAAAGAATACAAGTGGTGGTCCATATAACAAGCATTAATATTATGAGTGGAGCAAATGTTTTAAAAGTGCAACAATGAAATCCATACCTTTCTTGCACAAATCAATAAATGCCAAATATGAGTAAATTTTAAGTTTTCATATAATACTAATAAATGCCAAAATATAAGTTTCTGGTGATGAAGATAGACCATACAAGTAGTACAATTTTGAAAATGGGAAATGGGTTCACATGGAAGTCAACTAAGATCCAAAAGGCTTATCTACCAATCCTATCTTTTACGCAAAATTCGCCACATATGGGCAGTAGAAAAGTCAATAATGTAGTCATTGTAAAAATGTCAACGGATTGGGTGTTAGGATTAGTTTGTTATTCGCAATGAATTACGAGTTTTATGAAAGTACATTTTATGTGTTACGTAGTATAAAACTAGTTATAATACATGTGCACGCACAGAGTTTTTAAAATTTCTTTTTGATTATATATTATTATCGATTAAGAAATGAATAACTTAACATGTTTCAAATGGTTTTATTTTGTTGACTAAAAATAAAAAATCACATGTATATATATGTTATAATCTACTTATTATTTTAGCAGAATGCTTTTGGATTAAAAATCATATTTTATTATTCAAGCAAAATCATATGACGATACTTGACTTGAATAAGATGTTAGTGATATATGTTTTTAGTTTTGCTAACCCGTAACCATCATACCATGTTTACCAATGTACCTTTTTGTTTGAAAAATTGTATTTAATAAGTTTGTTCTATTTAATTCTCATGTTTGATCATAAAATTACCAAATTAACATAGATGCTTATACTATAGCTTCTTTATTACATAAAGAGAAACAAAAAAAGATGTAATGGTAGAATACGTTTATGTATAAGGTATAAGAATAATTTTTTCGTGAGACCGAACTATATAAGGAAATTATTATTATTACTTGCATAAGTAAATTATAAATGCATGAAAAAAACGGCAAAGAGTACATTCACAAGTCTTTTAAAATTGTTTGAATCCTTACCGACATTTCACTTTAGTGCAACTTTCTTCACAATTAGATTAAATCATCAAGGTAGAAGACACCCATATTTTACACCATTGGTTGACACCCATAGTGTTATCAATGACAACAAACACCTGCTAACTTTCATTAACTCATTCAAAGACACCTGCTAAGAATTCCTACCATAAAATTCCTCATATGAGCACTAAAACACATCTTTGGTACATTAAAATACATTCACGTATTATCTAAATTAGCAACTCAACTTAATTATACATTCATACCTTGAGCAGGCGTAGATAATCCTTCCACGACAATCATGTGTTGATACTTAATCCTCCTTTAAAAAACGCACACAACAAATTGCTTTGCATTTTAGTGTGTGCGATAAGATCAAAAAAACTGTAAACACCACTAACATGTTGCTTTATAGTGAGGATAACAAAAAAGTTAGTCCTAAAATCAAATAAAAAAACTTCAGATTAGAACTAAAGGGGTGTTTGGTTATGCTTATTGAAGGTGCTTATTGGCTTATTCAATTACTATAACACAATAAGTTATGATAAAGCTTTAAGCTTTTTTGAGAAGCTTAATAAAAAACCCCTGAACTTACAACTAATTCTATCATAGCTTAGTATGTTTATAGTAAAAACACAAATATTATGTGTAGAAGTTTTCAATAAAACATTAAAAAAAGTTACTAAAAGTTGGTGTGTATAAAAAAAAAGTTAAACCATAAAAAAAGGTTACTAAAAACTATCAGTTAGATAAAGCATAAGTCAAAGTTCTGTTGAGGTCTCTTTCGGATCCTAATTGTTGGATCGTTGTAGCTCGAGGTTGTTTAGACCTCATAGGATCTAGGGTTAATAACATTGATAATAACATGCAGCGGAATAAGAATAAATCAAAGTTATTGACACAAGGTTTTTCCTCATCACCTCCAATATGTATTTGATCAGAATACAACGTATTACCTAAGTGTAATAGGGATCTAAGAACTCTCAGACCTTGGAGGATACGAACACAAACTAACTCTAGTCTAGGCGTTTACAATGAACCACACCCTAGACACACACACACTTTTTCTAGTCGACTACATTGTGAAAGACATATTAAAACCTAT
The DNA here is from genome assembly GCA_030686995.1 of Artemisia argyi. Lineage (NCBI taxonomy): Eukaryota > Viridiplantae > Streptophyta > Magnoliopsida > Asterales > Asteraceae > Artemisia > Artemisia argyi. Next base: position 290,811,829 of record CM060709.1, read on the forward strand.
ACCCTACGTCTCTTTATATAGAGAGATATTAGGGTTTACAAAGTGATAAGTATAAAACTAAATACAGAATATTATCAAAATCGTTTCTTCATAATAGAATATTTCCTGTATCTTGATACTTTGTAGCTTTCTCTCTTTGTCATCTTTAGCCCTTCTTGTTTCATTCTTTTATCTATTTTGTCACATCAAATCAAGAATCCCAACAATCTTCCCCTATTTGATGATGACAAAACAAACAAAGTCGTGTACGAACTTCCCTAGACGAAGTAGAGAAGTTGAGATGTATGCATCTCCCTGAATGAAACAAGTATGTCTTCCCCTTAATCCATGCCATGCCACCACAATATTTCTTCCCCTTTTTGTTATCAACAAATAGAGAATGAATAAACCGTAGAAACTTCCCCTCGAGTGATGCATGTACATAAAATGATTCTTCAAATCTGTAGGCTTTATATAATGATCACTGATGAAGAAAACTGAGTATGACGAATTTGTAGGCTTTAAATTGTGGAGTTTGATAGACTCCATGGACCTTTTAGAGCACTAGGGTTAACAATAACAATGACAATATATGCAGCGAAATTAAGAGTAAATCAAAGTTATTGACACAAGGTTTTTTCATCATCATCTCTACCAACTATTACAAACCCTAGGCGTCCATTGTAGGAACTCGACGCCTAGAGAGATACACACACCTTTACTAGACGTCTACATCTTTACTTTTTGCACACCAATAATCAATCCCTGTATCTCTTTATATACTAGAGATACTAGGGTTACAAAGAATATTTCTAAATAATAAAAAGATCCGTAGTAATCTTTTTCTTGCATACACAGTTTTATCCTTTTTCTTCTTTAGTCCTTCATCTTTCATGTATTTTGTCATATCAACTCAAATATAAATCCCAACACTAATCAGAAGCAAAAAGAGGTTAACACATAAATCATAAGTATAGAAGAATAGTTGTATCTCACATCCGTGATTACTAACTCAATAACATTATCGCAGTATAGTAACGTAATAACCTGATTAAAAAGTATATATAATTGCTTAATAATTCTCATGTACATACTTTTAATTCCTTTACAACAACCAATTATTACCTTTTTTTTTTTTTTTTTTTGATGAAACATCATGTCAATGAATAAAGTTAGGTTATCACCCACGTATTTTTTTTTCTTTTTTTGATTTAGGAGGTGATTGTTATCAAATAAGGATTGTGATGCGTGCACTTTTTTTTTTTTTTTTTTTTTTTTTTATTTAAGGAGAACACCTTCATTAAACAATGACTATCTAACCCATGTTTTTTTTTTAATTTATTTTTTTAATAATTAGCTTTGTATAACGTTTTTAACAGACAGACATGTCGAGGTTGATGCTGTTGTTTAACTTTAAATATTGATATCATGTTATACAAAATGTGCGAGTTTAGTAGCACATAATGAGCGTTGATAAAGTTAAATTATGCTCAATAAAGTTTTTAAAATGTTTTTATGGATATCCATATATAAATTTCAAATAACAATTTTATGAGTCGTTGTTATAAGTTGAATCGCGTATATTTATTTTCATATCACACTAACTCGTGCTTACCATTTCTTATTTATATTCCCGTTATTAATAATTTAGCTGTATTTAATATTCAAACCCGTTTACGCATAAATTAAACTTTTAAATAAAATAACGTGAATCCTTATTTAAAAAAAATATATTTTAGAAAAGTCTAAAAGTAACATTAGTTTAAAAAATATTTAACGTGTATTAAAACTAATTCGTATATTTACCAAATTTTGTAATTTTAATGATGAAAGTCTAAAAACTAATACTAATAATCGTGTAATTTTAAACAAAGTTAATATTATAAAGTATAGGGGGTATGAAGTATAAGGGGTTATTTGTTTTTTTTTTTCTAAAGTTATTAAAAAACATGGAAACTTGTAATTTTACACTTAGCTCTATATAATTTATTTAAAATTTAAACACTAAAGTTTCATTAATTACTTCCTCTTTTTATAAGTTTTTATTTTCATAAATTTGACACTTATAAATTTTATGCATTTTTTTTCTTAACCAAATTTCTCCACCAAATTGATTAAGTTTGACCAAAATCAATTCAATTTTGACTTTTTATTGACCAATCATATTGCTTAATTTCGTCTACGTGGCAAAATCGAGCTCTCCTATTGGTCCAATTTTTTTTTCAATGAGAAGGGATTTGCAGAAACACTCCGAAATGATGTAATTCTTTTATTATATAAAAGATAGTGAACAAGAATACAAAAATGAAAGAGGAAAAGATAAGTTTTATCTAGTTGAATTATTTTGGCAGAAACTGAGGGACACATCCAAACTGTTCATTTCATTCGATTAAATTAACATTGTTTAAGTTTAAAAAAAATATGGAGGGACCAAATTCACACAAAACTCACCACAACCACTCCCTCATTATCTGTACATTTTAGTACATTTTATATGTTTCTGTACTATTTTTAACGTTTTTATAAGCTTTCATACATTTTTGTATGTTTTGAACGTTTTTGTACGTTTTAAAAACACTTTGATTTACTTTCTAATGATTTTATGGCTACGATCATTATACCCAACCAACCAAACCAATAATATCCAAAAAATATATATATAAGGTGGTTAAGATAGGTATAATCCCATGGTCCAGCCAAAGCCGGAAGGAACAACACAGGGACATTTCAAATAGATAGATTAGAAGTCCTTAGGTGATGGAGAAGTATGAGAAAAGGGAATAATGTTATTAATATGAGAACTATCACCGGAAAAATCACAACAAGGTGATAGTCAGGACGACATACTACGCATTGAAGGGGTTGAAGAATGAAAAAGAAAAGCTATGAAAGGGTTAAAAAAAAAAAAAAAAAAAAAAAAAAAAAAAAAAAAAAAAAAAAAACTCCATACACTTAGGTAGAAACTAGGTCAATACATCTGCTATTGATTATCACAAAGATGATACTAGTATTGAAGAACAAACATCATGGACCCAGTGGTGCAATACACAACCTTTACCCAGTTACTCGAGTTCCTCTCAAAAGGTTCTTGTTTCATTTCTCATGGAGACAAACACTTAATCTATCTACCTCTCACTCCGAGATATGTTGGTATTGAAAGGTAGCAGTCCGCTCCAGCCTTCGCTCACTTAAACCAAAGCTCACTTATCGAGTCTAGAGCCATGAGATTCGACAAAAGATCTCTTAGGATATAATTTCCAAAAAAATATACTTATTGTTCACCAATAAGAACACAAGTTGTACGAGAGTCCTTCACAGATCTTAGTAATCTTGCCAAGAACATTCATAGAGGCAATAAATTATTATTCCTCGATAATTGAATGGAAATCCTGCCAGTGTTAACATTTAACAACATTGACAGTGGGTCTCCTAGTTAATCCATCATAGATTAACCATGGATGTTCTTCATGGTGGTTAATTATGTCTCAAACGGTCTACAGTCGTAGAGTGCTACTTATGTATACTCTAGCAGCTAGCCTTTATTGTAATTCAGGTAACAGCAAGTGTGAAGATTCAAAAAGTGTTGTTAGCATCTTGGGATGCATCCGTTCTAGATATCCAAACACTTTGAGCCAGAAACCTTACCAAGGAGATTCCTTTCAAGAATTTAATCCTGATGACGTAGGTCTATACTTGGATTTATCCAATGTATTGATAACTTTCTTTAACGGGATTCAGAGGCTGATTCGCCCGACCAAGGCGAATGGAATCAAGACATTCATCAGTATAACAATCGTAGTAGAACAATTCTATAAAAAAAATGTCCCAGATGATTGATTGGCCTGACGTTAATATCTACATTTTATGTAACAGGTAATGATAAATGCTACCACTCCTGAAGCACCACTAAATACATCAACATCTTCACACTCCACATACTCATACTCAAGTGATCAATCCTCAACAAGTTCAAGACAAAGAAATACATCAAAATTCAAGGTCAAGGACAAGTCAAAGTCAAAGTCAACATAAAATACGAGGAAAGTTATAAGAGGAAAGATTAGAATATTAAGACCTATAATAGGTATGAGTATTTCAAAGAGAACACAACAACATATCAAGTGAAGATATTGATCGAAGGCAAGATGAAATATCACAAGCATGAATGGAGCAAAGAAGTCTATAAAGTCTATTAAAAACAAGGTTCAAGATCAAAATACAAGTGCTAAAGATTCAAGATCCAAGTATCAAGATTGAACATGCATTATTATAAATGACCACGCCATAGGGGGAGGGGGATTGTTAGCATTTAAACTAATGATCATATATTATGAAGTGATCATTCTTTATATGATAGGAACCGTGTACTCACATAATTGCTTATAATAGCCTAGTAAGTGGGCATTAGGACTTGGTTAGGTCTAGTTAACAAGTTAAGTACTAGGTCATGTAATAGTATTAGTCCAAGTCCAAACGTAAGAAAAGTCCACTAAAGCCCAAAGGGGAACTAGTCTTGCAATATGTTGAGAGACGTTTGGACATATCATGCACAAGTATAAATACCTCTCAAGTATCACTTGAGAGGGTGTGTGTGTGAGAAAATTGTTTTAGTGTATGAAATAAACAAGCACCACCACCTTTCTCTCCATCCTTTTTCTACACCGTCTTTCTCTCACTGCTCTCTTTCTAAAACCTTCTATAATCATCCTTTATGTGAAATAATAATATTTGTAATGACCTTACACATGCGCAAGTATAAATACCTCTCAAGTATCACTTGAGAGGGTGTGTGTGAGAAAATTGTTTTAGTGTATGAAATAAACAAGCACCACCACCTTTCTCTCCATCCTTTTTCTACACCATCTTTCTCTCACTGCTCTCTTTCTAAAACCTTTTAAAATCATCCTTTATGTGAAATAATACGATTTGTAATGACCTTACACATATGCAAGTAGTATTCTAATAGAATCAAGCCTAGCAACAGGAGCGAATGTTTCATCGTAGTCAATGCCTTCTTGTTGATTATATCCTTGCGTGAATAGCCTAGCTTTGTTTTTAGACACGACACCATTTTCATCTAATATATTACGAAAATCCTATGTTGTCCCGTTGACGGTTTAATCCTTTGGTCGAGGTACTTAAATCCACACATCATTAACAACAAATTGGTTAATTCTTCTTACATAGCTATGACGCAACTTTCATCTTTAATAGCCTGATGCGCGGTTAGCAACCATGTTTTAAATTTATAGAAACAAGAATTACCGGTTAACTAGGAAAACATACGAGCAAGTATACTCGTCCGTCATAGTAAAAGGGTTGGTAAGTCAAGGTTGTCCCAAGAGACTTGGTTGTACTCAAATGTTGTTTGATTGTTTAAGCAAGTAACAAAGGTGATGGTTATGATTGTCACGGATAAAACCAACAAGTAAAGCAATATGGAAATCATGATGTAAACACACAAAAAACATACTTGTATGGACAAATGATCACAAGGATACTAGGATGTTTAGTTTGGAAAACATATTACCATTGGTAATCCTTTCGACCTATAATAATAGTCTAGTGTTTTATAAATCAAATATACATAAATCTCAATCCAATGGTCATGTCATGAGGCTTATGCCTAAACCAACAACAAACAAAGAGTTCTTTCGACCCATAAACTTTGATATCATTAATTTGTGAAGTTTCATTTACTTGAAAGATGATGGAGAACACATATTCAAAAGACACCTTTAGACCTTTAATCTTTATTAAACTTTTACTTGTTATGTTTATTAATTCTCTTGAACAATCGTCACAAAGTACAAGATCAAAATCATTTGTCGACTAATGAATTGAAACTAATAACTATTGAGAATCCTTTCGGCCTTTAAACTCAACAATGATTAACCAAAACAATAAACAATGAAAAGTTCCAATTTAACCAAATATGATGTCTTTCATTATAATACAAACAAACACTAATTAAATCCAAACATCCTTTTATCACAAGTTCTCATATTAACCAAACAAACATTAAGAGATTATCATTATCAAATACATCACATGAAACACAAAAGAACCAAACATGAGATATAAAGTTCAACATCTTGACAATAATAAAGGTTTACCCAAGTAGCAATTACAATGAGTAAAGAATAGGATTTAGAGCAATCCTACGAGCCTCCAATCAACCGTTACACGTTCTAACCACACTAGAGAAACGCTCCAATACATCTTGGTGATACGTCCTCCATGAATGGTAAGGTGAATAGGGTCTTTCGGGTTTAGAGAGTTGTAGAAAATTTGCCTTTATGGTGTAAGGGAGAGTTTTCCATTTGGTTTGATGATCAAATGGTGATTTGATGCCTTTGATGCATTGTTGATGCATAAGAAATACTTATCCAAGTACTCTTATTTGTAGTTGAATGATCCTTGGTCACCAAGCATGTTTATTGGGCACAAAGTGTTATAAAAATGCAGGAAAAATGAGTTATGGAGGGTACATGATCGGACTTAGAAGTAATGGTACTTAATTCCACACTTAAATGCAACTTTGGAAGACTTTTAGCGCATGAACCTGCGGTTCAAACATGAACCTTGGCGGTTTGGAAGATTCTGACCACCAAAATCAATCTAAACCCAAGGTTTGGGTGTGAACCCGGCGGTTTAATTTTTTGCGCACCTTCAAATTGAACTTTAAGCCTTGGGTTTGAACCACAACTTCAACCTTAGGTTGGAAATTGGTTTGCACAATAATTTCCACCTTGGATTGACATAAAACTCCATCTTTAACAAACATCTTTGGCACTTAATCTTGACTCTTTCCTTCATCGAATAATTTCATAATCTTTACTTGAGCATAGAAATAATCATAGCATGAATCTTTATCTTGGACGGAAAACTTCTCTTCGTGCACATACTATTGATTTGTCGACTTTTCTTCGTTTTTTCATTATTTCCTTTGACATAGTTGTACCTGAACCTAAATACATCTTTTGCACCTTTTAAGCGTAAAATGTTCACAAATAAAACCAAATAACATGCACAAATGTAACACCTAAAATCTAAAAGCAAGTGAAAAGACCAAAATGCCCCTACATATTTAATAATTAATTAAAAGCTTATAAAAGTATCCAAATAAATCCCAAACTACTAACAATGCATAAGTTATGATACCAAATATTTTTAACAACTTCATTACAAATTTATACAAGTGGTAAAATTACCAAAATACCCTTAGAGTGGCCGATTGAGATAAAAAGTAAATTAAAGTGAATTATTTTGATTTTAAATGGTTTAAATCTTTTAATTATGGAAGATTATCATCACAATTAATTCCCAACCTATAATTCCGAAATTTTGGTCCCTATCCCCCCTCATCACACGGCATTCCACAATTATAGGTCAATCCACACCCATTTTCCTCCAAACCCTAAAACCGATTGGATTAAACACACACAAAAATCATCTAGCCTCCATTCGACTCTCCCATCACTCTCAAGCATTTTTCTGTGATTCATCAACATCCTAATAAGCCAAGAAAAATCCCATTCGAACTGTTGAAGCCTTACACGATCGTAGCATTGTTTTCTTTGTGTCGAGCCCTAAAACAAAGGTAAATTCGTTATGCTTCATACGACCTCTATAAAAATGATTTCTTATTTTTCTGATATTCCCTACATCATATAAGACCCACGAAAATTGGTTTCAAGGTTGGAAGATCATTGGTCAGGTCATGGTGATTTTTGGATCGTTTTGGCTCTACACGTATGCTATAATTTGTACAGCCCTCTCTACACGTTCCATTCTTGATTTGGTATTTTTCTCAGGTCCTTTATACCTTATAAACATCAAATAAAATGTTTGGTTCGATCCATGCATGTTCTATGAATGATTTACGAATTTAAACCCCAAAAACGCCACAAAACTCTAAATAATTATACATGAATTTTCTGGGCGTGAACACTAATTTTTATGAACTCTATATAATATGTATAATCTCAGAAAAATATTGGTTAGAATTATGGAGGCTTAAATATTGTATTATTAATTAATTTATAAGTCGGCTAATTAGAAAATAAAGGGAAAAATAAAAGAAAATCCTAAATCGATTAGGGTTAGAGTTTGAGGCATGAGGTCTGGTAATTAATGATGGTTTAAGGTTGTTAGAATCATGGGGTAATGATTAGCATTTGATTTTAGGGTTTGTTATAGTTTTGGTTAATTTTTAATATAAACCGATTGGAAAATTAATAGCATAAGGGTGTGTTTTGCCAACTTTGAAACTTCTGGGATATTTTTGTAATGTCATATAAATCAGTAGAAATATGGGAAAAATATAACTTGAGGGTTCTAAGTGTAAATATTACAAGAAAATGAATTAATTGTATTTAATTGGTGCGATTTGTAATTAATTAAAAGAGAGGGACTAAAAATGTAATTTTCAAAAACTTGGAACTGTTTTGAGTATTTAAAAGTATTCAAGGGATTTTGTGCTAATTTGGTAAATTAATGGCTTAATATGTAATTATTAAGAATTAAAAATTGTAATTGTAAATTAAAGGGTTAAATATGTAACTTTGATAACTTGAAGGACTTAAAGTGTAAATTGTGAATACTTAAAGGTATATTCGTATAACATGATAAAATAAGGGATCATTATGTAAAATGGATAAGTTAAGGGTTTAAAGTGTAACTTTGAATACTAAAAGGTTTAAAGTGTAATTTTGGAAATATAAGGGTGTAAAAGGTAAAGTTATGAAACCCTAAGGACCAAATGTGTAAATACGTTAAAAGATACTTTGATTCCATTAATAATGACTCAACTTTCTAATTATGGAAACCTGCTAAAAGTGGAAAGTCACTTTAAATGGAAAGTTACTAAAACTGGAAAGCCGACTAAAATGAGAAATCTGAATTGAATAAGTTATTAATAATAAGCCGATCATTAATTCGTGTAGATTTGTTGAAGAAGGAGTGTTTCCATATGCTTACGTATGTTATGATTTCGATGGCGATTGAGGTACAGATATTCTGACCTTTCTCAAAAGGTTTCTCATGATCTCTTTCATATTCTGATCCGTTAGTTCCCGAATTGATGCCATTGCTATGATCCCCTTTACTTGAACCTTCTCTGTTGATCCCACTTGATATGACCTCCGTTATGAACCTATGCTATGAAAACCTTCTTAATGATACCATGGAAATGTTTTGAGAAGAACCGATTTGAAAAGATGTTTATAAATGATGCTAAATTTCTTTTTAAAAGAAAGGTTATTTAACTTTCATGAACACTATATTTTGAAAGACCATTTTTATGAAAACTGTTTTAAAAGATTATTTAAATTGGACTTTTAATAGAAACTTTTGAAACGGACTTTTGAACTGAACCATGAATTGATTTTTTTTCGATATGAACCTTGACCTGATAAACTCTGATTGGACCTTGAATACTATTTCTGATATGAACCCTTTGTTATGAACTGCTATTATGAACCTCTGATATGATTCTGAGATAAACCTTTGTTATATGACCTTTTGCATGACTTTGAGACCTGACTCTTAGTTTGATACCCGAGCCATTTATGTTTCTCCTACCTATAGAGGTACCATAGGCATGTTTGTGATGCACCACTGGCATGACTCATGTGTGGGTGAGTGATTTCTCACGCCGTCCCTTTTTATGATTACTATTATGGCCATTATGACTTTGAGATTGACTTTGAGTAAGGGGCGTATGGGTTGCAATCCTAGACATATATGCTTAGTGGATTTAACTATGACTTTGAGTTGACTTTGAGGTGATTGGTACTGTGTGCTATACATGCCCTTCACAACCCCTGGGAGCTGATCACTCCACCCTTATGATACATGAGGACACCCCTCATATTATCTGGTTGCCTGAGAGGTATCCCCTCTGATTGTGAGATTATGAATTGAAGGCTTATGACTTTGAGATATGACTTTGAGTTTTGGGCTCGTGGTGGAGGACTATCCTATTCCTTCATTTCTATTATTCATTTGTTTATTCCTTATGATATTCCCCAATGCACTATATTTCAGTTCTGTTTCATTATCATTGCTTTGTATATGTATCTGTTCACTGGGCTTTTTAAGCTCAGCCGCATTTCCTTTTCCTGCGGCAGGTTTTAGTAGGAAGCTGGGTTATGGGAAGAGAGTGTGACTGGACTTAGAAGACTATGCTTTGGACTAGAGACGATTAGATGAAGTTTCACTTTATTAGACATAGTATTTATTGTTTAGTAACCTTGTAGTTTCAGATTTTCATTTGTAACCTTGAATTTCGTTGTATGTATGAATCATATGCTTGTGTTTGTTCTGATATGTCACTGTAATGTAATACTTCTACCCTTATCGGGTTGGGGTGTTACAACAAATGTACGAATAACGTTACTAAAATATGTACAAAATGATCGTTATCATAGCCTCATTTACATTTTTGGGCTTAATAGTAGACACAAAACAAAAGAATTACATTGATTTTGAACTTGTGACCTTAAATTCTTTCATTTAAATTTCTTATGACTTTGTCTACCGAATGATTTTTGGACTCTTTAATATTAACAATTTCAAATTCCGCCGTTCAAAAACTAGTATTTAACAATTTCAATGTTTAATGGTCAATTTTCATTCTCATTATATATGTCGACATAGTTTTCAATGACTTTACTTTCAACTAAGTGATCATCTACCAATGTCTTAAAAGGAGGTGAACTTTCGTCAAATGTTACATTCAACGATTCCTCGACTCTCATAGTATGTTTATTTAAAACAATGTATGCTTTTTGATTTTGTGAATATCTAAAGAACACATCTTTATATGACTTTAGATCAAACTTGGTGAGGTAACCCTTATTGTTTATGATGAAGCACTTACTTTCAAAAATTATAAAATATCCTACAGTGAGTTTCTTACCTCTATATAATTCATATGGAGTTTTACCCAAAAATGGTCGAATTAACATTCTATTTAAAATGATGTATCTACGGCGTTACACTAAAATTCTATTTAAATGGTTTTACGTTCTACTACTCCATTTGATTGAGGTGTAGGAGAAGCGGAGGAATTTTGTGATATGTTGTTGGCATGACAATAAGCTCTGAATTGTGCCTCATTATCAAATTCCCGACCATGATCAATATGGATCGACATAATGAAACAACCTTGTTGGTTTTGAATTTTTTTTACTAAAAATTTCAAAATGATCAAAGGCTTTAATTCTATTTTTCAAAAATTTTGTCTAAGTATACCTTGAATAAACGTCTACTATAACCGAAGTATAGAAATTACCTCCTTAACTTTGTATAGCGGACGGATCAAATAAATTCATATGCAAAAGTTCTACCCACTTATATGTAGATAACATGTTTTTAGACTTATGACTAGCATGAACTTGTTTACCAATTTTGCAAGCATCACAAAAGTGTTGGTTGTATTTCAGCTTAGAAAAATTCCTAACAAGGTTTTTAGATGATAGAGATTGAATAAGTTTCATATTAGCATGACCCAAGCGTTTATGCCAAAGAGTTGAATTATCATCTATAGTGGTTAGACAAAGCTTATCTCTAGGTGTTTTACCAATCTTCATAACGCAAAGATTGCTCTTCCTAATTTCTTATCCTATGGTTATGCCTTCTTTTAATATTTCACTACCGTTTTCGCTAAAAAGTACCTTACACTTTTTTTTAAAAAAATATTTGACTAATACTTAGTAGATTAAATCCTAAGTTGACAACATGATCAACATTTTCAATAGTGAGTGAGTCATGAGTAATCATTCATTTTCCTATGATTATGCCTTTTAAGTTGCTACCAAAGATAGCATTACCCCCTTTATAGGCTTGGTAAGTTGAGAAGAGATTCTTATTTCCCGTGAGGTGCCTGGAATAACCGCTACTTTTTATCTATTCGTTCAGTTCCAATCCAGCTTTCAAGCAGACCTAAGTAACAAGACAACTCAAAAGTTTGGTCCCTAATATCTCATGGGTCCATTAGAGTTAAAAATGCCATTCCTTTGGTTCATGTATGGGAATGGAAGACATGAATTCCATGGCATATATTTAGGTGTTTGGAAATGACTAGGAGGGTTATAATTCCAGCCCATGTTGTGATAGTTTGGTTGGTTGTTGTAGTTACTCATGGGGAGGCATCTAGGAATAGGTGTTTTAGGCCTTGGTTGTGGCGTTCTAGACTTAAACTCGTTCTTCACGAGACCTATACCTTGTTTTAGAAATGGTTTTGTTTAACTTGATTTATTGAAGCTTTCGGTTTTCATGTGATAATAACAAAAATCAGTTCGAGAAGAGTTGCGAGCATTATGTCCTGAATCTGTCTCAGTACCCACAAATCACTTTCCTCAACATATAGATCCTTTTGAAAGGATATGTGGGATCCGTGATCTGTTGTTGTAGACATATCAGGTACAATAAGCTGTACTTTCCTGATTTTCTTGGTTTGACTACTTGAGGGTTCTGAAGTTCATAAATCCTAGTCCGGTTTTATCATTTGTAGATTTCTTGGCACTTAACATTTCATTGATACAATGAGTATTTTTGTCAAACTTTGTGAACTTGGAATTTTGCTTAATAATTGTTTCTTGTGTAAGCTTGAGTTTTTCAATTTCAAGCCCAAGTTCTTGACAAGATATGGACTCTTCGTCAATAGCTTAGCTTTTCTCTAAAGGTTTCATTTCTTTTCTAATTCATAAACTTCATTTTTTAAAAACTCCTTTTTAGTTTTCAATAATCTTTTATGTTTATGATTTTAAGACTAAGTTCACAAATCTTGTTATACTCATTTTGTTAGGTGTCATCGTCAATAGAAGAATTATAATAAGATGAATCGGAGTGTATCTCATTAGAGTCTTGAGCCATGAGACAAATCTCTTCTTTTTATAGTCCCTCGTTGTCATCTTCACTATCGCTCCAAGTACCACTAACAAATTCCCTTTGGTTCTTGTTTTTGGGTGGCTTGGGACAATCTCCTATTAAGTGACTTGAATCTCCACATCTAAAGCATTTTCGATCATTCTTTCCTTTCTTATCGTCACGGTCCTTTCAGGATGGTTTCTTTTCGTCCCATGGTTGTTTAACAAACTATTCTCGTCTTTTGAAGAACTTTTTGATGTCGCTCACGGCCATGACATATTCCTCATCCTCACTACCTGAGGTAGATTCCTTGTCATCACTTGACTCCATTTTAGCATTTAGAGCAATGGACTTGAGCTTGTCTTTTTTTTTTCCCTTTGATGATCTCCAAGTCTTTCTTCATTATCATTTCGTGAACTTTGAGGTTCCCGATGAGCTTGTCAAGTGACATACTTGATAAGTCCTTTGATTCTTGAATGGCCTTTTTGCTCTCCACTTGGTATGAAGTGTCCTAAGGATTTTCCTAACAAAGTTCTTGCTATAGAAAGATTTGTCATTGCTTTAAGAGAAGCAATGCTAGTATTAAAGCGATCAAATCAACTAACAAATTGTTCTTACGAAGAATCGACAAATTTTTGTTGAATGAAATCATAAAATCGTTAGATCATAATGTCATAGTTTCTAACTTTCATTTTTTCATTTTTTTTTTTTTTTTTTTTTTTTTTTTTTTTTGGTTATGTGAATTTCCTACTCGGCATCGTCTTTCCTTCTAAATGATTGCGTATGGACTCTATGTTTTTCAAAGAAAATTCTCATTGTCTTGCAAAAAGTATATATTTATAATCTGCATAATCGCATTCAAGTCAAAAATGCAAATTTGGTAATCAATGTTGTCGTTAAAAGAAAAGGGGGTGATGGAAATTTGATGATGTCACCTAACTTTTAATCATGAAATCCTCATTGTTTATACCTATTAATGACATGCTAACATAAGATTATTTGTACGTAATGATGGTCACTTTAATGTCACGATTCATAAAAGAATTATTTGTTATTGATTCACCCATGCACATAATAAGACAAATACTTTTTATATCAGAAAAATAGATAACTCAGTCTTCATATACAACATGTTTTGAACTATCAAATTACTCTTCTTTTTAACATCATACGATCAACTTTACCATGGGTAGCAAAATGTAACATTGCAGATATAACAATCATGTTTAAAAAAAGTCCAGGATCATATCATTATAAGTTTATAACTACGAGCATTTCATCATGATATTAGAGAGGATTTTTTTAATCTCGAACCACTATCGCGTCACTCTTCTCTTCGTTTTTTTTTCCATCCATGTATCAACCTACCGTGATCTCTGCACAGCTGCACTTTTTTACTTTTTTTTTTTTTTTTTTTTTTTTAATCTTTTTTTCAAATCAAGTTACGACAACTGTTTTTCTTCGTTGGCATGTCGTAGTTTCTACCATCGCTTACTTGCTTTTAAATTCTCCATGTTATGAGCACGTAACTTTTTTCTTAAAATTAAAGAATATTACGTTTATCATAAAGAGAGAAAGTTAAAAAGATATGCACATGCAAGTATGCAACAAGCTGGAGGGGATCAAGCCAACCACAGTAAAAAGACATAACTTTTGCGTTGCTCACCTTAAACGGAGTACACACGCACAATTCAGCTTGTTACTTGGTATTGATTTTATAAATTTTTTCAACTTGTACTCCGTAATTGATTATTTTGTTCTAGTTTAGATGTCTACTTTTGAATCAGTGTGAAACTGTATCACCTGGTATAGATTATTGCAATGCTCATGACAACAATTTAGTCTTTATTACATAATTAAGTTTAATACATGGATTGCCATGACTAAACATGCTTAATTATATGTTTAAAACTGTGTGACAATCATTTACCGGTTTGTAATAAAAGTGGTTCCAAGTTTGAGTGAAGGTCACATCTCATTGTTGGAGAATCTATCATAATGGCTAGAGATTGGGGACTATTTTATCCAAGTTTGAGTATCGTATTCCTTTTTTTCACTTTTATGGCATGCACGGTTGAGGGTCAGAGATCCATGTTCAATTATTCATGCTGGAACAAAAAAAAACGGATTCAAACAAACAATTGCAATGAAAGAAAATAGATGACATATAATCGATGTGGTATACACTACGAATAGACAAATGATACGTCCACGGCCGAGGTTATATTATATTTGTATTAATTATTTGTTATTAATTTCGCAATGATTTATATGAATTTTTGGCAAGATTTGGCCGAAGCGTTATGATTATGTTGTAGATTAAAATTTCGGGCTCGTTTTGTTCGTAAAATTGCGCCATGTTGGGTATGTTTATTATTAAAAAATTGGTAGATATTTTTGTTTTTTCCTAAAAGAAATATATGCTCAATTTCATTTTTTTTTTTTTTTTTTTTTTTTTTTTTTTTTTAAAGCGCACGTATGTCAAAAGTATAGTAATATTAGATTTCTTTTGTTTGTAATACGGAGGCGTTTCTAGCGGCATATATCGTTAGATATTTGTTATATACGAGAATGGCAACGGTCCGCCGCGTTGCAGGCGGGCCTGTTTTTTGGCTGAGGTGATTTTGCATAAATAAAGGATAATAATCAAAAAACCTTAAAATACAAAGAGTCACCAAAAGCTTGTAGCGGTTTACAAAAACATACTATATATAAGGAAAGCAAGATGGAGCTTTTTTATTTGTAATGTTTCAATTATAAGGGAAGCAAGATGTAGCTTTTTTGTTTGCAATGTACCTGGAAACTACATCTGTTTTAGCAATGGGCATGCAAACCGTCTTTGAGTTTGATTTGCTTGATACTGTTGTGAAAGCAGGCCCTTGTCGTTTGCGTTTGGCCTAATAAATAAGCCTTGAGGCACTCCGGCCGGTGGACCTCCTGAATGTTAACAATCCTGCAGTACCAAACATAGGTTTAGGTATGAAAGTAATCATAGGAAGCAGCTAGCCGAATTGGTTAACAGCAGGCTTTTCTAGCCTTTGAGTCCCAAAAGCCAACTACATTGAGTAAAAGACTAAATGTAAATACATGATTGCATAGTATATGGGCCATTTAAATGCAGCTATAAACATAAATCACCAACAGCTTTCAGGATAACATTTTATACCAATGCAGTTTATATCATTTTTTTCAATGACTCCCTTTTGCGAATACTTATTTCAACTTTGCATCTCGCTGCATGATTCAAACTGATTTGAAGTAATATAAGCATTTCTAAATGTGTATTTGGGTGAAGTAATATAAGCCTTTCTACTGTCACAGTTGTAGGGAAAGAACATGCAACACCTAATCTAAGGATGAATAACAGGACTGAGAGGATGGTGTTGCAGTATTTGCATGTAGATTTTCGTGTGTACGCTTTGTAACACCCCCAATTCATGGACGCAGCGGAATTCGAACTGGGTGTTACTGAACGGCACAATAGTCACAATAATAGAAAACGAACTCCAATTGAGTCGTTTTAAAAGATTTATCATTCAAATTATATAGATATCAGAGATTACGAAATGAGGTCCCAAATGGTTCCATGTTTACAATGTATAATAAACGAGTTTTTGAATGATAATAAAATTTATAGCCCTCTTGAGTATCCGTGTCCTTCCGTGCCATCCTTGATCGTCATGAACCTGAAATACATGCTTGAGAGGTCAACACAAAGGTTGAGTGATATTCATAGAGTTTGTTAAATCGATTGAACACAATATGTTGGTAGTGTGAGTTATAGGCTCACACCAATGTTTGGAAAACAAAACAGGTAGGCTACGTTATTATACGCCCGGAACATGTATTATACACTAAGCTTATGACACCATAACGTTAACGTGTACCAATATCGATCGGCAGATTTGTCCCGGTAGGTACTTTGCTAACATACCTAAATCTCAAATATTAATGCATTTGTTTGAACTTAGTCAATACAAATGGGATTCGTCAATCCCAATAGGCCTATTATTAATATTCGCGCTCACTATTTCTAGTGATTAAATGGTTCATAATAAGGGATCTCGGTTTAGCAAGGTTGGTACTTAGTGATAATAAAACATCGTCGTGAAGCATACATTAGAAAGCATTGTATTCGATTTAGAAATAGCATGTATTCCCCCCAAGGATTTGTAAAACAATTAAGTAATGGAAAGTGGGGCTATGAACTCACCTTAAGTAAGATAGCAAGTAATGAATGTAACAGTCGAATCGTTAAGGTTCTATGAGCAACCTATAATAGAATGTCACGACTTAGGATTGGAGTAAAGAATATGAAGTAGTGCCTATATATATATCTTGCATTATAGTCCATGATGTGGTATGATGTATATTGTATGTCCTTGAAAGAAAAGATTCATGAACATGTATGTTTTGTATATCGTTTACTACCGTTCGGGCTGACATATTTCAGAAGTCATGTTAGTAAGCGTTCGAGGAGCCAGGACACTTTAACTCGTAAATCCACAACTCAACTCGACGGCTTACATGATGAACTCCTCACATGAGGCTCCCTACTATTGTAGTAGTTGATAACATATATAGATATAAGTTTTGATTCGAAAAGTTACATGTCCGATATTTGAATAAACTTAGGAAAGTTTATTAGTACATGAAGATTGTTATTAGGGGTAGCTTCATAAGTCTTGAATGACCATTTTCTCTTGGTAAAATCTCATAGTTTCCTTTTAAGTGAAGTAGATCCAAATTGCTTGTTCAAGTTATCGGCTAATTCATTGTTTCATGTTTACGCCTATGTAAGTTGGTATGGTCATTTCGTCATGGCCTAGCCATGACCTTTGGTCCTTGTTCCAAGGTCATGAGACACAACCTTGGCTCTAGCCATGGTTGTGGTCTTGATTATAGGTCATAAGACCTCTTGTTCCTTTCAAAGTATAACCATAATCTAGTGACTTTCGCCTAAAAATGGGCTGTTTAGAATTTGAAGAATTTGATCACTCGGAAAGCATTTTTAGGTCTCGAGCTTCTTTGTTCCTGAACGAAAACGTCGTTCCGGACAACTTTCGTGTTTTAACTTTTTGATGAATCGGACCAGAAGTGGGACTTTCAAAACCCAAATTTGATCAGGAAGCTATTTGGCAGTTTTGCCGGAAATCTTTGGTAATTTCAAATGGGCGTAACTTTTGACTCGTATACTCGTTTTGGGTGGTTCAAATTGCTATGGTTTCCTTGTTAGGTCCTCTACTGTAATATGTAATGATCCAATATCATATTTTTACCATTTTGGTCGTGGTTTTCCAAGAAAGTCACTAGTTTACTTGTTTTAGTAACTTGTTGTAACAATCAATAACAATAACTTGTTTTGTTCACTTTTATACATCATGGACATAACTACAAGACATAATATAGCACAAATAATATGTAAATAACATGAACATGATTATTTAACAAGAATCAAGTTAGGGTTTGGCTCACAACTTTTGGCTTTCAAAGATGAAAGGAAGTTAACATGTAAGGATAGGACTTTGATAGACTTGCTTCAACCCACTTCACTTCATGCAATCTTTCTACTCTTGTAATCTTGAAAGAGAGATGATGAAAATTGAGGTGACTTGAGTGGATTCAAACTCAAGAGAAATCACCAAAGTTCTAAAGATTTGAAGTAGTTTTGATGAATCAAAACTAAACTAGGGTTTATGTATGGATATTGCACTTGATTTCTTGGATGGAACTTGAAGTAAACTAGTAAAATGAAGGGTGTTGTGTGTGTGGGTCGTTCATATGGTCAAGGAGTGGGAGGAGAAGCATTTATATGCAAATGAGGAGGTTACATTGTTGACTAGTCAACACTTGGAGGCCAAGTTGAACACATGTTCACATCTCATGACACAAGGCATAAGATCAAGCCACATGGGTGGTGAATCCCCCCTCCAAGGCTGTTCATGAGCTTGGAGAGCAAGGGTGTGGACTTTTCTTGGTATTATCCAAGATACTTGGTTAGTTTTGACTCCGGGAAATGCCAATCGTAAATGATTAAGCCTCAAAACGTAAAACCGGGTGTCGTAAAATTATGGAACTTGAAAGTATTGATAAACATGTCAATAAGTTCCATAATAAAATATAAAATGAGTGGTAGGTTCCATTTGGGTGTAAAACCCTGCTAAAAACTGGAAACACGGGTCTAAAACGCGTAATACGTAAAACGTACGAATATTGCGTAAAATTGAGAAAAGTAAAATGTTACTTTTCTAATGTGATAAAAATGATTTAAAATGACTTATAATGTCTAGACTGGGCTCAGTCTAGTGTCGGTTGGTATTAAATGTCTTTTAGACATCAAACCGTAAGCCTAAAAATCACGAAACGACTTATAACATCAAGGGATGATTTTTGGTCAATGGAGGAGGGAAAGAATATGTTGACTTTTTCTAAGAAGTTGAAAACTCAAATAGTCTTAGAAACGCGTTTTGTGGTCTAACGGTTAATCGCCCAAACGGTTAAGCGTGCTCGGGCGGGATTAGTACAGGCTTGGGTGACCTGCCGGGAAGTCTTTGGTCATGTTTTTCTCAGTCACGATTAATTCTCAAATAAATCATGAGTGTGTCAAACATTTTTCTGATGTGGGGTCACCTGACGCGGTCGAGTTTCGTTGTATGTAGAATTTCTGAATGACGTTTTACCCTAAAACGTGTAATTCCATGTAATTCCTTAATAACTTTCACGAAAATACGCTTATGAATGTCAAATTTTTAATTTGCCATGGAAATGATTTATCACTTGAGAATATCAAATAAAAATCAACTTTCGGGAAAGTTTCGGGAAAAATGAATAGTAAAAGTGAATAGTGAAATTTTCCGGGAATAGTAATTAACCTGAAATTGCGAATTGTTACAGTCTCTACCCCTTACGGGGAACTTCGTCCCGAAGTTCTTTGTGTGTCATATGTTGGAGTGATGTCGATGAAAAGGTGTGGTTACTTATGAGGACTAGAGTCTGGAATTACCAGTGATGTAATTTGATTTGTCATTTCGGTGTATGGTGTAGGATGAGGCTTCCTTTTATGTAGGAAAGGTATGGTAATAGTCGAATATCAAAGGAAATTGATATAGCAGTCGGATATTAATAGGAATTAATATAGTAGTTGAATATCAAATAGAACTTGATATAGTTGTCAAGTATCAATAACAATTGATATAAGAATCGAATCATGGAATAAGCGTTGAACATGTGGTTGGACCAAGTCCTGTTTGAATTGTACGGCTGCCCATGCATATGGCTACATGGCTTCGCAATGAGTTTGGTACGACTGCGCATGCGTATGGTTACATGGCCCCGTAATGAGTTTGTTTGTTATTGCACTATCATTATGAAAACCAAAAGTAAATCTCGTACTAATGGAAATTGGGATAGTTGTTGCAATCATAGCCTAGTAGGTAATCTGTTGTTGTATCTAGTGTTTATTGACTTCATACTTATGTTATTTCGGATATAATTAAGCCCACTTGTTTATAATTCTTTATTTACATAGAGAGGCATCCCAAACAATGTAACTAAAGGAATATAAACGTATGGTTCGATGATTTATAATTTCTTTATTTAAATGAAAAGGCATCCCAATCCATTCAAATAAGGACATTATAAATCATCCTACTCAAGAATTCCCGACACAACATTCATACTTAGCCGGTGAGTTACAAGGTAGTGTATTATGAGATGATACTGGTGTTCCAAAAGTACAAGATGAATATTCAAACTTGTAAAGCTGATGAGGGTACTTGTGGTGTAACTAAGGATGATTTGAGCTTTAAAAGTGCATCAAAATCTGTAAATGAGCTTGTGGTTCCAACGGTTGTGAAGATAATGTTATGATATGTTGATGAATAAAAGTGTGTAGTGTATGCTTAACATTAATACTCTTAGGTATAGATGTTGAGTTTTCTTTAAAAATCTTAAGAGATTTTAAAAGTTTATGATGGAATGGTATCCTAAACAGGATGGTACTTCTACAGGATGAAGAGAAGAATTGATAACTATCCCAAGATAGTAGTTCGGATTATCTCATAAATGAAAACTTTCAAGAATGAAATTTGGTAGTACAAATAAGGTGTTAAGATTTCGCTGAGTGGTAAAACACTATCGTGTCTCTAGATCGTTTTAAAGAATTTGGGTGGTTTATCGAGTTCAAGTAGGAAATCAATCTGAACATAACCCTAGTACAACTACTCTCAGTATTTGAAAATTTTAAGTCGAATATAGTTAGTCAGACTATATTCCACTGTCCCTAGGTTAAATATAGGTGACTAGTCTATATTTAGCCAAGGTTCGATAAAATTTTCAAATACCTAAATTAGGTATACTTGTGATATGTCCGTTGCTTTCGGGAAACTGTCCACTAAACAAAGGCGATGTCAAACCATTCAGTTGCAAGTCCCGCCATAAGAGACTTGTAACGTATGTTTTCATATTCCATTGCATAGAAGGTAGTAAGGGTAGATACGTATGGAAAGGAAGTTTTAAGTAGTTCTAAAATAGAACATACTTGGCCAGGATCACGAACTTTTAATAATGAAGGTTTCATAAGAAAACTTTGATGAATGTAGAGAAAGTTCAGCTTTTGTCGATGATGGATTAGTTTGTCCTTTAGAAATCTCATATTTCTTGTTTCGAAATCGATAGATTGTGACGGGTTTTTGATATCATAAGAAATGATATTGATTATGTGATGGAATAATTCTAGAGACCATTTGCACAAAACACAAAGTCTCGGAAGTAGGTTAGACCATTGTGTAATTCACAATGTCTGGGAAGTAGGTTAAACCGTTGTGTGACTCAAAACATTTGAGAAATGATTAAGACCATTGTATCATACAATGTCTTGGAAAATGAATGAGACCATTGCATCTCACAATGTCTTGGAAAATGAATGAGACCATTGTATCTCACAATGTCTTGGAAAATGAATGAGACCATTGTATCTCACAATGTCTCGGAAAATGAATGAGACCATTGTATCTCACAATGTCTTGGAAAATGAATGTTGGAGTAGGAACATGATTGGGAGAATGTAGTTGTGCCGAAATGCCATAGAATAGGCATACACAGATATGTTTAGATAAAATGATTGAAAATAAACCGAGTTTATATATCAATATACTAATATGTTCATGTAGCATAAAATGCCTAGTGTGTATATATCAATATACTTATATGTGTTCATGTAGCATAAAATGCTTAGTGTGTATATATCAATATACTTATATGTGTTCATGTAGCATAAAATGCTTACGGGGAAATGCTCAATTATGTTTAGGGTACATATATCAATATGCAATTATGTTTGTGTAGCATAAAAATGTCTTCGGGGAAATGCTCAAAATGGGTATATATGAATATACTAACATGTTTGTGTATCATAACATGCTTACTAAATCCATAATCGTCTGGAGGATGGAAGACACGGAGAGCAGAAGGCTATAAAATGTTTTTGCTTGTATGTGTGGTTATAGTTTAGGTCTCAATTAGACCCGTTTCTCTATAACCATGGCTCTGGTACCAATCTGTAACACCCCCAATTCATGGACGCAGCGGAATTCGAACTGGGTGTTACTGAACGGCACAATAGTCACAATAATAGAAAACGAACTCCAATTGAGTCGTTTTAAAAGATTTATCATTCAAATTATATAGATATCAGAGATTACGAAATGAGGTCCCAAATGGTTCCATGTTTACAATGTATAATAAACGAGTTTTTGAATGATAATAAAATTTATAGCCCTCTTGAGTATCCGTGTCCTTCCGTGCCATCCTTGATCGTCATGAACCTGAAATACATGCTTGAGAGGTCAACACAAAGGTTGAGTGATATTCATAGAGTTTGTTAAATCGATTGAACACAATATGTTGGTAGTGTGAGTTATAGGCTCACACCAATGTTTGGAAAACAAAACAGGTAGGCTACGTTATTATACGCCCGGAACATGTATTATACACTAAGCTTATGACACCATAACGTTAACGTGTACCAATATCGATCGGCAGATTTGTCCCGGTAGGTACTTTGCTAACATACCTAAATCTCAAATATTAATGCATTTGTTTGAACTTAGTCAATACAAATGGGATTCGTCAATCCCAATAGGCCTATTATTAATATTCGCGCTCACTATTTCTAGTGATTAAATGGTTCATAATAAGGGATCTCGGTTTAGCAAGGTTGGTACTTAGTGATAATAAAACATCGTCGTGAAGCATACATTAGAAAGCATTGTATTCGATTTAGAAATAGCATGTATTCCCCCCAAGGATTTGTAAAACAATTAAGTAATGGAAAGTGGGGCTATGAACTCACCTTAAGTAAGATAGCAAGTAATGAATGTAACAGTCGAATCGTTAAGGTTCTATGAGCAACCTATAATAGAATGTCACGACTTAGGATTGGAGTAAAGAATATGAAGTAGTGCCTATATATATATCTTGCATTATAGTCCATGATGTGGTATGATGTATATTGTATGTCCTTGAAAGAAAAGATTCATGAACATGTATGTTTTGTATATCGTTTACTACCGTTCGGGCTGACATATTTCAGAAGTCATGTTAGTAAGCGTTCGAGGAGCCAGGACACTTTAACTCGTAAATCCACAACTCAACTCGACGGCTTACATGATGAACTCCTCACATGAGGCTCCCTACTATTGTAGTAGTTGATAACATATATAGATATAAGTTTTGATTCGAAAAGTTACATGTCCGATATTTGAATAAACTTAGGAAAGTTTATTAGTACATGAAGATTGTTATTAGGGGTAGCTTCATAAGTCTTGAATGACCATTTTCTCTTGGTAAAATCTCATAGTTTCCTTTTAAGTGAAGTAGATCCAAATTGCTTGTTCAAGTTATCGGCTAATTCATTGTTTCATGTTTACGCCTATGTAAGTTGGTATGGTCATTTCGTCATGGCCTAGCCATGACCTTTGGTCCTTGTTCCAAGGTCATGAGACAC
Source organism: Artemisia argyi (assembly GCA_030686995.1). NCBI lineage: Eukaryota > Viridiplantae > Streptophyta > Magnoliopsida > Asterales > Asteraceae > Artemisia > Artemisia argyi. The sequence continues at coordinate 290,835,689 of CM060709.1, forward strand.
AACCTTGGCTCTAGCCATGGTTGTGGTCTTGATTATAGGTCATAAGACCTCTTGTTCCTTTCAAAGTATAACCATAATCTAGTGACTTTCGCCTAAAAATGGGCTGTTTAGAATTTGAAGAATTTGATCACTCGGAAAGCATTTTTAGGTCTCGAGCTTCTTTGTTCCTGAACGAAAACGTCGTTCCGGACAACTTTCGTGTTTTAACTTTTTGATGAATCGGACCAGAAGTGGGACTTTCAAAACCCAAATTTGATCAGGAAGCTATTTGGCAGTTTTGCCGGAAATCTTTGGTAATTTCAAATGGGCGTAACTTTTGACTCGTATACTCGTTTTGGGTGGTTCAAATTGCTATGGTTTCCTTGTTAGGTCCTCTACTGTAATATGTAATGATCCAATATCATATTTTTACCATTTTGGTCGTGGTTTTCCAAGAAAGTCACTAGTTTACTTGTTTTAGTAACTTGTTGTAACAATCAATAACAATAACTTGTTTTGTTCACTTTTATACATCATGGACATAACTACAAGACATAATATAGCACAAATAATATGTAAATAACATGAACATGATTATTTAACAAGAATCAAGTTAGGGTTTGGCTCACAACTTTTGGCTTTCAAAGATGAAAGGAAGTTAACATGTAAGGATAGGACTTTGATAGACTTGCTTCAACCCACTTCACTTCATGCAATCTTTCTACTCTTGTAATCTTGAAAGAGAGATGATGAAAATTGAGGTGACTTGAGTGGATTCAAACTCAAGAGAAATCACCAAAGTTCTAAAGATTTGAAGTAGTTTTGATGAATCAAAACTAAACTAGGGTTTATGTATGGATATTGCACTTGATTTCTTGGATGGAACTTGAAGTAAACTAGTAAAATGAAGGGTGTTGTGTGTGTGGGTCGTTCATATGGTCAAGGAGTGGGAGGAGAAGCATTTATATGCAAATGAGGAGGTTACATTGTTGACTAGTCAACACTTGGAGGCCAAGTTGAACACATGTTCACATCTCATGACACAAGGCATAAGATCAAGCCACATGGGTGGTGAATCCCCCCTCCAAGGCTGTTCATGAGCTTGGAGAGCAAGGGTGTGGACTTTTCTTGGTATTATCCAAGATACTTGGTTAGTTTTGACTCCGGGAAATGCCAATCGTAAATGATTAAGCCTCAAAACGTAAAACCGGGTGTCGTAAAATTATGGAACTTGAAAGTATTGATAAACATGTCAATAAGTTCCATAATAAAATATAAAATGAGTGGTGGGTTCCATTTGGGTGTAAAACCCTGCTAAAAACTGGAAACACGGGTCTAAAACGCGTAATACGTAAAACGTACGAATATTGCGTAAAATTGAGAAAAGTAAAATGTTACTTTTCTAATGTGATAAAAATGATTTAAAATGACTTATAATGTCTAGACTGGGCTCAGTCTAGTGTCGGTTGGTATTAAATGTCTTTTAGACATCAAACCGTAAGCCTAAAAATCACGAAACGACTTATAACATCAAGGGATGATTTTTGGTCAATGGAGGAGGGAAAGAATATGTTGACTTTTTCTAAGAAGTTAAAAACTCAAATAGTCTTAGAAACGCGTTTTGTGGTCTAACGGTTAATCGCCCAAACGGTTAAGCGTGCTCGGGCGGGATTAGTACAGGCTTGGGTGACCTGTCGGGAAGTCTTTGGTCATGTTTTTCTCAGTCACGATTAATTCTCAAATAAATCATGAGTGTGTCAAACATTTTTCTGATGTGGGGTCACCTGACGCGGTCGAGTTTCGTTGTATGTAGAATTTCTGAATGACGTTTTACCCTAAAACGTGTAATTCCATGTAATTCCTTAATAACTTTCACGAAAATACGCTTATGAATGTCAAATTTTTAATTTGCCATGGAAATGATTTATCACTTGAGAATATCAAATAAAAATCAACTTTCGGGAAAGTTTCGGGAAAAATGAATAGTAAAAGTGAATAGTGAAATTTTCCGGGAATAGTAATTAACCTGAAATTGCGAATTGTTACACGCTTAACCTGCTTATACGATTTGGTATTTGGCTTAGGAAACTACCTGACATCAACCACATTCCCTACATGTTTTTTAAAGTCATCTGCAAAGTAAATTCCATATTTTGACCACCAAGTTCTGAATCCCATTTAACACTCGTAAAACAAATTCGCAAATACCCTTTAAATTACATATATTATGATACGTATGAACCATTTACCTTACCTTCTCTTTTAGGTTCAATTGGACATGGTTTAGGTGCGGCTTCTTTCTTTGGTTTAGTTTCGGCTGCAATTTTAGAACATTAAGAACCTAAAAATGTAACCGAAACATTGAGTTGAACTGACCATTTCAAACAATTTGTGGCCTCATAACTAAGCAATTAACGTGAGCCTATTAGGCACTCTTCAGTAGCTTTACTAAGTATATTACAGCAACTTCACTAATCATCCAAATTAGTAATAAGTTAGAAAATGCACACATTAGACCTACTAATTTAGTCAACTTTCGTGGAAAATGCAACATGTGTAGATTACGGAGTGTCACTGGTGCTTTCAATTTTTTTTACAGTATGGAAAATTCTTAACGGAAACAATCTCATCAGACCTGTAATTTTAAAAAAGCTTAAAAATTCAGTTGTTGTCACGAATATTCAGTTTGAGGTTTGTTACTATGTTATATATGAGTACTTGTCTCAAGTTTTAATCACATATTTCATTTAAATCCATATTTTTTGCATCTATAATAGTTCGAAAGAAACATCCGTAGCCTTGAACGATGCATACCAGTGTATCCTAACACTTCACACTAACATCTATCACAACAATATAATGTGGGGAAAAAAAATGAGTTGTAAGAGAGGGACAAACCTTGAACCACTGAGAAGCTGTCACCAATCTTGAAAAAACAAACGGCTCAAAAGAAATCACCGTGAACACTGGTCGCCGTTAATGCCAATAATTTCGATGTATCCGGTTTGAGTTTTTTTCTTAAGAATAGGTGATAATACATTTGCTTAAGCTTCTCTATTTCTGCGTTCAATGTCTCTTGGAGCTGCATTCATTCACAAATCACAACAAACATATACACTATAAGTTGCTTTAATTTCTATTTTTTTGGATTTATATATACGATAACATATGTTATATAGAATGCATATATCTTAGAATCTGTACTCATGATGATCTGATACAAAAAATCGTTTTTCCTTTTCAGTAAGTGATTAGGTACACCTTATTAAAGTAATATCAGCAACGGACCACCTTTTATACTTTGAAAATAGTTATTACCTTAACCTTCTTTTCTATTGGTTTTTTATTTTTATTTTTTTTGTTGGTGCCTTTTTCAGCGAGCTTCTTCTTCTTCTCTATAGTCTGTTTCTCCTTTGCTAATCATGGTGCCATGTGTGGCATTCCAATTAACAATGAACTAACCACAAACACTTATTCATACCTTTTCCTTGATGATGCTTTTGAAAAGCTGTACACTTCCATCCTTACACCTTCTTCCTAATCTCCAAATACACCAACCCCGCATCTACCATCGCATGCATTGACCCACGTTCCGCCACGTTTAGAAACAAATCGAATGCCTTTTCATCATTCACCTTCAAAACAAATATATATATATATATATATATATATATATATATATATATATATATATATATATATATATATATAGCATACGATGTTAAAAAAAACCATCTTTTTTAAACAAATATTTAAAATGTTAGAACCTTAAGTGGGCATCAGGGATTGCTTATTCCTTATGTATTTGCCACGCGACTGCTCTCTCAGCACTTTGCATCCCCTTGTAGAATCCAACGTATCTGAAACATCATAATCTGTAAATACAAACATTATACATAATCAAGAAACTAATAAGCAGTTACATAACTTGAAATTGACATAAGGTGATAAAGTATCTGGCATTTCAACATGTGCATAAAAGATGCACTTCTAATCACCATTCAGCAGCTCCACCTACGACAAAAAATACAATGTAGGCCAAAGTTTTAGAGCCTGCAATAAATTATGACAAATAGTAGAAAATTATTAGCTTTCCTTAATAATTAATTTCTTTTTGGTAGGATATGAAAATTGTAAACGGAAAACTGGTATTGACCTTAGTCTTTTCAACGCTTATGGGAACCCTAAGGCCGATGTCCTCATTACTTTTGATATTGTAAGGTAACATCATATCAATCACATATGAGTAGTGTATACCTTCAATACTAAACCGGCCGCATCCGCCTCTTCTTCCTCCACATCATTTTGCCCGGTATAAATGTACACTACATCATAGTAACAATAAATGGAATCGACACTATAAGTAAAATTGATGATAATTATGGCAACCGATTTGTCTAAACAGAACGTTCAGTTCCGTAGCAGGTATTTAGTAAACTGGATTCTTCAAAAGTACAGTTGCATTTGCAATTTGCTAACATTTTTTAGACATGCATCGGTAAAACAAACAGTTCGATAATACAGTTTGAGCTACTCGCAACCCGTTTGACCCGTTTCTGTTTTAGCGACTTGTTTTTTTGTTTCGCTAATAAGACCCATTAAGAATAGACCGACAAATGTGTAGGTATTTACACCTAAAAATTGTGTATTTTACCTGCTGCAAAAGTAGCTCTACCTAGAAGTGGTCTTGAAGCTGCCTCGACGTCTGTACATGGGCCTCAAATATTGGCCTCATACGGTGTATCTGCAAGAACAAAAGAAATTGCAGCCATTGTTTATACCCGTTGGTTTCCGTTTCAAATATTGTGCTGAGCTATGAACAGGAGTAGAAAATGTGGTAGTAAAGAAATTGCGGCCATTGAATTCAGAAACTAACCAGTCCATGCGTGTAGCATGAAGTTAGATCGTTATTGTTTCCTTGGTCCGACCTTTTATTCTCTTTGACCTGAGATTCAGACATTTTTTTAAAACACACAGAAAAAGTTAAAGTATATATTGTTGTAATGATTTAATTTAAAACTGACCCATGTAATACGCAGAAGACCGTCACCAATTAGTCAAGCTGAGCTGTATATTCTTGCACCCGTGATTCCACTGGGCCTGAGTAGTACCTATTCCAAGAACAAATAAGTTATCCCCGCTTAAGCCAGAGACAGCAATATGCAAAATAGTAAAAAAGATTGACCAGGTTTATTTGCAGCTGCACAAAATATAAGCAGTGCACTGTATTGACGTGTATTAGCATTTCAAGTTTTTAGATACTCAAAGCCGCTTCAAGTTTATTTCAGTAGTAAAATACCTGGTAAATGACTTTTGTCATAAACTTTGTGATATTACACATTCTGTTATTACAAAAACATATGCCAAGAAAGTGTTTCAAACTCGACACGTAGAAAACCTTACCCAAACTCGTTAGTAATTTTCTTGGCTATACGACTGCTGCAACGAATCTCGACGTGCAACAATGGCAATCGACGCAGCAGTTTCGTCTTCTATGGTAATACTCCAACCACACCAACACTTGTTGAACAAAGTAGACCCTTATTAGTTGATCTTTACCTTTGAGAAGTCCATTTCCGGGTGCTGCAGAAATTTAAATTTTGGAGTCAGAAACCATAAAGAGTCACAAATAAGTAATAATTCAAAGATTTGCTCATATGTAAATGCTGATCACCCACACACTATTAGTATTATCACAAATTCCATAACCATAAACTATAAACTCCAAATCGAATTAGCTAAAGCCAGTTTCAAGGGTAACACAACGCATAAGAAATTAAAAAAAAAATTAAGTGCTTTGCCTTGCCTTCTAAATATATTTTTTTTGGTTTAATTCAGTGAGACCTGCTCCAAAAAGTCAATACCTGAAAGCGAAACACATTATCGAACTTAAAGCGAACCACATGAGCCAAAAAGTCTTTACGTTCTTGAATAAGTTCAGTTGCAAAGTCGACATCGTCAACTAATGATGATGATATCATATTTGTTTAATTACATTTAACGAAGTTCATTTATGTTGACATAAATAATGTGTGAAAACGTTATTCATATCTTTCGATACCTCTATATTTTGACGATCACAAAATGTAAAATCGTAAATCGTATAATTACTACGTAAACAAGTATTAAGCTAGTTTATATCACTATATCCAACTTAATCACTTAAGGTATGGATAAACAAGTGCTTAATACATTTCAGGATCAAAGGGGTATTTAATTAACTAACACAAAGTTTATTTAATTATATAAACATATTATATATTTTTGAAAAACACTTTTGGTAATTAAGAAAAATGTTTTATTCATACTAAATATATGAATTCAAATTTTTAACCAAAATCAGTTGGTTTTTCACCAAATAAACTTTCCCCACTAAAAGACAAGGATTCTGGCCATTTCAGCTGGGCGGCCCCCTTAATTATAAGGGGCGGTCCCCTTAATTTTAAGGGGACCGGCCTTGATTTAAGGGGACCGGCCACGCTCCTCTGTCAGAATCTTTTGCCTATAAATACCACCTTAAACCTGGATTTTTGCCTTACCTTTTGCACGAAATTTTCAGATCTATAACTCTCAAAACATCCTCTAAAACCCTTTGATCATTTGTATATTAATCCTTGTTTCAAGTGATTCAATCCCTCATCATCCATTCTCATCCAAAGTGCAAAAGAAGAACACTCTTTCTACAACCAAGTTCAAGAAGTGTTGAAGAGTAGTTGTGCATAGTGTATATATATATATATATATATTCATTTGTGAATATTGTGTTGTGCTTGTTATATATTGTTTAGAAGATATAGAAGTTGTGTAGGAAGTAGAAGTTGATTAGTAGTGAATTAGATTAGTTGTGAAGATTGGTGTGAAGTAGAAGATTGGTGTGAAGTAGAAGATTGTTGTGTAGAAGATTGGTGTGTAGTATAGTGGTGTGAAGAAGTTGTGTAGAAGTAGTGATCAAGTTGTGAAGTTGTTGTGGTGTGTATATTGGTGTGTACGGTTTTCTCCGCCATAAGGGAGTTTGTTGACATAGTGAAGAAAACTCTCGAGTAGGTGACTCGGGGAGTGGAGTAGGAACAAGGAAGGTGACTTTGTAGCCGAACCACTATAAATCCTTGTGTTGTGGTTTGATCTTTCTAACTCTTCTCATTACTTATTTATTTACCTTTACTATATTAGCTTTGTTAGTTAAGTTATTATACAATTGTTCATATAGTGCAAGTATTGAGTTCACATAAACTAGAATCAAAGTTTTTAAAACAAACTTGTGTTTATAAATTTAAAAGGACGTAAAACTATTCAACCCCCCTTCTAGTTTTCCACAATTGGTATCAGGAGCCACGTCTAGCAAGATTTTTAAAATATATTGTATTTTAAAACTTGTAACGATCTATGGAATCTGAAAAATATTTAGAAGGGCAATCTATGCAAAGACCACCACTATTTGAAAGCGATGGATTTTTATATTGGAAAAAACGATTCGAAACTTATATGAAATCAAAAGATCTAGATCTTTGGCATATTATTACCAATGGTGATTTTTTACCTATTCAAAATAACCCCGAAACTAAGAAAGATGAAATCGTACCTTTTGAAAAACAAAATGATGATTTAAAAAGAAAACTTGCTAAAAATAATGAAGCAAAAATGGTTATTTACAATGCGCTACCACGTAAAGAGTACGAAAGGATCTTTATGTATGAAACCGCAAAAGAAATTTGGAATTCTTTATTAATAACCCACCAAGGTAATAATCAAGTCAAAGATAACAAAATAGATCTACTTGTTCAATAATATGAGCAATTCACGATTCCGGAAGAGGAATCAATTGATAATGTTTTTGCTAGATTTAACACTATAATCACAAGTTTAAAAGCACTTGATGAGAATTTCTCTAGTAAGAATTTTGTTAGGAAGTTTCTTAGAGCTCTTCACCCAAAATGGCGAGCTAAAGTGACGGCTATTGAAGAATCAAAGAATTTGTCAACGCTACAACTTGATGAATTAATTGGTAATTTAAAAGTCTACAAAGCAATAATAAAGAAGGACTCCGAAATGGTTAAAAGGAAACGAGAGCAAAGCAAGTCAATCACCTTGAAAGCTAGAACGGAATTCAACAACGAAGATAACTCATCTTCTGAAAGCGAAGACGAAGAATATGCCATGGCCGTAAGAGATTTCAAGAAATTTTTCAAAAGGCGAGGAAGATTCGTTAGACAACCACACGATGAAAGAAGAATATCTCAAAAGAATAATGATGACAAGTATAGCAAGAATGAGAGAAAATGTTTCAAGTGTGGTGATCCGAATCACCTTATTGGAAAATGTCCAATGATGACAAGAGATCAAAATCAAAGAGCATTTGTTGGAGGTGCTTGGAGTGATAGCGATGAAGATGAGAAAGAAACAACAAAGGAAGAAAAGTGTCTCATGGCTAAAACATCAAGTGAGGTACGTTCCGAAACCGAATATTTTAGTGATGAAAATCTATTATTAGATGAAAAAGACTTAGATAGTGAATACAATAGATTATGCAAACTAGGACAACAAGTTATGGCTAAAAACAAATCACTAAAATACATTAACAACCAATTAGAAAATGAAGTACTTGAACTAAAAATTAAAATACATCAACTTGAAAAAGGTAAAGAAATTTTTGAAGAATGTAAATCATGAGCTTAGAAGTGAAAACAACAAACTTAAGGAAGAAATTTGTAAACTTGATAAGTTTGAAAATAGTAGTAACTCACTTAGTAAAATTATAAGTATTCAAAGAATATCTGGAGATAAAACCGGTCTAGGTTTTAACTCAACCGAAGCCTCAACAAGTGAAGTTAAAAATGTTAAATTTGAAAGCGAACTCAAGGAACTAAAACCTTCAAAATCTAATCCTAAGTATATAATCATAAATGATAAGAAAATTCCTCTAGCTAGTAATGAAGAAATAAAACCGTTTTATAAACCATCTTTAAAAACTGAAGTAGGATCATCTAAAACTAAAACAATATCTAAAACTCCACTACCTAGAAAACCGAATAATTCTTACCCTAGACCTAAGACACCTCAACCAAGAGTAAACCAAAATAGACTAAACTTTAACAATAATCAACAAATGTGAAACTTCAATCCATGGGGAATGTTTCCACCATATATGCACCCAAGTCAAATACAAAACATGTTCGGGACAAATAACTTTGGTCAAATGAGACAATGGGGACCAACGTAAAAATTTTCACCATTCATACATGGAAATCTTTGATGTCATCCCGTGTTCGGACTTTCCCTTGAAGATTTTGAAGTTAAACGCATTGAAGACGAAAGGTACACATTTCCTTTTATTTCTTTGTCAACAAATGCATGCTTAGCTTAGTATCTAGTTTTTTTTATGTGATTTTGATTGGTTCGTTATTCCCTCTAGTTTGTATACATATATATACTCATCTACTTATACTATATATATATATATATATATATATATATATATATATATATATATATATATATATATATATATATATATATATATATATATATATATATATATATATATATATATATATATATATATACACACACTTAGCTATATCTAGGATCTTATAACCTAGAAAATTTATTTGTTGATTTTTTAGAACTAGAAATTGTTCGTTTACGAACCTTTTCTTTTCCCCATTTGCCTTATTGAACTTTAATGTTCAACGACACTCATGCAGATGAAGAGAGATGAGTCGAAAAATCTATGGATGAAACAAACTCCCGGCTTCCGTTGCATACGTCTCCCTCCTATATTCTCGACTTATAAGCCATTACCATATAAATATGTATATATATATACTTATGAACCTTCCACAACTTTCTCGTTCACTTGACAACTTGATATATTTCATCCGAAATGATCAAGAAAACATAATTGGCAAAATGTCAATTAAAAGTGTCAAGTAATTCCTTTCGTGCGAATACCCTCCAACGTATTTTTGATTAAATATAAATCTAATGCATACATATGAATAATTTCTTGTTCTTTCCAGAAACCAAAATCACAAAAATCAAATTTTGGAGGGCGGCCCCCTTAATGTTTAAGGGGACCGGCAGCCAAATGAAGGGCGGCCCCCTTAATGTTTAAGGGGACCGGCCATCTGATAGCTCAAACCTGTTTTTCCCTTTGTTCCTTTTGCCAAACACTCCAATTTTTCACACTCCCTTTCCTCTGCTTCTGCTATGACGAAAACCAAAACACAAAAATATCTCAAATCACTTCCAAATCACATAATTCGGGTTAATTCGCAAAGGGCAAATTCATCTAACACAATCACCATTACATATTGTAAGTTTTTCATAACACATTTCATCTAATTTCATCTTATTTGATCATACTCATGATTATGCATGTTTTATAAAATTCGTCAATTTCACAATTTCTTTCGAATTAAGTCTTAAAACTCCATAACCAAATGCTTCCCCTAGGATTAGGATGATTAATCAACACTAGAAACTAGTTATTATAAACTATCATGTCGAAAATTTTTTGAAAAATTTCATACACTCCTTTTCAAAATTTTTAGTAAACTCATTGTTGAATAATGATTTGAAAACGTGTTAAAACTAATCACATTATACTTTTGTAACTTGTAAAACTTGAAATTACATTTTTGGACTAAGAAAAATTGTATTGGTTCACAATATAGGGGTGTTTGGATTATGTCCAAATAATATCGAAACCTAGACATTATAATTTCTATAAAACTTTGTTATAATTATAAACCTAAAAATTACTAATCGGACTTGTCAAGATATATAATTCATATATATATTGACATACTAGTGGTATAAGTCACTAGTTAAGGAAGCGTTTGGTTCATTACTAAAAATAACATTTTTGAGTAAAAATACAAACCATCTTTTTCAAAAACAAATCACATGCATAAGAAACTCGCAAGAAATAGCTAGTTTTACAATCTAATGTAAATCTAGTAAATTTCATGATATATTAAGATGTTTAAAAGGGCGTTTGGATTTGTCCATAACTACTTATTAAACATCGTAAAGTATATCTAGAACGCGTTAAAAACAATATTAAGGAACATGGTAATCTACTTCTTAGGATTAGTAACGAAGTATGTTTACGTTCCAACATAAGCCTTAACAATATACATATACTTTTATCTTTCTTTATATTTATTTTGGTCTTTTTGTATTGTTGATGTGTTTAGGTGACAATGCCAAAAGCAACTACCGAAGATCTTTCTCACACTAAAGACTACATTCCTAAAGTTTCCCAACTCCCTACCACATCTCCTTCCATTGGACTTATCTATCGTCAAATTGAAGATAGAAATGTTCATGAGGGACGTGTAGTAGATCTTGCTTTTGCTCAATCCGACTACATAAATCGCGTGTTTACAAGCATCAACTTCAATTGTCTTTATGAAATAAATGAACCTATCATTCCTCGCTTCATAATGGATTTCTATAGCCAAGTCACCGTCCAAGCCAATGACCTTGGTTTCATCACCATCTCTTTCATGATTCAAAATGAATTTATCACTCTAACTCGCGAACAATTTGGTCATATCCTCCAAATTCCTTTTAGAGGTCAAGCCATTTTCACAAACGAGTGGGACCTCGAATCTCTAAATCGCTATCGACCAACCTTCGGTCCCTATTTCGACGAAATCCCTCATCCCGACGAAATTCGTCAAATCCTTGGTGTGGAACGTGCCACCACAAGCCGAAAAATAAAATCCAAAAAACGTTCAAATCTCTCCATACCAACTTCTCCTCAAGGAATTAAGCCCCCACATGAAGCGTTGGGAAGAACTCATTCGTGAGAATGAGTTTGGTACCGGAGGTCACCGGGACCATCTCCCGGCGTGCCTTGCTCACATGTTGTATTGTATAGCTGTCGAAAAGCCGTACAATTTGGCCTACTTCTTTATCAAACGGATTGAGTGTGCTAGAAAAACTCCCAAATCCAAACTTCCATATGGAATGTTCCTCACTCGTCTCTATCGTCATGTTATCGAGTACTACCCCGATCTTGACAATAGTATCTATGAGTCCATCTACCCCACTCTACGTCCTCTCGCTCTAAAACAAGCTCGACGAACTCGAAGTGACAAGGGTAAACCTCGTCGTCATTGCTTTCATGGATCATCCTCAAGGCAAGACGATGACGATGAGGAGGAAAACATCCATGATGCTAGTACCCCTTCGTTTTCTAAGTTCGTTGACAATTTAGAGGATCTTGACTATCCCGAGTATTCTACCCCATCTCCTAGTGATCAAAACGAAGAAGTGCTTCATGAACGAACTACCGAGATGCTTAGAAGACAAAAGAGCTTGCACGAAGAAGTTAGAGGTGGCTTCAAATCTATAAGAAAGACTTTGAAGGGTATCTTCGGGAAGAAAAAGAAATGATATGCTTGGATTATGTTTGTTAAACAATATTTAATTTTTATGTCTTGTGTGCTATTTGTCCGAAATACATTCGGAAGTACTTGAAACTTTCTTGGAATAATTGTTTGGATAAATGATTAGTATGTTAACTTGTTTATTATGTTTAGTATATGCTTATGAATGCATGCTTTGACTCTTAAATTATATATATACTTGCATGATTAGCTTATATATATATATATATATATATATATATATATATATATATATATATATATATATATATATATATATATATATATATATATATATATATATATATATCATGTTTGCTTTATAATAGACCAAAACAAATGTGAAATGTCCAAATGGTGCTTGCTGCAAATACAAAACAGAACACAACATTTTTCCAGAAAATTTTTGAAACTTTTTGGTTTCTGGGTCGTCAGATGGGCGGCCCCCTTAAATCATAAAGGGCGGCCCCCTTAAAATTAAGGGGACCGGCCTCCATTTAAGGGGACCGGCCATCTGAAACAGTTTTTACACTGTTCTCTTTTGCATCTTGTGATCCCTTTTGCTAGTCCCAGCTACCATTTCCCTTAAAAACTAAACTGATTTTGGAATATAACCTCACAATTTCAAATTAATTCCACTTCTAAACATGTTTTCCCACTATATAATCTCCATGCATGTTTAATTCACATTCCATCATCCTCAAACATTCATCAAACATCATCATGTCATCATCAAGAACCACCTATTCAAACAATGCCAAAAAACAAAAACTTGTCATCATTCCACCCAAACAACTCTTCATTGATCTTACAAATGAAGACAACACCACTCCATCTCCACCACCTCAATGTTCATCTCCTAGTGCACCAAATGCACCCTCCAAAACACCTTCAACAAATGGAAACTCCACTTCCTCCATACTATCCACTTCATCCATAAATGACTACATCAACACCCACTTATCTCCTCCAACAATTGATCAACCATCACAACCTACCAATGAAAACATAACTCTTGCACTCACTCTCTCATTATCACCATTAACACCTCTTGATGCACATTTCTCATCATCTCCTATCAATCCACCAACCTATAACCCCGTCCCATGGAGCTTACTTGAAGCTCATGGAGACACTTGCCTTTGTTGCATTCACAACCGAACAATTGTGTTCGGATTAAGAGATGAGATCCAATACATATTTTCTCATATTGAAAACTTGTTGCATCAACCACCAACAACAAACACAACACCTCCACCACCATCAACAAACACACCTCCACCATCACCATCTCCATGTTCACCATCCATTTCTCCCAATTAAACATGCTTGGTGTTTTACAAATAAAATTGTGTTAAACCTTTTGGATGGCAAGCTCTAGAGAGGACTCTCATGTTTGAGCCTTGGTTTTCTTTTTATTTTAGTGATGATTCTAAGCCTTTAAGGCTTTTGTTAGTTGCATTACTTGTTATGGTTGTTAATGTAATGCTTGATGTATCTTTTTCATATTATTAATGTTATGGTTATGTTTAGTCTCTACTCTTGCATGCTATATACATATATATGTTGCTTGCCACTAAATATTCTTGCAAGATATCCATATCTCGATTCCTTTTGGCCTCAAAACGAGGGGGAGTATACTTCGAGGGGGAGCTTACATTAACATGGGATAACCTTTTTGATGCTAACAAAAAGGGGGAGAAGTGATATAAACTCACAATAATACTTGAATATATACTAATTTTCGATTAATGAGTTTAAATTTTGTAATCATAAAAAAAGGGGAGATTGTTGACATAAATAATGTGTGAAAACGTTATTCATATCTTTCGATACCTCTATATTTTGACGATCACAAAATGTAAAATCGTAAATCGTATAATTACTACGTAAACAAGTATTAAGCTAGTTTATATCACTATATCCAACTTAATCACTTAAGGTATGGATAAACAAGTGCTTAATACATCTCATGATCAAAGGGGTATTTAATTAACTAACACAAAGTTTATTTAATTATATAAACATATTATATATTTTTGAAAAACACTTTTGGTAATTAAGAAAAATGTTTTATTCATACTAAATATATGAATTCAAATTTTTAACCAAAATCAGTTAGTTTTTCACCAAATAAACTTTCCCCACTAAAAGACAAGGATTCTGGCCGTTTCAGCTGGGCGGCTCCCTTAATTATAAGGGGCGGTCCCCTTAATTTTAAGGGGACCGGCCTTGATTTAAGGGGACCGGCCACGCTCCTCTGTCATAATCTTTTGCCTATAAATACCACCTTAAACCTGGATTTTTGCCTTACCTTTTGCACGAAATTTTCAGATCTATAACTCTCAAAACATCCTCTAAAACCCTTTGATCATTTGTATATTAATCCTTGTTTCAAGTGATTCAATCCCTCATCATCCATTCTCATCCAAAGTGCAAAAGAAGAACACTCTTTCTACAACCAAGTTCAAGAAGTGTTGAAGAGTAGTTGTGCATAGTGTATATATATATATTCATTTGTGAATATTGTGTTGTGCTTGTTATATATTGTTTAGAAGATATAGAAGTTGTGTAGGAAGTAGAAGTTGATTAGTAGTGAATTAGATTAGTTGTGAAGATTGGTGCGAAGTAGAAGATTGGTGTGAAGTAGAAGATTGGTGTGTAGTATAGTGGTGTGAAGAAGTTGTGTAGAAGTAGTGATCAAGTTGTGAAGTTGTTGTGGTGTGTATATTGGTGTGTACGGTTTTCTCTGCCATAAGGGAGTTTGTTGACATAGTGAAGAAAACTCTCGAGTAGGTGACTCGGGGAGTGGAGTAGGAACAAGGAAGGTGACCTTGTAGCCAAACCACTATAAATCCTTGTGTTGTGGTTTGATCTTTCTAACTCTTCTCATTACTTATTTATTTACCTTTACTATAGTGCAAGTATTGAGTTCACATAAACTAGAATCGAAGTTTTTAAAACAAACTTGTGTTTATAAATTTAAAAGGATGTAAAACTATTCAACCCCCCCTTCTAGTTTTTCACAATTTATTTTAATAACTAACCCCCATTGACATTAGGAACAGAAGTGTTGGCCCCCTCTCCAACGTTAGTTGCAACAGAAACATGAAAAATGAACCTAGCATGTGAAACGACAATAATGATTATAGAAAAAACATGAGACACTCATGTGAGTATGTGACAACATACCTGCAAGGCTGCAACGTCAGCAGGAGAAGGCAATAGGAAGCCCGGAATACCATGAGCACCGAAAGAACCATGAGAAAAATATCCATCCATATTACAGGATTCTGCAAACGAAAACCGTTAGACATAAGTCATAAACATGGGTACCACAAACGCACAATAAAGCAAAAAATAGGAAATATACATTACTCTCCCCGTGGGTGCTGGTATGTCGTCAACCTTTCTCTTTCCCTTCCCGATAACTTCTAGAGGCAGCCGATTCCGTTGATGACAATTTCCAAGCATCGCGCGACCCAGATCAGTTTCGTTAATAGTTATACCATTCGACGACCTAATGGGGGCGGCTACAACACCCCCAATAGTAACAGGTTCCTCAGAAAAGGCATTAACACAAGAGAGTACACCATCAACACCCATGGCACGCAGCCGTCCCCATTATTAGGATCCAATAAACCATTTTCGCCTACGGAAGTATCAACCAACGTACTACTGGTCACAGCATGATCAGCCTTAACAGTGTTGTCCCCCTGTAACTGTTGACCACTATCTTAAACATAAGAATTAAACAGGACAGATGCATATATGAAGACCAATTTCTTCCCAAAGGCGATTAAAAATGCAATTTTTCTATATACAAACTAAGGCAGATGCCCTTAAACTATACTTATCATACTTAATCAACATACTACATGAAACTATACTTATTACTAACCTTACTAAAAAAACTGCAATTAACAAAACCCCCAAACTATCAGAAATAACTGCAATTAACAAAACCCCCAAAGTATCATAAAACCCTAGTTTCAAAATTAAATTTTTATATATTATAAGCTGTAAAACTATTATACTTGAAAGAAGTAAGAATTAATTTCGCACAAAGAATTTCATACCTTAGTTATTTGTTTCTCGATTTTGTACTAATTCCCCTCCACTTCCGCCGATTATGAATTCGCGGTGAGTTTCTATAGATCGTGTGGCAAATGGACCGGAAAAGCAGGGTATGATCGTCATCAGCATCCATTCACCATCATCATCAGCAAAAGCAGGCTATCATCGCCATCAGCATGATTCTAGGTTTTGTGGAATGGTTTAGGTTCTGGGTTTATCATAAGGGGAATGACTGGATCAATGGACATGGATCATAAGGGGAATCAATGGGGAATCACTGGATAAGTCGTGGTGGATCAGTTATAGCCCAGGAAAATGGCGGGAAAAGCCCATAGCAAAACGTCGTCGTTTGAACGGGTTTTAATATAAACTTATAATTTGTTAAATAAACTTTGCTATATAAACAAAAGAAAAGAATTATATATAAACTTTTATAGAGCTTTACGTCCTTGGCCCTTATAGTTTTAAAAAAAATTAGGATAATTTTTGAAGACCCTTTCTCCATCTTACTTCAATCATTATTTGTTTTACATTGAATGAAATTATACATGCCACCATTCTTTATAATGAACGATAACAACTACCACTAGTGTCGGTTTCATAGTTTCATTTTACGATCATTATTGTGTATCGTATTAGTATCTTGGATTCTTGTTGCGTTCGATGTGTATCACTATCATTTTCTTAGTATACTTTACGATCTACATGTATCCATTCATCTTGTGTATATCATGTATCGGTCCTTATCTTGGTTTATTTTTACTATATATATATATATATGTGTGTGTGTGTGTGTGTTTGTGTGTGTGTGTGTGTGTGTGTGTGTGTGTGTGTCATTTCTTTTTTTTTTATCATTGTCTTAGCGTAGGTGTATATTGGTTTTTATAGGCACATATTGTAAGATAGTAGATTAAAGTAAGAAGTATAGGAAGCAATAAGCAAATTACATGTGTCATGAAAGGCTTAAATAAGTCTAAAAAGGTTCATAGAGTTTCAAGGGTACAAAGGGTTTTTTAAACACATCTTTTAATTGAATGTTACCAAATTTATGGACTACATTTAAGTGGCTGTTGGATACATCTTAATTCTTAAATATCATCATTTGTTTTTTCAATTAAAAATATCATACAACTAATACACGATTGCGCAAAGTGTAGGGGCCGGTAATTGATAATTTCTTACAATTACACCAACTTATAAGTTTTCAACATAATACGTATGACAACCTATTGATAATTCACAAACTTTACCATATTAGTTAATGGTCCCACGTCCATGTGTAAGACGCAGGCTAGAATAATGAAGTCAAGACCAAAAGTTGCATATGAGCCTATAAAAACCAATATACATCTATGCTAAGACAATGATAAAAAAGAAGAAATGATACATATATATAGATCGTAAAAATAAACCAAGATAAGGACCGATACATGATATACACAAGATGAATGGATACATCTAGATCGTAAAGTATACTAAGAAAATGATAACGCAACAAGAATCCAAGACACCAATACGATACACAAGTGGTAGTTGTTATCATTCGTTATAAAGAATGGTGGAATGTATAATTTCCTTCAATATAAAACATAATTTTAGTTTAAAGACTTGCATAATTAGACATTTGCTACATTTACATTTCATATAAAACACAACATTTTTATATTTCTTAAAATAGAAATGACACATCCCATTTATGGTAACTTTGTGTCAAACACATCAATATGCATTTAAGGAAAGATTGTGTGTTTGACTCACCATAAGTTTTCTTACACAAGTAAGTGTTTGACTAGAAATAAGTTGATGTGACTTTGGTTGGTTTGGAATGATTTATTGCAAAACCTTCTGTCAGACCTGGCGGAACCTTGGAGGTACACGGGGCGGAACCCATCTGAGGGTTCCGCCGTATCCGCCAGAGCTGCTGAAGGTCTTGCTATAAATACCAAGCCATTTGTTAGAATTTTTTTATCACTTCTCATTTACATTTACACATACACATTCATATCATTCATCTAACCCTTTAACATTTCATTTTTGTGTGAAGATTCTTTTATAGCAAATAAGTTCACAAGTACATATAAAGTTACAAGTATTCAACACAACGTTGCAAGATTTGTTAGCTTAGCATCGTGTAGACTTTGTGTAGTTTACACTTCATTTGATTGTGTGTTTTCAGTTGTGATCGGTTAGTATTTTAGGCCTTAAAATACATAGTGTGACGGGAGTTGTTGTACCCTTGTAAAAGAACTAACGGGAGTTATTGTATCCTTGTAAAAGAACTCAACATCTAGCTTAGTGTCGGTAAATGTGTAAGCGACATGTAAGGTTTTCTCCGCCGGTGAAAGGAGCTTGTTGACTAGTGAAAGAAACTCTCGAGTTGGATACTCGGGGCGTGGACGTAGGGCAAGGAAAAAGAGTCCTTGTAGCCGAACCACGATAAATACTCGTGTTGTGGTTTGATCGTTTCTTTCTCTATACTTGCATATTATATATTGTCTTTGAGATTATATCTTTGATTAAACGGAAAGTTTCAAAAGATAATTAAACGAAAAACCGGTAAAACTATTCAACCCCCCTTCCAGTTTTCCACAATTGGCATCAAGAGCTACGTTACTCAAGCTTTTAAAATATATTGTGTTTTAAAACATGAAACGATCCATGGATTTTGAAAATTACAAAGAAGGGCAATCTATGCAAAGATCACCACTTTTTGAAGCAAATGGTTTTATATATTGGAAAAACCGTTTTGAAACTTATGTGAAATCTAAAGATATAGATTTATGGTATGTAATCATTGATGGTGATAATGTAGCTACGAATAGTAAAGATGAAAATCAAAAGAAATTGATTGCTAAAAATAATGAAGCTAAAATGATGTTTTACAATGCTTTGCCTAAGAAAGAATATGAAAGAGTCTATGTGTAAAACCGCCAAAGAAATTTGGCAATCTTTGATAGTCACTCATCAAGGAAACTCACAAGTTACGGATAACAAAATTGATCATCTTGTTCAACAATATGAACAATTTGTTACTCTCGAAGATGAGATTATTGATAGTGCATTTGCTAGGTTTAACACTATTATTACTTCACTTAAAGCACTTGATGAATCATTTTGTAGCAAGAATTTTGTCAGGAAATTCCTTAGAGCACTCCATCCGAAGTGGAGAGTAAAAGTGACGGCAATTGAAGAATCCAAGGATCTTGCAAGCATGTCACTTGACGAGCTAATTGGAAACCTCAAAGTTCATTAAATGGTAATGGAAAAAGATTCGGAAATAGTTAAAGGCAAGAAAGAAAATGTTAAGTCCATTGCCTTGAAAGCAAGAGTCCAATCAAGTGATGATGATGAATCTAGTTCGAATAGTGATGATGAAGAATATACCACGGCCATTAGAGACTTTGTTGGGATCATACTTTAGTATTTAGTCAAGTCTCGGTCATTACATTTTGTAATAGGTTGCTTAAGTATTATTTCTTATTATTGTTTAAGTTAATGGGCAACATGTAAAAGCCCAAGAGGCCTTAAAAGCCCACGTTAAAAGGATAAGGGAGGAAGGGTGTGTTGCCCTAGCTCCTCCCTTATAAATAGTAAGCTTATGTTACATTTTATTTTGTTGGTTATTAGATTACCTTAAGGATACTCTTGCACTTTTATCTTTCTTATTATCTTATAATCAACCAAGTCTATTTCTCATCTCATTTCTCTTTATATCATACTTGTGTTTACTAAATGGTGACCTAACAAGTGGTATCATTCGCCTACTAGAAGTTTGAAGTGTATTTCTTTTGGTTACGTGGGGATTTGGTGCTTATTCTTCATCTTTTTGCATTTTTCTTTGTTTCTTTCACTCAAATCTTGAAGCTTGGACAAGTTTCAAGGTTGATATAGTGATTTGAAGCTTAGTTGTTGCATAAAGTTGTGATTTTTAAGGTTTTTTTTTTAGGTTTTATAGCTTCTTTGATATTGGAAAACTAGTTTTTTGGTAGTTACATCTCATAAAGTTAAGGTTTTCTAAGTATTGGTGAAGTTATTTGATCAAAAGTACCTTATTTTTAAGCATTTTCTCTTCAAAAAGTCATTATTTAAGGTGAACAGTACGTTTTACGCGTAAAGTGGTCGGAAAAGTACTATTTCCAGCTGTCTAAAGTGTTTTTTGGTCGGTTTACGCATAAAATAAGCCTAAACCCTTTTCTTACGCGTAATATTTGCCAAAACCCTGATCCTACGCGTAAAGTGCTTCTTTACGCCTTAAATCCTACGCATAAGTTGTATTCTACGCGTAAGCCAGAGTTTACGCGTAAGCTTCAACAACGATCTTCTTCTTGTGCTACGGTGACTCAGTACTTCCCTAGCTTGGATAAGTTAGTGGAATACTTCGACTACGGATATCTTTCAAGCTTGGATAAGTTTGAAAGATTTGTTTGGTTGTTTCAACCTTACGCATAAGTCTAAACTTACGCATAAGCATAAGCTTACGCGTAAAGAGGAAACTTACGCATAAACTAGAAAGTTTACGCATAAACCTACTCTTTACGCATAACTTAAAGTTTACGCGTAAGATTAAGTTACGCGTAAGATTTAAACTTACCCCAAGGATTTTGCTACTTTCACAAAGGAACGTGCATTTCAATCTTCTACAAAGATCCATTTCTACACAAGTGTTCTAAGATGTCTCAACCACCTAATCACTACTTCCCTCACTCTTATCCTCAGCAACAACAACCTCAGCAGTATCAGCAACAACAACCTCAGCAGTATCAGCAACAACAATACCTTCCGCACATAATGAATCAACAACCTCCTAAATACAATCCACAACAACATTACCTGATGATGCAGCAACAGCTCCTTCCTCAACAACAACCATATCAAGTGCCACAACAAAACACTCAGTTTTCCTCCAAACAACCTCACTGGTTTGACAGAATGTGTGAAGTTATTACAACTCAACAATCCCGACATGAGGCAGGATCACTTGAAACACCTCCAATGCTAACACCTGGTAACTATGTGCAATGGTCAAGTCGATTCCTACGCTTTCTTGAACTAAAGAAACCTCATGGGCACTTCTTAAAGCAAGTGATACTTGAAGGACCATTTGAGTGGCCAACAAGATTTGAAGCTGGTGATCCTAATGCTGATCCTCCACGTCCTCCTGGTGATAGACCCCTTCCAGAAACTGCACTCACTGAAGAACAGAAACTACATCGTGAAGCTGATCAGTATGCAATGGCTTATATACTTCAAGGTATACCCAATCCGATCTATCGCAGTGTCGATGCTCAGAAAACAGCCAAAGCTATGTGGGAACACGTTCATCTCCTCATGGAAGGCACTCAATTGAATAAAGATGACATGGAATCCAAGCTTTACATGGAATACACTGACATCACAATTGAACCTGGAGAGTCACTTGAATCCTACTATCATCGTTTCACAAATGTTGTCAATGATCTGGAACGTCACAAAATCACTGTACCAAGGATCGCTGTGAACTCCAAATTTGTTGGTAGTCTTGGCCCTGATTGGCATAAATATGTGACATTTGTTCGTCAAACGAAGAATCTTCATGATGCTCCATATGGCTTGTTGTATGACTTTCTGAAACACCATGAACCTGAAGTGGAAAAAGATCGAGCTCTACGAGGAGGTTACACACCCACAACAACACCAAATTCTTTGGCTCTCGTAGCTCAATCTCCCTATGCTTCACCACCACTGTCAAATCATGCATATGTTCAAGAGCAGAACTACTTCAGTTATCCACAATCTTCCACCTCGAACCAAATGGTCTCTTATGATTCATCTCCACAAGATACTTCTACTCAACTTGTTCCGTCAAACAACAATGATGCTGTGTACTACTCCAACTGCAATGATGATGACGATGATGACTTTAATACGTTGAATCAGGGACTTGCTCTTATTGCTCGTGCTTTCAGCAAATTCTCCAACAAAACGAACAACCGTCAACGTTCATCTTCAAATACCAGGAATCAAGCTGTTGTAAATGATGGAAGAGTGGAAATTCAAAATCGTAACTATGGTAGATCTGGTTCAGGAAGTTCTTCAGGAAGTTATGGGAATGGTCAGAGGTTTGGTAACAATGCAGGGTTCAGGAACAACTCAGTATCTTCTCAACAAAGGTCTGACTCAGTTGCTACAAGGAACTCAAACTCAGGGAATGCAGTTTGGTGCTACAATTGTAATGAACAAGGTCATATTGCTACAGCATGTCCCAAACCAAGAACTCGGGGTAGCAAGTTTCACAAGCAGGCATTACTCATGGCTCTTCAGGATGAAAAAGATGGACATTTCCCTGAACAGGACAACAACTTCATGGCAAATGTGAACAACGATGATGACATGGAAGATCTGGAAGCCAATGCTGCTGTGATGCTTATGGCTAACATGCAGGAACTTAAGCTCAATGATTCAGGTCCAGTGTATGACACTGACGGCTTGTCTCAGGTACATGACTTCAATGAATGCTTTATTAATGAAATAGTCTCACCTTCTGCTTATGAATCAGATATGGCGCAAGTTGTTCCATCTAAATCATCTTCATCATCTCATACAGATGAACAAATAAACACAGTTGTCATATTCGATGATGACACAGTTGTTTCATTTGATGATCCTATTGAGAATGATAAACATAATCATTTCGAACAACATGAACCATCATTTGATCCAGACCCTGATCTCATATTGTTATCAAAACAACTGGATGCTCAACAATTGCAAATAATAAAGTGCAACGAGAAAAACAAAGTTTTGAAAGAACAAAATGCGTCACTTGCAAGAGATATTGAATGTTATAAAATTCAGCTTTCTAATCAGGAAGACAAGATTAAACATGCAAAAAGTTTTGAAAAAGCTTTTCACGATTCCTACAACAAAGAACAAGATCTTCAACGCAAAATGCAAGATTTAATCGAGTCAAACGGAAAGTTGATTTCAAAACTCGAAAGTGAAAAGAGTGAATTGAAAATGCAAGTCAAACGTCTTCAAACAGAACTTTCAAAAATAGTAACAGAGTTGTCAAGTTGTCAAAAAGATTTTTGTGAACATAAAATACGAAAAAGGAAGTATATAGATAACTTACTCGGTGATATTGTTGATCTTGAAAAACAATTGAAAGAATTTCGTAACATTGTGTACAAACACGGGAACTCTGTGACTACAATTCAGAAATTTACTTTAAAACCGAGACCCGGTACTGGATTTGCACTTGGCGATTACAATTCAATGTTTCTTCACAATGCATTCAAAGATGTTCCAAAAATTTACAGTATGGACTATTTGCTTGATAATACGATTGTGCGTGCTGTTGTTTTTGATACTGAGGAAGAAGAAGAACTTGAAGACGAGAGTCGGTCAAAAATGAGTAATGTTGAATATTGCACACCATATGACTATTCAAAAAATCCAGTCAAGTTCGTTACTCAAAAGGATTTACCTTAGAAATCATGGTTTATCGAAGAGTCGTATGTTTCATCTCACAATGAGGCCCCTGTCCAAACTGTAGCACAAGTAAATGGTCCTTTACCATCGTCCGGTGAACTTACACGTTTACCAAAATGTCGTGTCTTAAATTATTTCAAAACTTTTATGGAAGACATTGATATTTTGGAGGAAACAATTGAACGCAATTCTGAAATAAAAATTGAAACTTTTCAATCCGCTTACGAGCGAGAAAAAAGAGATATTTTTCAAAAACAAATGAAACCAATTGTTCAACACCTCCGTCTCTGTGCTACACGTTGGGATCAGGAACTTCAAAAGGAGGTCAAAAATATGATAAGCGTTTTTGATACTGCTGAAAATGAGATTTTGGTTCAAAAGTTACAAACTAAAGTTTTCAAAAATGATGCTGATCGACTCTTGGAACAAGTTCTCTGTGCTGATATTTTGTCTATTATCATGAATGATCTCTATAAATCTGGTACTTCTATGCTTAAGCATGATCATTGTGTTGATAATAACTTGTTGAATGAGGAAATTGAGACACTGAAACATGAGAATGATAATCTGAGGAAAAAGAATGATGATGTGACAAAACAGTTTTCAAAACAAATCAGTCTACTCAATCAAAGGCTTGAATGGTGTCAAGCTAAAAGTCTTGAAAGGGAATTGAAGTTTCAAAGTCACAATGTTTCAAACTCTTGTCAACTTTGCAAAAACAATGAGTCTTTTAAAGGTTTGTGTCTCAAATACGAGAAAGAAATTGCGAAGTTAAAAATTGAAAATGACGAATTTCTACAAAACCACATAGACATCAAATATTGCAATGGTATACTTGAGTCAAACATTCAGGATAAGAATCACATCATCATTGAGTTAAAAGAGAAAATAAAGATACTTGAAAAAGGAAAGATGGTTGACACCACGGTGATAGCACCAGGAATGTATAAATTAGACAAAACTGATAAAGGAAAGGTTGTTCAAAATACTAATGTTGCAAACTCCACTTCTACAGGACTAGTCTCCACTACTAGCATTAGCAGACCCAAGCGAAACAGTAAAAAGAAGAATAGGCTCTGGCAACGTAAGAGAGGACAACTAGAAGCTCAAGAAGTAGAAGACCAACTTAGGAATTTGAATAAAACTCATGTTGCATCAGATTTAGATTCTAATCTGGCAAATTGTAATCAAAATCTAAATGTAACGAATGATGAACCTTTGAATATTTTGAATATTAATGCATCTTGTGTGTTTTGTCGTAAAAGCGTTTCATCTGGTGATCATACTAAATGTATAGCTAATTCTCTACTTCATCGTCATAAGAAACGTAGGACACGCATTCCTTCTAGGCCCACTACTGCCTCTAAGTCTATCTTAGGAAAGCTGCCTTCTACGGTTTCTAGTGAAGTTGATGTTACCCCCATAGGTGCAGAGAACAAGTCTAGGAATCAGCCAAACACTAGTGAATACACCATTAAGAAAGCTCGAACTAGTTGGAATTGGCAACGTTGGTTACAACACAAACCTGATTTTAAATGGATTCCTAAATTATTGAATACTTGTGCTTCTAACCAACTGGAACCCGCAGTTTCTTTGGGTTCCACCCTTACTTCTGTTCCATCCGTGTCCTCCTCTTGTGATGCAGGTGGTGCAGATTGTTCTCTGGATTGTTGATAGCGGATGCACCCGACATATGACAGGCAATCTCAAACTGTTACACAACTTTGTCTCAAAGTTCATTGGTACTGTCAGATTCGGGAATGATCATTACGCTTTAATCATGGGGTATGGTGACTTTATCAGTGGGAACATCGAAATTAGCCGTGTTTATTATGTGGAAGGCCTTGGACACAACCTTTTCTCTGTTGGTCAATTCTGTGATGGGGATCTAGAAGTTGCATTTCGTGAGAAAACTTGCTTTGTTCGTGACTTACAAGGAAACGATCTTATGTCTGGCTCCCGTGGCTCCAATCTTTATACAATTTCAATGTCAGATATGATTGCAACATCTCCGATATGTCTTCTCTCCAAAGCAGAATCAACTAAATCTTGGTTATGGCACAAACGTCTTTCACACTTGAATTTCAAAACTATGACTGACCTTGCTCGTTATAAACTTGTTGAGGGATTTCCAAGATTCCGTTTCACCAAAGATCACTTATGTCCAGCCTGTGAACAAGGAAAAAGTACTCGGGCTCATTTTCCTTCAAAACCTGAACACAGTACGAATCATGTTCTACAACTGCTTCATATGGATTTGTGTGGACCGATGCGTGTTCAAAGTATCAACGGTAAACGCTACATACTAGTAATCGTCGATGATTTTTCCAGATGGACTTGGGTTTATTTTCTACGAAGTAAAGATCAGGCTCCTTCTATGATCATCACCTTTCTCACTAAAATTCAAGTTCAGTTACGCAACACGGTCCGAATAGTCAGAACTGACAATGGAACTGAATTCAAGAATCAGACACTTAGGTCTTATTATGAGAAAGTGGGAATTGAACATCAAACATCTATTCCTAGAAGCCCAGAACAGAATGGAGTTGTTGAAAGACGCAACAGGACGTTAGTGGAAGCTGCTAGAACTATGTTGATTAATGCTCAATTACCTGATTACTTGTGGGCAGAAGCTGTTTCAACCGCATGCTATACTCAAAACCGTTGTATGATCACAAAACGTCATCGCAAAACACCATATCAAATTGTTCACAAAAGGAAACCGAACATCGATTACTTTCATGTTTTTGGAGCACTCTGCTATCCGAAAAATGATCGTGATGATTTAGGTAAACTTAAAGCAAAGGCTGACATCGGAGTGTTCATTGGATACTATGAGAATTCTAAAGGTTTTCGGATTTGGAATCGTCGTACTCGTGAAATTCAAGAAACCATTCATGCTAATTTTGATGAGCTCACACAAATGGCTTCTGAGCAACACAGCTTAGGACCCGAATTTAACCGTCTTAACCCTCCGGCATCTTCGGCTGAACCATTGCCACTCAACCGCAAAGAATTGGAAACCTTGTTTGCTCCACTGTTTGATGACACAATTGAATACCGTCCTACTGAGGTCCCACCAAATTCCGCTGCTCAACCTGACAATATTCATGTACCAGACTCACCTCAACAAACTTCAACAACTGTTGAGAGAGACGGTCCTCCAATTGCTTCACCATCTACAGTAGAACAAACTGTTTCTAACTCCCGCCACTCAGCTGAAGATCCAACACCACTATCAGTTCCACAATCCGCAGAGCATGATCCTGATGCGTTCTTCAATCCGTTTGCACCAGCTACTACAGTTCCTGATATAGCTGAGTCGTCAACACGCAACTTGGATCCTGCCAACATGCGAGATACATATCAACTACACCCTTCAACACACAAATGGACCCGAGACCATCCTCTAGTTCATATTATTGGCCATCCAGATGCACCAGTTATGACAAGACAACGACTTCACACAGATGGAGAAACTTGCATCTACGCACTCACAGTTTGTCATGAAGAACCCAAGAACATTAAAGATGCTATGACTTATGACAACTGGATTGAATCTATGCAAGAGGAATTTCAGCAATTCATACGATTAGAAGTCTGGGAATTAGTTGAAAGACCTGACGGAGTCTTTGTCATTGGGTTAAAATGGATATGGAAGAATAAGCTTGATGCTGAAGGAACTGTCATCCGGAACAAATCACGTCTGGTAGCAAAAGGATACTCTCAACTGGAAGGTCTAGATTTTGCTGAATCCTTTGCTCCAGTGGCTCGACATGAAGCTGTTCGGATCTTTTTGGCCTATGCTGCACACCGGAACATGGTAGTCTTCCAAATGGATGTCAAAACAGCATTTCTTAACGGAGATCTCCGTGAAGAAGTTTATGTCAGCCAACCTGAAGGCTTCGTTGATCCTGAGCGTCCTAATCACGTCTACCGACTCAAAAAGGCTCTCTACGGACTCAAGCAGGCCCCACGGGCGTGGTATGACAAACTATCCACTTTCTTATTGGCCAATAAGTTTTCTAAAGGATCGGTGGATCCCACACTGTTTACTAAAACCTACGGGGAGGACTTACTTGTTGTTCAAATATATGTCGATGACATCATTTTTGCCTCAACAAAAAGAAGTTTCTCTAATGATTTTGCAAAATTAATGAAAGATAATTTTGAAATGTCCATGATGGGTGAACTTTCGTTCTTTTTAGGACTACAAGTTCATCAATCACCCCGTGGAATTTTTGTAAATCAATCAAAATATGCTCTTGAAATTTTAAAGAAATATGGAATGATGTCTTGTGATACCTATAATACACCAATGGGCTATACCACAAAACTAGATGCTGATTTACATGGGACTCCAGTTGACCCTACCAAATACCGAAGTATGATTGGGTCCCTCATGTATCTCACAGCTAGTAGACCTGATATAGTATTTGCTGTCTACATGTGCTCCCGCTATCAGTCCAGACCAACTGAAAAACACCTCAGTGAGGTCAAAAGAATCCTTCGATACATAAAGGGAACCATTAACTTGGGGATCTGGTATCCGAAGGATTCTGGATTTGAACTAATTGCTTTTTCAGATGCTGACCATGCAGGATGTTTAGACACACGCAAAAGTACATCTGGTGGATTACAATTTCTCGGAGACAAACTTGTGTCATGGCAATCTAAGAAGCAGGACTGCACTTCACTGTCATCTACAGAATCTGAATACGTAGCCATGTCCGCTTGTTGTGCTCAAGTCATCTGGATGAGATCACAACTCAAGGATTATGGCTACCTGTTCAACAAGATTCCTATCTACTGTGACTCAAAGAGTGCAATTGCTATCTCCTGCAACACTGTGCATCATTGCAAATCCAAACACATCGATCTCCGATATCATTTCATCAAAGAGCATGTGGAAAGGGGTACAGTTGAGCTTTATTTTGTTGGAACTGAGTACCAATTGGCGGACTTACTTACCAAATCCTTGGCACCATCCAGGTTTGCTAGTTTAGTTCACCAAATTGGTATGCGATGTTTGACTCCAGAGGATCTGGAAAAGTTTTTAAAACACAAGTGATTGTCAAACATCAAAACTATCTTTGTAAATATTTTTTTTCTCTAAAACATAATACAAAAATATATTTCTTAAAAAAAAAAAAAAAAAAAAAAAAAAAAAAAATGCAAGTATAAAACTCTTTCAACACTATTTTTTTCTAAAAAGTCTTCAATCATTTAAAATTAGTGTTGAGGGGGAGGAAAAGTAACATTTTTTTTTTTTTTTAATTTCTAAAAATTATTTTACCTTTTATACTTGCATTTTACCAAAAACATTTACATTTTAACAAAAATAAATAAATTTTTTCTTAGTGTTGATTCAAAAGGATTTCGGGTTACTCTCCTTGATCAAAACCAGTTAATTTTACCATGATTCCAAGGTCGAGGGGGAGTATGACAAGTTGTTCTTTTCATATCGTGGTGTTGACTAACAAATGTTACATGTGAATAAGTATGTTAGTATTCAAAATAAATGTTAGTCAAGGTTAAGGGGCTAAATGTGTCAACACATGAAACTTGTATTAACCACGGTCAAAACTACCATTGACCCTTCACATTTACTTTTTCTGCAAACACATTTAATTTTCACCAACCATATCCTACGACTCACAATCATTCTATTGATCTAATCCACCATTCTTGAATCTGTAAGTGTTAACTTGTTTTGATTATGATTGCTAACAAGGGTTTTTAATTTTATTCCAATCCAACGGCTCAATTTTTCACAATCGATTAAATTGCTTTTGGAAGTTATGCGTAAAATCAAACCCAGATTTAAGTGTTGTTTTGATTAAATTGATAGATGGGAAATGGTCATTAGATGTTAATAAGCATGTTTCTTAACTCCAATCACTCCCAGAAACACTAATCGATCATGTTTGAGATTAGAGTTCATGCGTATGAATTGGGGGTTCTTGAGTTTGATCATTAGGATGGTAATTAGTGATGGGGATAGTGTTTGTGTATGCCTAGGATCATGTGGATATAGGTTAATTGGATTTTAAACATGTTTTGTTCTTGAATCTAAGGTTTATGGTTCGTATGTCACTAGCAGATCCTATCTTGTGATTTTGTGGATGTTTTGTGTTTATATTTGATACATATGATCCTTATGATGTTAATATTATTTGCCCCATGTTAATTTCTACCCAGAAACACTTTTGACTAATGATGTGATTGAGTGTTCATGCGTGTTTACGCGTTAAGTGTTATTAGGCATGATTACGTGTTAAAATGTATAAAATAAGTGTATTGGATTGATGTTTGATCAGTGGTAATGTTTGTGCACTTTCAGGAAACTCATAACTCAAATTACAAAAGGTGAATTTCTGGATATGACGATTTTACGCGTTAAATGTTCATCCTACGCGTAAGATTGAATCTTACGCGTAAGATTCGACACGTGGACAAATTGTGTCTTGGATAAGACACAGTTTACGCATAAAATTGTTTTTACGCATAAGTTCTGATCTTACGCATAAGTCTAGAACTTACGCGTAAGTCATTACCTACGCATAAGTTACAATTTACGCCTAAGGGAAATCCTACGCGTAATTTCATTTTTTACGCATAAGACCTATCTTACGCATAAAATTGATCTTACGCGTAAGTTTCATTTTACGCGTAAAGTTCTAACTTACGCGTAGATTTTGCACTTACGCCTTATTTCTTAACTTACGCTTAAGTCAGGTTACGCGTAAAACAACTACTTACGCGTAAACTTGTCAAAATTCCAAATTTTTTCTAAGTGTTGGTAATTTCCAATGTGTAACTTGTTGTAAATGATAAACTTTGGTTGGAATTGAATTATTTTATGTTTCTAACAAGTAAAATAACTCAAGTTTGTCACATAACATAAGTTTTTACACACACAAACCCCCACTGATCATCGACAAAACACGATAATCTATGTGAACTCATGATTAATGAATGCTAATACTAACATCATCAACAATTGCCATGTTTGTGTGTTTATAATCAATTCAGATGGCTGAACACAATGACATCCCATACGGACCAGAACCTGAACCCATTCGTGCATGGGAAGACACATTTCCTGAAAACTACTCCAGGAAGATTGGAAAGAACAACCTAAGAGTCAACTTCAACAAACTCACATGCAATGAGTCTTCTTGCCTTGTTGCTGTTGATGCTCTCATCTATCACCCGTGCAAAGTTCTTCTCACCAAATCTGCTGCAGTGGCATGCTTCTACATACATCAGTTTTGGCACACAATCCACCTGGACCTCCTGGAAGAGTCCTTTACTTGTATGCTTCACATGAGACAAGTCACGGTCGACAAGGATCTTCTCCGTAGTGCTCTTGGACTTCCCGAACTTGAACCGAATGAAGAGTATGACCAAGTTCCCACTGAAGAAGAATTGATAGAATGGCTGAGAGATATTGGGTATGATGAGTCTGAAGGGGTCATTACTAGTCACTCTAGGGTCAATATCAGATTTCTTCCACAGCCTTGGAGAACTCTCTACATCATAATTGCCAAGTCACTATCCGGCAGAGACACAGGCCATGAACACCCTAAGCTCCAACATCTCAGGCTGTTCTGGGCTATTGCTAATGTCAAGAAGGTTGATTATGCCAGCATTATCTGGGAAGATATTGTGTGGCACATACACCGCAAGACAACCAATATTCCTTTCGTCCGTTTCACCAAACTTCTTATTGCAAGCTTCCTCCATGAATATGATGACATTCCTCAAAGATTGAATGATGAGTTTCAGCACACATACAAGAATGAGGACACACTGAAGGTCATCAAGAGAATGGATACAAGTACAAGGAAACAGGGAAAGAAACTTCCAGATAGCCTCTTAACTGACAAAGTCAAGGCTGGCAATAACTACAAGTACTACCTACAAGCCATTGAAGCAGAGAAAGTTGGGTTCTTGGACGAAGCTGCTCTACCTTCATACATGCAGAAGAAAGGTAAGAAAGTTAGCAAATCGGGCAGCTCAGAAAGTTCTACTAAGTCCAAACCTAAGAAAAAGCCATCATCTAAGGTCAGAATTCCTGCAACGAAACCTACTGCTGAACCTGGCTGGTTTCCCTCACCTCCACCTTCTCCAAAACCTGCTGACTCTGAACAAACCGAATCCGACGAAGATCCTATTTACAGTGAAGCCTATGCCAATATCACCAAGAAAGTCAATCTTGATGAAATTGACGATAAGGATTTGACGTTCGAAGATTGGGATAATATTATTGACGAATCTGCTGATTATGCTGAATCCCCCTCACACCTCTATCAACGTCCATTCACCAAAGCTCAAACAATTTTGGAAGAAGAAAGGATCAGAAGGAAAAAGATGAAGGAACCAATTACAGCTGTACAAGAGCCTGAAGGCCTTTCAGTCGAAGAAGAAAATGAACGGGCTCTCAACCTCGGTCTCCTTCACAGCCGAATTGATACATTCAATGCTGATATGCCTCCACCTCCTGTCTTCTCTCAGACCACCGAAGCTGGCGGCTCAAGCAGCATTCCTGAGCCTACCACAGGAATCACCTCTGACTTAGTTGTTTATGATACACCCTCAGTATCTCCCACTGACGTTGAGATGACTCCAGCAATGGGAGAGGAAGGAGAAGATGATCCTATGGATACCGATGCTCCAAGACTTATGTCTATGGAAGAAATGGAGCGTAGAGAACGGGCTCAGGAAGAGGAACTGAAAAGAAAACAAGAAGCTGAAGAGGCCAGACTTGAAGAGATTGCTCAAGCTAAACTGGAAGAAACGATCAGAATGGAAGAGAGCAGGAAAGCAGAGGAGGCAGCCAAACTGGCTGAAGAAAAGTCTAAGAAGGAAGAAGAAGCCAGGCTGGCTGAAGAACAAAGGCTTAAAGCCGAAGCTGATAGGCTGGCTGAAGAAAAACTTAAGAAAGAAGAAGAAGCCAGGGTTGCTGAAGAACTAAGACAGAAAGCTGAAGCTGAAAAACTGGCAGAAGAACTTAGGGTGAAAGAAGCAGCAGCCAAAGATAAGAAAGTTGTACAACCCGAACTACAGAAAGGAGATGTCAAAGACACAACCACCATTATTGAATCATCACAGTCATCACCTCCTGCATCTGAATCAACACATGGCAAATCAATCAAGAAACCGAGCTCCAAAGCCTCTGCTGCATCCAAACTACTCAAGTCTGCTTTCAAAAGAGTGCATGATAAGAAGAGAAGCAAACTAGAAGATCAGGTTGCTAAACTTGCAACCCAGGTTGCTGAACTATCTAAGCTGAACACGAACGTCAACGAGCTACAAGATAAGGTTGACATTTTCCTAGCTAAAGACGTAACAGAGAACTTGGAAGCCGCATTAGCAGCTCAAGCACAAGAATACATGGCACAACACTTAGTGGCTGAGCTGAAAGTACTGCTGGCACCAATGAGAGACGAACTCACCAAGTTCGCTGAGCAAGCAGTTAAGAAAGTTATCCGATCAACAACCTTCACCCTTCGTGCCGACAAGTCTACTGCTCCTCTACCGGGACTATCTCTGGATGATTTGGAAATTCAACTTTTGGACAAGCTGGCAAGCAAAACTACCTTATCTCCTGAAGAAGCCAAAGTCCTGGAAGCACTGAATAACAAACTGACTAAAGAGACCTGCAGCACAGAGGCCGATAAGCTGAAACGACAAAGAGATGATGAAGACAGGGATCCTAATTCTCAAGCAAAGAAACAGAAACAAGCCGAAGGATCCTCATCTCAGCACAAAACACCGGTAATTCCTCCTACCACAACAACTTCCTCACAACAACCGAAGGCATCCGGTTCTGCTCCCAAGGCACATGATCACTTTGAATACACCGGTGGTGACGACATTCCTATGCCCGATGAAGTTCCAGAACCATCTCCTAAGCAGAAGAAGAAAGATAAGAAAGGAAAGCATCAGCAACCTCAACCGGATACCTCAACTAAAGGCACCAAACCAAAGAAACCCAAAACCGTCCTTAGCTGGCTAGACCAAGACAATAGTGCCGAATACTCCTGGTTTGAGAAGATGATAAATTCGCAACCACCACTGGAAGACAATCATGAACCTCAAGATGGTCGTACAGTGGAATATGCTCAAATGATTCAGCAAAAGTTTAAGATGAAAAAGATGAATAAGAAAGAGCTGCGAAGAATCAAAAATGATGCTTTCAATCTTCTGAAAGATCGGTCTGCTAACTCAATCGAGCTTGAATACCATCTGGAAAATATTGCTCGAGCTATGTCAAGCAATATTGACTGGATCAACCCTGAATCATATGTCGATCCAGTCACAAAGAAAACCGCACCTTACATTACTGATTGGTCCAAACCACTACCGATGATTGGGAAGCCTAAGGAACCAAAGATCCCGTACAAGTTCTTCTACAACACAGACTTGGAATTCCTGACACTTGGCAGCAAGATCGAGAAGAAGTATGTCACCTCACTCGCCTTTCTCCCTGCAGCTCGATATCTCAACAATGCCATCGAAGAAGAAGCTTCAGCATTATTCGTCGACAAAATTGTTGAATATGACCGAGATGCACTTTATGGTATTCATCATTGGCCAACCAACCGGGCACAGTACTATCGAAGCAGCAGACTTAATCAGACGATGGGTGATGTAGAAAGTGATCTGAAGATAGTCTCCATTCAATTCATCTCGACTGTCACGTTCTTTGGGTACCCCTTCCTCAGCAAAATCACACTGAAAAGGCTTGATGAAAAGGAGTACGATATTTCCGAGTCTGACTTTCCACGACTACGTCTCAACGACATTGAAGACATGTACCTGCTAAAAGTTCAAGGAAAACTCTGTGGCTTGCCCAAAGACATACAGCTTGCCTTTATCCAAGCTCTTCTCATCTACATCAGGCAGATTGTCATAAGAGAAAGAGTTGAAGATCTTCAGTTAGGAGTGGAAAGTTACCAGAAGAAGCTCAATCTCACTAAACCAAACCTGTTTGACATCCCCGACCTTCAACGTCTACCTCAATACTCCTTGATCAGACGACCATTTGGGTTCACCTACCGAAGTATTAACGGTCGCAACTGCTTTATGGGATATGAAGAAATTCATAAGTTCTGTGATGAAACTCTCAAGTTCGTCAGAGATGGAATCAAAGGCAGAATCAATGATATTGAACTGGGTAAATCCAAAAGGTGGAACACAAATGACGCCCGGGATGCTCGCAGATTCATCTTCAGGATTGAAAACAGATTGAGGCGCAGGGATCAGTTTCGGAGGTTGGAGAGTTATGTTGGAGGCAGATCCAAATTTCCGGTGCTGACATTTCAGAGGCCTGATTGGTAAATCATTGTAAGCATTTGATTTGATTTGTCAATAATTTACTTCATAATGGTTTGTGCACGCATATCAGTGTACAACCCGTACTTGTAAAGAAAGGACCCTGAGGTACGCCTCAGTGCCTCAATCCTAATATAAGGAGCGAAGGCTTCTTACTTTTGAGTAGAATTAATCAAACATTTATGATTTTTTTCATAATTCTGCTCAAAAGGACAAGTATTTCACCTCAATAAGACCTAATCACTTGTTGAGGGGGAGCACTTGTCAAAACAAAATACTTTGCTCAAAATCAAAAAGTTCTTGGAGAATCTCCCCGTAAGACTCAAAAGGCATATTTTAATCTAAAAGATTATCAAAAACATCATCTTATATGCTATTTTTGAGGGGGAGAAAATGAAAAAGTGATTAAAATATACGAAGTCAATGCTTAAAAGGTGTATCATGTGCAAGCTAGACTCAGTTTTAACCCAGGAATTGACGAGGCAATAAATGTTAGTAATATCGAAAAGACTTATCCTCGACGGGTAATAACATCAAGTTAGATATTAGAGCTAGTTGTCACCTAAAAGCTGACAATGTATCTCTTTATCTAACCACGTAAGCGTGTCTCGAAAAGGATTAGTCTTAGTAGAAATGTACCGTCTCGAGAAACTTTCTGTGGACTTGACCAGGCCGGGTAATAACTTCAAGCTAGTTTAACTAGTGATGTAAGCGTGTCTCGAATCGGTCCTGTTCACAGAAAGTGAATCAATTCAAAAGTAATTGCTCCTCCCGCATGTGCAAATTTATTAAATACTTATGAGCACATGTGCAGGGGGAGCCCTTCAAAAGTGTACGCAAAACTCTCAAAGTGTTAACCAAAATATTTGATTATCACAAACACTTTGAGAGATTTTTCAATCAAAGGTTTCTTGGCTACTGTCGGAGCTATAAGGTGATTAAGATAGGAATATCCGTCCTATGATCCGCCAGAGCCGGAAGGATCTACCCAAGGACATCTCCCATAGTTAGAATTAGAAGTCCTTAGGTATGATACAGAAAAAGGAGAAATGAACGAAAGGGAAAGAAGGAGTTGAAGAATTAAAAAGAAAAGTAAAGTAAAGGGTGAAAAGAAATAGCCCTCCATATGTTCAACTTTAGGGCAAACACCGGGTTCAATACGTATGCTACTGGTTGTTGCAAAAGACAACACCGGTATTGAAGACAAAGTCGTCATGGACCCAGTGACGCAATGCACTAAACCTTCTTAACCACTCAAGTTCTCTTAAAAGGACTTGTTTCATTCTCACGGGGATCCCGCGTAATCTATCGACCTATCTTTTAGAGACGGTTGATATTGAAGCAGGAGACACCTCCCCAGTCTCCGCATAGGAAACCTAGGTGTGCACTTATAGAGTCTAGAGCCTTGAGATACATCAAAGATCTCTTAGGAACACTTAGTATTTCCACACCTGGTGTTCTACATCAATGGGCATCAGTTGTAAACTATCGAGTCCGTCGCAGATCTTAGCAATCTGCCGAGAACGTTTATGAGAGGATTACATAAGTATTTCTCAATGATTAAACGGAAATCCTGCCAGGGTTAACATCAAACAGCCCTGACAGCAGGTCACTTCGGTAACCCCACAAGGGTTACGCTTAGTGTTTGCGGTGGTTCCATTGCGGTCTACAGTCGTGGAGTGATCCCCAGCGACTCACCCAGTCATTGAGCTACTTAGTAGGTCTCGTAAGCTCCTTCGGGAGTATCTGATATGGGAACGGCCTGGATAAGGATTAGAAGGAATCTTCACAATATGCTGTTGATGAGCTCTAACTCCTTATCCGTAAGTACCGGTTGTTTTATTGCTAACTGTTTACTCGCAGGTACCTCACTTCCATGATGATAGATTCCAACATGCTCATACATACATCTTGAAGTCAAAGAAAGCTCCCCCAAAGATCTTAGCAACACAAAGTTCAAAGAAAGATTCTACGGCAATTAGAAGAATCTACAAAGTATAAAGACAAAGATCTCAATGCATGAAAAAGAAACTTCTTGTAAGTGAAAGTCTAAAGATGTATGAGTATGTTGGAATGGCGTACAACCACCACAGACGCAGGAGTGACGAACGGCAGACAACTTCATAATCCATCATTACCAAAGAACAAAGACAAAGAGCAAAGTACATTCACTATCATTCATTCATTTTGAAGACGTCTAGAGTTTTACATGTCACAAGACACCGACAAAGATGAAGACGTCAAGCAACCGTGATGACCGACCCTTAGGGGGAGATTGTTGGGATCATACTTTAGTATTTAGTCAAGTCTCGGTCATTACATTTTGTAATAGGTTGCTTAAGTATTATTTCTTATTATTGTTTAAGTTAATGGGCAACATGTAAAAGCCCAAGAGGCCTTAAAAGCCCACGTTAAAAGGATAAGGGAGGAAGGGTGTGTTGCCCTAGCTCCTCCCTTATAAATAGTAAGCTTATGTTACATTTTATTTTGTTGGTTATTAGATTACCTTAAGGATACTCTTGCACTTTTATCTTTCTTATTATCTTATAATCAACCAAGTCTATTTCTCATCTCATTTCTCTTTATATCATACTTGTGTTTACTAAATGGTGACCTAACAGACTTCAAGAAGTTCTTTTGTAGACGAGGGAAGTTTGTAAGGCAACCTAAAGATGACAAGAAAACCTTCCGAAAAGATCGTGATGATAAGAAAGTAAAGGTTGAAAGGAAATGCTTTAGGTGTGGAGACACAAGTCATCTCATTGGAGAATGTCCAAAACCACCAAAAAGCAAGTCTCAACAAGCTTTTGTTAGTGGTGCTTGGAGTGACTATAAAGAAGATGACGATGAGTCAAAGAATGATGACACCTTACAAAAAGAATATAACAAACTTTGTGAATTAAGCTTAAAAATCATAAACAAAAATAAATTTTTGAAAACTAAAAAGGAGTTTTTAGAAAATGAAGTTTATAAGTTAAAAGAAAAAGCTAAGAGATTAGAAAAGAGTAAAGGTATTGACACATCGTGCAAATCATGTGAAGAGCTTAAACTCGAAATTTAGAAACTTAGAATTACTCAAGATGATCTAATAAAACAAACCACAAAGTTTAAGAAGTTTGATAAAAGTATTTCTTGTGCGGATGAAATTATGAAACTTCAAAAGTCGTCATTTGATAAAGCAGGACTAGGTTTCATGAAACTAGAAAGTTCGAAGAGTCAAACAAAACAAGAAAAGAAAGCACAAGAAACTAACAAAACTGCTATAGCAGCCCGCGGAACAGATGGAACCCAAAATAGGGTTCCGTCCGTTGAACCCAAAGGTTCCGCCTGGTCTGCAGCAGCAGTAACAGCTTCCACGTCGGATCGTTCAAAATTTGTTAAAGTCACATATAAAAATGAAACAAAACCTGCTATTAAAACAGGAGTAGGACTTAGTAAAAACGAATTTAGAACTAGAACTACTCAACCGAGACCTAAGACTCCTATTCCCAAACGCCCCTTTCCAAAGAGTAAC
This sequence comes from Artemisia argyi, assembly GCA_030686995.1. Lineage (NCBI taxonomy): Eukaryota > Viridiplantae > Streptophyta > Magnoliopsida > Asterales > Asteraceae > Artemisia > Artemisia argyi. Next base: position 290,874,470 of record CM060709.1, read on the forward strand.
TACAACACACGACCAAACTACCAACATGTTTGGAACCAAAACACTCCTAGACATTACCAAACTCCAAATTACATGTCATGGAACCCTTATGTTCTATTTTCATACTTGGGCCAAGTTAATGGTATGTTTAACCAAAATGGACCCATGAGAAATTGGGGACCAAATGTTTGAGTGTTTTTCATAAAATAGGTGTGCCTCAAAGTATGTTTGGAACCAGATGAATGGATTAAAGATAGTGGTTGTTCAAGGCACATGACGGGTAACAAAAGCCTCTCCTCAACTTATCACAAATATGATGGAGGTAATGTTACTTTTGGTAGTAAAGCTAAGAGCAAAATCATCGGAAAAAGGTACAATCTCTCATGACTCTCTTTTTATAGATGATGTAGCTCATGTTGATAACTTAGGTTTTAATTTCCTTAGTATTAGTCAACTTTGCCGTAATAAGTATAACATCCTTTTTAGTGAAAATGGAAGTAAAATACTTAAAGATGGCATAACCATAGCCAAAGGTGTTCTTAAGAACAACGTGTATGTCATGAAGATGGATCAAACATCTAGAGACAAACTTTGTCTTACTTCATTAGATGAGTCTTCAACTTTATGGCATAAACGTTTAGGACACGCTAACATGAGACTAATTTAAAACCTCTCCTCCAAAGACTTAGTTCGAAATATACCCAAGTTAAAATACGACCAACACTTTTGTGATACTTGCAAAGTCGGTAAACAAGTTCATAATAACCATAAGGCTAAAAATATGGTTTCCACATCTAAGTGTCTAGAACTTTTGCATATGGATTTATTTGGTCCATTCGCTATACGAAGTTATGGAGGTAACTTCTACACTTTGGTCATAGTAGATGATTACTAAAGATAAACTTGGACAAAATTTTTGAAAAGTAAAAATGAAGCTTTTGATAAATTTGAGATTCTAAGTAAGAAAATTCAAAATCAAGTAAGGTCTAGTATTGTGTCTATTAGCACAGATCACGGTCGTGAATTTGATAATGAATTTCAATTTGGAAACTTTTGTGATAAAAATGGTATTACTCATAACTTTTCGGCTCCACGTACTCCTCAATCTAATGGTGTAGTAGAACGTAAAAATCGGACTTTGCAAGAGATGAGTAGAACAATGCTTAATGAACAAAACATTCCACAAAAGTTTTGGTGTAACGCCATTGACATATCAACGTACATTTTAAATCGAATTTTAATTAGACCATTTTTGAATAAAACTCCTTATGAACTATATAAAGGTAAAAAGCCTACATTAGGATACGTTAGAGTGTTTGGGAGTAAATGCTTTATTCTTAACACCAAGGATTATCTCACCAAATTTGACCCAAAGTCTTATGAAGGTGTATTTTTGGGATATTCACAAAATAGTAAAGCTTACATCATTTTAAACAAAGAAACCTTAAGAGTCGAGGAATCGTTGAACGTAACATTCGACGAGATTCCACCTCCCTATAAGACATCACCTTTGGTAGATGATGACTTAGTTGAAAGTCAAGCTATTGAAAATCAAGTGATCTTAGAAAATGACAAGGAAGATGAACCATTAAACAAAGAAATTGTTAATGTTAAACAATCCAAAAGGCATCCATTAGATAATGTCATAGGAAAAATAAATGAAAGTAATGACTTTTGTTTCGTGTCTACCATTGAACCGAAAAACATTAACGAAGCCATAAAAGAAGAGTCTTGGGTAATAGCCATGCAAGAAGAGTTAAACCAATTTGTTAGGAATGATGTGTGGACATTAGTTCCTCAACCAAAGAGTCAAACAATAATTGGAACAAAATGGGTCTTTCGTAATAAAATGGATGAAAATGGAATTGTGTCTAGAAACAAAGCTAGGCTAGTAGCACAAGGATATAATCAACAAGAAGGCATTGACCACGATGAAACTTTTGCTCCGGTTGCTAGGCTCGAGTCAATTAGAATCTTACTTGCATATGCATGTGCACACAATTTTAAACTTTTTCAAATAGACGTCAAAAGTGCATTCTTAAACGGGTTTATAAATAAAGAAGTGTATGTTGCTCAACCATCGGGCTTCATCGATTTTGAAAAACCTACTCATGTTTACAAACTTAAAAAGGCTCTATACAGACTTAAGCAAGCTCCAAAAGCATGGTATGATCGACTTAAAACCTTCCTAGTTGACCATAAGTATACCATGGGCTTAGTTGATAATACTCTCTTCACTAAGAAGAAAGGTTCACATATTATCATAGTCCAAATCTATGTTGATGATATTATATTCGGATCAACTTGTCAAGAATTATGCGTTGATTTCTCAAAAATCATGCATGACGAGTTTGAAATGAGTATGATGGGAGAACTCAATTTTTTCCTAGGACTCCAAATCAAACAACTAGAAGATGGTATCTTCTTTAACCAATCCAAATACATTAAGGACATGCTTAAGAAATTTGGTCTAGAAGATTCAAAACCAATCAAAACGCCCATGTCCATGGAAACTAAACTCACCAAGGATGAGGTGAATCCGTAGATAGCACTAAATATAGAGGTATGATTGGAAGTCTACTTTACCTAACGGCTAGTAAACCCGACATTATGTTTGGTGTTTGTCTATGTGCTCGTTTTCAAGAAGATCCTAAGACAACTCATCTTGAAGCTGTTAAAAGGATTTTTAGATATATTAAGGGCACTACACATTTAGTTTTATGGTATCCCAAAGGAACGGGAATGGACACCATAATGTATGCCGACTCGGATCATGCCGGTGACTATGTTGATAGAAAAAAGCACAAGTGGTACTTGTACTTTTGTTGGACATTGTCTCACCTCATGATTCTCTAATAAGCAAACGGCTCTCGCTATCTCAACAACGGAAGCCGAATATGTTTCGGCCGGAAAGGCATGTCAACAAGCTCTTTGGATGAAGCAAGCTCTTGTCGACTACGGAATTCAATTAAACGACATCTCCATTCTTTGCGACAACAAAGGAGCCATAGATCTTAGTAAAAATCCCGTCCAACATTCCCGAACTAAACATATCAAAATCCGTCATCACTTTCTTCGTGACAGCATCCAAAAAGGAAACATCTCAATCGAGAAAGTTTCTTCCGAAGACAACATAGCCGACATACTCACAAAACCTCTTAAACGAGAACCTTTTAACCTTCTTAGGCTAGGCTTAGGACTCATGGAACCTACATTGTAGTTCTAAACATTAGACAAAAATCACGAAAATCAAAACAAATAAATAAATAAATAAATTCTCAGCAGTGTCGGCGGAACCCTCAGACAAAACGGGCGGAACCCTCTTTTTGGTTCCGCCGTATCCGCCGACCTGCAGAACTTTTTTTTGTTTATATTAAACCAAACACCCATTATCTCATACTACCACTTCCAAACTGCTACTATTCACTTCACCATTCATCCACACCTACGAATTTTTGGTCCTTCCTTCATTCACATTACTCATCAATCATCATTGTAAGTATTCTAACCATGATTACACTCCTGATCTGAGTCTAGGAATTCTAGTTTTGCACAAAAACAAAAACTTGGGGTTATGCATTAACTTGAGAAACTCATGCATGAAATTAGGTGTTTAAAAAAACTAATCATGTTCCCCATAGTTAGGAATTGCATTCTTACTAGTTATAAACATGTTTGCTAAAACACTCCATGTCAAATTTTTGCAAAAATTTCTCACAAATAAGCCAATATTTTTTCGTCTCACATTGTGAATACAAAATAAAAACGTTATGTTTAAAACATCACTTGCATAATGTCTCTTGAATGCTAAATGGAATACATAACCAATATGTATTTTCGGGTACATTCAAACGAAGCTACATTGAACTAGGAGCGCTTGGGTTATCTTTTGTTTTATAACAAAACTTGCATTCTAAAACGTTTTTGAGCATCAAAATGAGTCAAGATAACCGCACCTCCACATTGTTTTCATATAGGCACACACTAGAACATCCACATTATAATACTCGTTTACTTAGACTAAAATGTGAAATTTTGTTTTTCTAGGAATCATCATGCCTCCTCTAACCCATTACGACCACAATGACACCATTAAGTACCTACCCAAACACCACAAAACCAAAGGTCTTACGAAAGCTCAAATCAACATTTTCAAAGCCTTAGAAAAACGCTATGTCCATGAGGGTAGAACCATTGACCCATCCTTCCTAGAAGGTACAAACCTCCACATGGAACTTGCCACCATCAACTTTGAGTGTCTCTTAGAGATAAATGAGCCTATTTGTCCTAGGTTTATTTTAGAATTCTATGCATCCGTCACTCTCTCCACGGATGAGTATGGTCGCATGTCTATTAACTTCATGGCTAGTGGTCATCAATACTCCTTCACTCTCGATGAATTTGCTCAAATCCTAGTTGTCCCAAACTGTGGTACTTGCATCTACTTCGACAAGCATTCCCTCTCAAATCTTGATACACTCATTGACCGCATCCATCCCTACGATACCCCTCTTGTGTCCAAGAATGAACTTCGTGACCACCTCTTCATTAGGACCACCAACACTAGGAGAACCCATACCGGAAATGAGGTCAACAAGGACCCATATGGTATGGAAATCAATGAACTCAAGCCCCAATTCAAGAAATGGGAAGAACTCCTTAGAGCCAATGTCATTATCACCATAGGAAACCGGAATCATATCAATGTTTGCCTTTGCTACATGCTCTACTCTTTTTCCATTAAACAACCCTTCAACCTTTCCTACTACATGGCCAAACGAATGGCCGACATTCCTGTGCAAGGCACAACGGCTATGCCGTATGGAATGCTCTTGACCCGTCTCTTTAGGTTCATTTCCCCCATTCCGACAACCCCTAAAGGTCTTCGCCTAGACTACTCTCTCATTCCACACACTTTTGTTCCACTAAGTAATAAGAGAGTCTACAAAGCCCAAGGAAAATGTCCTAATCCTCCTACCTCCTCATCATCATCCTCAATGAGTGACGATGAGACTTTGCCCAACTCTAGGCTCCCACCTCTAGAATACCTTTCCCAACTTCTGGATATTCCAAATGAGTCGGCGGAGTTCAAGCAAACAAAGGGGATGTTCCAAAATCTCAGGAGATTCCTTGGAAAGCTCAAGAAGAAGATAGACCGTCAATGAGAGCGGGTGTGTAGGAGTGTTTGGCACTAGGTGCTATTTGAACAATTTGGTCGTTTAAACAATATTTGTTATGTATTTGTGTGCTGGTAGGATATTTCGTACTATTTGGAACTTGTATGAACTAACAATGATGCCGGACGACAACATTTGGCATGTTGTCAAATTTTCAAGAATATGAAAAATCTCACTAAGTATAGTGAAATTCGCTAGCCCCCGGTCAAAGTCCAATGGTATGCGTGTTTACATGTCCAATTTTTGCATTTCCTAACCAGATATGAATTATATTTTTGTTTTTAGGAGTTTTCGAAAAATTTGAAAATTGCCTCGCGGGTCAAAACGGGGAGTGCCTTGTTTTTCAGGCCTGGCGGAGCTGGCGGTACCCTCAAATGGTTTCCGCCAGTGTAAATTTCTGGAATTCTAGAATTGGCCCAACGGATCAGCCGGAACCCTCATGAGGGTTCCGCCTGTGTTATCTTAGGGTGTCGCCAGACAACCTGCAAATTTTCTTGTATTTTTTTTCAAACTCTCGATTTCCAAAATACTTCAAAACAATCTTTTAGGTGAGAAACCCATACCTTGTTAGTTTATAACATCATTAGATTGATTCTCAGCCTCTAGAACTCATAGAAAACCATTTCCCGCCAAATTTCAAACTTAGCCATAACCACCTCAAGGAACCTTCACCCATAAGGGAAGGAACCCTTACAAAGGTTCCTTGCAATCCGTGAAACATATACCTTCAACCAATTTTCCAAAACCACTAAGCATTTAGTGCAAATCTTTGCCTTCTTCCTCCACTCTTTTCATTGGATTGACTTCCAATGATTTGACAACCCTCATTAATCTTCCAAATCATTAGCAACCTCCATTTTTGTATGGTTAAACATCAAATCCAAACACTCCCTCCCATACTTCTTCACCTCTATAAATTTAACCATCTTAGAACACTTCAAATCACACCATCACCATCATAATCCCTTCTCTTAAGCTTCTAAACCACAACTGTGACAATCACAATGTCAACAATCACCTCTCAACCATCTCGACCCATTCGGAGAACCGCCCGCATAAGTGTGAAACCACTTTGGTCAAACCACACAATCAACTTAAGTTCTTCATCCTCGGATGAATTCTCCTTACCCATCAAAAATGAACATTTTTTAAACCTTGCATCTCCATCTCCATCTCCATCACCCAAAGGACCCAATGAGTTCACCACTCCGCCACCAACAAAATCACCCATTGACCCAACTCCACCAAGTGCACCAATCAAAACATCCAAAACTCCATCACCACCAACACTACCTAAAGTTGAACCAATGGAGTTATTTGGGTCTCCTCCAACATCACCACATCCTTTTGTACAAGATCTCAATGATCTTCCACCAAGATCAACAAATCCACCACCTTTGACAAATGAAAAACCAAGGCCATTGCTTGACCAAAATGAGCCTTTTGACCACAATCAACCACCACAACAAGAGTCACAACAACCAAAACCATTATTGTTTCATCCAATCTTCAATGACATCCATGGTCCTCTATATGGAGAAACTAACTTTGAAAACCATGATCACCCAACTCCACCACATTCCCAATCCCATTTCTTTGAGTCTTTCTTTCCTTCTTATGAGGAAATTCAAAGAATGGTCGAAAATCACCTCCATCAAGCAATGGAGCTACAAACCACCTTGCTTGACTCCATAACAAACCCATCCTCCACTCAAGAAACCAACAAGAACCCACCATCACCACCATCATCAAACGACCCGTTTCCACCCACTCATCACCATGTTTACTCACAATGTGAGCAAACGCTCAAAATAGGTGAAAGCATCAAGATGTTGCTTCACCAATTTCAAGATGAAACCCGCTTTGCTATACAACACATCATCGAGCGTTTGGATGCTCTTTCCCACCCAAACCAATCCTAGACCAAGTTTGGAGGTCTTTTGCCCAATTTAGGAAATGTGTTGAATGACTTCTACTTATAGAAGTAGGATTTTATTTTTCTTTTATTTCTTGGTTATTTTTTTATCTTTTATTTTTATTTTTAGAAGTAGGAGGATATTTTTCATTTCCTGTCTTTGACCTTTATAAAGTCAAATTTTACTTGAAATGACATCTTTTACTACTATCTTATTTGCATTGTTGGTTGATCATATATGAGTTGTGATTGTGGTTGCTTAGATTCTCATATAGTGGATTATGTGTCATTATCACCAACTAACCATTTTTTTGTAGGTTCAAAATCCATGTTTCCCATCTTGGCACTCCTTTTAGGGGGCGTATCGACCAAGGGGGAGCACGTGCATAGTTCCGCTTCGCCACTCTTCTTTTTGTTTCGACAAAAAGGGGGAGAAAGATATATAAACTTATAAACTTAAAATGATTTTCATCACTTAAGTAAAACAAGTTTAATATAACATTTTTTTAAGTCTTAACACTAAAATTTGTGAGTTACTTAAAAACAAAGTTTATGTTTTGTCATCAACAAAAAGAGGGAGATTGTTAATACAAATATCGTCTAAAAACGTTATTTATATTTTACGATCTTTGCTAAGTTTTGCTAACGACAAAGTGTAAACTTTAGTTTTTAGTAAAATATAATTTTAGTTTAAAGACTTGCATAATTAGACATTTGCTACATTTACATTTCATATAAAACACAACATTTTTATATTTCTTAAAATAGAAATGTCACATCCCATTTATGGTAACTTTGTGTCAAACACATCAATATGCATTTAAGGAAAGATTGTGTGTTTGACTCATCATAAGTTTTCTTACACAAGTAAGTGTTTGACTAGAAATAAGTTGATGTGACTTTGGTTGGTTTGGAATGATTTATTGCAAAACCTTCTGTCAGACCTGGCGGAACCTTGGAGGTACACGGGCGGAACCCATCTGAGGGTTCCGCCGTATCCGCCAGAGCTGCTGAAGGTCTTACTATAAATACCAAGCCATTTGTTAGAATTTTTTTTATCACTTCTCATTTACATTTACACATACACATTCATATCATTCATCTAACCCTTTAACATTTCATTTTTGTTTGAAGATTCTTTTGTAGCAAAGAAGTTCACAAGTACATATAAAGTTACAAGTATTCAACACAACGTTGCAAGACTTGTTAGCTTAGCATCGTGTAGACTTTGTGTAGTTTACACTTCATTTGATTATGTGTTTTCAGTTGTGATCGGTTAGTATTTTAGGCCTTAAAATACACAGTGTGACGGGAGTTGTTGTACCCTTGTAAAAGAACTAACGGGAGTGGTTGTACCCTTGTAAAAGAACTCGACATCTAGCTTAGTGTCGGTAATCGTGTAAGCGACGTGTAAGGTTTTCTCCGCCGGTGAAAGGAGCTTGTTGACTAGTGAAATAAACTCTCGAGTTAGATACTCGGGGCATGGACGTAGGGCAAGGAAAAAGAGTCCTTGTAGCCGAACCACGATAAATACTCGTGTTGTGGTTTAATCGTTTCTTTCTCTATACTTGCATATTATATATTGTCTTTGAGATTATATCTTTGATTAAACGGAAAGTTTCAAAAGATAATTAAACAAAAAACCGGTAAAACTATTCAACCCCCCTTCTAGTTTTCCACAAAATTGTCACCTCATATACATGGAAGAGAGCAGTCGAAATTAGGGAACCGATTTATATGGAATGGTGTTTGGAATTTTTTAGTTCTTTATAGTTCAGAAAGGAAATATCTGATGATGGTTGCTTGAATGACAAATTCATGAAGTTCAGATTGGGTGGAGTTGAGAGATCAGCAACATTGTGTAAGTTTGGAAAATTGCTAGGGATCTATTCGGAGCAAGAGATGGGTGGCACCAATTTTGAGCGTCTGATAATGAAAGGAGAAAGACTGATGGGTAATTTCAATGCAAATGAGTTTTGGAAAGAAATAAGTGGGGAGGATGTTAAGGTCTATGGAAAAAAGAGAGTTTGGAAAATTATTAAACCTTTGTTGCATGTACTTCACAAGATTATGGTGAAGTCAATTTTCCACAGGTCCCATTATGAGCAATATGTGCTTGATGAAGAGTTGTGGATCCTTCATGTATTTGATCAGAACCATCACTTATCTTACTTGAACTTGGCATGGTTGATAGCTCAACACATGAGTAGTGGAGCTGTGGCAGCAGGAGGCACAAGGATCTGATGTGGACATCTAGTAACTAGGATTGCGAAGAGCTTGGGATTATTTAATGAACAAGAGATGAAGTTGTT